>CM055066.1:19595835-19631607 GCA_029204045.2 Tillandsia leiboldiana
GTACTTGTGACATATTGTCAGCAGTGAGTGGCTGCATACCATCATCCATATCCCCTTCCTATTGAGCATAGTAGATAGAGGCATGATAGCTGTAGATTCTTTTCCAGCATATTTACATTATCAGTCTTTTCTGTTATCTCTTGCCTCTAGTAGACTTAGTGGGCAGACCGTGGTTCTTGGAGACGGTACCCACTGAGAACTACTGTAGGATGTAGTTCTCACACCCTCTGTCGGTGACAGGTTGCTGAGGCTTTTCTTCCGTTCCTGCCGAGCTTGACTGGACGGACCGAGGACAGGGAGTCGCGTGATAGTTCCCTACCAGCATTGTCACTTTAGAGTGAGGTAGATGTACCATCCCAGACTGTGGGAGTTGATTATGTTTGGCTGTTTTTCCTGTTTAGCTATCTCCCAGTTGGATTTGTAGATGTTGTATAGGTGGACTTCTATTTGTATCATCTTGTTTTGGGAGATAGGCTATGTGTTGTTGCAACTTCGTAGTTGTGAAATTTTATTGTACAACTTTTTATCCGCTCTGATATCTGTGTAGCTGTAGTTCTGTCTTTGCAGGTTAGACGCTTCGTCTGTACGGCAGTTTCCGTACAGATGGCGGATCTGTCAGCGAGCCCTTTCGACCCCGGGGCGTGACAACTCGAATCACTATATTAGGATTCCAGATGGTAAATTGGCCAATGTTGGTTAAAGGGACAATTAAAATCCAGGGTTACTGTTCATGTACAGTATATAACTTAAGTTACTGTGCGCAGGAACACTGTTCCATTGGTCGCGACTAATTGCCCTCTTCTTCTTTAAATTCTGGAAGATCCGACCGTCAGATCGAAAAGTGCTGAATATGAAACTTGCTCAGTTCGACGAGATGATCGCAACGGTCAACTCAGATTTCCAAGATCACGCCCGGATTGGAAATTAGCCTTTTTTGCCTCGCAATTCGTGCAACTTGCACCCCGGCAATTGATCAAATAGATCAATTTAGATCTTTTGAATCTAACTCCGGCTAAAATTCATCTTTTATTTTATTTATTTAAAATAAAATATCCGGATTACTACATCACTCCCACCTAACAAGAAGTTTCGTCCCCGAAACTTAATACAACTTAAAACGCGGATAAGTCTTTAACAGGGTCAAGATAGTTACTACTAATCTCAAAGTTTCAACAACCCCAGGGCTACTATTTTAGACCCAATCTAATATATCCCATCACAGGGTGGAGCATTTCTCAGTTCTTTCGAAAGTATGTTGTCTGCAGCCAACGCACTTACCAAAAGAAAAGTGAAATACCATAGATCTGTCTCCAACGACTGGTTGGGGACACAACTTACACCTGAAGGTACATCACATAACTTCCTTCACAGTCTCTATGCCAATGATATACCCTCTACCAACACCACGCCTAGTGCGAGCCATAACTGCAATACCATGGATGGATTTCAGTTTAACCGACCCACAACTTCTGTTTTTAGCTTCAAGACTTAGAACACTACCCATCGCTCTTTCGTAGACACAAGTCATCCTAGGGCTCGTTCCTAACCAAACCTAGGCATCGTATTCCTATTGCTCTGATACCATCTAATCTGTCACGCCCCGAGTTCAAAAACCAGAGAATAATTTTTTTTTTTTTTTTTTTTTTTTTTTTTAAATCAGAGTTGCAAAAACAGTCAGGGCAATGACAGACCGCCACATATATAGAAGAGCCCCAATCCCCTTTGGAATTGAGCCTTTTCTATATATGCACGGCTAGCCTAGCAACAACATCAGAGTACTAACTACGTACAACTACAAGCAAAAGGTACAATTAACTTTACAATTATTTACATCTGAATTATAACTCTTTCCTTTAACATCAAATAATACATGAACTTTCGGCTGTCCAGGGTCAACATCTAACACGGAATCTCACCAACACGTCCCGACATCCCAGCACCCGCTCGGCCTGAAAAACAGTCACCCGAGGGTGTGAGATACACCGGAGTGTATCCCAGTGGGCACGACGAGCTGAGAAATAGCAGATCGTACCTACTGGTATACAATACTAGAGGATAGTAATAATCAGGGGTTAGAATAATCAGATAGGCAATCATGAAGATCAACAGATATATAATCACAGTAAGGATATGCAGATATATAACCGGTGCTGTAAAGAAAGCAAAACTTATAATCTGGGTACAAGCATCGGAGATACTTTTAGCAGAATTTAAAATAGGACAAACATGTATCAGGATAATCAACGCATCAAGGAGTAGGACAATCAGCAAGATAACAATGAAACTATAATCAAAGGCATCACAAAAAATCATATACAGGTAGATAACTAGAAGCCAGATCAAAGAATCAAGGAAGTATGTTAAAGTAACTTAACAACAACTGCATCAAATAAATGAAAACACAAAGACCCAATCACAAGCTACCATATTGGCCTTCACAAGACCTCAGGCAAGGCTGCCCACTTGGCACCACCTGGTTGACATTCCCTTCACAAGGGTCACGGGTTGCCACAGCTAACCACTTTACCGGTAAAGTACATCGCTACGGGGGATCAGCCCGCTAGTGTACGTGAAGAACAACGGTGCGGGCGATCATAATGCAAATGCTCAAGCTCTCGGTCCACTGACCGGGTAATCGGCAACAAGCCGGGAAATCCCCACTGGGATGCAAGGGCAAAATCAACTGAATCTCAACTCATATGCAAGACCAAGGCAAATCTCAACTCAGCATAAGCTCAATCGAAAAACTCAACTCAATCATGCAGACCAACCAAATGATACAAAACTTAAACATATATTTTTAAGAAACTGTTGTAGGTTTTTATAGGATCCACAAGGATCTAAATAGGTACTATCAAACTACTAGAGGGGGGGTGAATAGGTGTAATACTTATAAAACGAAATCTCAGTGCAAAATAAAAACCAATGCGGAAAATAAAAACAGCACACCGAGATATACGTGGAAACTCCAATCTAGGAGAAAAACCACGGGACCAACACGCAATAACAATCCACTAAGAATAGAAGAATAACAAGGTGATTACCGACTCCACGGACTCAACCCCTCCTTCAGCTTCTTCGGACCTTGCGCTGACCGGTTGGATGTCCACGCAATAACAATCCCTAAGAAAAGAAGAATAACAAGGTGATTACCGTCTCCACGGATTTAACCCCTCCTTCAATTTCTTGGACCTCGCGCTTCACCGTTTGCACGTCCACTGCACACGTTCCAATCCACGAACGCCACTCGAATCCACGAGCACACGTTTCGAATCCACGAAACGCCTTTAGCACACCGAATCCACGATGCCACGTCGAATCCACGACGCAAACTCAGTCGATAAGAATATTGACTTCGATGGTGATCCTTTGCTTAGATTCTCATTGAGGAACCGTAGAAGAAATCTCTAAGCAAAGATTAGATCAATTCGACGAAAGATATGTTCTTGAAAGAACCGTCGAATTGACCTAAAAGAGGCTATTAAGAAGAACAATGAAAACCTAGCCTCTAGGGTTGCTCTCAAGTGTTTTATAAATTAATCGGTAGAGAACCCCCGTTTTTGAGAAACCCTAAATGTCTATTTATAGTTTAGAAACCTTTGGAAAGAGATAAGAATCAAAAACATACCTTATCTGGAAATTTTCAGGACGGCGATCCGGATCGGATTTACTGCGATCCGGATCGTCGTAACGAGATTGACGATTCCAGAAAACCAAGTGTTCGGGATCCGGATTGCAAGGTCCGATCCGGATCGTTCATGCAATTCAGCAAAGTCCCATGTTCGGGATCCGGATCGGAATGGCCTAGGATCCGGATTGAAATTGCCAATGAACAAGTACCCTTCGGGATCCGGATTGCAAGGTCTGATCCGGATCCTGAACATGTCCCATGTCCAGTTTTTGATTTTTATGCAATTAAAAGATCATCCAAGTGTTTCTACACTATAAGAAAGTATTCGGATCACCATAATTATTTAGTTAAACATACCTGATCCTCTTGAATACTTTCTTCTTGAGATTGATGTAACTGATCCACAATTCTTCAACTTCAATCTTCAAGACTCAAGACACTGAGTGTCAACTTGAGCTCTTGTTGAATCTTCTCTAAGTCTTTGATTGCTGATTGACAATTTGATCCCTTTAAGACTCCGACTCAACTCACTGACTTGACTCACGAAATATGCCAACACCAAAATGCCGTAACAACCCCCTTTGGCAATTTCGTGACAAAACCCAAAAATACATAAAAGCGCTCAAGTCACTCATCTTAAACCAAAAAGTCAAAATTCAATGTTATCACCAAAACATTGATTTTCTTTGCGTGAAAGATCCAATAAATACAAAATTACATTTGAACCAAACAGTCCTAGAACATACTCTATGACTTAGGACTTGGAGTCTTAAAGTGATGTAATTCCTACAAAACAAAACTCTAAACAAAATCAAACGTTAGTCGTTAGAAATTAGAATCCTACATTTGATTCGTCCTTTTGGTTCTTTTGTTTTTCGGCTCTTTCAGTCCTTTCTTTATCTCCCCCTATCATGAGCATCTCTAACATGTTCTCCATGTTCTCCCTGTTATGAGCATCTCTGTTCTCCCCCTTTGTGATACGATCATTAATTTCTGTTCTCCCCCTTTTTGTCACAAATTGTCAAACAGTGAACATACTAGACAAAAGGAAATCACTAACAGCATTAGTTCATAGAGAAAGAGAGATAAAAGCTCAGTTCTGGTATACAACAAAAATGCAGATTGCGTACCTGTACCAGAAAGCAAAAATCAGATAATTTCTTGAAACAAATCCAGATTTTGGAATCTTTTCAAATACCGATTTGTATTCCATCAAGAAAACAATTTAAGTGCTTGAAAATAATATGAGATCACATAGATGTCATTCAATCCAATTAATTTTACAAAAATTAAAAAGATTTACTCGGAAATCATGAAAAATAAAGGTAAAACATTATAAACCGTTTTTCATGTTATATTCATCAAACACAAGTCATCAAAAATAATCTTGAGATCCAAAGTCTATCAAGATGTAACGGATGTACAAAGATGACTTACAGAGATTTCCAAATGACATCAATTTGATTTCTTACCCTTTCAAATTTGAGATAAGCACTAAAATACCTAAGGGTGGCTCTTTGAGCATCTTTCAACTATCCCACCTTATACCAACCAGGAGATTGTTCAAAATATAAGAACTTTGCATATAAATCTCCAAATGCTTCAACTAAAAATTTCAAGAAATATTTTTCAAGCATCAAAACATGTGGTAGCTTCACACACAGACCGGACGACCGGGGTGGCAGCTCTTTCCAACATGTGGTGGTAGTTTTCACACTCCTTTCGGATGTAACTCTTTCCACATCTTTTGCAAATCATTTCAATACCCTTGTAAGAATGCAATCTCTTACGTGAAAGAATTAAATCCCAAATTTTAGTCTATCGGTTGTCTCACGTTTATCACAATGAATTCACACAACCGAGATAGATTAAGCATCTAAAGATCACACATGATTTCTAAAATTTGATGCTTATAATATCAAAAACTCCTATAATGAAGTATCTTCAAGATTATGATTATGGAGTAAAGTTGATAATCCAAATAAAATTAATTTGGAGTGAATAACCGTGAAGCCCCTTTTTATTCAATGCACTTGTTCATTAAAAACCTTTTGTTCAAGATCAAAACATAAAACCAAGAGCATTGAAAACACATGTAATGCAAAGATTAAGAAAAATATGAAGGGAAAACCAATCAAAGCATTACATACAGTCATAAGCTAATTAGAACTTAAGACAAGGAAAGATATCACCTTTCCGAATCCAAAATCGCTGGATTTTGGGTTGTCTTGATTCGTTGTGGCCGGGGGTTGTCCGCTTTGACTGTTGATCCACCTTAGGTCTTTGCCTCGCAATGATCCACTTGTATGATTGATGTTGTGGCTCGGACCTTTGGTGGGTTGAGTGAACTCCTTTGACTTGATGTATCTTTTGAGTCCGTTGAGTCCGCCCCGTAGATGAAGTTGCCGAAGGATTTTTCTTTCTCTTTTTCGGGCAATTCTTCACCAAATGTCCTTCAAGTCCACAAAGGTGACACGTTCTTCCTCTCAATTTGAATGTGGAACTTGAAGCATGCACAGTTTGATCCTTCTTAAATCCCAAACCAACCTTGCTTGTTTGACCTAATCCGGACATACAATCAAATTTCTTGGAACCGGTTGAAAACCTTTGTATGTCGGATTTAAGTTGATGAACTTGCTTGGTCAAAGCTTGATTAGTGACATGAATATCCTCAAACTGTTTTTCTAGAAAACCAATCTTGTCCATATATGATTTAGCGTTTGTCTCCGATTGGTTTCGCTCTTCTTGGAGGATTTTATTGTTTTCCAATAAACGTTCTCGTTCCTCCTCGAGATCATGAAGTTTTATCTTTAAAGCATGATTCTCGTCTTGATCTTCAAGTCGTTGCTTTCTCAACTTCTTGATATGTTTGGCCATCTTCTTAGATTCCGCAAGAAGTTGTTGATATGCCTCAACGAGTTCTTCCTCGTCCGACTCCCCCTCACTTGATGACTCTCCGCCGGTTGTTGATGTTTCATACAAAATCAAAGGAGTAGAGTCAGTGACTAAAGATGATAAACAATTATTAGAAGAGGGAAAATGAGAGGCATGAGAAGCAACGATTTTTTCCTCTTTACTTGAGGTCGATTCATTAGAAGTAGAATCGTCCCAAGTTTTCGCTTGCAAAGCCTTCTTTTTATATGATTTCGGAGAAGGACAATCCGTTGAAATATGGCCGTAGCCTTTGCATCGATAACATTGGATTTCCCCTTCGAAATCATCTTTTTCCTTTTCTTTAGAGGGTTTTGCAAAGCTTTTGAGATTAGAGGATTTAGAACCCGATGATCCTTTAGATGGTTTCGAGGATGAAGATCCATTGGTTCGATTCTTCCAAAACTTCCGACGAAATTTCTTTACGATCCGCGCCAATTGTTCTTCAAAATCGGCAAAAGAGATTTCATCGTCGGAACTCGATTTGCCATCTTCTTCCTTTGTTGATTTGAATGCAATACCTGTAAGCTTAGAAGAAGACTTGGAAGAAACTTGATTAGTAGGAAAAGTCATTTCATAAGTTTGCAAAGCACCTACTAATTCCTCTACTCTCATCTCATCCGGATGACTAACGGTTTCAATGGCGGTAACCTTTGCCCTAAACCGTTCCGGAAGAGTCCGAAGTATCTTTCTTACAATTTTCGACTCCGGGATCTTTTCTCCTAAATTAGCACAAGTATTGATTACATCTTGAAGTCTAGTGTAATAATCTGTAAACAATTCATGCTCTTCCATATGAATAGAGTCAAATTGACTTGTAAGCATCTGGAGCGTTTGAATTTTTACAAGATTAGTACCCTCATGTGTAATTTTGAGAATATCCCAAATTTTCTTTGCGGTTTCACACGCGGAAATTCGTGTAAATTCAGTCGAGGAAAGAGAATTATATAAAGCGTTCATACCTTTCCCATTGTAAGAAGATCTTTCGATTTCCTCTTTGGACCATTTAGAGCGAGGTTTTGGGGTAGTAGAATTTCCTACTTCCTCAACAGGATGCACCCAACCGTATTCCACGGTTTGCCATACCCGCTCATCAATTGAGATGAGAAAAGCTCTCATCCGCACTTTCCAATAAGCATAATTGGTCCCATCAAAAAGAGGAGGTCTATAAATATTACCACTTTCACCCGACATGATAGATAAACCTAAAACCCGCTCTGATACCAATTGTAGGTTTTTATAGGATCCACAAGGATCTAAATAGGTACTATCAAACTACTAGAGGGGGGGGTGAATAGGTGTAATACTTATAAAACGAAATCTCAGTGCAAAATAAAAACCAATGCGGAAAATAAAAATAGCACACCAAGATATACGTGGAAACTCCAATCCAGGAGAAAAACCACGGGACCAACACGCAATAACAATCCACTAAGAATAGAAGAATAACAAGGTGATTACCGACTCCACGGACTCAACCCCTCCTTCAGCTTCTTCGGACCTTGCGCTGACCGGTTGGATGTCCACGCAATAACAATCCCTAAGAAAAGAAGAATAACAAGGTGATTACCGTCTCCACGGATTTAACCCCTCCTTCAATTTCTTGGACCTCGCGCTCCACCGTTTGCACATCCACTGCACACGTTCGAATCCACGAATGCCACTCGAATCCACGAGCACACGTTTCGAATCCACGAAACGCCTTTAGCACACCGAATCCACGATGCCACGTCGAATCCACGATGCAAACTCAGTCGATAAGAATATTGACTTCGATGGTGATCCTTTGCTTAGATTCTCATTGAGGAACCGTAGAAGAAATCTCTAAGCAAAGATTAGATCAATTCGACGAAAGATATGTTCTTGAAAGAACCGTCGAATTGACCTAAAAGAGGCTATTAAGAAGAATAATGAAAACCTAGCCTCTAGGGTTGCTCTCAAGTGTTTTATAAATTAATCGGTAGAGAACCCCCGTTTTTGAGAAACCCTAAATGTCTATTTATAGTTTAGAAACCTTTGGAAAGAGATAAGAATCAAAAACATACCTTATATGGAAATTTTCAGGACGACGATCCGGATCGGATTTACTGTGATCCGGATCGTCGTAACGAGATTGACGATTCCAGAAAACCAAGGGTTCGGGATCCGGATTGCAAGGTCCGATCCAGATCGTTCATGCAATTCAGCAAAGTCCCATGTTCGGGATCCGGATCGGAATGGCCTAGGATCCGGATTGAAATTGCCAATGAACAAGTACCCTTCGGGATCCGGATTGCAAGGTCTGATCCGGATCCTGAACATGTCCCATGTCCAGTTTTTGATTTTTATGCAATTAAAAGATCATCCAAGTGTTTCTACACTATAAGAAAGTATTCGGATCACCATAATTATTTAGTTAAACATACCTGATCCTCTTGAATACTTTCTTCTTGAGATTGATGTAACTGATCCACAATTCTTCAACTTCAATCTTCAAGACTCAAGACACTGAGTGTCAACTTGAGCTCTTGTTGAATCTTCTCTAAGTCTTTGATTGCTGATTGACAATTTGATCCCTTTAAGACTCCGACTCAACTCACTGACTTGACTCACGAAATATACCAACACCAAAATGCCGTAACAACTATTTTGAAAAGTCCAAACCCCGAAGAGCATTGCCCTCGTCCTATCAAACAAGAACAGACTCAGGCGACACTACGAAGCTTGGGTTTTAGGTCTAAACCTCGCAGAGCAGTGCCTTTGTCCTATCAAACAAGAACAGATTCCGGCGACCCTACGAAGTTCGGTAAAACATCAGTTAAATAAATCTATGTGTTCAGCAGTGTATCATTTGATCAGCAGGACAAGCAAACTCACTAATCCAACATGAAAATGTTCCAAGATAAGATATAAATACCAGAGGTACAATGAATAATCATGTAAGGCAAAATAGAACTGATAACAGGCGTAGCTCAACATCTAACAACCAATCAGACAGACTAACCCCTTATGCAACTAAACACATGTTTTTAAGAAAACCTTTGAAAACAATAGGTTTTTGGGTCCCAAACCTCGTAGAGCGTTGCCCTTGTCCTATCAAACAAGAACAGACTCAGGCTACCCTACAAGGCTTGGTAAAATCATTTATTTTAGAAGATCATGTATTTAGCAGCATAACAAGCGAACAACAAGGAAGCAGGCTCAACTATCAGATGACCAAAGAAACATGGCAATGTATAGAGTAATGAAATAACTACTGGGAACAATTTAAACATCACGTAAGGTAAGGATCACTAAAACAAACCATAAGCAGGCATAAAGTAGGCATGAAGTAGTAAATCACTGAATCAATGGAAAGGCAGGCTCAAGCATTAATAGACTGATATAATAATCAAGCATAGGAGTGCAACTACGAAATGGCCAATCAGTCAGAGCAACAAACAGTAATATACATTGCAACCAAAGGCAGACAGGCTCAAAATAAACTAAGTTACCAAGAACAGGAGTCCAACCAATACCGTACACCGAGGGCCAAACTGATAAAGCTCGGACCGAAGATAACCCACCTGTCAATGCGCAGGCGACTAAACCGTATCCACTGTATGTTTAGAACCAGAGGCACCGAATAAACCTGAATCAATCATATGGATCAAGGATCAACTCTGACTCTAACTTATTTCAATTCAACTTAAAACCCAGATCAATTTTAAAACCTCTACATAGCCATTTTGCATTTTTGTTTCCCCAGGACTTCAAAATCAGTTTTTAATGCGAGCATCGCGTCCAGTGACCCCAAATTAGCCAAGAGTACACTGTCGCGGCTTCGCAAACAACCCGGAACTTAGTTTTGTTCCAACATTATTCTAAAAGGTTGATTTCTCTTCATCTTTTAATCTCATCGTCAAACAGACGAACTTTGTATATGAAAGTGACTCTAGACAGTGCCAATACCCTAGGGCTCACCCTAGTTCCAGTCCAAAATCGATGGATCAACTAGATCCGAGTTCCTCGCTCTCTAACACTTCCACCATGCCCCACACACCAATCCACACAGCCAACATTGGGTCTGAAGTGAGCATCAAGCTCAGGGAAGTGTGTGTGACATCTTTCATATTAAACTTGAAGCCAAATTCCAAATTTTTCTTCTTTAGGACATTACATCGAACACCTAGTGAGCATTATTTATAAAAACTAAAACCTACACTAACCCATGCAACAACTTTGTATAGAGGGGAACTGAGAACCTCTAACATGGATAAAATGCATTCAAACATAGTATAGGGATTACCTGGGGGTTTGGCCGGCGCCCGAAGGCGACGCCGGCGGCGGCGGGGCAACCACGGCCACAACAAGGGTGCAACCATGGATAAACGAAAACCTACGTTAGGTTTTGCATGCAAGCGTATAGGAAGCTTCTTAGAGTCTAGAGGTCTTACCTGAAAAGTCCACCCACTTGACGGAGCTCCGGCGATCGCCGGAGACCATTTCCTCCAAGCTCTAGGTGAACTCGGCCACCTCTAATGGCGGATTCCGGCCGGCGAGGCGTTGGCCAGCGCAAGATGGACCAGGTTGCTTCTCTCGGTCCCCCGGTGCTTGCTGGGTGGTTGGCCGGCGGCGGGGACGCGTGGCAGCGCCGGGCGGAGGAGATCCGGCGAAGTGCCATTTGGCTCGGCTCTAGGGTAAGCCCGATCTCCATGGATCTTCAGCCGATCCTTCCCAAACTTCGGGGAAAGCTTGCAGTCACCGAGGAGGTCAAGATCAACGGTCTTGATCTCGGATTTGTTGGTCGGTTGAGGCTCGGGATCATCCTCGGCCGAAACACGATAATCCGGCAATAGTTCTTTCCCGCCGGCGGTCGGGAATGAGGCAAGGGTTCCGGCTCGCCGGAATTATCAAAGAAGAGGAGAAGGCCGCGGCGGCGCGCGACGACGGCAGGGGTCCGGGATGCCCAGGCTAGGACGCGGCAACCCCGGGGACCTCTCAGTTAAAGTTTGGCCCAACTGAAACTTCTAAAACACCCCCCCCCCCCCCAAAACACCAACCCGAGAGCACCAATATCTCTTCTTTGTTTTCTCGGGTTACTCCGGCACGGGGACGGCGGCGGAGCCTGGGTGCGACGGTTGGAGGAGAGGTAGAGGGGGCGTCGGGTGCAGAAGAAGGTTGAAGGGTTGCTCAGGTGTGGGGAGTCCAAAGGTCACTCCCGAATGCATCTATTTACATGCATAACGCATAATATGCTAATAAGTCCTTCCACAATTGCCATTTGCAGTTCAGTCCTACATGAAACTTGTTCCTCTTACACTTAAGTCCCTGCCTATAAGGTGACACAATTTTCGAGGCACTATTTATTGGGTTTATATGCAAAATACACCGTTTTTCGCTATATTTCACGTATTTCGAGGAGTTTCGGTCGTCAGAACGAAAAACGGATTTCGCCGTTGCGTCCGGAACGTCGAAATCTTCAAGGTAGCGATTTTTGCTTTTCGACGCGATGTCCAGATAAATTTTCGTTCCATAAAAACTGTCCCATTTTATAGTTTTCATGCTTTTCGAGATTCCAGAGTCGTCAAACACAATTTTCGACTGCGCCATTGCGTTCAGAACGTCGAAAATAGCTAGAATTGACTACTCGAATCACTATATTAGGATTCCAGATGGTAAATTGGCCAATGTTGGTTAAAGGGACAATTAAAATCTAGGGTTACTGTTCATGTACAGTATATAACTTAAGTTACTGTGCGCAGGAACACTGTTCCATTGGTCGCGACTAATTGCCCTCTTCTTCTTTAAATTCTGGAAGATCCGACCGTCAGATCGAAAAGTGCTGAATATGAAACTTGCTCAGTTCGACGAGACGATCACAACGGTCAACTCGGATTTCCAAGATCACGCCCGGATTGGAAATTAGCCTTTTTGCCTCGCAATTCGTGCAACTTGCACCCCGGCAATTGATCGAATAGATCAATTTAGATCTTTAGAATCTAACTCCGGCTAAAATTTATCTTTTATTTTATTTATTTAAAATAAAATATCCGGATTACTACATTTGATACCTAGTCTCTCTACACGATAATGATTGTTTAGGTACAATTTTTCAAAATTTTGAAAATAAATAGTTTTTCGTGTTCTTGAGTTGTTGCTCGTAGTTTCTTGGTTTTGAATAGCAACAATGGCGTTTGCGTGGATAATCTTCCTTTTGGTTGCAATGGTTCACACAAGAGCAACTAAGAAGCCCAAGAAAGCTAAGAAGAGTCGAGAGGACTCGGATTCGGATTCAGAAACTGAATCCATTGACTGGGATGAATTATTGGTAGAAGCAACTACACCTACTGCATCAAAGGGGAAAGCCCCTGCTGAAACGTCAAAGGCAAAGGCTCCGCCTACCGCCGCTGAAAAAGGGAAAGCCCCAATGGAAACAAGCCCGATAAAGCCAAAGAGGAAGAATGTTGCAAGAAAGAGAGGGAGTGCTCGAGGAATATCCATTAAGGAGCCACTTGCTAGCCAGCCTCCTCCACAAGATTTTATCAGCTCTGCAAGGATCAAGGATTTTGAGAAAAGGGAATGCATTGGCGAAAGAAATGTCAATGTCAAAGCACTGAAAGAACGATCCGCACATTTTGGGACTCTGTATGACCAGACAGGTCTTGGCCCCATTTGCAATTTCCCTGAGTCCACTGGATATTGTCTTCATTCGGTAAGAATGTTCTATCAAAATGCTTCAAGTCTAATTGATCAGGAGGACGGACGTCGGGAATTTCAAACATCGGTTAAAAATGTCAAGATCAAAGTCACACCTCAACTGATTGGAGAGGTATTAGGGATGAAGGTCAGAGTTGATGGACCTCATTATCTGAAAAGTCAAATCTTCTCCACCAACTCCTGGAGAGTGGTAGTTAATGGAATTTGTCTTCTAGATACTCTGTCGACAGGAAATTCCGTCTTTTCCAAAGAGCTTCGACCGGAGTATCGCTATGTGAACTTCATTGTTTGCTATAACATTCTTCCAAACATGAATACAAAGGTTCTTCGATGGGACAGGATGCTATTTCTTTATCTTCTTGGAAACCCTACAGCGGCAATGGGAGCAAATTTAAACATTCCTTACCTCATTTGGTCAAGGATGGCACGCTATGTGGAGCATGCTCACCCTACAGAGAGACTCCCCTATCCTATGATAATTATGCGCATCTTTCAGAAGTTTAAAGTCGACACAAGTGCGAGCTCCTACTTGCACAGTCTTGGAACAATCAATGAAACGACAATAGTGAAGTCTCTCTCCACTAAAAAAGATGAGCCCCCATCACCTCCTCGCCGACGAAGAGCACAACCACAAGCAACAACCTCTGCACCGCAAGCAACACCTCCAGTCCCACCAGCACATGCAGCACAACAAGCACCTCCATCAACTTCCGATGATGATGCATCGGTTACCTCAATCTATAAAGAACAACAGCGTCTCTCCAACGAGCAAGAACGCATGTCTAACGAGTTCGTTGAGATGAAAGCGGATCTTAAAGAGGTTAAGAAAGAGCAAGCTTCAATGAACAAGCACATCAAGAAAATATTTCAGAAGCTAGGATGCATCAGTTCTGATGATTCTGAATAATAATTTATTCTAATCTTCTTTTGTGCAGGTTTTTCAGTTTTAGTTCTTTCCTTTAGTTTTTGGAACTTTTTAACTCTTCATTCTTTTGTAATTTTGGCTAACTTTTGTGACAAAAAGGGGGAGAGAGAAACGAACAATGATCATCACTAATGGTTTTGAACTTTGAAGGTAAGTATATCAACTCAACTTTGGTTTTGTATTGTGATTGCATGCATGTCTCGACTAACTATTCGACTAACTATTTGGGCATGTAATATTACTAACAAGTTGTTTGATGTTACGACATTTTGGTGTTGGCATATTTCGTGAGTCAAGTCAGTGAGTTGAGTCGGAGTCTTAAAGGGATCAAATTGTCAATCAGCAATCAAAGACCTAGAGAAGATTCAACAAGAGCTCAAGTTGACACTCAGTGTCTTGAGTCTTGAAGATTGAAGTTGAAGAATTGTGGATTAGTTACATCAATCTCAAGAAAAAAGTATTCAAGAGGATCAGGTATGTTTAACTAAATAATTGTGGTGATCCGAATACTTTCTTATAGTGTAGAAACACTTGGAACAATTTTTAATTGCATAAAAATCAAAAACTGGACATGGGGCATGTTCAGGATCCGGATCAGATGATCCAATCCGGATCCCGAAGGGTATTAGTTCATGTGCAAATCCAATCCGGATCCAAGCCTATTCTGATCCGGATCCCGAACAATGGATGTTGTTGACATTCATGAACGATCCGGATCGAGAAGTTCAATCCGGATCCCGAACCCTTGGTTTTCTGGAATTGTCTATCACGCTACGACGATCCGGATCGCAGTAAATCCGATCCGGATCGCCGTCCGTAAAATTTCCAGATAAGGTAAGTTTTTGATTCTTATCTCTTTCCAAAGGTTTCTAAACTATAAATAGACTTTTAGGGTTTCTCAAAAACGTGGGGAGCACGGCCGATCAATTGATAAAACACTTGAGAGCAACCCTAGAGGCTACGTTTTTATCGATCTTCTTTATAGCCTCTTTTAGGTCAATTCGATGGTTCTTTCAAGAACATATCTTTTGTCGAATTGATCTAATCTTTGCTTAGAGATTTCTTCTACGGTTCCTCAATGAGAATCTAAGCAAAGGATCACCATCGAAGTCAATATTCTTATCGATTGAGTTTGCGTCGTGGATTCGACGTGGCATCGTGGATTCGGTGTGCTAAAGGCGTTTCGTGGATTCGAAACGTGTGCTCATGGATTCGAGTGGCGTTCGTGGATTCGAACGTGTGCAGTGGACGTGCATTCGGTGGAGCGCGAGGTCCGAAGAAATTGAAGGAGGGGTTAAATCCGTGGAGACGGTAATCACCTTGTTATTCTTCTTTTCTTAGTGGATTGTTATTGCGTGGATATCCAACCGGTCAGCGCAAGGTCCGAAGAAGCTGAAGGAGGGGTTGAGTCCGTGGAGTCGGTAATCACCTTGTTATTCTTCTATTCTTAGTGGATTGTTATTGCGTGTTGGTCCCGTGGTTTTTCTCCTGGATTGGAGTTTCCACGTATATCTCGGTGTGCTATTTTTATTTTCCGCATTGGTTTTTATTTTGCACTGAGATTTGGTTTTATAAGTATTACACCTATTCACCCCCCCTCTAGTTGTTTGATAGTACCTATTTAGATCCTTGTGGATCTTATAAAAACCTACAATTGGTATCAGAGCGGGTTTTAGGTTTATCTATCATGTTGGGTGAAAGTGGTAATATTTATAGACCTCCTCTTTTTGATGGGACTAATTATGCTTATTGGAAAGTGCGGATGAGGGCTTTTCTCATCGCAATTGATGAGCGGGTATGGCAATCCGTGGAATACGGTTGGGTGCATCCTATTGAGGAAGTAGGAAATTCTACTACCCCAAAACCTCGCTCTAGATGGTCCAAAGAGGAATTTGAAAGATCTTCTTACAATGGGAAAGGTATGAACGCTTTATTTAATTCTCTTTCCTCGACTGAGTTCACAAGAATTTCCGCGTGTGAAACCGCGAAGGAAATTTGGGATATTCTCAAAATTATACATGAGGGTACTAATCTTGTAAAAATTCAAAAGCTCCAGATGCTTACAAGTCAATTTGACTCTATTCATATGGAAGAGCATGAATTGTTTACAGATTATTACACTAGACTTCAAGATGTAATAAATACATGTGATAATTTAGGAGAAAAGATCCCGGAGTCGAAAATTGTAAGAAAGATACTTCGGACTCTTCCGGAACGGTTTAGGGCAAAAGTTATGAAATGACTTTTCCTATGCAAACTTATGAAATGACTTTTCCTACTAATCAAGTTTCTTCCAAGTCTTCTTCTAAGCTTACAGGTATTGCATTCAAATCAACAAAGGAAGAAGATAGCGAATCAAGTTCCGACGATGAAATCTCTTTTGCCGATTTTGAAGAACAATTGGCGAGGATCACAAAGAAATTTCGTCGGAAATTTTGGAAGAATCGAACCGATGGATCTTCATCCACGAAACCATCTAAAGGATCATCGGGTTCTAAATCCTCTAATCTCAAAGGCGTTGCAAAACCTTCAAAAGAAAAAGAAAAAGATGATTTCGAAGGGGAAATCCAATGCTATAGATGCAAAGGCTACGGCCATTTTTCAACGGAATGTCCTTCTCCGAAATCATATAAAAAGAAGGCTTTGCAAGCGAAAACTTGGGACGATTCTACTTCTAATGAATCGACCTCAAGTAAAGAGGAAAAAGTCGTTGCCTTACATGCTTCTCAAATTCCCTCTTCTAATGTTTGTTTATCATCTTTAATCACTGACTCTATTCCTTTGATTTTGCATGAAACATCAGCATCCAACGGAGAGTCATCAAGTGAGGGGGAGTCGGACGAAGAAGAACTCGTTGAGGCATATCAACAACTTCTTGCGGAATCTAAGAAGATGGCCAAGCATATCAAGAAGTTGAGGAAGCAACGACTTGAGAATCAAGACGAGAATCATGTTTTAAAGATCAAACTTCATGATCTCGAGGAGGAACGAGAGCTTTTATTGGATAATAATAAAATCCTCCAGGAAAAGATAAATCAATCGAAAACGATCGTTAATTCCCATATTAACAAGATTGATTTTCTAGAAAAACAGTTTGAGGAGATTCATGTTACCAACCAAGCTTTGACCAAGCAAGTCCATGAACTCAAATTCGACATACAAAGGCTTTCAACTGGTTCCAATAAACTTGATTGTATGTCCGGATTAGGTCAATCAAGCAAGGTTGGTTTGGGATTTAAAAAGAACCAAACTGTGAAGGCTTCAAGTTCCACAACTAAATTGAAAGGAAGAACTTGTCACCTATGTGGACTTGAAGGACATTTGGTGAAGGATTGCCCGAAAAAGAGAAAGAAGAATTCTTCGGCAACTTCATCTACGGAGCGAACTCAACGGAATCAAAAGACACATCAAGTCAAAGGAGTTCACTCAACCCACCAAAGGTCCGAGCCACAACATCAATCATAAAAGTGGATCATTGCGAGGCAAAGACCTAAGGTGAATCAACAGTCAAAGCGGACAACCCCCGGCCACAACGAATCAAGACAACCCAAAATCCAGCGATTTTGGATTCGGAAAGGTGATATCTTTCCTTGTCTTAAGTTCTAAATAGCTTATGACTGTATGTAATGCTTTGATTGGTTTTCTCCTCATATTTTTCTTAATCTTTGCATTATATGTTTTTTCAATGCTATTGGTTTTATGTTTTGTTCTTGAACAAAAGGTTTTTAACGAACAAGTACATTGAATAAAAGGGGTTTCACGTTCATTCACTCCAAATTAATTTTATATGGATTATCAACTTTACTCCATAATCACAATCTTGGAGCATTGGTCATATTGACTTTAATTGCATCTTTTCACGCATTTAGAAATCTATTATGCTTTTGACATCATAATATTTCGATGTTGCAATGATCATTTATGTTAATTAAGTCATCTTTTAAGTGATCAAAGTCAATTTCTCTCTCGATGATCTCTTGGTATAGTTTTTATCTTATTTGACTGTTTAGTCGAGTATGAAATCGTGATCAATATTTGGCTGAATACTTCATATCTTAAATAATTGATAGCCAATTGAGGGGGAGTCAAAGAAAAAGTATTATGCTCAAAAGATGTGGAAAGAGTTACATCCCAATGAGGAGTGTGAAAACTACCACCACATGGAGGAAAGAGCTACCACCTCGGTCGTCTGAGTACTGTGTGCAGCTACCACATGTATACCAAGCAAGGTTTTTCAAGTTTGATTAAATAAAATGCATGTTGAAATACTTGACTCTGTCAAAATTTCAAGGTTGGTATAAGGTGGGATTTTTAATGAAAGATGCTCAAAGAGCCACTCTCTTCAATAAATTGACTAGATACATTATCTAATTTATCTGGGATGTTAGACATCTATTGATCTTGGTATTTCATTTTCTTTACCAAATTGATGATTTGATAAAGGCATTACACATAAGATCATGTTAGATGTGATTGAAGTTGTTCAACTTTAAGGGTTTTAATTTCCATAAATTTTCGTTTCATTTTTGAGTATTTTTGATAGATTTGGTATAATCTATTTCTTGTTGCATGAAACGATGACTTTTGTTTAAAGTTGATGCGCTAAAGTGCTTACATACTTTTTCTGGTTTTTATGGATATCATGAAAAACTGTTTATAATGCCTTATCTTTGTTTTTCATGATTTTGGAGTAAATCTTTTTAATTTCGTGAAATTAATTGGATTGAATGGCGTCTGTGTGAATTCATTGTTTAAAGCACTTAAATTGATTTCTTGATGGAATACAAATCGGTATTTGAAAAGATTCCAAAATCTGAATTTGTTTCAAGAAATTATTTGATTTTTGCTTTCTGGTACAGGTACGCAATCTGCATTTTTGTTATATACCGGAACTGAGCTTTTATCTCTCTTTCTCTATGAACTAATGCTGTTAGTGATTTCCTTTTGTCTAGTATGTTCACTGTTTGACAATTTGTGACAAAAAGGGGGAGAACAGAAAATAATGATCGTATCACAAAGGGGGAGAACATAAATGCTCAAGACAGGGGGAGAACATGGAGAACATGGAGAACATGTTAGAGATGCTCATGATAGGGGGAGATAAAGAAAAGATTGAAAGAGCCGAAAAACAAAAGAACCAAAAGGACGAATCAAATGTAGGATTTTAATTTCTAACGACTAACGTTTGATTTTGTTTGGAGTTTTGTTTTGCAGGAATTACATCACTTTAAGACTCCAAGTCCTAAGTCATAGAGTATGTTCTAGGACTGTTTGGTTCAAATGTAATTTTGTATTTATTGGATCTTTCACGCAAAGAAAATCAATGTTTTGGTGATAACATTGAATTTCGACTTTTTGGTTTAAGATGAGTGACTTGAGCGCTTTTATGTATTTTTGGGTTTTGTCACGAAATTGCCAAAGGGGGAGATTGTTACGGCATTTTGGTGTTGGCATATTTCGTAAGTCAAGCCAGTGAGTTGAGTCGGAGTCTTAAAGGGATCAAATTGTCAATCAGCAATCAAAGACCTAGAGAAGATTCAACAAGAGCTCAAGTTGACACTCAGTGTCTTGAGTCTTGAAGATTGAAGTTGAAGAATTGTGGATCAGTTACATCAATCTCAAGAAGAAAGTATTCAAGAGGATCAGGTATGTTTAACTAAATAATTGTGGTGATCCGAATACTTTCTTATAGTGTAGAAACACTTGGAAAAATTTTTAATTGCATAAAAATCAAAAACTGGACATGGGGCATGTTCAGGATCCGGATCAGATGATCCAATCCGGATCCCGAAGGGTATTAGTTCATGTGCAAATCCAATCCGGATCCAAGCCTATTCTGATCCGGATCCCGAACATTGGATGTTGTTGAAATTCATGAACGATCCGGATTGGGAAGTTCAATCCGGATCCCGAACCCTTGGTTTTCTGGAATTGTCTATCATGCTACGACGATCCGGATCGCAGTAAATCCGATCCGGATCGCCGTCCGTAAAATTTCCAGATAAGGTAAGTTTTTGATTCTTATCTCTTTCCAAAGGTTTCTAAACTATAAATAGACTTTTAGGGTTTCTCAAAAACGTGGGGAGCACGGCCGATCAATTGATAAAACACTTGAGAGCAACCCTAGAGGCTACGTTTTTATCGATCTTCTTTATAGCCTCTTTTAGGTCAATTCGATGGTTCTTTCAAGAACATATCTTTTGTCGAATTGATCTAATCTTTGCTTAGAGATTTCTTCTACGGTTCCTCAATGAGAATCTAAGCAAAGGATCACCATCGAAGTCAATATTCTTATCGACTGAGTTTGCGTCGTGGATTCGACGTGGCATCGTGGATTCGGTGTGCTAAAGGCGTTTCGTGGATTCGAAACGTGTGCTCGTGGATTCGAGTGGCGTTCGTGGATTCGAACGTGTGCAGTGGACGTGCATTCGGTGGAGCGCGAGGTCCGAAGAAATTGAAGGAGGGGTTAAATTCGTGGAGACGGTAATCACCTTGTTATTCTTCTTTTCTTAGTGGATTGTTATTGCGTGGACATCCAACCGGTCAGCGCAAGGTCCGAAGAAGCTGAAGGAGGGGTTGAGTCCGTGGAGTCGGTAATCACCTTGTTATTCTTCTATTCTTAGTGGATTGTTATTGCGTGTTGGTCCCGTGGTTTTTCTCCTGGATTGGAGTTTCCACGTATATCTCGGTGTGCTATTTTTATTTTCCGCATTGGTTTTTATTTTGCACTGAGATTTGGTTTTATAAGTATTACACCTATTCACCCCCCTCTAGTTGTTTGATAGTACCTATTTAGATCCTTGTGGATCTTATAAAAACCTACATTTGATTACTAACAAAATTATGACATTTGGAATTTTATTGCTTAGAAGATATGTCGATGTTTGATTGTGATCTTATTACATATCTAAATTTGTGAATGTCATGGTGAGTATAAACTCTATCTCTGTTAGGTTTTGAATGCTAAATATTCATGAGGTATCTAATGATCTCTTTTGTCAAGAATGATTTCTTTTTGCAGAGAGTGCAGATGTCTAAGTCTAGAGTCTGTTTTAGGAGTTTATCTCATGTATTTATTTTTGGATCTCCATTGTAAATTTTTGTTGTATGGTGATAGCAACAAAAATATCTTTTTGAATTTTCTTAAGTGGATTTGTGTTTTGTCACGAAACCGCCAAAGGGGGAGATTGTTAAGGTTTTTGTTTTGGCGCATTTCGTGAAAGTGTTGAGTCTTGAAGATTGAAGGTTAAGAAGTTTGGATTATATATCTCAATCTCAAGAAAGAAGAATTCAAAAGGATCAGGTATGTTTAACTAATTAATTTTGGTGATCCGAATACTTCTTATAGTGTAGAAACACTTGGATGAATTTTTAATTGCATAAAAATGAAAAACTGGACATGGGACATGTTCAGGATCCGGATCAGACATTTCAATCCGGATCCCGAAGGGTGTTAGTTCATACGCAAATCCAATCTGGATCCAAGCCATTTCTGATCCGGATCCCGAACATTGGTTTTTGCTGAAATGTATGAACGATCCGGATCAGGCATTTCAATCCGGATCCCGAACCTTTGTTTTTCTGGAAGTTGTCTGTTTCGTTACGACAGTCAGGATCGCCGTAAATCCGATCCGGATCGTCGTCATGTAAAATTCCAGAAAAGGTTAGTTTTTGATTCTTATCCTCTTCCAACAGTTTCTAACCTATAAATGAAACCCTATGATTCTTTTTCTAGGGTAAGCCGTATAAGCCATAAAAGCCTAATAAATCAAAAGACGACCATATAAATCCACATATAGAGAAGAAAGGAAATCAATAGATTTAATCTTATGTTTCTTCATCTATATTGATTGATTTGATTCTAGGTTTTCATACTCATATTTTGAGTAGAATCAAATCAATGAATACTTAGATGGTATTTCCGATCTATTTCTAATCTAAGTATTCGGCGGATCATCACCACCCAAAAACAACGATTTCCCAAATCGGCGCGTGGACTCGCGTGGCCTTGTGGATTCAAGGTGCAACCACTTTCGTGGATTCGGAGCGAAGGACGTTCGTGGATTCGAGACGTGCTACTGGGTGAAGACCGTGGATTCGGTCGGACGTCGTGGATTCGACGTTGGACGCCGTGGATTCGGCGTTGGACGCTAATCGTGGATTCGAGCAGCGTTGCGGAGCGAGCGGAGAAGATCTACTAGGAGCGTATGGAAAAAGGTCGAGTCGTCTGTGAGTACGGTATATCACCTTTGTACGTGTTATAATTCTAGTGGATTTCGCTATGTTATCGGTCTCGTGGTTTTTTACTCCGGTGTTGGAGTTTTCTATGTAAAAATCTTGCGTGTTATATTTTCATTTCCGCATTGGGTTTTATTACGCAACGATTTTTGAGTGTTTATTGTTTACACCTATTCACCCCCCTCTAGGTGTTTTTTCCCCTATTTAGATCCATATTATACATAACCCGACACACCTTTGTTCCAGGTTTAAACCTAGTTTGATCCAAGTTGGTGCAACCCGAGCCTAGCTTGTTTTAGGGTGTTGCTCCGGCGACTTCTCCGGCCACCCTCCGGCGCATCTCAGGTGAGCATCTCACTTCTCTGTCCAATCTAAGCACCATGCTCACAGTAGATCTCAGTTTGATCAAGTGTGTAATTAGTTGTAGCAATGTGTCTTTTTTTGGGCCCTAAGAGTTTATGGGCCAACTTTGTAAATGGGCCTCATGCTGGCCCAAGCCCGTGAGCACGAGCTTCGTCTCGTCGTTTCGGACGCGCTGAAACATACAGCGCTGTCTTTGGCTTCCGGGATTTCGAGAACGAGTCAAAACAACGTTTAAAACAAAGTTGTTATGCAATTTAGAGAAGTTTAATGGGTTAACTTGCAATTGTAACCTATGGACAGTATTTAAACAGAGTAAACATGTCTCTGGTCAATTTGTTAGATTTCCGTAGACTCTCGTTGAGCGGAAAATGGATATCGTTCCGTAAATCGGCGAAATCGTCGGTTTTACGATTTCTGGCGCGTGTTTCGCGTACCACGATATGAAAGAATGGATTCAGGTTACTGTAGTGTTCTCGGGATGGGTATGAGTGAGTCTATTTCTGATCACAGTATCGGTTCAGGGCCGAGCAGTTCAGCACCAGTCTAGTCTAGCGGGGGTTCGGGATCGGCCTACATTCAGGCGGTTCGATCGACTGACTTTGAGGTGGGTACTTTTCGATGTTTCAGGGTTCGGAATATTTGGGAAATATTTAGACATAAAATATTTGTGTGATACTTATGTTAACCCGGTTGATCTTTATGATACGACATTATTGTTCTTATGGCGACCGAGTGTCGCGGTGCTTGGTTACGATGCTCGAGGCTGCAACACGCACACCGGCGGTTTGGCCACTGCGAGGGTGTGCTTTTCTGAAAAAGTGGTATGTTGACCCGTGTACCCCACAAAGTGACGTAGTGCGGGCCCCCGTAGGTGGGGGGTTAGAGGCACCAAGGTGCGAGCGGTGCGACCCGCCGAGGTAGGTGCTCGGCGTGGTTTACCGAGGTAGGTGCTCGGTCTCATTTTCTGAGGTTGGTGCTCGGCCTGGTTTTCCGAGGTTGGTGCTCGGTCTGGTTTGCCGAGGTTGGTGCTCGGTCTGGGTTGTCGGGGCAGGTGCCCGGTTCAGGTTATGCAGGGGAAGGGGATACCGTCGATTGCATGATGAGGAGGGCGGTTGCTCTGGTTTTCTTACGGTTTGCTTTAGCTATAGCCCTTCATGCATTTCATACTTTATATCATGTGTCGCTGACTTCCCACTCTGTGACAGGTTCAGTCAGGGGTGAGAGCTAGGGCGACGGTGAGGCCGCGATGAGAGGTCTATTGGCCCTTCGAGGCTACAGACTGTGGTGAGTTCTCCTTTTGCTCATTTCATTATCTGTTAGTAGCTATGTGGGTGTGATACTTTTGTGAGGTTGACTTGGATGTTGGATTTATTACAGTACTCTGCGGATGCATGTTTAGTTACTATCGGATAGTTGGCCGTTTTCAAACTAAAAGAAGAGGAAAGAAAACATTTCGAAAATGATTTGAAAAATACTGGTGTCGAGTGGGCACCGTTTTCAAAACCCTGTGGATTTATGTATTTCGAAATGGCTTTGTAAAACCCGGGTGTCGTGTGGGCACCGTTTTCAAAACCCTGCGGTTTTATCATTTCAAAATTAATCGGCCTCTTTATTACTTATGGGAAAAAGAAAGGGTTGTATGTGCTTGACTTTTGAACTAGTGTGGTTAAAGGTATGATTGTATGGAGATTGTAGTCGGGACGCCGTGCATATACAAAGGAGACTCTGCCCATTTGCAGAGTGAATTTGTATATGCGGCGGGTCTGGGCACGCACCGGGGAAGATTGATTTCAAAAAAAAAAAATATGCAAAATTTGAGAGCTAAACGGTGACGTTTCTTCTGCATGTTTAAACCCCGGGGCGTGACAACGGCTCCCGCCACAGATATATGTAGCGCTCGAGAAATTCAGGTGTGTTTGCGGGCGAGGAAGCAGATCTAAACCTTAGTGATTTGCATACCGGTGCGCGAATTGCACAGTTTCCGTTGCACAATTTCCGCCTTTCCGATCCGAGTCTGATCTCGGAAATCTGAGGTCGCCAGTGTGACCGTCTCATTGAATCGAGTGGAAATGGTATAGACCGTTTGCTGATCCGACGGTCGGATCGTCCGGAAATCAGCGAAGAAGCAGACGGGACCCACGACTTAAGTGAATAGTAACCCCTGATCTCGGTCCCCTCTCGATCGGTCGTTGGCCACTTCACTGTCAAAAATCGAAACCTATCAGTATGAGTAGACGTTTCTAGCTAATTTTGATATTCTGAGCGCAACGGCGCTGACGGAATTTCCATTTGACGACCCTAGAGCCTCGAAAAGCATGCTGAACTGTAGATATCGCAGTATTTTATGGATTTGCGATTTATCGGGGTTTTTAGTCGACGAACAAAAATCGCTACCTGATAGGTTTCGTCGAGCCGGACGTCGTGGCGAAGTCCCTTTTTCCGTTGGGCGACTCGAATGCCTCGAAAAATATGAAAAACAGCGAGGAACGCCGTATCTTACACAACCACCCTTATATTTTATGCTTCGTGTTGCGCGCTGCTTTAGGGAGAGGGACCTAAGGGTGAAATAGAGCAGCTGTGAGGGACCTAGGTCTAAATACTCTGGGTTGAGGGGTTAAAGTGCATATTGTTACATTTGCATATAAAATATGCATTAGGCTCACTTGTAACCCTAACCCCGTAACCCTAGGACCCAGCCACCCTCTGCCTCCCTTCCCTCTTGCGATCGACGCGCCGGCGCCACGCCGTCCTGTCGCCGGAAAAGCTCGGGGAAAACCAAAGAAGTTGGTTTCTCCTTGGTCTGGTGGTGTGGGAGGCATCAAAAAAAGAGTTGGGTTGGTCCAGGCGTCATCTGGGAGTGTCTCGGTGAAGTTGACGTCGAGCCGAGGTGAACCCGACGCCTAGCCTCGCCGTGCGCCGCCGTAGAAGGCTTATCTTCCTCCTTGTTTTCCGGCGAGGTGAGTTAATGGGAGTTTTTATTTTTAAATGGCCCAAGGACCAATCCATTGGCTTCCTGACGTTGGGGTGATCATCCTCGTCTTGTTGCAGCCGTCGCCGTCCGGCGGGAACCACCTCTCACCGGAAAAGCCATATCTGGCCGATCCTGAGCGCGGACAGAGTCCAACCGTTGAGACTGAGATCAGACCGTTGGTTTGGGTCTTCTCATCGTCTGCGACCTTCTCCCGAAGTTTGGTGATGATCGGTTGAGAATCCGGGCCCTGCGAGCTTCCCCTAGTATCGGGTTTTCTTCCCGTTGGCCGACCTTCACCGCCCGGCGCCGCCGCTTACCCCCGTCGCCGGCCATCACCTCAGCAAGCTTTGTAGGGCCAAGTGGAGGCTCTTGGTCCAAGTTGCAGTGACTCAAAAGTCGCCGGCCGGAATCTGCCATTAGAGCTCCCCGAGCTTGGCCGAGCTCCGCCGCCGCGCGTTGGCGACGCTTCCCGTCACCGGATGACCACCCAGGTAAGCTTATATGGCCCGTAGAAAGCTTCCCATCGCGTTGCATGCAGGTTCTAACGTGAGTGTTGTTCCCTCTGTAGTTGCACCCATTGTTGCAGCCGAGCTGTAAAAACTCAAAATATTTTATTTTAATAAATAGTCTAAAAGTGAATTTTTGACCTGGTTTTTGAATTCAAAAGACCTCTGTGGATTTATTTAGTCAATTGCCAGCGTGCGAGTTGCACGTTTTACAAGACAAAAAGGCTACTTTCCAATCCGGACATGATCTTGGAAATCCGAGTTGACCGTTGCGATCGTCTCATCGAACTAAGCGAGATTCATATTCAGCACTTTTCGATCTGACGGTCGGATCTTCAGGAATTCAACTAAGAAGTGGACGAATCTCGCGACCAATGTAACAGTGTCCTCTGTGCATAGTGCACTTAAGTGAGTTACTGTAGATGAACAGTAACCCTGGTTTTCGAGACCCGACGAATACAACATTGACTAATTCACTGTTCGGAATCCGAATATAGTGATCCAGGTAGTCATTTCGAACGGTTTCGATGTTCTGAACGCAGTGGCGCAGTCGAAAATTCCGTTTGACGACCCTAGAGCATCGAAAAGTGCGAAAACTGTTTTCCGGAACAGTGTTATTATGGACCGAGATTTTATCCGGGCAGTTTCGCAAAAATCCGAGGTCGCTACCTGATAGGTCTCGTCGAGCCGGACGTCATGGCGCAGTCCATTTTCCGTTTCGACGACCGGATCTTCTCGAAAAGTGTGAAATGCATCGAAAAATGCAGTTTTTGCACTTAAAACCCTATATTTGTTGCCTCGAAAGGCGTGCCATGCATTGGAGAGGGACTTAATTGTGAGACAAGCATGCTGTAAAGGACTGGGGTTGAAATCTTGAAGCTAGAAAGGCTAAAGTGCAAAGTTGCAAAAAACCTATATATTCACGCATCCTCGAGCTAGGGTTTTCCAAAAAGCTCTCGTAGCCCCCAACCCATAGCCGCAGCTCTAACAGACCTCCTCCTCTCTGCCATATTCCACGGAGCCCCGCGCCGGCCGCCGCCTCCACGTCGCCGGAGAAGAAGATCAAGACACACTCTGATCTCGGGTGACTCGGGGAGAGAGTACTCAGGAAGGCCTGGGATGTCCAAGACCTAGTCGGGTGAGGTCCCTCTTGAAGCCGCATTCGAGCCAAGGTGTCCTCGGACCCAGCCGCCGCCGTGCACCGCCGCGGCCGTCCTCTCCTTTTCTTGGAATTCCGGCGAAGGTGAATTCTTGGGATTTTTGTTTTATTCCGGCTTTCGGTTACGACTATAGCACTCCTGATATCGAGGCCGCCCCTCGGGTGCAGACCCAGCCATCACCGCCGCCCCGATCGCCGGCGGGAAGAGCTGTCGCTGGATTACCGTTTTTCTCATCCGATCGTGGGCGCCGCCGCATCCGACCGTTAAACCGGCGATCAGCACCGTTGGGTTACTCCTTCTCTTCGACTGCAACCTCTCCGTGAAGTCGCGCGGCGATCGGATCAAGATCGGGCCCGCACGAGAGTGCCCTAGAAATCCAGACTTTTGCACCGCGGCCGATCGTCGCCGTCCGGCACAGCCGCGGCTTCCCGAGGCCGGCCACCTCTGCTGGAAGCATCCTGGTGAGGTGGGGATCAGCTCGGTCCATCTTGCTCCGGCCCGGACCGCCGCGCCGGAAATCCGCCATTGTTGGCCATTGAGGTTTTCCCGAGCTCCTCCGCCGCGCCACGCCGCCGCCTCCGGTCGCCCGGAAACCACTCAGGTAGGCTCCTATGATCCTCTAGAGTCTTTCCATCGTGTTGCATGAGGACCTTGACGTCGGGTTTCTTGCCACCACAGTTGCACCCGAATTGCCTTCAAGTTTAGCTCCGGCGATCCCCGGCGACTCGGGACTCCGGCAACCATCCAGGTAAGACCTAGATGACCTCCTCTCGCTCCCCATTGTTTTAGTTTGGGTCAAAAGGGCCCCGGTCTCATGGACTTAAAAGCTTGCACCCGAATTACCTAATTTGGGTTGGTCTCCGGCCGCCGCCGCCTCCGGCCGCCGGGGCTCTACCCAACATGGATCAGTCCTCATCTGGGACCCCAAGCTAACTGCTGCTCACCTTGGTTGCTGACAGAGCAAGGTTGCATTGGAGCTTCACCAATCCGAGCTCTAGCCAACTTTCGGGTGTTGCTCCGGCCACTGTTCCGGCCGATCTCCGGCAAGCCTCAGGTGAGCCTCATCACCTTTAGCCCTTACTGAATGCCATGCTCTAGTTGGACCTCACTTTGATTAAGCATAAACGAAGTTTAAGCATAGTAGTAAATTGGACTCTAAAAGGTTATGGGCCAACTTCGCCCTCGGGTCCCGTGCCAACCAAAAGTGGTGAGCACGGGCTTTGTCTCGTCTTGCTGAACGCGCTGAAACTCGCCACGTAGTTTTTTGGACTTCTAGATGTTAAGATCAAGGCAAAATAGTGCAATTAACATAAAGAGTTAAAGAGCTAACTTTGCTCTCGGGTTTCGCGTTGACCCAAAATGGTGAGCACGGGGTCTGTTTCCTCAAAGGTGACGCGCTGAAAGTTACGGCGCAGCTTTTGGACCCCCGGATTTCAAGAACGTGCCGAAACGGGCCGGAATATAAGCTAATTATGCAATTTAAAAGTTGTTAGGGACCTAAATGCAATTTAGACACATATGCTGACTCTAGATAGTGTTTTACACCACTGGACATTTTGTTAGAGTCCCGTAGACTCTCGTTGATCGGGAATCGGGTTTCGTTCGATAAAACGGCTGTATCGAACCGTATTAGAGACACGTTACTATTGTGTCGTCGGGATGGGTCGTGCGAGTTTGTTACTGACTATAGCTGCTTATACAGGGCCCAGTTGTCAGCACCAGCCTCCCGGTAGTCTAGCGGGAGTTCGGGATCGGCCTACATTCAGGTGGGTTGTATTTACCTTGTCCTAGCCTCCAAATTTCTATCGTATTGGACGGAGTTTATTCTAAGTGTACTGGGGGTAAATAGTGATGGGCGATAGCTTATGCATGTTAGTGGGTTCCCTATAGTGTTTAGCGTCGGTTACCGATGGTTGTTCTCTTTTTAATCACTATATGTCAGCGGGCCACCTTCGAGTGCGCGTACTATTACCTTGCTTTCGATTATGCACTTTACCGCATTACTCTTGTTATTTATATTATGATGCTGACATGATGGTGGTTACGGTTACTTGGCTCGAGGTTGCCACACGCGCACTCGCGGTTTGGCCACCGCAAAGGGTGCGATTTTCCGGAAAAGTGGTCTCTGACCCGTGTATACCCACGAGGTGACGTAGTGGGGCCCCTTATTAGTGGTGGGGTTGAGGCGCCGAGGTGCGAGCGGTGCGACCCGTCGGTTTAGTTGTCCGACGTGGTCGGGTTTCTGCAGGTACGGTGCGGGCCGTCGGTTTAGTTGTCCGACGCGTCCGGGTATTACAGGATACAGGTGTACAGGTTGCTTTTCCTCCTTGAGGGGGGGGGGGGGGGGGGGGGTGGTTGCTCCGATCGTCGTCACGGTTTGTTTTATTACATTCTCCTGCTCTACTATTTTTACGTCACTGACATCCCACTTCGTGACAGGGTTCGGGCGGGGGGAGAGGTAGGCGTTGGTGAGGACGGGACAGGAGCAGCTGGGTCGCTGGGGACCTCGGACTGTATTTCTTCTTTCATTCTCGCTTTTCATTGCATTGTAGTTATGTGAGAGGTTCGCGATACCCTCGTGGGGTCGGCGTGGATGTCGGTACGGGTTGCAATTAGTGCCCCTTGTGCGTTACTTTCCTTATATTTCCATTGGCCGTTTGAAAATCAAAAAGGGAAAAGTCAAAGAAAAGATTGCGAAAACCGTTTTTAAAATCTAAGTGTCGTGTGGGCACGGGTTTCAAAACCCTGTGGATTTATGGATTGCGAAAGGGATTTCAAAATTTGGTGTCGGGTGGGCACCGTTTTCAAACCTTGTGGATTTATGCTGATTTCGAACTAACTTTCAAAACGTAAGCGCCGGGTAGGCGCTCTTTCAAAACTGTGGATTTATCCTTTCCAAATTGATCGGCCATATGTTTTCTTGTATGTTTCCTTGTATTAGTGTAGAATGCTGGTTGTTTGTGAATGACTGTTGTGATTGATTGGTTGCGTATGTTGGGACATGTACCGAACGCTACGCCGTGCACGTACAGGGGAGACTCTGCCCGTTTGCAGAGTGACCATGTATGTGTGGCGGGTCTGGGCACGTGCCGGGGAAGAGGGGTTCCCTTTTAAACAAAAAAAAAAAATTTACACGTCAAATATTCAACTTTTATGAATCGTTTCCGCTGAAACAAAACCCCCGGGGCGTGACACGAGCTCGGGCTCCGGCCGCCGCCACCGCATCTGGACTCCGGCCACCTACCCAGGTAAGCTGGTAGCACCCCATTCAGGGTTTCCAACAAGTTAGTTGGGCCCAAGAGCCCCCGGAAACAAAGTTGGAGCAACCTTGATCCGGGTGGGCTTTGGGAGTTTGTTCTTCGGCCGCCGCCGCCGGTGCCGGGGCTGACTTGGTCCGAACATCTTCTGGGAGGTTAATGTAACTTGTGCTCACCCTTGTTCCAGGTCTAAACCTGGTTTGATCCAAGTTGGTGCAACCCGAGCCTAGCTTGTTTTAGGGTGTTGCTCTGGCGACTTCTCCGGGCACCCCCCGGCGCACCTCAGGTGAGCATCTCACTTCTCTGTCCAATATAAGCACCATGCTCACAGTAGATCTCAGTTTGATCAAGTATGTATCCAGTTGTAGCAATGTGTCATCTTGGGCCCTAAGAGTTTATGGGCCGACTTTGTAAATGGGCCTCATGCTGGCCCAAGCCCCTGAGCACGAGCTTCGCCTCGTCGTTTCGGACGCGCCGAAACATACGGCGCTGTCCTTGGCTTCCCGGATTGCGAGAACGGGTCGAAACAAGTAATCAACTTAGTGTTTTTATGCAAAGTTAAGATGTAGTATGGACCTAAATGTAATTGGGACGCGCTTGCTGTCTTTAGACAGTATTTTCATACCTACTGGGCATTTTGTTAGAGTTTTGGGGGCTCTTGTTGAGCGGGAATCGGACCTTGTTCCGTAAATCGGCTATATTATTCTGTGTTAGCGTTGTGTTGCTGTAGTGTTCTCGGGATGGGTATGTGTGAGTCTAGTTCTGACTACAGTTTCCATTCAGGGCCCAGCTGTTCAGCACCAGCTGCCCAGTAATCTAGCGGGAGCTCGGGATCGGCCTACATTCAGGTGGTTCGCTCGACGGACTTCAAGGTGGGTTTTTATTTGGAGACTTAGCATGGCATTTTCGACTTTTGTAACTAACATTATGTGTGCATTTAACTGGGGTATTGTAGATGATAGTCGCTATGGTTCTTGTTATCTGACTATATGTAGATGATAGTCTCTATGGTTCTCGTTATCTGACTATATGTAGATGATAGTCTCTATGGTTCTTGTTTCTTGATGTGGTACGGTATTCTTGGTTACTTTGCTCGAGGCAGCAGCACACGCACCCACGGTCGCTTTTCCGAAAAAGTGGTCTATGACCCGTGTATACCCACGAGGTGACGTAGTGGGGCCCCTGTAGGTGTGGGGTTTTGATGCGCCAAGGTGTGAGCGGTGTGACCCGTCGGTGTAGGTGTCCGACGTGGTCAGGTGTTGCAGGTATACAGGTGTTCGTGTTTTCTTTTCCCTCTTGGGAGGGTGGTTGCTCCGGATTGCTTTACGGTTGGCTTTACTACTTTTACCTGCTTTATCATTGTGTTATCGTGTCGCTGACTTCCCACTCCGTGACAGGTTCTTTCAGGGGTGAGAGCTAGGCGACGGTGAGGCCGAGTCAGGAGCCTTCGGGTCCTTTGAGATCCCAGATTGTATCTTCCCTCCTTGTCGCATTTCATTTTCTACTTGTAGACTGTTGTGTGGTTCTCGATACCCTCGTGGGGTCGGTGTAGATGTCGGAACTTTACTCTTTGGATATGTGGATGTTTGAGTTCTTATCTCTGTTTGGCCGTTTTTCAAAAAGAAAGAAAGAAAAAGAAAAGAAAAAGAATTGCGAAAACCGTTTTCAAAACTTGGATGTCGTGTGGGCACCGTTTTCAAAACCCTGTGGATTTATGGATTTTAGAAAACGGATTTCAAAACCTGAGTGTCGTGTGGGCACTGTTTTAAAAACTCTGTGGATTTATGGTTTTCGAACTGTTTTAGCAATCTGGGTGCCGGGTGGGCACCGCTTTTAAAATTATGGATTTATCCTTTCAAATTGGTCGGCCTACAGAGTAGTTCAGTTGTATAAATGTTGAGAACTGTTGTGATTGAATAAACTACTATGGTTGCATGTTGTATTAGCCGCGACGCCGTGCATATACAGAGGAGACTCTGTCCGTTTGCAAGGTGATTCTGTTACGGAATTTGAGTTGGCGTAGTTTCGTGAAAGTCTCAAGTCTTGAAGATTGAAGGTGAAGAAAGTTGGATCATTTAACTCAATCTCAAGAAAGAAGAATTCAAAAGGATCAGGTATGTTTAACTAAAGTTTTTGTGTGATCCGAATACTTCTTGTAGTGTAGTAACACTTGGAAGAATCTTTCATTGCATAAAAATCAAAAACTGGACTTGGGACATGTTCAGGATCCGGATCAGGTTGTTCGATCCGGATCCCGAAGGTGGTTCGTTCATACACCAGTTCAATCCGGATCGTAGTCTCTTAATCCGGATCCCGAACAGTGAGTTTACCATTTTCCTTGAACGATCTGGATCATGCTTCGCAATCCGGATCCCGAACGTTGATGTTTGGTAAACTGTATGAACGATCCGGATCATGCACTTCGATCCGGATCCCGAACCTTCGTTTTTCTGGAACTGGCTGACTCGTTACGACGATCCGGATCACAGCTAGTCCGATCCGGATCGCCGTCCGTAAAATTTCCAGAAATGTTAGGTTTTTGATTCTTATCTCCTTCCTAGGGTTTCTAACCTATAAATACACCCTATGACTCTTTTTCTAGGGTGAATCCACATAGTCTTTAGCCGTCATTTTCATATACCATTTTATACGGCTATAGATCCACATATAGAGAAGAAAGGAAATCATTAGAGAATACTCTATGTTTCTTCATCTATATTGATTAGTTTGATTCTAGGTTTTCATACTCACATCTCGAGTTGAATCAAACTAATGAATACTTAGATGGTATTTCCGATCTATCTTTGATCTAAGTATTCGGCGGATCATCACCACCCAAAACAACGATTTACCCCAAAAATCGGCGCGTGGATTCGCGTGTCCTTGTGGATTCAAGGTTCAACCGCTCTCGTGGATTCGGAGCGAGGCACGTTCGTGGATTCGAAGGGTGCTATTGGGTGAAGACCGTGGATTCGGTCGGACGTCGTGGATTCGACGTTGGACGCCGTGGATTCGGCGTTGGGCGCTGATCGTGGATTCGAGAAGCGTCGCGGAGCGAGCGGAGAAGATCCTCTAGGAGCGTATGGAAAAGGTTGAGTCGTAAGTGTGTACGGTAAATCACCTTGTACGTGTTTTAATTCTAGTGGATTTCTGCCGTGTTATCGGTCCCGTGGTTTTTTACTCCGGTGATGGAGTTTTCCACGTAAAAATCTTGCGTAATATTTTTATTTCCGCATTGGGTTTTATCGCAACGATTTTTTGAGTGTTTATACGTTTACACCTATTCACCCCCCTCTAGGTGTTTTTTCCCCTATTTAGATCCGTATTACATATAACCCAACAAGTGGTATCAGAGCGGGAATAGGGTTGTAAACAATGGTTGAAGGTGGAAACATCAACCGACCCCCATTCTTCGATGGAACAAATTATGCGTACTGGAAAGTACGGATGAAAGCCTTTTTAATTTCCATCGACGAACGGGTGTGGCAATCAATTGAATTAGGATGGTCTAATCCAACTGAATTTAATGGTGATGTTCGCACCTTAAAACCTAGGTCGAAATGGACCAAGGAAGAGTTAGATTCATCTTCTTTGGTCCATGTATGTGTGGCGGGTCTGGGCACGTGCCGGGGAAGAGGGGTTCCCTTTTAAACAAAAAAAAAAAATTTACACGTCAATATTCAACTTTTATGAATCGTTTCCGCTGAAACAAAACCCCCGGGGCGTGACAGATTAAATGGTATCAGAGCGTCCTTTCAATCGCAACAGTTAGTGCCGACATCCGTGGACAACCATCACATGCCTACATACGAATGAAATGGGTAGGGCATAGGACGGTAGAACGTGCGTGACCGAGGGGGGGGAAAATGTTGAGTCCTTTCTTTCACTTTATGGTTGTTGTTAGTAGGGTGGTCTAGGGTTGACTCTTGTGGCGTGTGACAGACATGGCCCGTACTAGATCATCGGCCGGGGACGCAGAGTCAGAGTCCGAGTCCTTTCCCTCGCTAAGTGGTTCGATGTGCCGTTGCTTATTAGCAAAGACTAAAGCCGACCTTCTTTGTGTGCATACAGATAGAGGGCCGACTCAGCAAGCAACCGACGACGAAAATGGACATCGCCGACGAAGCCAATCGCCTGCTCCGCAACCAGCTGCGCGACGTGGCTGGGCAACTGCTGACTCTCGCGGAGCGCCTGAGCATGCTGACACAGGAACTCGAGAGCGTCGACCGATTCCGGGGCGGCAGCAGAGGCGTTGCCCCTCCCGGGATGCCGCCGACGGGCCCCTCCCACCGTCCAGGAGGCTACTAACCTGACCGTGCACGCCAACGTAGAGCGCGCCCGGTAGGAATACTCTTACCCCGAGTCGGCCGGGACCCCCATCGGAGGGGCCGGGCGAGCAAACGCCCGAGAGCCGGGCAGAACCTCGGGCAGACGACGGAGGAGAGACCTAGGCCACCGAAACCGTGCGTCATATGCGGCAACACACACCTAATGACGAGCTGCCCGTGGCGGGACGGACACTGTTTCCGATGTGGCAGGCCGGGCCACACGCGTTATGAGTGCCCTCTGAAGCCGGCTGTCAGTAGACCCCCGGGCGCCGCGACATGTTGAGCCTAAGGGAACCGTGCCAGTCCACCCCTCAAGGGGGCACCGATCCAGAGAGCCGACCAAATCCACGCCCGACGCAAGCACCCGGAGGACGAACGAGGGCTTAAGGGGAGCGCGCAAGTGCAACCGGATCCTGCGTCATCTCAAGGGCGCAGCACGCCAGTGACGGAATGCACTTGGAGGTACCACTATTGTAACCGGTGGCGGCTTGCCAGATCACAATTACTTCTCCTGCCCCCAAGGGCCCACCCCCGCCTCCGCCGCCGTGCCACGCAACCGCCAAGAGGAACAAGAGCGCCGTGGCGGCCCCCGTGCAGACAAAGGACTGCCCGACGACCAACGATGGCGCGGACTCTTTAGACAGCAAACCCCCACCCCAAAACACGCGGGCGACGTGGGCCCAGGATTGTGGGCGGACTCCCCCGGCCGCCCCGGCGGACGACGCGTCGTCCCGAAATAGGGAATGACAGGTACTTATTTCATTTTTATTTTCTATATTTTTTC
>CM055066.1:19631617-19676943 GCA_029204045.2 Tillandsia leiboldiana
GTGAGGATATTTTGTATTGAGAGACTGTACACTGTTGTATATTGGAGTTACCTCCCGGTTGGGTTTAGAGCTTGTACTCGAGGATTTGTATTATTATTATTATTTTGGGGAGGCAGACAGTGTTGTTTATTTCCAGTTGTACAGTGATTGATTTTAGTTACAGCAGATTTTCATTTATAGCTCTGATATCTGTTTAGTTATGGTACTTTTCTTGCCGGTAGGACGCTTCGCCTATGCAGGTTGGCATAGGTGGCGGATCTGTTTGGCGGGCCCGGGTCGCAGTTTCGACCCCGGGGCGTGACATCACACCCCTTGGGTGACCCCCCCCACAGGTTCGGGTATGGATACAGCGGACGAGACGTTTCAGATGCAGACGGCGAGGCATACGACAGGGGCAAGAGCCCAGCAGCATAGAGACCTAGAGGGTCTAGCAGAGGTATCCCTTTTTATATATTTCTTGAGTGAACCTTGTATGATGAGGAAATTTATGTAAAGGATTTGTAATAATTTTATTTGCAAGTTCAGAAATGTAAAGTGTAATAAATTTAAGTTATGGTTCACTCTGGTATGCTTTCATTATCGCTTAAACTATTTGTTTATAAAAATGAAAGTTTAAATTTATAGTGATTTTTAGTACTCTGATATTAAGCTTCCGCATATACTTGTTGTATGATTTTGGATATTACCGTTCCTTTCGGGTAGTGAAAGGTCATACCCGATTGGCGGGTCTGTTGGCGTGCCCGAACCGTACAAATTGGCGGACTCGGGGCGTGACAGTCACTTCGAGAGTCGAACTTACCAAGGTTTTCGCGATCACGCAGAATAAAACATCGACTCCCAAAGATACGAAAATATTTGGCATTTGGTTTTCTACAAAACCACAGCTCATATGGTGTATTTAAGGTTCCAGGGCGCAAAAACACACGATTAATTACATAGACAGCGGTGTTCACAGCTTCAGCCCAAAAATATAACGGTAAATTTCGGCTATGAAGCATCACACGCGCCATCTCTTGGACAACCCTGTTTTTGCGCTCAACAACACCATTCTGCTGAGGTGTATAGGGTGCTGAGAATTCATGTTTTATCCCATTGGAAGTACAAAAATCAATAAATTTTGAATTAATGAATTCTCCACCTCTATCACTTCGAACACGAACGATCTTTTCATTTCTTTCATTCATAATACGATGACAAACCTCATGAAAAGAGTCGAAAGTATCCGCTTTCTCTTTTAAAAAATTTACCCAAGAATACCTAGAGAAATCATCAACCAAAAGAAAAATATACCATTTACCTCCCAAAGATGGTTGACGAATCGGCCCCATTAAATCCATATGCAGTAATTCCAAGGGCCGTTTGGTACCGACGTGGTTCAAGTTCTTGTGTGCAACTCTTGATTGTTTTCCCTTTTGACAACCTCCACACACAATGTTTTCTTTAAATAAAAGTTTAGGAACCCCTTTAACCACGTTCTTATTTGAAATCCTTGCTAGTTCTTTAAAGTTCATGTGACCTAGTCTTTCATGCCAAACAGTTTCATTATCCAAAGAAACTAGGTTACATTTTTCAGAAACTCTGTTTTTAAACAACATGGCAATTATTTTCTGATCTAACCCCTTTTAAAAAGAATACCTAGTCCTTATCAGTTACAACACATTCTACAGAAGAAAAATTAACTGAGAACCCATTGTCACAAAGTTGACTTATACTAATGAGGTTAGTCTTTAGGCCTTCAACAAATAAAACATTGTTCAAAACCGGGCCTTCGGAAATAGCGATTGTTCCCTTTCCAACAATTTTGGAAGAACGACCGTCTCCGAAAACAACATGTCCTCCGGAGATTTTCTCTAAAGTTTGAAAACAGTTTTTGTCACCGGTCATGTGACGGGAACAACCACTATCCAAATACCAAGACGAATTATCATAAGCGTGTAAAGAAGTATGAACAATAAGACAAGGGAAAATTTCACCTTTGCGTACCCAAACCTTTTGAGTTTTGAAGTACGTCGGAAATGATTGTGAAGTTGATACCTTTGGTGAAAGCGTCTTGATTGATCCATCGCTTTTCCTTGACATCGTCGTCTTGTTTGATGTACTGCCAATGTTCTTTCCTTTTGAAAGATCCTTCTTTGATTTACGGGAAATGAACTCATTGGTAGTAGTTGCAAGATGCGCCTGATTTGATCTTTTCGCTCCATTCTTGCAATTTCTTCGAATGTGCCCTGCAAAACCACAACGAAAACATACCTTTGTGCTTGATGATCCCGAAGAGGGTGAAGTAGGCTTGTTGTCGTTGCTTGTCGTGAATTCCGGTGTCGGAGGAGGAGATACCGACTGAGGCACAAACACTGTCCCAACCGAACTAAAATTGTCTTCAGTTCGATTGTATCCGAGGCCGAATTTGTTTGTTTGACCAAGACCAAGCATCTTATCCAACTTACTCCTTCCAGAAGAAAATTGCTTTAAATCATCCTTGAGTTGGAAAATGGTCTCCGTCATTTCTATTTTTTCCTGTCGAGCCTCGCCATAGAGCTTCAAGAAGTAATTCGCTTTGTTCACCATATCTACATAATTCTTCTCGAAATGCTCATTGGACTCTTGAAGGGAAACATTTACTTTAATCAGATTATCCCTTTCCGCTTCAAGAGCGTTTGAGAGAGAAGTTGCCCTTTTTGCTTCTTCTTCGAGATCCTGCAATCTCCCTCTCAAACTCTTGTTTTGCTTAGCCAGTTTCTTTGAATCCCTCAAAAGTCTGTGGTAGGCTAGAGCAAAATCTTCACCTTCAAAGTTACTCGATTCGTTGTCCGTTGCAGTTTTTTCAACCTGGGAGAAGTTGTACAATGAATCGGATGTACTTGTCATTAAGCATATGAAGGGTGAAGATGTGGACGCGTGGAATGCCGTTGCGTTATTCTCTTTATCACTTGAAGATGACTCATTTGACGTTGAGGTGTCATCCCAAGTGACGGCTTGCATCGCTTTCTTCTTTGACGGATTCTTATTTGGACACTCCGTTGAGATATGGTCGTATCCTCGGCACTTGAAGCATTGGACTTGTCCTTCTGAGCTTTTCTTATCCTTTGAAAAACTTTCTTGCTTTCTTGACTTTTGGCTTGAAAAACCTTTGCCTTTCTTCCACTTTCCGGAGGATGAAGTTTTACTTGAATTACCCCTTCGAAAGTTTCGGCGAAAATTTCTTGTCAAGAGAGCAAGCTGCTTCTCAAAGTCCTCCATAGATAAGTTCTCGTCATCGCCTGAGGAGGATGAATCCGCGTCTTCTTCTTTTGTAGTTTTCAAAGCAAAACCTGAAGACTTAGAAGTAGATGCTTTTCCAGAAGAATAGTTAGTAGGAAATGGCATTTCATAAGTTTGTAATGAACCAACTAATTCTACTACACGGATTTCGTCCGGGTGTTTAATAGTTTCAATGGCCGTAACCTTGGAACGAAATCTTTCAGGAAGAGTTCTTAAGATCTTTCTTACAATTTTAAATTCTGGAATCTTCTCTCCCAAGTTAGCACATGTGTTTACGATGTCTTGCAATCGTGTATAGTAGTCTGTGAATGATTCATTTTCTGCCATGAAAATAGAGTCAAATCTGCTCGTAAGCATTTGCAGCTTTTGAATCTTCACAAGGTTAGTTCCCTCATGTGTAACTTGAAGAACATCCCATATTTCTTTCGCAGTCTCACATGCCGAGACGCGAGAGAATTCGGTTTGTGACAAGGCATTAAATAAAGCGTTAATTCCTTTGCCATTGTAAGAAGATAAGTCTATCTCTTCCTTGGTCCATTTCGACCTAGGTTTGATGGTGAGAACATCAACAATAATTTCAGTTGGATTATGTCGGGTTATGTATAATTGGATCTAAATAGGGGAAAAAACACCTAGAGGGGGGTGAATAGGTGTAAACACTAAACACTCAAAAATCTTTGCGATATAAAACCCAATGCGGAAAAATAAATAACACGCAGAGATTTTTACGTGGAAAACTCCAAACCGGAGTAAAAAACCACGGGACCGATAACACGGTGAAATCCACTAGAATTAAACACGTACAAGGTGATATACCGTACTCACAGACGACTCAACCTTTTCCATACGCTCCTAGTTGATCTTCTCCGCTCGCTCCACGACGCTTCTCGAATCCACGATGTGCGTCCAACGCCGAATCCACAGCGTCCAACGTCGAGTCCACGACGTCCGACCGAATCCACGGTCTTCACCCAGTAGCACGCTTCGAATCCACGAACGCACCTCGCTCCGAATCCACGAGAGCGGTAGCACCTTGAATCCACAAGGCCACGCGAGTCCACGCGCCGATTTTGGGGTAAATCGTTATTTTTTGGGTGGTGATGATCCGCCGAATACTTAGATTAGAAATAGATCGGAAATACCATCTAAGTATTCATTGATTTGATTCAACTCAAAATGTGAGTATGAAAACCTAGAATCAAATCAATCAATATAGATGAAGAAACATAAGATAGAATCTATGATTTCCTTTCTTCTCTATATGTGGACCTTAGGCCGTATAAAAGATGACGGCTACTTTTTCTATTATGTGGATTAGCCCTAGAAAAAGAATCATAGGGTCTATTTATAGGTTAGAAACCCTTGGAAAAAGATAAGAATCAAAAACTATCCTTTTCTGGAATTTTTACATGACGACGATCCGGATTGGAGATCGGCGATCCGGATTGCAGTAGCGAGAAAAACAGATTCCAGAAAAACGAAGGTTCGGGATCCGGATCGAAGTGCTCGATCCGGATCGTTCATACAGTTCACCAAACGTCAACGTTCGGGATCCGGATTGCAAAGCCTGATCCGGATCGCTCAAATAAAATGGTAAACCTAGTGTTCGGGATCCGGATCAAGGGAAGCTACGATCCGGATTGAACTGATGTATGAACGAACCACCTTCGGGATCCGGATTGCAAAGCCTGATCCGGATCCTGAACATGTCCCATGTCCAGTTTTTGATAATTATGCAATTACAAGTTCATCCAAGTGTTTCTACACTATAAGAAGTATTCGGATCACCAAAGATATTAAGTTCAACATACCTGATCCTTTTGAATTCTTCTTTCTTGAGATTGAGTTATATGATCCAACCTTCTTTACCTTCAATCTTCAAGACTTAACCGAATTCACGAAATACGCCAACTTAAATTCCGTAACAATCTCCCCCTTTGGCGGTTTCGTGACAAAACATAGATCCACTCAAGAAAATTCAAAAAGATATTTTTGTTGCTATCACCATACAACAAAAATTTACAATGGAGATCCAAAATAAAATACATGAGTTAAACTCCTAAAACAGACTCTAGACTTAGACATCTGTACTCTCTGCAAAAGAAATCATTCTTGACAAAAGAAATCGTTAGATACCTCAAGAATTTTATATCATTCAAAAACCACACACAGAGATTAAGTTTATACTCATTTATACTTACCATGACATTTATACATTCAGATATGTAAATTGATCATAGTTAAAACACCAACATATCTTCTATGCAATCAAAATCCAAATGTCATGTTAGTGAACATCAACTTGTTAGTTATATTACATGCCCAAATAGTTAGTCGAATAGTTAGTCGAGGCATGCATTCAAACACAAATGAAAACCGAAAGTTGAAGTTCTACTTACCAAGTTCTACTTACCTCTATAGTTTCAAGTTTCTTTCTCACACACATTGTATCATTGTTTATCTTTCTCTCCCCCTTTTTGTCACAAAAATTAGCCAAAAAATACCAAAATGGAGAGAATGGTTAACAGTTCAAGTACCAAAAGTTTGAGAACTAAAAACTAAAAACTAAAACGTAAAACCTGCACAAAAGAAAGTTAAAAATCTGAATAAGAAAAAGAATAAAAGAAGGATACGGTTTATTCAGACTCCTCTGAACTGATACAGCCAAGAATTTGGAAGATTTTCTTTAATCGCTTGTTCATTGATGACTGATTCTTATTTACCTTCTTTATTTCTTCCTTTACCTCAATAAGTTCATTTGATATATGTTCTTGCTCGTTGGAGAGCCTTTGATGTTCTTTATAGATTGAGGTAACTGATGCATCATCATCAGAAGTTGATGGAGGTGCTCGTTGTGCTGGTTGGACTGGAGGAGTTGCTGCCGGTGCAGAGGTTGTCGCTTGTTGTTGTTGTGCTCGTTGTCGGTGAGGAGGTAATATGGGCTCGTCTTGCTTTGTCGAGAGAGACTTTACAATTGTTGTTTCATTGATCGTTCCTAAACTGTGCATGTAGGAACTCGCATTTGTGTCAGCTTTAAATTTGCGAAGAATGCGCATGATGATCATTGGATAAGGTAGTCTCTCTGAAGGGTGAGCATGTTCCACATAGCGAGCCATCCTCGCCCAGATGATGTAAGGGATGTTTAAGTTTGCTCCCATTGCTGCTGTCGGGTTTCCAAGAAGATAAAGGAATAACATCCTATCCCATCGAAGAACCTTTGTGTTCATATTTGGAAGGACGTTATAGCAGACAATGAAGTTTAAGTAGCGATACTCAGGTCGTAGCTCTTTTGAAAAGACTGAGTTTCCTGCTGACGGAGTATCGGGCAGACAGATGCCATCAACTACCACTCTCCAGGAGTTGGTGTTGAAAACTTGATTCTTCAGATAATGAGCGCCATCGGCTCGGGACGTCATCCCTAATACCTCTCCAATCAGTTGAGGGGTTACTTTAATCTTAACATTTTTGACCAATGTTTGAAAGTCTCGACGACCGCTCTCCTGATCAACGAGATAGCAAGCATTTTGATAGAACATCCTCACTGAGTGAAGACAATACCCAGTGGTCTCGGGGAAATCGCAAATGGGAGCAAGACCTGTCTGGTCATACAGAGTCCCAAATGCCGGAGATCTTTCCTTCAAGGCTTTGACATTAACATGCCTTTCGCCAATGCATTCCCTGTTTTCAAAGTCCTTTATCCTAGCAGAGCTGATAAAGTCTTGTGGAGGTGCTTGGCTATCAACTGGTTGCTCAATGGAAATTCCTCGAGCACTCCCTCTTTTGCGAGCAACGCTTTTTCTTCTTGTTTTCCCAGAAGTTTCTTCCATAGGAGCTTTGCCCTTTTCAGCAGCAGTAGGCGGAGCCTTCGATGTCTCCGCAGTCGCTTTTCCCTTTGAAGCAGTGGGAACAGTTGTTGCTTCAACTTGCAACTCATCCCAATCGATCGATTCCGTCTCAGATTCCGTATCGGAATCATCTTTTGCTTTCTTCGCTTTCTTAGCCCTCTTGGGCTTGACAGTGTCTCTCGTATCTACCATAGCAGCCAGAAGAAGAATGATCCACGTGATCACCATTGCTATTGATTTCTTGTGAGAAAAAATCCTGTGAGCAACACTTCAAGAACACGAAAAAATTGTTAATTTTCAAAAATTAAAAAAATTGTACCCAAACAATCATTATCGTGTAGAGAGACTAAGAATCAAATTAGTTTTGCAAAAAGAATTTTAAAAATAGATCAATCGCATGATTTTCGAAAATTCCCATTATATGCCCTAAAATCGAAATTTTTGAAATCGAAGGTCAAAAATCCGTTTATCTTGAGAATACATAGCATATAATCAAAACTAACCTACCCAGAGTTCTTATTTCAAAAGAAATATGATCAAAAACCATCCACAAACGAAATAGATACAAGAATTTCATCACGTTTTGAGGAAGAATATGAAAAACTGAGAAAAACCGAGATTTTGATCAATAAAACTTATTTGGAATCGAAGAACTTGAGTTTGAAAGCTTCCAAGATGGATGAATTCTAGAGAGAGAAGCTCTGGAAACTTTAGAACAAAAGATTGGAGTAAAAGAAATCAAAACCTTTTTTTTCTATATAAAACCCTAGCCGCGATCCGGATCAGTTCGTGATTACGATCCAGATCGGCTACCCGCAGAGAAAAACTGCGTTCGGGATCCGGATCGGCAGGTCCAATCCGGATCGGCTGCCCGCAGAAGGATATCTGCGTTCGGGATCCGGATCGGCAGGTCCAATCCGGATCGGCTCCAACTTTTTCTTTAGAAAATTTCAGAGAAATTATAGAAAAACCAGAAAAAGATTGTAAGCACTTTTGTGTATCAACTTTAAATGAAAATCATCGTTTCATACAACAAGAAATAGATTATACCAAATCTATCAATAACATCCAACAAATGAAACGAAAATTTATAAAAATTAAATCTCTTAAAGTTGAACAACTTCAATTACATCTAACTTGATCTTATAAGTAATGCCTTTATCAAATCATCAATTCGGTAAAGAAAATGAAATACAAAGATCAATATATGCCTAACATCCCAGATAAGTTAGATAATATATCTAGTCAATTTATTGAAGAGAGTGGCTCTTTGAGCATCTTTCATTAAAATTCCCACCTTATACCAACCTTGAAATTTTGACAGAGTCAAGTATTTCAACATGCATTTTATTTAATCAAACTTGAAAAACCTTGCTTGGTATACATGTGGTAGCTGCACACAGTACTCGGACGACCGAGGTGGTAGATCTTTCCTCCATGTGGTGGTAGTTTTCACACTCCTCATTGGGATGTAACTCTTTCCACATCTTTTGAGCATAATACTTTTTCTTTGACTCCCCCTCAATTGGCTATCAATTATTTAAGATATAAAGTATTTAGCCAAATATTGATCTCGATTTCATACTCAACTAAACAGTCAAATAAGATAAAAACTATACCAAGAGATCATCGAGAGAGAAATTGACTTTGATCAAAACAAAGATGAGTTAATTGACATAAATGATCATTGCATCAAATGAAATATTATGATATCTAAGGCATAATAGATTTCTAAATATATAAAAGGATGTAGTTAAAGTCAATCAAAAACTAATGCTCAATTAATGTTCTATGACTAAGCATAGATAATGAACAAAAACACAAAAATAAAACCTAACCTAAACAAAAGTTTCAAAAAGAGGTTATTTCAAGGGAAGCATTCCAATTGCTTTACGCAAATGAATAAAACGTTTTTGATCCAAAGGTTTTGTTAACAAGTCAGCTAATTGATCTTCAGTTGAAATATAGGATATTTGAAGAATATTTGATTCAACTAGCTCTCTAAGAAAATGATATCTAAGTTCAATGTGTTTTGTTCTAGAGTGCAACACAGGATTTTTTGAAATATTTATAGCACTAGTGTTGTCACATAAAACAGTTACCGAAGTTGCTGAAATCCGGAAGTCGCTCAACACGCTTTTCATCCAAATGAGTTGAGTTGAACAACTACCCGCTGAGATGTATTCCGCTTCGGCAGTCGAGAGTGCAATGCAGTTTTGCTTTTTACTATGCCATGCAACAAGACAATGGCCAAGATAAAAACATGCACCACTCGTACTTTTCCGATCATCCACAGATCCTGCCCAATCGGCATCTGAGTATCCAATAATATCTAGACTTGTTCCTATAGGATACCAAATTCCGAAATTAATGGTTCCTTTGATGTACCGGATGATCCGTTTCACCGCTTTCAGGTGAACCTCCTTTGGTGCTGATTGATATCTCGCGCAAATCCCAACACTAAAGGATATATCCGGGCGACTAGCCGTGAGGTAAAGTAGACTTCCAATCATGCTACGATAGAGTTTCTCATCTACATTCTCACTAAGAGATTCACTTCCTAATCCCTTATTGCTAGTTCCCATAGGAGTAGAAAAATCTTTAGAATCTTCTAATCCGAATTTCTTTACCAACTCCTTTGCATACTTGGATTGACACAGATGGATGCCTTCACCATTTTGTTTCACTTGCAATCCAAGAAAGTATGTCAGTTCGCCCATCATAGACATCTCAAATTCGCTTTCCATGGTTTCTGCGAATTTAGAAGCATCATTATCCTTTGTTGCTCCAAACACAATGTCATCGACATAGATTTGTGCAACAATGAAGTTATTTTGATAATGCTTCACAAAGAGTGTCCGATCTGCTCCCCCTCGAGTATAGCCCTTCTCCAAAAGGTGCTTTGTCAACCTTTCGTACCACGCTCGCGGTGCTTGTTTTAACCCGTAAAGAGCCTTTTTCAAACGAAAAACATGGTTAGGTAGTTTACAGTCTACAAAATCTTTCGGTTGAGCCACATAAACTTCCTCATTTAAAAACCCATTTAAAAACGCGCTCTTAACGTCCATTTGAAAGAGTTTTATTTTAAAGTGACAAGCAATAGCGAATAAGATACGAATGGACTCGAGTCTAGCTACAGGGGCGAACGTTTCATCAAAGTCTATACCTTCTACTTGAGAGTAGCCTTGAGCAACTAAACGTGCTTTGTTCCTGATGATGGTACCATCCTCATTTTTCTTGTTCTTGAAAATCCATTTAGTACCGATCACATTGTGTTGCTTCGGAGACGTCGTTAATTCCCAGACTTTGTTGCGTTCAAACTGATGGAGCTCTTCCTGCATTGCTTCAATCCAGTAGTCATCCTGAAGAGCTTCATCTACATTCTTTGGTTCGATCATGGAAACGTAAAAGGCGAATCCACAAACCAACTGTCTCCGAGTTTTGACTCCTTCTTGTGGGTCTCCAATGATGTTTGATTCAGGATGATCCTTGGAGATGCGTAACGTTTGTTGTAATGAAGTACTCGGAGGTACATGAGATGATTCCTGCACATCAGATAAGCTTGAAGAACCATTAGATGCATCATTTATATTGGAAGTATTATCATGAGAAGATGCACTTACAGGAGTATCATCATCAAGAGAGATATCAGGGGTAGATTTATCAGATGCAAAGTGGAAAGCTTCATCTACTTTAACATTTATAGATTCTACGATCGTCTTAGATTCCAAGTTAAATACCCGATATGCTCTACTATTTGTAGAATACCCCAAGAAAATCCCTTCGTCACTTCGAGAGTCAAACTTTTCAAGATTTTCACGGTCACGTAAAATGTAACACCGACTCCCGAAGATGCGAAAATATTTGATGTTGGGTTTTCTACCACACCATAGTTCATATGGTGTATTTAATGTTCCCGGGCGCAAATAAACTCGATTAATAACATAGATTGCAGTGTTCACAGCTTCAGCCCAAAAATGTAGCGGTAAATTCCGGCTGTGAAGCATAACACGTGCCATCTCTTGAACAACCCTGTTTTTGCGCTCGACAACACCATTCTGTTGAGGTGTATAGGGTGCTGAGAATTCATGCTTAATGCCGTTGGAAGTGCAAAAATCAATGAATTTAGAGTTTATGAATTCTCCACCTCTATCACTTCTAACACGAATGATCTTTTCATTCTTTTCAATCATAATACGAAGGCAAATCTCGTGAAAAGAATCAAAAGTATCAGCTTTCTCTTTTAAAAATGTTACCCAAGAATACCGAGAGAAATCATCAACCAATAAGAAAATATACCATTTACCTCCCAAGGATGGTTGACGTGTCGGCCCCATAAGATCCATATGCAATAATTTCAAGGGCCGTTTGGTACCGACGTGATTCAAGTATGAAAGAAGAATTCACCTTTGCGTACCCAAACCTTTCGAGTTTTGGTGTACATCGGAAATAAGTGTGAGGTTGATACCTTTGGTGAAAGCGTCTTGTTTGATCCGTCACTTTTCCTTGACGTCGTCGTCTTGTTTGATGAACTACCGAGGCTCTTTTCCTTCAAAGAATTTCCGTTTGATTTCCGAGGAATCACCCTTTTGGTAGTCGTTGCAAGAAGTGCTTGAGTTGACCGTTTGGCTCCCATCTTGCAATTTCTCCTTATGTGCCCTGCAAAATTACAACGAAAACATACCTTAGTGCTTGACGATTTCGAGGAGGGAGAAGTAGGCTTGTTGTTGTTGCTTGTCGTGAATTCCGGTGTCGGAGGAGGAGATACCGACTGAGGCACAAAAACTGTCCCAACCGAACTAAAATTGTCTTCAGTTCGATTGTATCCGAGGCCGAACTTGTTTGATTGACCAAGACCAAGAAGCTTATCCAACTTACTCCTTCCTGATGAAAATCGCTGTAGGTCATCCTTGAGTTGGAGAATGGTCTCTGTCATTTCCAATTTTTCCGGTCGAGCCTCGCCGTTGAGCTTCAAGAAGTAATTTGCTTTGTTCACCATATCTATATAATTCTTCTCGAGTTGCTCGTTGGACTCTTGAAGGGAAACATTTGCTTTTATCAGACTATCCCTTTCCACTTCAAGATCGGTCGAGAGAGAAGTCACCCTTTTTACTTCTTCTTCAAGATCCTGCAATCTCCCTCTCAACCCCTTGTTTTGCTTAGCCAGTTTCTTTGAATCCCTTAAAAGTCTGTGGTAGGCTAGAGCAAAATCTTCACCTTCCGAATCATCTGATTCATTGTCCGTTGCATTCTTTTCAACAGTGGAGTTGGACAATGACTCGGATGTACTTGCCATTAAGCACATGAAGGGTGAAGATGTGGACGCGCGGAACGCTGTTGCGTCGTCTTCTTCATCACTTGACGATGACTCATTTGACGATGAGGTGTCATCCCAAGTGACGGCTTGCATCGCCTTCTTCTTGGACGGATTCTTATTTGGACATTCCGTTGAGATATGGCCGTATCCTCGGCACTTGAAGCATTGGACTTGTCCTTCTGTGCTTTTCTTATCCTTAGAAAAACCCTCTTGCTTTCTTGACTTGTAACTTGAAGAACCCTTGCCTTTCTTCCACTTTCCGAAGGATGGAGTTTTGCTTGAATTACCCCTTCGAAAATTTCGGCGAAACTTCCTTGTCAAGAGAGCGAGCTGCTTCTCAAAGTCCTCCATAGATAGGTTCTCGTCATCGCCTGAGGAGGATGAATCCGCATCTTCTTCTTTTGTTGTTTTCAACGCATAACCTGAAGACTTAGAAGAGGATGCCTTTCCCGAAGAATAGTTAGTAGGAAATGTTATTTCATAAGTTTGTAAAGAACCAACTAATTCTTCTATACGGATTTCGTCCGGGTGTTTAATAGTTTCAATGGCTGTGACCTTGGAACGAAATCTTTCAGGAAGAGTTCTTAATATTTTTCTTACAATTTTAAAGTCTGAAATCTTCTCTCCCAAGTTAGCACATGAGTTTACGATGTCTTGCAATCGTGTGTAATAGTCTGTGAATGATTCATTTTCTGCCATGAAAATAGAGTCAAACTTGCTCGTAAGCATTTGCAGTTTCTGAATCTTCACAAGGTTAGTTCCCTCATGCGTAACTTGAAGAACATCCCAGATTTCTTTCGCAGTCTCACATGCCGAGACGCGAGAAAACTCTGTTTGTGATAAGGCATTAAATAAAGCATTAATTCCCTTGCCATTGTAAGAAGATATATCAATCTCTTCCTTGGTCCATTTCGACCTAGGTTTGATGGTGCGAACATCACCAATAATTTCAGTTGGATTAGTCCATCCTAATTCAATTGATTGCCACACCCGTTCGTCGATGGAAATTAAAAGGGCTTTCATCCGTACTTTCCAGTACGCATAATTTGTTCCATCGAAGAACGGAGGTCTGTTGATGTTTCCACCTTCAACCATTGTTTACAACCCTATTCCCGCTCTGATACCACTTGTCGGGTTATGTATAATTGGATATAAATAGGGGAAAAAACACCTAGAGGGGGGTGAATAGGTGTAAACACTAAACACTCAAAAATCTTTGCGACATAAAACCCAATGCGGAAAAATAAATAACACGCAGAGATTTTTACGTGGAAAACTCCAAACCGGAGTAAAAAACCACGGGACCGATAACACGGTGAAATCCACTAGAATTAAACACGTACAAGGTGATATACCATACTCACAGACGACTCAACCTTTTCCATACGCTCCTAGTTGATCTTCTCCGCTCGCTCCACGACGCTTCTCGTATCCACGATGTGCGTCCAACGCCGAATCCACAGCGTCCAACGTCGAGTCCACGACGTCCGACCGAATCCACGGTCTTCACCCAGTAGCACGCTTCGAATCCACGAACGTACCTCGCTCCGAATCCACGAGAGCGGTAGCACCTTGAATCCACAAGGCCACGCGAGTCCACGCGCCGATTTTGGAGTAAATCGTTGTTTTTTGGGTGGTGATGATCCGCCGAATACTTAGATTAGAAATAGATCGGAAATACCATCTAAGTATTCATTGATTTGATTCAACTCAAAATGTGAGTATGAAAACCTAGAATCAAATCAATCAATATAGATGAAGAAACATAAGATAGAATCTATGATCTCCTTTCTTCTCTATATGTGGATCTTAGGCCGTATAAAAGATGACGGCTACTTTTTCTATTATGTGGATTAGCCCTAGAAAAAGAATCATAGGGTCTATTTATAGGTTAGAAACCCTTGGAAAAAGATAAGGATCAAAAACTATCTTTTTCTGGAATTTTTACATGACGACGATCCGGATCGGAGATCGGCGATCCGGATTGCAGTAGCGAGGAAAACAGATTCCAGAAAAACGAAGGTTCGGGATCCGGATCGAAGTGCTCGATCCGGATCGTTCATACAGTTCACCAAACGTCAACGTTCGGGATCCGGATTGCAAAGCCTGATCCGGATCGCTCAAATAAAATGGTAAACCTAGTGTTCGGGATCCGGATCAAGGGAAGCTACGATCCGGATTGAACTGATGTATGAACGAACCACCTTCGGGATCCGGATTGTAAAGCCTGATTCGGATCCTGAACATGTCCCATGTCCAATTTTTGATAATTATGCAATTACAAGTTCATCCAAGTGTTTCTACACTATAAGAAGTATTCGGATCACCAAAGATATTAAATTCAACATACCTGATCCTTTTGAATTCTTCTTTCTTGAGATTGAGTTATATGATCCAACCTTCTTTACCTTCAATCTTCAAGACTTAACCGAATTCACGAAATACGCCAACTTAAATTCCGTAACAGATTAAACCATCCTAACTCAATTGATTGCCGCACCCGTTCGTCGATGGAAGTAAGAAATGCTTTCATCCGTACTTTCCAGTAGGCATAATTTGTTCCATCGAAAAACGGGGGTTTGTTGATGTTTCCACCTTCAGCCATTGTTTACAACCCTATTCCTTCTCTGATACCACTTGTCGGGTTATGTATAATATGGATCTAAATAGGGAAAAAAACACCTAGAGGGGGGTGAATAGGTGTAGACAATAAACACTCAAAAATCGTTGCGTAATAAAACCCAATGCGGAAATGAAAATATAACACGCAAGATTTTTACGTGGAAAACTCCAACACCGGAGTAAAAAACCACGGGACCGATAACACAGCGAAATCCACTAGAATTATAACACGTACAAAGGTGATATACCATACTCACAGACGACTCGACCTTTTTCCATACGCTCCTAGTAGATCTTCTCCGCTCGCTCCGCAACGCTGCTCGAATCCACGATTAGCGTCCAACGCCGAATCCACGGCGTCCAACATCGAATCCACGACATTCGACCGAATCCACAGTCTTCACCCAGTAGCACGTCTCGAATCCACGAACGTACTTCGCTCCGAATCCATGAAAGCGGTTGCACCTTGAATCCACAAGGCCACGCGAGTCCACGCGCCGATTTGGAAAATCGTTGTTTTTGGGTGGTGATGATCCGCCGAATACTTAGATTAGAAATAGATCGGAAATACCATCTAAGTATTCATTGATTTGATTCTACTCAAAATATGAGTATGAAAACCTAGAATCAAATCAATCAATATAGATGAAGAAACATAAGATTAAATCTATTGATTTCCTTTCTTCTCTATATGTGGATTTATATGGCCGTCTTTTGATTTATTAGGCTTTTATGGCTTATACGGCTTACCCTAGAAAAAGAATCATAGGGTTTCATTTATAGGTTAGAAACTGTTGGAAGAGGATAAGAATCAAAAACTAACCTTTTCTGGAATTTTACATGACGACGATCCGGATCGGATTTACGGCGATCCTGACTATCTAACGAAACAGACAACTTCCAGAAAAACAAAGGTTCAGGATCCGGATTGAAATGCCTGATCCAGATCGTTCATACATTTCAGCAAAAACCAATGTTCGGGATCCGGATCAGAAATGGCTTGGATCCGGATTGGATTTTCGTATGAACTAACACCCTTCGGGATCCGGATTGAAATGTCTGATCCGGATCCTGAACATGTCCCATGTCCAGTTTTTGATTTTTATGCAATTAAAAATTCATCCAAGTGTTTCTACACTATAAAAAGTATTCGGATCACCAAAATTAATTAGTTAAACATACCTGATCCTTTTGAATTTTTCTTTCTTGAGATTGAGATATATAATCCAAACTTCTTAACCTTCAATCTTCAAAACTCAACACTTTCACGAAATGCGCCAAAACAAAAACCTTAACAAGGTGAGCCTAAGTTAGATAACCTTCTCAGATGTGGTTTAGACTCGGCTAAGTCGACTGCCAGCGGCCGGAGGCGACGGCGGCCGAGAAAACACCCAAAAAAGCTTTCAAAAAATCGAGTTGAAACAACTTGTTTTTTTTTTTTCACAAGCCTGCTGTCCAAAACAACTTGATGGAAACCTTGCACAGGGTCCATAAAACTCACCTGGGTGGATGGCCGGCGACCAAAGGTGTCGGCGGCGACCGGAGGAGGTGCCTCGGGTTGCCTAATGGGTGCAATTGCAAGGATGGAAAACTCCACGTTCAATCTTGCATGCAATAGCATATAAAGCTTGAAAATGACTGAACATGCCTACCTGGGTCACTTGCCGGCGGCTAGGAGCGTCGGCGGTCGCCGGCGACGAGATCAACCCAAGCTCGGTTGAAGATGAAGGGCTCAAATGGCGGATCTCCGACGAGAGCCCTTGCGTGCCTCTAACAAGGACCAAGCTTCCTTATTTGATGCACGGTGCTCGCTGAGGGGGTGGCCGGCGACGTGGGTGAGCGGTGCCGCCGGACGGCGGAGCTCGGCCAAGGAAGCAAAAAGCCCGGTTCTAGGGCTTCTTCGCGCGGCTCTGATCTTGGCCCGATCGTCCAGATATTTGGTGGACTCCTTGCAGTCGTCAATAAGGAGCAATCCAACGGTTAAGATCGGATTCCAACGGTTGGATGGAGCCCGATGACAAGATCGGCCAAAATGAGGATTCCGGCAAGAGATCGCTCCCGCCGGCGATAGGGTCGATGGCGACCGCTCCAACTTCACAGAAAAGGTCCACTCGATGTCAGGAACACATTGCTTGGGTCCATGGGCCAATTAAAAAGAAAAAGTTTCATCATCTTTCCTCGTCGGAAAACCAAGGAAGAAGAAAGATGGCCGCGGCGGCGCACGGCGACGGTTGGCGTCAGGGAACCTTTGGCTCGGTCACAACTTCACAGGAGACTCCTCTGTTGATGATTAGACCAACCAAAACTCTCCAAGATACCTCCCACAACTTCAACCCGAGAAGGAGACTTCTCTTCTTTCTCTTCTCCGGCGAGGGGACGTCGGCGGCCGTTGGTTGGCGGCGTAACGGTCGTGAAGAGGTGCAGATGGAGATGAGGGGTCGACTACAGCGGCTGGTTGCAAAATCTATGGGTTTTAGGGTTTACTAATTAAACCCTAATGCAACCTTTATATAAATGCAACAAAATGCATTTTGGTCCCTCTATAGTTGATATTTGACTCTAAGTCCCTCACAGAAATTTCATCTCGCCATTTAGTCCCTACCCAATGAGTTGCACGCTTTTCAGAGCACAATATATTGGGTTTACGCACAAAATACCCATTTCTTTATCGTATTTCATGCCTTTCGAGGCATTTCGGTCGTCGAAACGAAAAACGGACTTCGCCACGACGTCCGGCACGTCGAAATCTACAAGGTAGCGATTTTCGTTTCTCGACGCGACGCCCGGATAAAACCTCGGCCATGATTACTGTACAAAAATACTGTTTATCATGCTTTTCGAGACTCTAGGGTCGTCAAACGGAAATTCCATCAGCGCCATTGCGTTCAGATCGATGAAACCGATCAAAACGACTACATGGATCGCTATGTTCGGAGTCCGAACAGCGAATCGGCCAACGTTGCAACCGAGGGAGTCCCGAGTTTAGGGGTTACTGTTCATCTACAGTAACTCACTTAAAGTACTGTGCACAGGGCCACTGTTACATTGGTTGCGATATTCGCCCGCTTCTTCGCTGATTTCTGGAAGATCCGACCGTCAGATCAAAATTTGCTGAATATGAATCTCGCTCAGTTTGACGAGACGATCGCAACGGTGATCTCGGATTTTCAAGATCATGTCCGGATTGAAAAAGAGCTTTTTTGCTTCGTAAATTGTGCAAATTGCACACCGGGGTTTGACCAGTCAGGTCATTTTAGGCTTTTTAAACCCGAACCAAGACTGAATTTCACTTTTCTTTCTATTTTTTAAAAATAGGAAAAACCTGACTATTACATCACTCCCACCTAAAAAGAAGTTTCGTCCCCGAAACTTAGTTACGCCAGGAATCCAATAAATGGGGAAAGTGTCCAAACATGTCCGACTTGCGCTCCCAATTGGCTTCGCGCCCCTTGTGATCCTCTCATTTCTCTCTGGCACTAGGAGAGATTGCAGCTTCCCCGCCGGGCGCTGATGTTCGGCCTTTATTCGATGACCAACCCAATAGCGAGCCACGAGTTGTGCTATATTCCTTGTCAATTTAAGCCACCAAAAGTTTGCTGTTGATCCGTCCTGCTGCGTAATCGCGGTTACCGATATGTCTTCCGTCTGACTCTTACCGCTCCAGGCATCGACTGCTCTACTTGTCTTTCCGAGGTGATCTTGATTGGACGAATCGTTTCCTTGAGTTGCTTGGTCGTATAGGCCATAACTCTCCCCACCCCCGTTGCCTCAGCACACCTCCAAGTCCGTTCCGTGATGCATCACCACACCTCAAAATCCTCACCCAGTGTCGGTAGTGCATACATGGGTGCCTGTGATAGCCTAACCTTGCGTTCTTCGAAGCTCTCCCGACATTTAGCCGTCCTAAAAAGCCCACCCCGCGAGGCCCAAACTCACACCTTAGGAGTTTGGCCTACACTCTATGGTCCCTGAGATTCTGCAAGGTCACTCGTAAATGCTCCTCGTCTTGGAGTTTCCTGTTATGACGCCACCGGTTCGCAGACCACCTCTGACGGTGCTGAGCAGTCAGCAACCAAAGTCTCGCGATGCGTCGAGGTACCCCAGTCCTACCACCAAACCTGGACCGACGGGCCCTTAAATTCCCAAAATAACCCGACAACAAAGGGGGAAACCACACTAATACCCTCACAAAACTCCAGGGTGTGCCAACCAAACCAGCCGGGTCACCGCCTACAAGTAATCCTCCCTTGAAAACAACGAACCCGCCCGCCACCAACACGGGCCACTTCCACCCGTCACCAACACGGCCACAAGCTCGGAGCATAACCACCATCCCGGATTATCCGCTCCGACTGTCCGTCCTACCGAGGCGACGGTCAAAACTAAAGCTAGGTTTCAGCTCTAAGACCTACCACAGGGTCCACCCCACAGAAAAAGCTGCATGCAGGGCATCCTAGCCGAAAGTGACCAATGCCAGAGCGCCATGTAGTCAACAACCCCCGTTAACCTACACTGGTTCCCAATCAATAGACTCGCAACCCAAAACCCTCAAGACTATGCCTTGGTCATGGGAAGCTGGCGACAAAACCAAGAAATACGGTCCCACTTTCGTCCTGGCATCGAAGGGGTGCGACACTTTGACCCCTAACGCTCGGTCCCAATCCGTTGCCCCTCCAAGCAACGGGCATTGAACCGAGCTGCAAACCCCCAGACCAAACAGTCACACACCCAACTAGGAAAATTCTAAGCTCTAAGTCTGCTCAACAAAGACCTCCAGGTATAGCAGACTATCCACCCGAAGCCTAAAGGGTCGGAAGAAGACATGCCACGAAAACAGCGAGAAGAACCTTGTCAAAAGTTGCCTAAGTTCACTAAGTGCACTCGAGGGATCACGCGCCTACCCACCAGTAGGACAACCTAGCCGACCCTCTTGTGCAGAACACAGGAACCCAACCCAGAGCTACACCACCACAACCTTCTCAAAAGGGCTAACTGGCACCACCCAGCGTCAAAAAGCTAAACCCCCAATAAAAAGTCGCCACTTACGCACACTTGTGCGAAATGAGGCATGGCCTCTCTAAACAAAATTGATCCCAAACGAACAAGGTTTAGTAGTCCCGGTGGTCTCCTTTTTAACCTAAAGGGGCACCCCAAACTCTACCAGGAAGATTTCTACAACCGTCGCTGTATTCACCGCAACAGTTGAACTGTGGGTAACAGCCGTAGGGAAAGAATCCTCATTCCCGCGCATACCTTGCCCAAGATGCAAGAGGTTCGGCCGACGATCCGCTGTAACCTAAAACCGGAAGACCTAAAAGGTACAACCTTAGGCAAGAGTCACCCGATTACCCACGTCCGATAAAACAGCTGACACACTAACAACCACCGGCGGATTACACTACCACCAGTTACCATTACTAACGACGACCAGGACATCGGCAGAGGGAGGGGTTCAGAAAACAAAAGCCGACACAACGATCTGCTTGTGTTAACAGCCGCACTGGGTGCATGAGCACCGTCGGCAGCCGCACTGGGTGCATGAGCACCGTCGGCAGCCCCACCGTGTCCTGTGCCGGTTCCTTAATCCATCTGTGGTGACCCAGATCTCCGCAGGGCTTCTACAGTGCGATTAGCAGCTTCTGGAGGCCTATGTGGCATGTCGACGGTGTTTCTGCACCAATTTGGACTCAAGTGATGGACTCCGGGTGTATACTGGATCACGTGAGTGATCGGAGGACCCCGTCGGATGTTTTGATGTGGTTTCGCGCGAAATGGTTATTAAAATTGGACTCAGCGCGAAATTTGAGTAAAGAACACTTCTCCGGGAATTTTCGGCAAATTTTAGAAGAGGAATTTGGCAAATCGGACTTCGGATTTGGATTCAGCGCGCGAAAACGGTCAAGATGGACTATTTACTTGTATTTTTCGGAGCCCGGATGACTCGGCACGGATTTCGAGGTGTTTGGTACTGTTCCGGCCGCCGGAGGGGCGCCGGCGGCGGCGGCGGGCGGCGGAGCGCGGCGGCTGGCGGCGGCGGAGGCGCGCGGTCCACCGCGGAGGCGTGCACCCGGGGGGCTGGCCACGTGGCGGCTCCCAGTTGGCGGGCGCAGCAGGCGCGGTCCACGGGATCGTCGCGGGTGCACGGTGGACCGGGTGTGGACACGTGGCTGATTTTGGTTGGCGGGTTCTGGTGCGCGCGGTCCACGCGACGGGAGGCAGGTGCCTCGGGGCGCGTGCCCGACGTGCGGCAGCGGGAGGCGCGGTCGCGCACGTGGGCGCGGCGTGGGCGCGGTCGGGGGCGACGTGGGGGCGCCACGTGGCACCACGTGGTTGGTCGGGCGCAGCGGAGCACAGCACAGTGCTTGGACACGTGGCGCTGCGTGGTTCGCTGGCTCAGGTGCGCCGGGCGCGGGGAGCAGTGCTGGGCCACGTGGCGGCCCGTGAGCGTTCCGGGCGCACACAGTAACGGGCCCGGCCCGTTACTGTAGCAGCCCGGAAGTACCGGGCGCCCGAAACTTTGGGCCAAAAGTCCAAAGGTGGATTTTCGGGCTGGGCCTATAAATAGCTGTCTTGTGGGGGAGTTTTGCCCCCTTTCCCGAGCTCCCCTGCCCATGGCCCCTTTAGCAAAGTTGGAGATCTTCATCTTGCGCATCTTCTGGCAGAGGCCCGGATTTTTTGGAAGCCGCGGCGTCGACGACTTCGGCATCGGAGCGCAGTGTGGCGATTTTTCATCGGAGGCCCGTTATCGTCGCAGTTTGATCTGAGAGGTCTACCGAGCTACTCCGTCAGTATTTTTGGACGATTTCTATGGCGTTGGAATCACGAGAGGTACGTCTTCGACTTTCGTGTTGATCATCTTGCTGGATTCAGAGTTTATGACACGGTTTTCGAGGCATTTCTAAGCCGCTGTTTTCTGGTGGAGTTTTTGGACAGCGGCCCCTTGCCGGAATTTTATCTCCGCACCCGAGTGTCGGATCGAGATGAGCCTATACACTTTTTGGATCTACTCGTCGCAAGGATTATCATTGTATTTTTCTGGGATTTTTCTGAGGCTTGCCCGAAGGTATACTATTCCCCTTTTATCTGTGTTTGAGTTTACAGTTGTGTGGTTGTGAGTGTTTGCGCACCTGTACTGTGGAATTTGTAACTCGGCCTACGGGGCTCGGATTTGGGCGTGCAGGTACCCGTTTCGAAGGTCTCGACGAGACGCTCGCTGTGATATTTTTATTGGAATTTTTGGAGTTCGTTTTACAGGTGAAAATTTCGCATTAAGGGGACTGTTCCCAGCAGATTTGTGATGCTTGGATTTTATGGAATTAAGTGTAACTTTGGGTTGTGTTTTTGTACCCAGGAGGTATTGATCACTGTTCCTGTATTGTTGGATTGGTGGGTGTGTAGAGATATCTGTTTCTGGACTTTCTCAGCTGTGCGACTCCGGACAGTTAGCATTTTCAGGTGGGTGGTCTTGTCTTCACGACCTATGGACTGTGCATTAATTCTATCTGTGTAGGGACTTGCATGTTATAGATGTGTTTTATATAGCATGCTAGATTATAGGAATTGATGTTCCTGATGTTGATAGATCATCATGTATTTATTGTCCTTCCCTACAAGCTGTTGATTATTGTTATCTTGGAATTTGACCTAGCACCCCTGTCATATGATTGCATGTGTAACCAGACTGGTAGAAAACCCTCACTTGGGCTAGGGTTATTTCTGCTTTAGACATCCACACTTCTATCTTTCCTGGACATAGTGTTCTTCCTCGCCCGGGTAGTGGGCCGAGTGGTCAGGAGTTATCTTTTAGTGTGGGATGCATGTTACACTCGTGCTTGGGAGCAGAGTGGCGTCTGGTAGATGTAGTTGGTTGTTCATCTGTAGCGGGAGCCGTTTGGGTAGACGGCGGTCCCGAGATGTTTTATTTTTCTTGTTTTATCTGTCGCCGCTGTGCTAGTGGCAGCGGTAGATCAGTGTTAGCAGAACCTTAAACCCAGAACCTTTTTGGACACACATATGATTTTTGTCAACCAAATATCTTCTTCCAAGCATCGTAGGGTCGCCTGAGTCTGTTCCTGTTTGATTGGACGAAGGCATTAGCCCTTCGAGGCTTAGATATAAAACTTGGTTTCAACTGTTTTCCTAAGCAGAACTAAAAATCATTAAATATGGGTTTCTTACAGATCAGATGGCTTCAGTAAGAAATGTCACAGTTTTTCCTATAAATTAACCACCGAGATGATTCGAGTGGTCTGGGTTCTAAGGTCTGCCTTTTCTTGGGACGAGAACAACGAGAGGCTATGCCTAGAGCCTGTTCTTGTTTGATTTGGGTTGTAGGTTCTAGTCTTTCGGTGTTCCCGGACCCTTCATTGGGTCAGTGGTTGAGATGTTCGGCCTGTTTGGCCTGTTGAGTCAGCTGTTCGCAGTGGATGCGATGTCGGCCTGTTGAGGCAGTTGTTCGCAGTAGATGCGATGTTTGGCCTGTCTGGCCTGTTGAGACAGTTTCTCGCAGTGGATGCGACTTGGTGCCATGAGTTGGCAGAGTGTGATCTAGAGGTTGTTTCTCTGATTTAGTGGTGGAGGTGGTTCTCCCACTTAGCCTTGAGGATCTTGGGGTTCTGGTAGATCGAGTCGTGGAGGTTTCCCGACTCAGCCATGGTCGTGCATTTATCAGATTGAGTCGTTGAGGGTTCTCCGACATAGCTGTGAGAGTGTGTTGGGCTATTCCTGTTCGAGTCGAGGTTCTTTTTCCGACTGAGTTGTGCTTTGAGCTTGGAGTTACCGATCTTTTTGATCGTGGATCATAGCCTGCATGAGCCACATTTGAGCTTGACAGAGATACTTTACAGAGGTACTTGAGATGGGTTACTTTGACTCGAGCGGGTCGCTCCCCTCGAGGGCCACTCCGGAGTAGGCGAGACCGGGTTGTTATACCGGCGTGAGATTGAGCTTTTCTATCGCGACTTGTCGTTGCATTTGTCCCTCTGGCTGTGCTGGTGTTGGCAGTCATGGACGCCCTACGTAAGTCCGCTCCTCCGGGACGTAACGGCAGTAGATCCTACGTAAGTCCGCTCCTCAGGGACGTAACGGCAGTAGGTTGGCGCAGGCTTGACTGGACCCGAGGAGGCAGTCAGTTCAGATTGAGTGATCAGAGATGAGAGTTAGTTGTGGCATCATGTTCTTTCTGTCCCACTCTTTGAGCATCTAGATAGAGGCATAGTAGCTGTAGAGTTTACTTTTCCCAGCTTTCCTTACAGCACTGCTTTTGTTACTTTATGCCTCTAGTGGACTTAGTGGGCAGACCGTCGGGCTTGTTGGCGGCACCCACTGAGAACTACTTGGGACGTAGTTCTCACACCCGTCGTGGTGTCTTTTCCCACAGGAACTTCTACTCCAGTTCCTGTTGTTCCTGTTGCTGATCCTTCTGACCGAGGCGAGGGAGTCGCGAGCTAGTTCCCTACCCGTCGTTGGAGTGTAGCGGTACCCCTTCAGAGGAGAGCTTCAGTAGATTAGTTATTTTATTTTCCTCCTTTGAGAGACTGTTGTAGTGAGGATTGTTATGTATTGAGAGCCTGTACACTGATGTATTTATTGGAGATACCTCCCGGTTGAGTTCTGAGTTTGTATATGAGGATTCTGCATGATTATCATTTTTGGGAGACGGATATTGTTGTGTTATTTCCAGTTGTACAGTGATTGATTTAGTTATACAGCAGATTTTTATTTATAGCTCTGATATCTGTTTAGCTGTAGTACTTTTCTTGCAGGTAGGACGCTTCACCTATGCGGGTTTGGCATAGGTGGCGGATCTGTTGGCGAGCCGGGTCGCAGTTTCGACCCCGGGGCGTGACAGATTAGAGTGGTATCAGAGCCTAGGTTGTAGGTCATTGAGGACTTAGAAACCCTAGGCTTGTGGTTGGACATTAGGATGACCACGTGAGAGTCGTGACTTTTAGCGAGAGTCCTGATCGAGTTTTGTACCTCTCCCAAGAGACGGGATGAGTGATTGGCATGTTTATGCTCCTAAGCGATTATGTTGGCTGCAGACAACATAATGCTGTGGAATTGATAACATGTCTTAGACTTTCGCTGGATTGGGTCGTATGGTTGTTGTGTCCTGATGTTTGTTATTGTGCAGTGGTCTACGATGCCCCTGAGACGTCGTGTAGCGAAGAGGGCACATCCCGCATCTGATGAGTAACCCGAGCAGCGGGAGACAGAGCTATCAGAGCAGAGCGAGACCCAAGAGTTATGGATCCAGATGGCACAGATGTCGGAGGCTGTCTGATGCCAGGAAGAAGCCATGGAACGTTTGATGCGCTTGTTGGAGCAGAGAGCATAGCCAGTGGCAGTACCGCTTGAGTGTCCTCCAGTACTCTCTTCCTATGCAGTGGTATCTTCAGTTGTACCAGTGGCGCCGATGGAGCGAGCAGCCCCCTCCGTGCCGACGAGCAGTGCCGAGGCACCGAGGCAGGGTGGATAGTGGATAGTAGCTGAGCTTTGGGACATCATTGATCGATGGAGCCAGTCCCGGCAGTCTGAACCATCCCGATTCATAGGTTTGAGTTGGAGCCTTTGTAGGCAGAATTGGGGTTGGTGGTGATGGAGAGACTCTCGGAGAGCCTCCCTGTGCTAGGGAGTTTATGCAATTTGGGCCATGCCGTACCGATTGTTGTTGTTGTTGTGGAGTAATCATGGGGAGTGACAGGTGACTTGAGAGCTGGAGACGGCAGTGTTATGTACCTACCCTTGTTTTGTGGCACCTTTTGGGTTGAGCTAGTTTCGAGGACGAAACTTTCTTTTAGTGGGGGAGGATGTGGTGACCCAGATCTCCGCAGGGCTTCTACAGTGCGATTAGCAGCTTCTGGAGGCCTATGTGGCATGTCGACGGTGTTTCTGCACCAATTTGGACTCAAGTGATGGACTCCGGGTGTATACTGGATCACGTGAGTGATCGGAGGACCCCGTCGGATGTTTTGATGTGGTTTCGCGCGAAATGGTTATTAAAATTGGACTCAGCGCGAAATTTGAGTAAAGAACACTTCTCCGGGAATTTTCGGCAAATTTTAGAAGAGGAATTTGGCAAATCGGACTTCGGATTTGGATTCAGCGCGCGAAAACGGTCAAGATGGACTATTTACTTGTATTTTTCGGAGCCCGGATGACCCGGCACGGATTTCGAGGTGTTTGGTACTGTTCCGGCCGCCGGAGGGGCGCCGGCGGCGGCGGCGGGCGGCTGGCTGCGGCGGAGGCGCGCGGTCCACCGCGGAGGCGTGCACCCGGGGGGCTGGCCACGTGGCGGCTCCCAGTTGGCGGGCGCAGCAGGCGCGGTCCACGGGATCGTCGCGGGTGCACGGTGGACCGGGTGTGGACACGTGGCTGATTTTGGTTGGCGGGTTCTGGTGCGCGCGGTCCACGCGACGGGAGGCAGGTGCCTCGGGGCGCGTGCCTGACGTGCGGCAGCGGGAGGCGCGGTCGCGCACGTGGGCGCGGCGTGGGCGCGGTCGGGGGCGACGTGGGGGCGCCACGTGGCACCACGTGGTTGGTCGGGCGCAGCGGAGCACAGCACAGTGCTTGGACACGTGGCGCTGCGTGGTTCGCTGGCTCAGGTGCGCCGGGCGCGGGGAGCAGTGCTGGGCCACGTGGCGGCCCGTGAGCGTTCCGGGCGCACACAGTAATGGGCCCGGCCCGTTACTGTAGCAGCCCGGAAGTACCGGGCGCCCGAAACTTTGGGCCAAAAGTCCAAAGGTGGATTTTCGGGCTGGGCCTATAAATAGCTGTCTTGTGGGGGAGTTTTGCCCCCTTTCCCGAGCTCCCCTGCCCATGGCCCCTTTAGCAAAGTTGGAGATCTTCATCTTGCGCATCTTCTGGCAGAGGCCCGGATTTTTTGGAAGCCGCGGCGTCGACGACTTCGGCATCGGAGCGCAGTGTGGCGATTTTTCATCGGAGGCCCTCTATCGTCGCAGTTTGATCTGAGAGGTCTACCGAGCTACTCCGTCAGTATTTTTTGGACGATTTCTGTGGCGTTGGAATCACGAGAGGTACGTCTTCGACTTTAGTGTTGATCATCTTGCTGGATTCAGAGTTTATGACACGGTTTTCGAGGCATTTCTAAGCCGCTGTTTTCTGGTGGAGTTTTTGGACAGCGGCCCCTTGCCGGAATTTTATCTCCGCACCCGAGTGTCGGATCGAGATGAGCCTATACACTTTTTGGATCTACTCGTCGCAAGGATTATCATTGTATTTTTCTGGGATTTTTCTGAGGCTTGCCCGAAGGTATACTATTCCCCTTTTATCTGTGTTTGAGTTTACAGTTGTGTGGTTGTGAGTGTTTGCGCACCTGTACTGTGGAATTTGTAACTCGGCCTACGGGGCTCGGATTTGGGCGTGCAGGTACCCGTTTCGAAGGTCTCGACGAGATGCTCGCTGTGATATTTTTATTGGAATTTTTGGAGTTCGTTTTACAGGTGAAAATTTCGCATTAAGGGGACTGTTCCCAGCAGATTTGTGATGCTTGGATTTTATGGAATTAAGTGTAACTTTGGGTTGTGTTTTTGTACCCAGGAGGTATTGATCACTGTTCCTGTATTGTTGGATTGGTGGGTGTGTAGAGATATCTGTTTCTGGACTTTCTCAGCTGTGCGACTCCGGACAGTTAGCATTTTCAGGTGGGTGGCCTTGTCTTCACGACCTATGGACTGTGCATTAATTCTATCTGTGTAGGGACTTGCATGTTATAGATGTGTTTTATATAGCATGCTAGATTATAGGAATTGATGTTCCTGATGTTGATAGATCATCATGTATTTATTGTCCTTCCCTACAAGCTGTTGATTATTGTTATCTTGGAATTTGACCTAGCACCCCTGTCATATGATTGCATGTGTAACCAGACTGGTAGAAAACCCTCACTTGGGCTAGGGTTATTTCTGCTTTAGACATCCACACTTCTATCTTTCCTGGACATAGTGTTCTTCCTCGCCCGGGTAGTGGGCCGAGTGGTCAGGAGTTATCTTTTAGTGTGGGATGCATGTTACACTCGTGCTTGGGAGCAGAGTGGCGTCTGGTAGATGTAGTTGGTTGTTCATCTGTAGCGGGAGCCGTTTGGGTAGACGGCGGTCCCGAGATGTTTTATTTTTCTTGTTTTATCTGTCGCCGCTGTGCTAGTGGCAGCGGTAGATCAGTGTTAGCAGAACCTTAAACCCAGAACCTTTTTGGACACACATATGATTTTTGTCAACCAAATATCTTCTTCCAAGCATCGTAGGGTCGCCTGAGTCTGTTCCTGTTTGATTGGACGAAGGCATTAGCCCTTCGAGGCTTAGATATAAAACTTGGTTTCAACTGTTTTCCTAAGCAGAACTAAAAATCATTAAATATGGGTTTCTTACAGATCAGATGGCTTCAGTAAGAAATGTCACAGTTTTTCCTATAAATTAACCACCGAGATGATTCGAGTGGTCTGGGTTCTAAGGTCTGCCTTTTCTTGGGACGAGAACAACGAGAGGCTATGCCTAGAGCCTGTTCTTGTTTGATTTGGGTTGTAGGTTCTAGTCTTTCGGTGTTCCCGGACCCTTCATTGGGTCAGTGGTTGAGATGTTCGGCCTGTTTGGCCTGTTGAGTCAGCTGTTCGCAGTGGATGCGATGTCGGCCTGTTGAGGCAGTTGTTCGCAGTAGATGCGATGTTTGGCCTGTCTGGCCTGTTGAGACAGTTTCTCGCAGTGGATGCGACTTGGTGCCATGAGTTGGCAGAGTGTGATCTAGAGGTTGTTTCTCTGATTTAGTGGTGGAGGTGGTTCTCCCACTTAGCCTTGAGGATCTTGGGGTTCTGGTAGATCGAGTCGTGGAGGTTTCCCGACTCAGCCATGGTCGTGCATTTATCAGATTGAGTCGTTGAGGGTTCTCCGACATAGCTGTGAGAGTGTGTTGGGCTATTCCTGTTCGAGTCGAGGTTCTTTTTCCGACTGAGTTGTGCTTTGAGCTTGGAGTTACCGATCTTTTTGATCGTGGATCATAGCCTGCATGAGCCACATTTGAGCTTGACAGAGATACTTTACAGAGGTACTTGAGATGGGTTACTTTGACTCGAGCGGGTCGCTCCCCTCGAGGGCCACTCCGGAGTAGGCGAGACCGGGTTGTTATACCGGCGTGAGATTGAGCTTTTCTATCGCGACTTGTCGTTGCATTTGTCCCTCTGGCTGTGCTGGTGTTGGCAGTCATGGACGCCCTACGTAAGTCCGCTCCTCCGGGACGTAACGGCAGTAGATCCTACGTAAGTCCGCTCCTCAGGGACGTAACGGCAGTAGGTTGGCGCAGGCTTGACTGGACCCGAGGAGGCAGTCAGTTCAGATTGAGTGATCAGAGATGAGAGTTAGTTGTGGCATCATGTTCTTTCTGTCCCACTCTTTGAGCATCTAGATAGAGGCATAGTAGCTGTAGAGTTTACTTTTCCCAGCTTTCCTTACAGCACTGCTTTTGTTACTTTATGCCTCTAGTGGACTTAGTGGGCAGACCGTCGGGCTTGTTGGCGGCACCCACTGAGAACTACTTGGGACGTAGTTCTCACACCCGTCGTGGTGTCTTTTCCCACAGGAACTTCTACTCCAGTTCCTGTTGTTCCTGTTGCTGATCCTTCTGACCGAGGCGAGGGAGTCGCGAGCTAGTTCCCTACCCGTCGTTGGAGTGTAGCGGTACCCCTTCAGAGGAGAGCTTCAGTAGATTAGTTATTTTATTTTCCTCCTTTGAAAGACTGTTGTAGTGAGGATTGTTATGTATTGAGAGCCTGTACACTGATGTATTTATTGGAGATACCTCCCGGTTGAGTTCTGAGTTTGTATATGAGGATTCTGCATGATTATCATTTTTGGGAGACGGATATTGTTGTGTTATTTCCAGTTGTACAGTGATTGATTTAGTTATACAGCAGATTTTTATTTATAGCTCTGATATCTGTTTAGCTGTAGTACTTTTCTTGCAGGTAGGACGCTTCACCTATGCGGGTTTGGCATAGGTGGCGGATCTGTTGGCGAGCCGGGTCGCAGTTTCGACCCCGGGGCGTGACACCATCGATTCCCAACAACCTCCACGAACCCGGTGGCAGCCGGCCTCGACCCCAACCTCCAAAGCAACTCGACTACACTAGCACAACACCCGAGTTAAACCGAGAAACAAAACTTAACAGGCCCGCACTCTCGCATCTCTACGCACCTATACCCTGATCATTTCATTAGTTAGTAGCCAGTGGTAATGTACTTCTGTGGATGTTGGACAGCGACTACTGTGGTTAAAGTTGTTTTTCTCTGATACCATCTTAATCTGTTACGCCCCGGGGTTTAAACACGCGGAAGAAACGTCACCGTTTAGCTCTCAAATTTTGCATATATATTTTTTTTGAAATCAATCTTCCCCGGTGCGTGCTCAGACCCGCTGCATATACAAATTCACTCTGCAAACGGGCAGAGTCTCCTTTGTATATGCACGGCGTCCCGACTACAATCTCCAAACAATCATACCTTTAACCACACTAGTTCAAAAGTCAAGCACATACAACCCTTTCTTTTTCCCATAAGTAATAAAGAGGCCGATTAATTTTGAAATGATAAAACCGCAGGGTTTTGAAAACGGTGCCCACACGACACCCGGGTTTTACAAAGCCATTTCGAAATCCATAAATCCACAGGGTTTTGAAAACGGTGCCCACTCGACACCAGTATTTTTCAAATCATTTTCGCAATGTTTTCTTTCCTCTTCTTTTAGTTTGAAAACGGCCAACTATCCGATAGTAACTAAACATGCATCCGCAGAGTACTGTAATAAATCCAACATCCAAGTCAACCTCACAAAAGTATCACACCCACATAGCTACTAACAGATAATGAAATGAGCAAAAGGAGAACTCACCACAGTCTGTAGCCTCGAAGGGCCAATAGACCTCTCATCGCGGCCTCACCGTCGCCCTAGCTCTCACCCCTGACTGAACCTGTCACAGAGTGGGAAGTCAGTGACACATGATATAAAGTATGAAATGCATGAAGGGCTATAGCTAAAGCAAACCGTAAGAAAACCAGAGCAACCGCCCTCCTCATCATGCAATCGACGGTATCCCCTTCCCCTGCATAACCTGAACCGGGCACCTGCCCCGGCAACCCAGACCGAGCACCAACCTCGGCAAACCAGACCGAGCACCAACCTGGGAAAACCAGACTGAGCACCAACCTCGGAAAACCAGACCGAGCACCTACCTCGGTAAACCACGCTGAGCACCTACCCCGGCGGGTCGCACCGCTCGCACCTTGGCGCCTCTAACCCCCCACCTACGGGGGCCCCCACTACGTCACCTTGTGGGGTACACGGGTCAACATACCACTTTTTCGGAAAAGCACACCCTCGTGGTGGCCAAACCGCCGGTGTGCGTGTTGCAGCCTCGAGCATCGTAACCAAGCACCGCGACACTCGGTCGCCATAAGAATAATAATGTCGTATCATAAAGATCAATCGGGTTAACATAAGTATCACGCAAATATTTTATGTCTAAATATTTCCCAAATATTCCGAACCCTGAAACATCGGAAAGTACCCACCTCGAAGTCAGTCGAACGAACCGCCTGAATGTAGGCCGATCCCGAACTCCCGCTAGACTAGACTCGTGCTGAACTGCTGGGCCCTGAACAGATACTGTGATCAGAAATAGACTCACTCATACCCATCCCGACAACACTACAGTAACCTAAATCCATTCTTTCATACCGTGGTACGCGAAACACGCTCCAGAAATTGTAAAACCGACGATTTCGCCGATTTACGGAACGATATCCATTTTCCGCTCAACGAGAGTCTACGGAAATCTAACAAATTGACCAAAGACATGTTTACTCTATTTAAATACTGTCCATAAGGTTACAATTGCAAGTTAACCCATTAAACTTCTCTAAATTGCATAACAACTTTGTTTTAAACGTTGTTTTGACTCGTTCTCGAAATCCCGGAAGCCAAAGACAGCGCCGTATGTTTCAGCGCGTCCGAAACGACGAGAGTGTTACGGAATTTGAGTTGGCGTAGTTTCATGAAAGTCTCAAGTCTTGAAGATTGAAGTTGAAGAAAGTTGGATCGTTTAACTCAATCTCAAGAAAGAAGAATTCAAAAGGAGCAGGTATGTTTAACCTAAGATTTTGTGTGATCCGAATACTTCTTATAGTGTAGAAACACTTGGAAGAATCTTTCATTGCATAAAAATCAAAAACTGGACTTGGGTTGTTCGATCCGGATCCCGAAGGTGGTTTGTTCATACACCAGTTCAATCCGGATCGTAGCCTCTCTTGATCCGGATCCCGAACACTGAGTTTACCATCTTCCTTGAACGATCCGGATCAGGCTTCGCAATCCGGATCCCGAACGTTGATGTTTGGTGAACTGTATGAACGATCCGGATCAAGCACTTCGATCCGGATCCCGAACCTTCGTTTTTCTGGAATTACCTGACTCGTTACGACGATCCGGATCACAGCTAATCCGATCCGGATCGCCGTCCGTAAAATTTCCAGAAATGTTAGGTTTTTGATTCTTATCTCCTTCCTAGGGTTTCTAACCTATAAATAGACCCTATGATTCATTTCCTAGGGTAAGCCGAAAAAAAGGAAAATAGCCGTCATTTTCATATATCATCTTTTATGGCTCTAGATCCACATATAGAGAAGAAAGGAAATCATTAGAGAACACTCTATGTTTCTTCATCTATATTGATTAGTTTGATTCTAGGTTTTCATACTCACATCTTGAGTTGAATCAAACTAATGAATACTTAGATGGTATTTCCGATCTATCTTTGATCTAAGTATTCGGCGGATCATCACCACCCAAAAACAACGATTTACCCCAAAAATCGGCGCGTGGATTCGCGTGTCCTTGTGGATTCAAGGTTCAACCGCTCTCATGGATTCGGAGCGAGGCACGTTCGTGGATTCGAAGGGTGCTATTGGGTGAAGACCGTGGATTCGGTCGGACGTCGTGGATTCGACGTTGGACGCCGTGGATTCGGCGTTGGGCGCAGATCGTGGATTCGAGAAGCGTCGCGGAGCGAGCGGAGAAGATCCTCTAGGAGCGTATGGAAAAGGTTGAGTCGTAAGTGTGTACGGTAAATCACCTTGTACGTGTTTTAATTCTAATGGATTTCTGCCGTGTTATCGGTCCCGTGGTTTTTTACTCCGGTGATGGAGTTTTCCACGTAAAAATCTTGCGTATTATTTTTATTTCCGCATTGGGTTTTTATCGCAACGATTTTTTGAGTGTTTATACGTTTACACCTATTCACCCCCCTCTTGGTGTTTTTTCCCCTATTTAGATCCTTATTACATATAACCCAACAAGTGGTATCAGAGCGGGAATAGGGTTGTAAACAATGGTTGAAGGTGGAAACATCAACCGACCCCCGTTCTTCGATGGAACAAATTATGCGTACTGGAAAGTGCGGATGAAAGCCTTTTTAATTTCCATCGACGAACGGGTGTGGCAATCAATTGAATTAGGATGGTCTAATCCAACTGAATTTATTGGTGATGTTCACACCTTAAAACCTAGGTCGAAATGGACCAAGGAAGAGTTAGATTCATCTTCTTACAATGGCAAGGGAATTAATGCTATTTTTAATGCCTTATCTCAAACTGAATTCTCTCGCGTCTCGGCATGTGAGACTGCGAAAGAAATCTGGGATGTTCTTCAGGTTACACATGAGGGAACCAACCTCGTGAAGATTCGGAAACTGCAAATGCTTACGAGCAAGTTTGACTCTATCTTGATGGCAGAAAATGAATCTTTCACGGACTACTATACACGATTGCAAGACATCGTAAACTCATGTGCTAATCTGGGAGAGAAGATTCCAGAATTTAAGATTGTAAGAAAGATCTTAAGAACTCTTCCTGAACGATTTCGCCCAAAGGTTACTGCCATTGAAACTATTAAACACCCGGACGAAATACGTGTAGAAGAATTAGTTGGTTCATTACAAACTTATGAAATGACATTTACTACTAACAATTCTTCTGGAAAGGCATCCACTTCTAAGTCTTCAGGTTATGCGTTGAAAACAACTAAGGAAGAAGACGCGGATACATCCTCCTCAGACGATGACGAGAACCTTTCTATGGAGGAATTTGAGAAGCAGCTCGCTCTCTTGACAAGGAAGTTTCGCCGCAACTTTCGAAGGGGTAATTCAAGTAAATCTCCATTCTTCGGAAAGTCGAACAAAGGCAAGGGTACTGCAAGTTACAAGTCAAGAAAGCAAGAGAACTTCTCAAAGGATAAGAAAAGTTCAGAGGGACAACTACAATGCTTCAAATGTCGAGGCTACGGCCACATTGCAACGGAGTGTCCTAACAAGTATCCGGCAAAGAAGAAGGCGATGCAAGTCGTCACTTGGGATGACAACTCAACGTCAAATGAGTCATCTTCGAGTGATGAAGAAAAGAGCTCCACCGCATTCCACGCGTCCGTATCTTCACCCTTCATGTGCTTTATGGCAAGTACATCCGAGTCGTTATCCAACTCCACTGTTGAAAAGAATGCAACGGACAACGAATCGGATGATTCGGAAGGTGAAGATTTTGCTCTAGCCTACCACAGACTTTTGAGGGATTCAAAGAAAGTGGCTAAGCAAAACAAGAGTTTGAGAGGGAGAGTGCATGATCTCGAAAAAGAAGCAAAAAGAGCGACTTCTCTCTCAAACGCTCTTGAAGTGGAAAGGGAAAACCTGATAAAGGCAAATGTTTCCCTTCAAGAGTCCAATGAGCAACTTGAGAAGGAACATACAAATCTGGTGGATAACGCGAATCACTTCTCAAAGCTCTACAACGAGGCTCGACAGGATAACCTGGAAATGACAAAGACCATTTTCCAACTCAAGAATGACTTACAGCGATTCTCTTCAGGAAGGAGTAAGTTGGATAGACTTCTTGGTCTTGGTCAATCAAATCGGTTCGGCCTCGGATACACTCAAACTGGAAACAGTCCAAGTTCGAGTGAGACAGTTTTTGTGCCTCAGTCGGTATCTCCTCCTCCGACACCGGAATTCAAGACAAACAACGACAACAAACCTACTTCATCCTCTTTGGGATCGTCAAGATCTAAGGTATGTTTTCGTTGTGGTGTTTCAGGGCACATAAGAAGATATTGCAAGACGGGAGTCGAACGCTCATCTCAAGGACCTCTTGCAACAACTACCAAAAAGGCTCCTCCCCGAAAATCAAAGCAAAACTTTTCAAATGAAAAGAGACTTGGTAGTTCATCGCGCAAGACGATTTCATCAAGGAACAACAATCGCTATAACAAGACGCCTTCACCTAGGCATATAACTTCACGACCATTACCGACGCACTCCAAAAGGGTTTGGGTGCGCAAAGGTGAAATTTTCCCTTGTCTTGTTTCCAATGTTTCCTTGCATGCATATGATAGTTCGTCTTGGTATCTGGATAGCGGGTGTTCCCGTCACATGACCGGTGACAAAAATAGTTTTCAAAATCTTGAGAAAATCTCCGGAGGACACGTTGTTTTCGGAGACGGTCGATCTTCCAAAATTGTTGGAAAAGGGACGGTAGCTATTCCAGATGGCCCGATTTTGAAAAACGTCTTATTTGTTGATGGCCTTAAGACTAACCTCATAAGCATAAGTCAACTTTGCGATAATGGTTTTTCAGTTAACTTTTCATCTGTTGAATGCGTTGTAACTGATAAGGACCATGTCTTCTTTTTAAAAGGGGTTAGATCTGAAAACAATTGTTATGTTGTTCCTAATAAATTTTCTGAAAATTGTAACTTAGCCACTTTGAATAATGAAACTCTTTGGCATGAAAGGCTAGGTCACTTAAATTTTAAGGAACTTACTAGAATTTCAAACAAGGACATGGTCAAGTGGGTTCCAAAACTTTTATTTAAACAAAACGTTGTGTGTGGTGGTTGCCAAAAGGGAAAACGGTCTAGGACTGCACACAAGAACTTGAACCACGTTGGTACAAAATGGCCCTTGGAACTTTTGCACATGGACTTAATGGGGCCGACCCGTCAACCATCTTTGGGAGGTAAATGGTATATTTTTTTATTGGTTGATGATTTCTCTCGGTATTCTTGGGTAGCATTTTTAAAAGAGAAAGCTGATACTTTTGATTCTTTTCACGAGATTTGCTTTCGTATTATGATTGAAAAGAATGAAAAGATCATTCGTGTTAGAAGTGATAGAGGTGGAGAATTCATAAATTCAAAATTCATTGATTTTTGTACTTCAAACGGTATTATGCATGAACTCTCTGCACCCTATACACCTCAACAGAATGGTGTTGTCGAGCGCAAGAACAAGGTTGTTCAAGAGATGGCGCGTGTGATGCTTCATAGCCAGAATTTACCGCTACATTTTTGGGCTGAAGCTGTGAACACTGCTGTCTATGTCATTAATCGAGTGTTCTTGCGCCCGGGAACGTTAAATACACCATATGAACTATGGTGTGGTAGAAAACCCAACATCAATATTTTCGCATCTTCGGGAGTCGGTGTTACATTTTTCGTGACCGTGAAAACCTTGGAAAGTTTGACTCACGAAGTGACGAAGGGATTTTCTTGGGGTATTCTACTAATAGTAGAGCATATCGAGTTTTTAACTTGGAATCTAAGACGATCGTAGAATCTATAAATGTTAAAGTAGATGAAGCTTTTCACTTTGGATCTGGAAAATCTACCATCGATATCTCTCTAGATGATGATTCTCCTGCTAATGCATCTTCTCATGATAATACTTCCAATATTAATGATGCATCTAATGGCTCTTCTAGTTTATCTGATGTGCAGGAATCATCTCATATATCTCCGAGTACTCCGTTCAACAAACGCTACGAATCTCCAAGGATCATCCGGAATCGAATATTATTGGAGATCCATAAGAAGGAGTTAGAACTCGGAGGCAGTTGGTTTGTGGATTCGCTTGCTACGTATCTTTAATCGAACCAAAGAACATAGATGAAGCTCTTCAGGATGACTACTGGATTAAAGCAATGCAGGAAGAGCTCCATCAATTTGAGCGAAACAAAGTCTGGGAATTAACGAAGCCTCCAAAGCAACATAATGTGATAGGTACCAAATGGATCTTCAAGAACAAGAAAAATGAGGATGGTACTATCATCAGGAACAAGGCACGATTAGTTGCTCAAGGCTACTCTCAAGTAGAAGGTATAGACTTTGATGAAACTTTCGCCCCTGTAGCTAGACTCGAGTCCATTCGTATACTATTTGCTATTGCTTGTCATTTTAAAATCAAATTATTTCAAATGGACGTTAAGAGCGCATTTCTAAATGGGTTTTTAAATGAGAAAGTTTATGTGGCTCAACCGAAGGTTTTGTAGATCATAAACAACCTAACCATGTTTTTCGTTTGAAAAAGGCTCTTTACGGTCTGAAACAAGCACCGCGAGCATGGTACGAAAGGTTAACAAAGCACCTTTTGGAGAAGGGCTATACTCGAGGGGGAGCTGACAGGACTCTCTTTGTGAAGCATTATCAAAGCAATTTCATTGTAGCACAAATCTATGTCGATGACATTGTATTTGGCGCAACAAGAGATAATGATGCTTCTAAATTCGCGGAGACCATGGAAGCGAATTTGAGATGTCCATGATGGGCGAATTGACTTATTTCCTTGGATTGCAAATTAAACAAAATGATGAAGGTATTCACTTGAGTCAATCCAAGTATGCAATGGAGTTGGTCAAAAAGTTTGATCTAGAAAATTGTAAAGATTTTCCGACTCTAATGGGAACTAGCCACAAGGGACTTGGAAGTGAATCACATAGTGAGAATGTAGATGAGAAACTGTATAGAAGTATGATTGGAAGTCTACTTTACCTCACGGCTAGTCGCCCGGATATATCTTTTGGTGTTGGGATTTGCGCGAGATATCAATCAGCACCAAAGGAGGTTCACCTGAAAGCGGTGAAAAGGATCATCCGGTATATCAAAGGATCAATTAATTTCGGAATTTGGTATCCTATGGGAACAAGTTTGGATATTGTTGGATACTCAGATGTCGATTGGGCAGGATCAGTGGATGATCGGAAAAGCACGAGTGGTGCATGCTTCTATCTTGGCCATTGCCTTGTTGCATGGCACAGTAAAAAGCAGAACTGCATAGCACTCTCGACTGCCGAAGCGGAATACATTTCAGCTGGAAGTTGCTCAACTCAACTCATTTGGATGAAAGCGTATTGAGCGACTTCCGCATTTCAGCATCTTCGGTAACAATTCTTTGTGACAACACAAGTGCAATTAACATTTCTAAAAACCCTGTGTTGCACTCTAGAACAAAACATATTGAACTTAGATATCATTTTCTTAGAGAGCTAGTTGAATCAAATACTCTTCAACTTTCATATATTTCAACTGAGGATCAATTGGCTGACTTTTTAACAAAACCTTTGGATCAAAAACGTTTTATTCATTTACGAAAGCAATTGGAATGCTTTCCTTGAAATAAACTTCTTTTTGAAACCTTTGCTTAGGATAGGTTTGTATTTGTTTTGTTTTTGTTCATTATCTATGTTTGTACATAGGACATTAATTGAGCATAGATCATAATTGACTTTAATTGCATCTTTTCGCACATTTAGAAATTTATTATGCTTTTGCCATCATAATATTTCACTGTTGCAATGATCATTTATGTTAATTAAATCATCTTCTAAGTGATCAAAGTCAATTTCTCTCTCTCAATGATCTCTTGGTATAGTCATTATCTTATTTGACTGCTTAGTCGAGTATGAAATCGAGATCAATATTTGGTTGAATACTTTATATCTTAAATAATTGATAGCCAATTGAGGGGGAGTCATAGAAAAAGTAAAATGCTCAAAAGATGTGGAAAGAGTTACATCCCAATGAGGAGTGTGAAAACTACCACCACATGGAGGAAAGAGCTACCACCTCGGTCGTCCGAGTATTGTGTGCAGCTACCACATGTATACCAAGCATGGTTGTTCAAATTTTTGATTAAGTAAAATGTATGTTGAAATACTTGACTCCGTCAAATTTCAAGGTTGGTATAAGGTGGTTTTTAAAGAAAGATGCTCAAAGAGCCACTCTCTTCAACAGATTGTCTAGATACATTATCTACTATATTTGGGATTTCAAACATCTATTGATCTTTGTATTTCATTTTCTTTACTGAATTGATGATTTGATAAAGGCATTACTCATAAGATCATGTTAGATGTAATTGAAGGTGTTCAACTTTAAGGGATTTAATTCTTGTAATTCTCGTTTCATTTTTGGATATTATTGATAGATTTGGCTAATCTAATTCTTGTTGTATGAAACGATGATTTTTGTTTAAAGTTGATACACATTTGTGCTTACAATCTTTTTCCTGGTTTTTCTTGAATTTCTCTGAAATTTTCTAAAGAAAAAGTTGGAGCCGATCCGGATCGGGCAAGATGATCCGGATCCCGAACGCAGGAATTCTTCTGCGGGCTGACGATCCGGATTGTATCTGCCGATCCGGATCCCGAATGCAGTTTCTCACTGCGGGTAGCCGATCCGGATCGCAAGCATGGGATGATCCGGATCGCGGCTAGGGTTTTTATAAAGAACAAAAGGGTTTTGATTTCTTTTACTCCAATCCTTGGTTCCAAAGTTTCCAGACCCTTTCTCTCTAGATTTCATCCTTCTTGGAAGCTTTCAAACTCAAGTTCTTCAACTCCAAGTAAGTTTTATTGATCAAAAAATCTCGGTTTTTCACCTTTTTTTCTCTATTCCTCCTCAAACGTGTGAATTTCTTGGATCGACTTTGTTTGTGGATGGTTTTGATCAAATTTCTTTTGAAATAAGAACTCTGGGTAGATTAGTTTTGATTATATGCTAGGTATTCTCCTGATTAACGGATTTTTAGGCTTCGATTTCTAAAATTTCGGTTTTAGGGCATATAATAAGGATTTTCGAAAATCATGCAATTGATCTATTTTTAAAAGTCCTTTTGCAAAACTAATTTGATTCTTAGTCTCTCTACATGATTATGATTGTTTGGGTACAATTTTTCAATTTTTGAAAATTAACAATTTTTCATGTGTTCTTGAGTTGGTCTTCACAGGATACATTTTTCACTAGCAATCAAAATGGTGATCACTTGGATTATTTTCCTACTTGCTGCCATGGTACATGTCAAGGATACTGCCAAGCCTAAGAAGGCTAAGAAAGCAAAGAAGACTAAGGTTGATTCCGACACTGAATCAGAGACAGAGTCGATCGACTGGGATAACATCGAAATCGAGCAAGCTGCTCCCATTGTCTCCAAAGGGAAAGCAACTGCTGAAGCTTCAAAACCTACTGCAGCTGAAAAAGGGAAAGCACCAATGGAACCAAGTCCAGTTGGAACAAAAAGAAAAAACGGTGCAAGAAAAAGAGGCAGTGCTCAGGGAATTACCATTGAGGAACCAGTTGCTAGGCAGCCTCCTCCACAAGACTTCATCAGCTCCGACAGAATCAAGGATTTTGAGAAGAGGGAATGCATTGGCGAGAGACATGTCAATGTCAAACCAATGAAGGAACGATCTGTAGCTTTTGGGACTTTGTTTGACCAAGTTGGTCTTGCTCAAATTTGCAACTTCCCTGAGACTACTGGGTACTGTCCACACTCAGTTCGAATGTTTTATCAGAACGCTGCAAGTCTGATTGATCACGAGGATGGACGTCGTGAATTTCACACTTTGGTTAAAAATATCAAAATCAAAGTCACACCCCAGCTGATTGGAGTTGTGCTAGGTATGACAGCCAGAGCTGATGGACTCCATTACCTAAAAACCCAAAGCTTCAACGACAACTCCTGGAGAGTTGTAGTTAATGGAATTTGTCTTCCAAATACTCGGTCGACGGAAATTCTGTTTTCTCTAAAGAGCTACGACCAGAGTATCGGTATATAAACTTCATTGTCTGCTACAACATTCTTCCCAACATGAATACGAAGGTTCTTCGATGGGACAGAATGTTATACCTTTATCTTCTTGGAAACCCGGCCGCATTGATGGGAGCAAACTTGAATATTCCCTATCTCATTTGGTCAAGGATGGCGCGGTATGTGGAACACTCTCATCCCACAGAAAGACTACCCTACCCAATGATTATCATGCGCATCCTTAGAAAGTTTAAAGTCGATACAAGCGCGAGCTCATACATGTACAGTTTGGGCACCATTAATGAGACGACAATTGTGAAGTCTCTCTCGACGAAGCCAGATGAACCCATAATACCTCCTCACCGGCAACGAGCACAACAACAACGAGCGACAACCTCTGCACCGGCAGAAACTCCTCCTGTTCCACCAGCACAGCAGGCACCTCCATCCACTTCTGATGATGATGCGTCAGTGAGTTCAATCTTTAAGGAACAACAGCGACTCTCAAACGAGCAAGAGCGCATGGCTACTGATGTCGCTGAAATGAAAGAGGATATCAAAGAAGTTAAGAAGGAACAAGCTTCTATAAACAACGGATCAAGAAAATGTTTCAGAAGCTTGGGTGTATCAGCTCCGACGACTCTGCATAAAGTTTTTCTTCTTTTCTCTAATCTCTCTTTTGCAGGTTTTTAAGTTTTTGTTCTTATTTAGTTCTCAGGAGTTTCTTAATTTGTTCTATTTAACTCTCCTTAAGTTTTTGTGATTTTGGCTTTGTTTGTGACAAAAAGGGGGAGAGAGTTTAGAGAGAACTTGAACTTGAACAATGAACTTGAACAATGATGTGATGTGAACATCAAGGTAAGTGAACATCAAGGGAACTTGAACAATGATGAACAATGTGATGTGAAATTTTGTACACATCAAGGTAAGTATCACTTCAACTTCAACTTTGGTTTCATCTTGTGATTGTTTGCATGTCTCGACTAACTATTCGACTAACTATTTGGGCATGTAATATGACTAACAAGTTGATGTTCACTAACATGACATTTGGTTTTTGATTGCATAGAAGATATGTTGGTTTTTGACTATGATTCTCTTACATATCTGAATTCTCAAATGTCATGATGATCAGATAAACTCTATCTCTGTACTAGGTTTTGATGCTAAATATTCTTGAGGTATCTAACGATCTCTTTTTGTCAAGAATGATTTCTTTGTGCAGAGAGTACAGATGTCTAAGTCTAGAGTCTGTTTTAGGAGTTTATCTCATGTTTTAAATTTTGGATCTCCATTGTAAATTTTTGTTGTATGGTGATAGCAACAAAAATATCTTTTTGAATTTTCTTTAGTGGATCTGTGTTTTGTCACGAAACCGCCAAAGGGGGAGATTGTTACGGAATTTGAGTTGGCGTAGTTTCGTGAAAGTCTCAAGTCTTGAAGATTGAAGGTGAAGAAAGTTGGATCATTTAACTCAATCTCAAGAAAGAAGAATTCAAAAGGATCAGGTATGTTTAACTAAGATTTTGTGTGATCCGAATACTTCTTGTAGTGTAGAAACACTTGGAAGAATCTTTCATTGCATAAAAATCAAAAACTGGACTTGGGTTGTTCGATCCGGATCCCGAAGGTGGTTTGTTCATACACCAGTTCAATCCGGATCGTAGCCTCTCTTGATCCGGATCCCGAACACTGAGTTTACCATCTTCCTTGAACGATCCGGATCAGGCTTCGCAATCCGGATCCCGAACGTTGATGTTTGGTGAACTGTATGAACGATCCGGATCAAGCACTTCGATCCGGATCCCGAACCTTCGTTTTTCTGGAATTGCCTGACTCGTTACGACGATCCGGATCACAGCTAATCCGATCCGGATCGCCGTCCGTAAAATTTCCAGAAATGTTAGGTTTTTGATTCTTATCTCCTTCCTAGGGTTTCTAACCTATAAATAGACCCTATGATTCTTTTTCTAGGGTAATCCAAAAAAGAAAATAGCCGTCATTTTCATATATCATCTTTTACGGCTCTAGATCCACATATAGAGAAGAAAGGAAATCATTAGAGAATACTCTATGTTTCTTCATCTATATTGATTAGTTTGATTCTAGGTTTTCATACTCACATCTTGAGTTGAATCAAACTAATGAATACTTAGATGGTATTTCCGATCTATCTTTGATCTAAGTATTCGGCGGATCATCACCACCCAAAAACAACGATTTACCCCAAAAATCGGCGCGTGGATTCGCGTGTCCTTGTGGATTCAAGGTTCAACCGCTCTCGTGGATTCGGAGCGAGGCACGTTCGTGGATTCGAAGGGTGCTATTGGGTGAAGACCGTGGATTCGGTCGGACGTCGTGGATTCGACGTTGGACGCCGTGGATTCGGCGTTGGGCGCAGATCGTGGATTCGAGAAGCGTCGCGGAGCGAGCGGAGAAGATCCTCTAGGAGCGTATGGAAAAGGTTGAGTCGTAAGTGTGTACGGTAAATCACCTTGTACGTGTTTTAATTCTAGTGGATTTCTGCCGTGTTATCGGTCCCGTGGTTTTTTACTCCGGTGATGGAGTTTTCCACGTAAAAATCTTGCGTATTATTTTTATTTCCGCATTGGGTTTTATCGCAACGATTTTTGAGTGTTTATACGTTTACACCTATTCACCCCCCTCTAGGTGTTTTTTCCCCTATTTAGATCCTTATTACATATAACCAACAGAGAGGAAGCCCGTGCACGGGCTTGGGCCAGCATGAGGCCCATTTACAAAGTTGGCCCATAACTCTTAGGGCCCAAAAAAAGACACATTGCTACAACTAATTACACACTTGATCAAACTGAGATCTACTGTGAGCATGGTGCTTAGATTAGACAGAGAAGTGAGATGCCACCTGAGGTGCGCCGGAGGTGGCCGGAGAAGTCGCCAGAGGAACACCCTAAAATAAGCTAGGCTCGGGTTGCACCAACTTGGATCAAACCAGGTTTAAACCTGGAAAAAAGGTGAGCCTAAGTTAGATAACCTTCTCAGATATGGTTTAGACTCGGCTAAGCCGGCTGCCGGCGGCCGGAGGCGACGGCGGCCGAGAAAACACCCACAAAAGCTTTCAAAAAACCGAGTTGAAACAACTTGTCTTTTTTTTTTCATAAGCCTGCTGTCCCAAACAACTTGATGGAAACCTTGCACAGGGTCCATAAAACTCACCTGGGTGGATGGCCGGCGACCAAAGGTTTCGGCGGCGGCCGGAGGAGGTGCCTCGGGTTGCCTAATGGGTGCAATTGCAAGGATGGAAAACTCCACGTTCAATCTTGCATGCAATAGCATATAAAGCTTGAAAATGACTGAACATACCTACCTGGGTTCACTAGCGGCGGCTAGGAGCGTCGGCGGTCGCCGGCGACGAGATCAACCAAGCTCGGTTGAAGATGAAGGGCTCAATGGCGGATCTTCGACGAGAGCCCTTGCGTGCTCTCTAACTGGATAAAGCTTCCTTATTTGATGCTACGGTGCTCGCTGAGGGGTGGCCGGCGATGCGGGTGAGCGGTGGCGCCTGTACGGCGGAGCTCGGCCAAAGAGCAAAAAGCCCAGTTCTAGGGCTTCTTCGCGCGGCTCTGATCTTGTCCCATCGTCCAGATATTTGGTGGACTCCTTGCAGTCGTCAATAAGGAGCAATCCAACGGTTAAGATCAAATTCCAACGGTTGGATGGAGCCCGATGACAAGATCGGCCAAAACGAGGATTCCGGCAAGAGATACGCTCCCGCCGGCGATAGGGTCGACGGCGAACGCTCCAACTTCACAGAAAAGGTCCACTCAATGTCAGGAAACATTGCTGGGTCCATGGGCCAATTAAAAAGAAAAAGTTTCATCATCTTACCTCACCGGAAAACCGATGAAGAATGAAGATGGCCGCGGCGAGCGCACGGCGACGGTTGGAGTCAGGGAACTTTTGCTCGGTCACAACTCACAGGAGACTCCTCTGTTGATGATTAGACCAACACAACTCTCCAAGATACCTCCCACAACTTCAACCCGAGAGGAGACTTCTCTCTTTCTCTTCTCCGGCGAGGGGACGTCGGCAGCCGGTGGTTGGCGGCGTAACGGTCGTGAAGAGGTGCAGATGGATGAGGGGTCGACTACAGCGGCTGGTTGCAAAATCTATGGGTTTAGGGTTTCCTAATAAACCCTAGCACCTTTTAAAAGCACAAATGCATTTTGGTCCCTCTATAGTGATATCTAACTCCAAGTCCCTAAAGACAATTTTCATCTCGCATTTAGGCCCTCTACCCAATGAGTTGCACGCTTTACGAGCACAATAATTGGGTTACGCGCAAAATACCATTTCTTTATCGTATTTCATGCCTTTCGAGGCATTTCGGTCG
>CM055066.1:19677043-19757196 GCA_029204045.2 Tillandsia leiboldiana
AATGAATACTTAGATGGTATTTCCGATCTATCTTTGATCTAAGTATTCGCGGATCATCACCACCCAAAACAACGATTTACCCCCAAAATCGGCGCGTGGATTCGCGTGTCCTTGTGGATTCAAGGTTCAACCGCTCTCGTGGATTCGGAGCGAGGCACGTTCGTGGATTCGAAGGGTGCTATTGGGTGAAGACCGTGGATTCGGTCGGACGTCGTGGATTCGACGTTGGACGCCGTGGATTCGGCGTTGGGCGCAGATCGTGGATTCGAGAAGCGTCGCGGAGCGAGCGGAGAAGATCCTCTAGGAGCGTATGGAAAAGGTTGAGTCGTAAGTGTGTACGGTAAATCACCTTGTACGTGTTTTAATTCTAGTGGATTTCTGCCGTGTTATCGGTCCCGTGGTTTTTTACTCCGGTGATGGAGTTTTCCACGTAAAAATCTTGCGTATTATTTTTATTTCCGCATTGGGTTTTTATCGCAACGATTTTTGAGTGTTTATACGTTTACACCTATTCACCCCCCTCTAGGTGTTTTTTCCCCTATTTAGATCCGTATTACATATAACCCAACAAGTGGTATCAGAGCGGGAATAGGGTTGTAAACAATGGTTGAAGGTGGAAACATCAACGACCCCCGTTCTTTCGATGGAACAAATTATGCGTACTGGAAAGTACGGATGAAAGCCTTTTTAATTTCCATCGACGAACGGGTGTGGCAATCAATTGAATTAGGATGGTCTAATCCAACTGAATTTATTGGTGATGTTCACACCTTAAAACCTAGGTCGAAATGGACCAAGGAAGAGTTAGATTCATCTTCTTACAATGGCAAGGGAATTAATGCTATTTTTAATGCCTTATCTCAAACTGAATTCTCTCGCGTCTCGGCATGTGAGACTGCGAAAGAAATCTGGGATGTTCTTCAGGTTACACATGAGGAACTAACCTCGTGAAGATTCAGAAACTGCAAATGCTTACGAGCAAGTTTGACTCTATCTTGATGGCAGAAAATGAATCTTTCACGGACTACTATACACGATTGCAAGACATCGTAAACTCATGTGCTAATCTGGGAGAGAAGATTCCAGAATTTAAGATTGTAAGAAAGATCTTAAGAACTCTTCCTGAACGATTTCGCCCAAAGGTTACTGCCATTGAAACTATTAAACACCCGGACGAAATACGTGTAGAAGAATTAGTTGGTTCATTACAAACTTATGAAATGACATTTACTACTAACAATTCTTCTGGAAAGGCATCCACTTCTAAGTCTTCAGGTTATGCGTTGAAAACAACTAAGGAAGAAGACGCGGATACATCCTCCTCAGACGATGACGAGAACCTTTCTATGGAGGAATTTGAGAAGCAGCTCGCTCTCTTTGACAAGGAAGTTTCGCCGCAACTTTCGAAGGGGTAATTCAAGCAAATCTCCATCCTTCGGAAAGTCGAACAAAGGCAAGGGTACTTCAAGTTACATCAAAAGCAAGAAAAAGAGAACTTCTCAAAGGATAAGAAAGTTCAGAAGGACAACTACAATGCTTCAAATGTCGAGGCTACGGCCACATTGCAACGGAGTGTCCTAACAAGTATCCGGCAAAGAAGAAGGCGATGCAAGTCGTCACTTGGGATGACAACTCAACGTCAAATGAGTCGTCTTCGAGTGATGAAGAAAAAGCTCCACCGCATTCCACGCGTCCGTATCTTCACCCTTCATGTGCTTTATGGCAAGTACATCCGAGTCGTTGTCCAACTCCACTGTTGAAAAGAATGCAACGGACACGAATCGGATGATTCGGAAGGTGAAGATTTTGCTCTAGCCTACCACAGACTTTTGAGGGATTCAAAGAAAGTGGCTAAGCAAAACAAGAGTTTGAGAGGAGAGTGCATGATCTCGAAAAAGAAGCAAAAAGAGCGACTTCTCTCTCAAACGCTCTTGAAGTGGAAAGGGAAAACCTGATAAAGGCAAATGTTTCCCTTCAAGAGTCCAATGAGCAACTTGAGAAGGAACATACAAATCTGGTGGATAACGCGAATCACTTCTCAAAGCTCTACAACGAGGCTCGACAGGATAACCTGGAAATGACAAAGACCATTTTCCACTCAAGAATGACTTACAAGCGATTCTCTTCAGGAAGGAGTAAGTTGGATAGACTTCTTGGTCTTGGTCAATCAAATCGGTTCGGCCTCGGATACACTCAAACTGGAAACAGTCCAAGTTCGAGTGAGACAGTTTTTGTGCCTCAGTCGGTATCTCCTCCTCGACACCAGGAATTCAAGACAAACAACGACAACAAAACCTACTTCATCCTCTTTGGGATCGTCAAGATCTAAGGTATGTTTTCGTTGTGGTGTTTCAGGGCACATAAGAAGATATTGCAAGACGGGAGTCGAACGCTCATCTCAAGGACCTCTTGCAACACTACCAAAAAGGCTCCTCCCCGAAAATCAAAGCAAAACTTTTCAAATGAAAAGAGACTTGGTAGTTCATCGCGCAAGACGATTTCATCAAGGAACAACAATCGCTATAACAAGACGCCTTCACCTAGGCATATAACTTCACGACCATTACCGACGCACTCCAAAAGGGGTTGGGTGCGCAAAGGTGAAATTTTCCCTTGTCTTGTTTCCAATGTTTCCTTGCATGCATATGATAGTTCGTCTTGGTATCTGGATAGCGGGTGTTCCCGTCACATGACCGGTGACAAAAATAGTTTTCAAAATCTTGAGAAAATCTCCGGAGGACACGTTGTTTTCGGAGACGGTCGATCTTCCAAAATTGTTGGAAAAAGGGACGGTAGCTATTCCAGATGGCCCGATTTTGAAAAAACGTCTTATTTGTTGATGGCCTTAAGACTAACCTCATAAGCATAAGTCAACTTTGCGATAATGGTTTTTCAGTTAACTTTTCATCTGTTGAATGCGTTGTAACTGATAAGGACCATGTCTTCTTTTTAAAAGGGGTTAGATCTGAAAACAATTGTTATGTTGTTCCTAATAAATTTTCTGAAAATTGTAACTTAGCCACTTTGAATAATGAAACTCTTTGGCATGAAAGGCTAGGTCACTTAAATTTTAAGGAACTTACTAGAATTTCAAACAAGGACATGGTCAAGTGGGTTCCAAAACTTTTATTTAAACAAAACGTTGTGTGTGGTGGTTGCCAAAAGGGAAAACGGTCTAGGACTGCACACAAGAACTTGAACCACGTTGGTACAAAATGGCCCTTGGAACTTTTGCACATGGACTTAATGGGGCCGACCCGTCAACCATCTTTGGGAGGTAAATGGTATATTTTTTATTGGTTGATGATTTCTCTCGGTATTCTTGGGTAGCATTTTTAAAAGAGAAAGCTGATACTTTTGATTCTTTTCACGAGATTTGCTTTCGTATTATGATTGAAAAGAATGAAAAGATCATTCGTGTTAGAAGTGATAGAGGTGGAGAATTCATAAATTCAAAATTCATTGATTTTTGTACTTCAAACGGTATTATGCATGAACTCTCTGCACCCTATACACCTCAACAGAATGGTGTTGTCGAGCGCAAGAACAAGGTTGTTCAAGAGATGGCGCGTGTGATGCTTCATAGCCAGAATTTACCGCTACATTTTTGGGCTGAAGCTGTGAACACTGCTGTCTATGTCATTAATCGAGTGTTCTTGCGCCCGGGAACGTTAAATACACCATATGAACTATGGTGTGGTAGAAAACCCAACATCAAATATTTTCGCATCTTCGGGAGTCGGTGTTACATTTTTCGTGACCGTGAAAACCTTGGAAAGTTGACTCACGAAGTGACGAAGGGATTTTCTTGGGGTATTCTACTAATAGTAGAGCATATCGAGTTTTTAACTTGGAATCTAAGACGATCGTAGAATCTATAAATGTTAAAGTAGATGAAGCTTTTCACTTTGGATCTGGAAAATCTACCATCGATATCTCTCTAGATGATGATTCTCCTGCTAATGCATCTTCTCATGATAATACTTCCAATATTAATGATGCATCTAATGGCTCTTCTAGTTTATCTGATGTGCAGGAATCATCTCATATATCTCCGAGTACTCCGTTTCAACAAACGCTACGAATCTCCAAGGATCATCCGGAATCGAATATTATTGGAGATCCATAAGAAGGAGTTAGAACTCGGAGGCAGTTGGTTTGTGGATTCGCTTGCTACGTATCTTTAATCGAACCAAAGAACATAGATGAAGCTCTTCAGGATGACTACTGGATTAAAGCAATGCAGGAAGAGCTCCATCAATTTGAGCGAAACAAAGTCTGGGAATTAACGAAGCCTCCAAAGCAACATAATGTGATAGGTACCAAATGGATCTTCAAGAACAAGAAAATGAGGATGGTACTATCATCAGGAACAAGGCACGATTAGTTGCTCAAGGCTACTCTCAAGTAGAAGGTATAGACTTTGATGAAACTTTCGCCCCTGTAGCTAGACTCGAGTCCATTCGTATACTATTTGCTATTGCTTGTCATTTAAAATCAAATTATTTCAAATGGACGTTAAGAGCGCATTTCTAAATGGGTTTTTAAATGAGAAAGTTTATGTGGCTCAACCGAAAGGTTTTGTAGATCATAAACAACCTAACCATGTTTTTCGTTTGAAAAAGGCTCTTTACGGTCTGAAACAAGCACCGCGAGCATGGTACGAAAGGTTAACAAAGCACCTTTTGGAGAAGGGCTATACTCGAGGGGGAGCTGACAGGACTCTCTTTGTGAAGCATTATCAAAGCAATTTCATTGTAGCACAAATCTATGTCGATGACATTGTATTTGGCGCAACAAGAGATAATGATGCTTCTAAATTCGCGGAGACCATGGAAAGCGAATTTGAGATGTCCATGATGGGCGAATTGACTTATTTCCTTGGATTGCAAATTAAACAAAATGATGAAGGTATTCACTTGAGTCAATCCAAGTATGCAATGGAGTTGGTCAAAAAGTTTGATCTAGAAAATTGTAAAGATTTTCCGACTCTAATGGGAACTAGCCACAAGGGACTTGGAAGTGAATCACATAGTGAGAATGTAGATGAGAAACTGTATAGAAGTATGATTGGAAGTCTACTTTACCTCACGGCTAGTCGCCCGGATATATCTTTTGGTGTTGGGATTTGCGCGAGATATCAATCAGCACCAAAGGAGGTTCACCTGAAAGCGGTGAAAAGGATCATCCGGTATATCAAAGGATCAATTAATTTCGGAATTTGGTATCCTATGGGAACAAGTTTGGATATTGTTGGATACTCAGATGTCGATTGGGCAGGATCAGTGGATGATCGGAAAAGCACGAGTGGTGCATGCTTCTATCTTGGCCATTGCCTTGTTGCATGGCACAGTAAAAGCAGAACTGCATAGCACTCTCGACTGCCGAAGCGGAATACATTTCAGCTGGAAGTTGCTCAACTCAACTCATTTGGATGAAAAGCGTATTGAGCGACTTCCGCATTTCAGCATCTTCGGTAACAATTCTTTGTGACAACACAAGTGCAATTAACATTTCTAAAAACCCTGTGTTGCACTCTAGAACAAAACATATTGAACTTAGATATCATTTTCTTAGAGAGCTAGTTGAATCAAATACTCTTCAACTTTCATATATTTCAACTGAGGATCAATTGGCTGACTTTTTAACAAAACCTTTGGATCAAAAACGTTTTATTCATTTACGAAAAGCAATTGGAATGCTTTCCTTGAAATAAACTTCTTTTTGAAACCTTTGCTTAGGATAGGTTTTGTATTTGTTTTGTTTTTGTTCATTATCTATGTTTGTACATAGGACATTAATTGAGCATAGATCATAATTGACTTTAATTGCATCTTTTCGCACATTTAGAAATTTATTATGCTTTTGCCATCATAATATTTCACTGTTGCAATGATCATTTATGTTAATTAAATCATCTTCTAAGTGATCAAAGTCAATTTCTCTCTCTCAATGATCTCTTGGTATAGTCATTATCTTATTTGACTGCTTAGTCGAGTATGAAATCGAGATCAATATTTGGTTGAATACTTTATATCTTAAATAATTGATAGCCAATTGAGGGGGAGTCATAGAAAAAGTAAAATGCTCAAAAGATGTGGAAAGAGTTACATCCCAATGAGGAGTGTGAAAACTACCACCACATGGAGGAAAGAGCTACCACCTCGGTCGTCCGAGTATTGTGTGCAGCTACCACATGTATACCAAGCATGGTTGTTCAAATTTTGATTAAGTAAAATGTATGTTGAAATACTTGACTCCGTCAAATTTCAAGGTTGGTATAAGGTGGGTTTTTAAAGAAAGATGCTCAAAGAGCCACTCTCTTCAACAGATTGTCTAGATACATTATCTACTATATTTGGGATTTCAAACATCTATTGATCTTTGTATTTCATTTTCTTTACTGAATTGATGATTTGATAAAGGCATTACTCATAAGATCATGTTAGATGTAATTGAAGGTGTTCAACTTTAAGGGATTTAATTCTTGTAAATTCTCGTTTCATTTTTGGATATTATTGATAGATTTGGCATAATCTAATTCTTGTTGTATGAAACGATGATTTTTGTTTAAAGTTGATACACATTTGTGCTTACAATCTTTTTCTGGTTTTTCTTGAATTTCTCTGAAATTTTCTAAAGAAAAAGTTGGAGCCGATCCGGATCGGGCAAGATGATCCGGATCCCGAACGCAGGAATTCTTCTGCGGGCTGACGATCCGGATTGTATCTGCCGATCCGGATCCCGAATGCAGTTTCTCACTGCGGGTAGCCGATCCGGATCGCAAGCATGGGATGATCCGGATCGCGGCTAGGGTTTTATAAAGAACAAAAGGGTTTTGATTTCTTTTACTCCAATCCTTTGTTCCAAAGTTTCCAGACCCTTTCTCTCTAGATTTCATCCTTCTTGGAAGCTTTCAAACTCAAGTTCTTCAACTCCAAGTAAGTTTTATTGATCAAAATCTCGGTTTTTCACCTTTTTTCTCTATTCCTCCTCAAACGTGTGAATTTCTTGGATCGACTTTGTTTGTGGATGGTTTTTGATCAAATTTCTTTTGAAATAAGAACTCTGGGTAGATTAGTTTTGATTATATGCTAGGTATTCTCCTGATTAACGGATTTTTAGGCTTCGATTTCTAAAATTTCGGTTTTAGGGCATATAATAAGGATTTTCTAAAATCATGCAATTGATCTATTTTTAAAAGTCCTTTTGCAAAACTAATTTGATTCTTAGTCTCTCTACATGATTATGATTGTTTGGGTACAATTTTTCAAATTTTTGAAAATTAACAATTTTTCATGTGTTCTTGAGTTGGTCTTCACAGGATACATTTTTCACTAGCAATCAAAATGGTGATCACTTGGATTATTTTCTTACTTGCTGCCATGGTACATGTCAAGGATACTGCCAAGCCTAAGAAGGCTAAGAAAGCAAAGAAGACTAAGGTTGATTCCGACACTGAATCAGAGACAGAGTCGATCGACTGGGATAACATCGAAATCGAGCAAGCTGCTCCCATTGTCTCCAAAGGGAAAGCAACTGCTGAAGCTTCAAAACCTACTGCAGCTGAAAAAGGGAAAGCACCAATGGAACCAAGTCCAGTTGGAACAAAAAGAAAAACCGGTGCAAGAAAAAGAGGCAGTGCTCAGGGAATTACCATTGAGGAACCAGTTGCTAGGCAGCCTCCTCCACAAGACTTCATCAGCTCCGACAGAATCAAGGATTTTGAGAAGAGGGAATGCATTGGCGAGAGACATGTCAATGTCAAACCAATGAAGGAACGATCTGTAGCTTTTGGGACTTTGTTTGACCAAGTTGGTCTTGCTCAAATTTGCAACTTCCCTGAGACTACTGGGTACTGTCCACACTCAGTTCGAATGTTTTATCAGAACGCTGCAAGTCTGATTGATCACGAGGATGGACGTCGTGAATTTCACACTTTGGTTAAAAATATCAAAATCAAAGTCACACCCCAGCTGATTGGAGTTGTGCTAGGTATGACAGCCAGAGCTGATGGACTCCATTACCTAAAAACCCAAAGCTTCAACGACAACTCCTGGAGAGTTGTAGTTAATGGAATTTGTCTTCCAAATACTCGGTCGACCGGAAATTCTGTTTTCTCTAAAGAACTACGACCAGAGTATCGGTATATAAACTTCATTGTCTGCTACAACATTCTTCCCAACATGAATACGAAGGTTCTTCGATGGGACAGAATGTTATACCTTTATCTTCTTGGAAATCCGGCCGCATTGATGGGAGCAAACTTGAATATTCCCTATCTCATTTGGTCAAGGATGGCGCGGTATGTGGAACATTCTCATCCCACAGAAAGACTACCCTACCCAATGATTATCATGCGCATCCTCAGAAAGTTTAAAGTCGATACAAGCGCGAGCTCATACATGTACAGTTTGGGCACCATTAATGAGACGACAATTGTGAAGTCTCTCTCGACGAAGCCAGATGAACCCATAATACCTCCTCACCGGCAACGAGCACAACAACAACGAGCGACAACCTCTGCACCGGCAGAAACTCCTCCTGTTCCACCAGCACAGCAGGCACCTCCATCCACTTCTGATGATGATGCGTCAGTGAGTTCAATCTTTAAGGAACAACAGCGACTCTCAAACGAGCAAGAGCGCATGGCTACTGATGTCGCTGAAATGAAAGAGGATATCAAAGAAGTTAAGAAGGAACAAGCTTCTATAAACAAACGGATCAAGAAAATGTTTCAGAAGCTTGGGTGTATCAGCTCCGACGACTCTGCATAAAGTTTTTCTTCTTTTCTCTAATCTCTCTTTTGCAGGTTTTTAAGTTTTTGTTCTTATTTAGTTCTCAGGAGTTTCTTAATTTTGTTCTATTTAACTCTCCTTAAAGTTTTTGTGGTTTTGGCTTTGTTTGTGACAAAAAGGGGGAGAGAGTTTAGAGAGAACTTGAACTTGAACAATGAACTTGAACAATGATGTGATGTGAACATCAAGGTAAGTGAACATCAAGGGAACTTGAACAATGATGAACAATGCTGATGTGAAATTTTGTACACAACAAGGTAAGTATCACTTCAACTTCAACTTTGGTTTTCATCTTGTGATTGTTTGCATGTCTCTACTAACTATTCGACTAACTATTTGGGCATGTAATATGACTAACAAGTTGATGTTCACTAACATGACATTTGGTTTTTGATTGCATAGAAGATATGTTGGTTTTTGACTATGATTCTCTTACATATCTGATTTCTCAAATGTCATGATGATCAGATAAACTCTATCTCTGTACTAGGTTTTGAATGCTAAATATTCTTGAGGTATCTAACGATCTCTTTTTGTCAAGAATGATTTCTTTGTGCAGAGAGTACAGATGTCTAAGTCTAGAGTCTGTTTTAGGAGTTTATCTCATGTTTTTAAATTTTTGAATATCCATTGTAAATTTTTGTTGTATGGTGATAGCAACAAAAATATCTTTTTGAATTTTCTTGAGTGGATCTGTGTTTTGTCACGAAACCGCCAAAGGGGGAGATTGTTACGGAATTTGAGTTGGCGTAGTTTCGTGAAAGTCTCAAGTCTTGAAGATTGAAGGTGAAGAAAGTTGGATCGTTTAACTCAATCTCAAGAAAGAAGAATTCAAAAGGATCAGGTATGTTTAACCTAAGATTTTGTGTGATCCGAATACTTCTTGTAGTGTAGAAACACTTGGAAGAATCTTTCATTGCATAAAAATCAAAAACTGGACTTGGGTTGTTCGATCCGGATCCCGAAGGTGGTTTGTTCATACACCAGTTCAATCCGGATCGTAGCCTCTCTTGATCCGGATCCCGAACACTGAGTTTACCATCTTCCTTGAACGATCCGGATCAGGCTTCGCAATCCGGATCCCGAACGTTGATGTTTGGTGAACTGTATGAACGATCCGGATCAAGCACTTCGATCCGGATCCCGAACCTTCATTTTTCTGGAATTACCTGACTCGTTACGACGATCCGGATCACAGCTAATCCGATCCGGATCGCCGTCCGTAAAATTTCCAGAAATGTTAGGTTTTTGATTCTTATCTCCTTCCTAGGGTTTCTAACCTATAAATAGACCCTATGATTCATTTCCTAGGGTAAGCCGAAAAAAAGGAAAATAGCCGTCATTTTCATATATCATCTTTTACGGCTCTAGATCCACATATAGAGAAGAAAGGAAATCATTAGAGAACACTCTATGTTTCTTCATCTATATTGATTAGTTTGATTCTAGGTTTTCATACTCACATCTTGAGTTGAATCAAACTAATGAATACTTAGATGGTATTTCCGATCTATCTTTGATCTAAGTATTCGGCGGATCATCACCACCCAAAAACAACGATTTACCCCAAAAATCGGCGCGTGGATTCGCGTGTCCTTGTGGATTCAAGGTTCAACCGCTCTCGTGGATTCGGAGTGAGGCACGTTCGTGGATTCGAAGGGTGCTATTGGGTGAAGACCGTGGATTCGGTCGGACGTCGTGGATTCGACGTTGGACGCCGTGGATTCGGCGTTGGGCGCAGATCGTGGATTCGAGAAGCGTCGCGGAGCGAGCGGAGAAGATCCTCTAGGAGCGTATGGAAAAGGTTGAGTCGTAAGTGTGTACGGTAAATCACCTTGTACGTGTTTTAATTCTAGTGGATTTCTGCCGTGTTATCGGTCCCGTGGTCTTTTACTCCGGTGATGGAGTTTTCCACGTAAAAATCTTGCGTATTATTTTTATTTCCGCATTGGGTTTTTATCGCAACGATTTTTTGAGTGTTTATACGTTTACACCTATTCACCCCCCTTTAGGTATTTTTTCCCCTATTTAGATCCTTATTACATATAACCCAACAGAGAGGAAGCCCGTGCTCACGGGCTTGGGCCAGCATGAGGCCCATTTACAAAGTTGGCCCATAAACTCTTAGGGCCCAAAAAAAGACACATTGCTACAACTAATTACACACTTGATCAAACTGAGATCTACTGTGAGCATGGTGCTTAGATTAGACAGAGAAGTGAGATGCTCACCTGAGGTGCGCCGGAGGGTGGCCGGAGAAGTCGCCAGAGGAACACCCTAAAATAAGCTAGGCTCGGGTTGCACCAACTTGGATCAAACCAGGTTTAAACCTGGAAAAAAGGTGAGCCTAAGTTAGATAACCTTCTCAGATATGGTTTAGACTCGGCTAAGCCGGCTGCCGGCGGCCGGAGGCGACGGCGGCCGAGAAAACACCCACAAAAGCTTTCAAAAAACCGAGTTGAAACAACTTGTCTTTTTTTTTTCATAAGCCTGCTGTCCAAAACAACTTGATGGAAACCTTGCACAGGGTCCATAAAACTCACCTGGGTGGATGGCCGGCGACCAAAGGTGTCGGCGGCGGCCGGAGGAGGTGCCTCGGGTTGCCTAATGGGTGCAATTGCAAGGATGGAAAACTCCACGTTCAATCTTGCATGCAATAGCATATAAAGCTTGAAAATGACTGAACATACCTACCTGGGTCACTAGCCGGCGGCTAGGAGCGTCGGCGGTCGCCGGCGACGAGATCAACCCAAGCTCGGTTGAAGATGAAGGGCTCAAATGGCGGATCTTCGACGAGAGCCCTTGCGTGCCTCTAACTTGGATAAAGCTTCCTTATTTGATGCTACGGTGCTCGCTGAGGGGGTGGCCGGCGATGCGGGTGAGCGGTGGCGCCGGACGGCGGAGCTCGGCCAAAGAAGCAAAAAGCCCAGTTCTAGGGCTTCTTCGCGCGGCTCTGATCTTGTCCCGATCGTCCAGATATTTGGTGGACTCCTTGCAGTCGTCAATAAGGAGCAATCCAACGGTTAAGATCAAATTCCAACGGTTGGATGGAGCCCGATGACAAGATCGGCCAAAACGAGGATTCCGGCAAGAGATCGCTCCCGCCGGCGATAGGGTCGACGGCGACCGCTCCAACTTCACAGAAAAGGTCCACTCAATGTCAGGAACACATTGCTTGGGTCCATGGGCCAATTAAAAAGAAAAAGTTTCATCATCTTACCTCACCGGAAAACCGATGAAGAATGAAGATGGCCGCGGCGGCGCACGGCGACGGTTGGAGTCAGGGAACCTTTTGCTCGGTCACAACTTCACAGGAGACTCCTCTGTTGATGATTAGACCAACCAAAACTCTCCAAGATACCTCCCACAACTTCAACCCGAGAAGGAGACTTCTCTTCTTTCTCTTCTCCGGCGAGGGGACGTCGGCAGCCGGTGGTTGGCGGCGTAACGGTCGTGAAGAGGTGCAGATGGAGATGAGGGGTCGACTACAGCGGCTGGTTGCAAAATCTATGGGTTTTAGGGTTTACTAATTAAACCCTAATGCAACCTTTATATAAATGCAACAAAATGCATTTTGGTCCCTCTATAGTTGATATCTAACTCCAAGTCCCTCACAGAAATTTCATCTCGCCATTTAGTCCCTACCCAATGAGTTGCACGCTTTTCAGAGCACAATATATTGGGTTTACGCGCAAAATACCCATTTCTTTATCGTATTTCATGCCTTTCGAGGCATTTCGGTCGTCGAAACGAAAAACGGACTTCGCCACGACGTCCGGCACGTCGAAATCTACAAGGTAGCGATTTTTGTTTCTCGACGCGACGCCCGGATAAAACCTCGGCCATGATTACTGTACAAAAATATAGTTTATCACGCTTTTCGAGACTCTAGGGTCGTCAAACGGAAATTCCGTCAGCGCCATTGCGTTCAGATCGATGAAACCGATCAAAACGACTACATGGATCGCTATGTTCGGAGTCCGAACAGCGAATTGGCCAACGTTGCAACCGAGGGAGTCCCGAGTTTAGGGGTTACTGTTCATCTACAGTAACTCACTTAAAGTACTATGCACAGGGCCACTGTTACATTGGTTGCGATATTCGCCCGCTTCTTCGCTGATTTCTTGAAGATCCGACCGTCAGATCGAAATTTGCTAAATATGAATCTCGCTCAGTTTGGAGAGACGATCGCAACGGTGATCTCGGATTTTCAAGATCATGTCCGGATTGAAAAATAGCCTTTTTGCTTCGTAAATTGTGCAAATTGTGAAAAATAGTTTAGGGGTTACTGTTCATCTACAGTAACTCACTTAAAGTACTATGCACAGGGCCACTGTTACATTGGTTGCGATATTCGCCCGCTTCTTCGCTGATTTCTTGAAGATCCGACCGTCAGATCGAAATTTGCTAAATATGAATCTCGCTCAGTTTGGAGAGACGATCGCAACGGTGATCTCGGATTTTCAAGATCATGTCCGGATTGAAAAATAGCCTTTTTGCTTCGTAAATTGTGCAAATTGCACACCGGCGTTTCACCAGTCAGGTCATTTTAGACTTTTTAAACCCGAACCAAGACTGAATTTCACTTTTCTTTCTATTTATTTAAAAATAGGAAAAACCTAACTCTATTACAGCCATTTTGGTAAACAGTGGTCCCGTGATGTCTTGTTTCTCTGTTTTATGTGTCGCCACTGTGTTAGTGGCAGTAGTATACCAGTGATAACAGGACCTTGAACTCAGAACCTTTTTTGGACACACATGATTTTAGTCAACCAATATTTTTCTTCCAAACATCGAAGGGTCACCGGAGTCTGTTCTTGTCTGATTGGACGAGGGCATTAGCCCTACGGGGTAAGGGAATAAAACTTGTTTTCTAACCGTTTTTTCTAAAAACCTAAAAATCATTAAAAATGGGTTTTCCTCAAATCAAGATGGTTTTTCAAAAAGGAACTACTTTTAGTCCTCACCCCGCGTGGGTTTGAGTGAAAAATAGTTTTCAGTAATAAATGTCACATTTTTCCTGTAAACTTCCCCACTCGAGAGGATTCGAGTGGTCTGGGTTCTAAGTGCTGCCTTTTCTTTGGGTCGAGAACAACGAGAGGCTATGCCTAGAGCCTGTTCTTGTTTGATTTGGGTTGTAGGTTCTAGTCTTTCGGGGTTCCCGGACCCTTCATTGTGTCGGTTATGGAGTATACCCAGCTAGTGAGTTTGCATGTTGAGTTGATATCCTATTTAGGGAGTCGTTGGGTTGACAGCGGTCCTGACTATTCGAGTATTTTCCTATTAGTGAGTTGGAGAGGTGATTTGGGTACTATCGATCTTGTTGATCATGGATTTGGACTATAGCCTACATGAGCCGCATTGAGCTCGACAGAGATGCGCGGATACTTTTCTCGGTGGGGTCGTGCCCCTCGAGTGCCACTCCGGAGCTAGGCTTGTTACTTTGTTATCGCGACTTGTCGACGCAGTCCCTCTAGCTGGGCTAGTTTTGGCAGTCACGGACGCCCTACGTAAGTCCAGTCCTCCGTGGATGTAATGGCAGTAGGTAGGCGCAGGTTTGACTGGACCCCATGTGGCAGTCAGTGTAGATTGGGTGACTATATTTTGAGAGTTAGTAGATGCATCATGTTTCCATCTGTATCACTCCTTGAGCATTTAGATAGAGGCATAGTAGCTGTAGAGTTATTTTCCAGCCCTTTTCCTTTCAGTATTGTATTTGTTACTTTATGCCTCTAGTAGACTTAGTGGGCAGACCGTCGGGCTTGGGGGCGGTACCCACTAAGATCTATTGTGGGATGTAGTTCTCACACCCGCTGTGGTGATTTTTCCCCAGGGACCTCTTCTCCTGTTCCTGCTGCTCCTGTTGCTGATCCTGCTGACCGAGGTAAAGGAGTCGCGAGCTAGATCCCTACCAGTCTTCTTCCAGAGAGAGTAGTTGTACCCCTTTTGGTGATGTATTAGTACTGTCAGTGATTTTGGGATGTATCTTGTACTTTTACTTTTGAGAGCTTTATTATTTTTGGAGAGATGTATTTGTGAGGACCTGACATGTACTATTTGGAGTTGTATATTTATTTCAGTAGTTTACTTTTTTGCTCTGATATCTGTAAAGCTATAGTATCCTTCTTTTTGCAGGTTAGATGCTTCGTCTATACGGGGCTTCCCGTATGGGCGGCGGATCTGTTGGCGGGCCCGGATCGCAGTTTCGACCCCGGGGCGTGACAACTACATCCTCCCCCACTAAAAAAAAATTTGTCCCAGAAACAAAAGTCATACCTCAAACCGAAGCCTCGAACAAGTAGGGGTGGATGTCCATCATCAACGACTCAAGCTCCCAAGTAGCCTCGCACTTGTCATGATTGCTCCATAAGATCTTCACATAGGAAATGACCCGACTGCGCAATTCTCTCACTTCTCGATCCAGAATCCGCAGTGGGCGCTCCTCGTACCTCAAGTCCTCGCTGATCTCGAGTGGGGTGAAGTCGATGACGTGCGACGAGTCGAAGACGTATCTCCTCAGAGCAGAAACATGAAAAACATCATGGACACCAGCAAGCCTCGGGAGAAGTGCAAGTCTGTAGGAAACTAGCCCAATACGCTCCAATACCTCGAAAGGTCCAATGTAACGGGGGCTGAGCTTCCTACGGATGCCAAATCTCCTGATCCCTTTGAACGGCGAGACTTTCAAAAACACATGATCTCCAGTCTGAAACTCTAAGTCTCGTCGTCGTGTATCAGCGTAGCTCCTTTGTCGGCTCTGTGCGGTCTGAAAGTGCTGCCGAATCACTCTGACCTTCTCCTCTGCCTTGAGCAATAAATCGAGCCCCAAAGTCCGTCTCTCGCCCACATCACTCTAATAAAGAGGTGATCAACACTTGTGTCCATACAACGCCTCAAATGGAGCCATCTGGATGCTCACCTGAAAGATGTTGTTGTACGCAAACTCTGCCAACGATAAGTGTCGAATCCACCCTCCGCCAAAGTCCAAGACGCAAGCCCTCAGCATATCCTCAAGAATCTGTATCGTCCGCTCTGACTGCCCATCGGTCTGTGGGTGAAAGGCTGTACTGAACCTGAGCTGAGTCCCCAAGGTTGTCTGTAAACTCTCCCAAAAATGCGAAGCAAACCTCGGGTCTCTACCTGATACAATAGAGGCGGGCACTCCATCTAACCTCACCACCTCGTCCAAATACAGCTGGGCTAGCCGCTCGAGTGACCAAGTAGTCTGCATCGGCAAAAAGTGGGCTGACTTGGTGAGTCTATCCACCACTACCCAAATAGCATCTGCTCCTCCCTATGCCATCGGCAATCCGACCACAAGGTCCATGGTGATGTGATCCCATTTCCACTCAGGGATTGGGAGACTTTGCAACTTGCCAGCTGGTACCCGATGTTCAGCCTTAACTCGCTGACAAGTCAAACACTAAGCTACGAATCTCCCGATATCCCTCTTCATGCCGCTCCACCAAAAGTGTGCCTTACGGTCCTTATACATCTTAATCCCACCAGGATGAAGGGTATAAGATGTATAATGGGCCTCCCTCAAAATATGGTCTTTGATCTCTAATCCTGGTCAAGTGGGGGTCCTCACTCTGTCTCTCTCTAATCCTGTCCAGTAGAGTGGGATGTACGACTAAGGACGTCAGTCTAGCAGAGACCCCAGGGGACACAACCTCTAACTCGAGCCATCTCATCTCCTCTAGTAGTGGCACCTGGTCTGTGATCAACATAGTCAAGCTCTGCACAGTTCTCCTGTTCAGTGTATCTGCAACCACATTAGCCCTGTCCAGATAGTAAAGGATATCCACATCATAATCCTTCAATAGCTCCAACCATCTATGCTGCCCCAGGTTCAACTCTTTCTGCGTGAATTACTTTAGGCTTTTGTGGTCAGTATAAATCTCACGGTGCTCCCTATACAGGTAGTGATGCCATAACTTCAGGGCAAATACCATTACAGCAAGCTCTAAATCATGAGTAGGGTAATTTTTCTCATAATCCTTAAGCTGTCGAGACGCATAAACAATTACCCTACCCTCCTGCATCAGCACGCAACCAAGTCCACTGTGCGACGCATCACTATAGATCACATATCCTTTCCCCATGACAGGGAGGGAAAGGATAGGAGATGACATCAATTTGCTCTTCAGTTCCTCAAAGCTCCTCTAGCAATCCTCACTCCAAACAAACTTAATCCCTTTTGAGTCAATCGAGTGAGGGGTGTGGAGAGCTTCGCAAAGCCCTCCACAAATCGACGGTAATATCCAGCTAAGCCCATGAAGCTGCGCACCTCAGTCACAGTCATCGGTCGGGGCCAATCCTGAACTGCCTCTATCTTCGCCGGATCCACTGCCACACCTGCGGCGGAAATCACAAGACCCAAGAAAACCACCTCCCAGAGCCAGAACTCGCACTTTACCAACTTGGCGTACAACTTCCTCTCTTGTAGAAGTTGCAGCACGATCCTCAAATGCTCCTCATGCTCCACATCGCTCCGAGAGTAAACCAGGATGTCGTCGATGCGCACCACCTCGAATCGATCCAAATACGGCCGAAAGATCCTGTTCATCATATCCATAAATGCGGCAGGGGCATTAGTCAATCCAAAAGGCATGACGGTGAACTCATAATGCATGTACCGCGTCTTCAAAGCTGTCTTGGGATTGTCCTCGGTCTTCACCTTCAATTGGTGGTAACCTGATTGCAGATCAATCTTCGAGAAGACACAAGACCCATGCAGCTGGTCAAACATATCATCAATGCGCGGCAAAGGGTACTTGTCTTTGATGGTCACTTTATTCAATTCTCGATAATCCATGCAGAGCCTAAGTGAACCATCCTTCTTCTTCACGAATAGCACCGGCGCTCCCCAAGGCGACACACTCGGTCTAACAAAACCCTTATCCATCAAATTCTGGAGTTGCTCCTTCAATTCTCACAGCTCTGCCGGTGCTATCCGATAGGGTGCCTTCGAGATTGGCGCAGTTTCTGGGACTACGTCAATCATAAACTCGATCTCCCTATCCGATGGCATACTCCTCAACTATGGTGGGAAAACATCAGGGAACTCGCGAATGATAGGGATATCCCCGAGTCCCGGTGCCGCCGTAGGCCCGTCAACAATGCTAGCCAAAATGGCTACACATCCTCTACGAATCATCTGCCTCGCTTGCGAAGTCGAAACCATAGTGGCGAAGAAAGCGCTCTGGCATCCCCGGTACACGAACGCCTCCTGACCTGGCTCTCTAAAGGTCACTGTCCTCGCGGCACAATCGATTGTCGCGAAGTACCGAGCCAGCCAGTCCATTCCAAGCATCACATAAAAATCCCACGGCTGACTCAACACCATCAGGTCTACTGGCATATCCAAGACTCAAGCTGCATAGGGCAGGACCAAAAACACTCCGCCATGTGCAAAGTATGATCGGGAATCTGAACCTCTCGAGCACGCGGTAATCGTTCTACCTCTAACCCATGCAACAATGCGAATGCTCTACTAACAAATGAATGAGATGCTCCTATAGCAAATAAAGTGTGAACTCTAATGCTAGGAAGTAAACCTTGCGTTACATCACCTTGTACGTATTTTAATCTTAGTGAATTTTTTCATGTGATTGGTCTCGTAGTTTTTTACTCCTAGATTGGAGTTTTTCACGTAAAATCTTGCGTACTCTTTTTATTTTCCGCATTGAGTTATTTTTACGCAAAGATTTTAGAGTTTTATTGTTTATATCTATTCACCCCCCCTCTAGGTGATTTTTTTTCTATTTTAGATCTTTGTATACCATAACCCACAGGGTGACCCTCGAGATATGATGCGCCGCGTACCAATGGATCAAGCGATCGGGCCAAGGAGGGATCCGCTCGGCCGGGTTCTTCTCAATCAAACTTTCGCGACCGTCCGGCTTAAATTAGCCAAATCGGGATGTGGAGTAAGAGAGAGCTCAGCCTAAAATAGCCGAATCGGGATGTGGAGACAAAAACTTGACATGGCTAAGAAGCCGATCTGGAATTTGTATTGATTGGAGTGGGGTTACAAGAGTAACTAGTAGCTGATTACAAGTTAATCTACTCCTAAAAAATGTGATAAAGGTTATCTAGCAAAGCAGTAAATGCAGATATGAAAGATATGAAAAAGCATGCGTGGTCACCGGCTTACAAGGTTGCAGGACCACTTTTTCTTCGATGGTTCGCTTATTTATATATTTATGAACCATGCGTATAACCGCCGATTTTAAAAATCGGTGTGATCTAAGGGGAATCATCGTATATTTCTCAACTACTTCCTTTTGAGTCGATTCTCCTTAGCAGGATAGTAGCCATTTTTTGTCTAGGTTCATCCCCTAATTGACGCGCCGAAGCGTGATCTTCGGTGCTTTCCAATGCTGGGCACCGCTTGCCGTTCCAGAGGCTGTTACGAGATTTGTGCCCAAATCTCGTACTCTTTTCTTCCAATATCTTTTGTTCTGCAGCTCGATCAGCCGAGAATTGACTCTGACTCCGCCTTTTTCGTCATTCAACTGAGGCGGTTTAATATTTGCCTTCGACCGAGGTCGTTTCTGGGTGAGACGATTCCCCTTGTCGGATGCTTTTCTTATCGGCTGATGCCTTTAGCCGACGAACGTACGTCACATGTCGTACTCTCGCGTGACCGAGGCTGGTCTTGGTCAAGACGCGGGTCCCTCTCTACTGATTTATTCTTCTATCGGTTGGTGTCCTCAGTCAATGGTGTACGCCACGTGTCTCTTCCTTAAGTGGCAAAAATTTTGGTCTCAACACTCACATTTTTGGCTGGTGATTGACTCTGATGCCAACTGTGACGCCCCAACTTTCCAAAGAGTCACCCATTCTAGAACTGCTCTAGCTTTAGCACTCTCAACCCTCTTAACTTCTTGAATTTTATTACCACCCAAAATATTATATCCGAATTAAAAAGTTTAGTCCTATTTATATCTTATATATAAGAATAATCCAAATTTTAGGATGTTACACCCCTCGTGATTGAATTCTAGCTTCATCCCTGTTGCTACTATTACCAAATAAATATTAAGCACTCAAGCAAAACTCTAATCAATACAAGTAACTTTGGAACAAATATAAAAGAAAAAGATATTAAATAAAATTATTATTTTATTTTATTAATTATTATTTTGTCTAACTAAATCATTGTTATTTTAAACGATGACTAACAAAAAATTAACGGGAGGGATATATTTATTACGGTTTAACCATTCCCTTTTGGATTGAAAAATGCTAAGCCTACAACGAAGAAGCGGTTGCAATTCCTACAATCGCTTATCTATTGGATGCCTAGAATCTACTAACCTTTTTTAAGGTTTTAGTAAAAAATAAGAAAAGGGGTGACAGAGCAATTGAGAAAGCAGTGAAAAATTATTGTACTTTGAATGAGTTGTAAGATTATAATTCATTTTGAATTATATATATATCTAGCAATATATATTTTGGAATTTAGTATAAAATAATAATAATAATAATAAGACTATTGACGAAAAGCTAGTTCTCATATAATAGAGTTTAACGATTACGACCTATTTTGAATTGTAAATCCGGTATTGCTCAACCGAAAAATAGTAATTCTTACTTTTAAAACTGTAGTGGTTGTGGACTAGTCCATTCTTCCCGCCAAACAACAAACCATGAACTTCCCACAGAAATGACTGAGGGTTGTTGGAAGAATGCCCACTGGATACATACAAAACCATTAGCTCTAACAGCTTTCAACAAGTGGACAGTGGACTCATTCTCCACAGAGTTATTGTTGGAACCCCTCTCCCCTTTGTTAATTAGAAGTCCAACCGGGTGGGAACTAGGGGCATGTTTGGTTCACAGTTTATAATTATAATAATTTCATAATTTTTTATATTTTTTTATTTAAAATATTTAAATTTTATCATTATTAATTATAGATTTTTAGATTGTAAGAATACTATATTATCATGAATTATAGAATATTTTTATTATAAGAATCATTAGTAGTTTATTAATAACAATATAAAAATTTTTAACAACTTCTTATCCAAATGATTTGATAAGTTAATAACATATTTACCATTCTTAATATTAAACATATAACACTTGCAACCAAGCGATTTCTAAGTTTAATGAAATTTCCCTTTTTATAATTTTGATGCGCTTGTATAGACTACATCCCTTATTAGATGATTATAAAAAGGTATATTGCACAACTTAGTCTTTGAGCTTCTAAGTCAGGTGTCATTTTAGTTTTCGAATCTTTAAATTTGAAATAGACTTTAAATTTCTAGTAAGAATTTGTTTTCGTTTCTGAATTGTCAATTTTTTTTCATTTTAGTCTTTATGTTAAAACAAAAAATTATTACTTCAGTCTAGATTGTCTATATGTTTGTATATTATAAATTCATTAATTCTTCAATCATCTCACACTTTTAGCTTGGCGGTCTAATTTTTATCGTGAAGAAAAAAAAAATTGTAACTCAATAAATTATAGGATTAGATATTGTGAAAATAGGTGTACAAATGTACAAGATGTAGGCAATAACTTTCTTGTACTAAAAATACATAAGAACTAAGCTGAAACTAATTATCTTTTAAGGGTGTTTTAGAGATCATTAAAGTCAAACTTGACAATCTGAGGATCAAAATGAAAGTAATTGGGACGTCTACCAAACAAACCTCAACCACGTAGTCGATGTATTGACATTAGAAACAATCCTTCATAACCACCTCCTTCCACCTAACCACATCACTCTCATCTTACACCTACATGTATGCGTGTGTGTGTGTACATGATGGATGATACCTCTCCTAGCTAGTATCATGCATTCTTCATATATATATATATATATATATATATATATATATATATATATATATATAGAGAGAGAGAGAGAGAGAGAGAGAGAGAGAGAGAGAGAGAGAGAGAGAGAGAGAGAGAGAGGGAGAGAGAGAGAGAGAGAGAAAGAGCGTGAGCTAGTTATATCTCTCTATTTCAGATATAATTAATATATGGATACATTTTTCTCTTCTGTGGCCTGGGGAGTTATTGCCGTGTTGATGGGGGCACTCATCACTTACCGTCGATTCAGATTCCGCCTGCCGCCGGGGCCGAGGCCCTGGCCGGTGGTGGGGAACCTCTACGACGTAAAGCCGGACCGATTCCGGTGCTTCGCGGAGTGGGCGCGGACGCACGGACCGATCATGTCCGTGTGGCTCGGCACGACGCTCAACGTGGTGGTGTCGAGCGCAGAGCTTGCCGAGGAGGTACTGAGGGAGAACGACCAGCAGCTGTCGGACCGGCCGCGGAGCCGGTCTGCGGCGCAGTTCAGCAGAGACGGCAAGGACCTCATCTGGGCAGACTACGGGCCCCACTACGTGAAGGTCCGGAGGGTGTGCAACTTGGAGCTCTTCTCCCCCAAACGTCTCGAGGCGCTACGGCCCGTCCGAGAGGACGAGGTCACGGCCATGGTGGAGTCCGTCTTCAACGCTTGCGCCAACGCAGGTATATATGTATGCCGGTAGGAATGTCAATGCCTACAAATATTCAAAATTTTATCATCGGAATAGAATAAATTTATCTGATATTAAACAGATATGAATTCGGATATGGATATAAAAAATAAAAATTCGAAGGATTTGAATTTAGATATGAATTTTGATTTTATCCGATCCGATCCCGAATCCGACCCGATCCCGAATCCGACGTAAACCCGAATTGATTTTATGTTATATAATATATATGTATAAAAATATTTGATATTATATTAAAATTTATATTTTAAAATTTTAAATTTAATATAATATATTTTGAAATATTGTAAAGAGAACAAAATAATAATTATTTCGGATTTGGGTTCGAATTCGAATTTTGAATTTTTAGTCAGGTTCCAATTTGGATATGAATTTTTAAAATTTGTCGGATTCGAATTCAAATTCGAATTCGAATTCAGATTCGAATTCGAATTCAGTAGTCGGGTTCGGATTCGGATTCAAATTTTTAAACATTCATCCCAAATCCGACCGTTGACATCTTATATGCTAGTGAATTTGCTAAATTAAATCATGTTAGTGAATTTGTTAAATTATCATTGTTTGTCAAACTTTATCCAACTAGGTGCTTTTTGGTTGCATTCAGTTATAAGCACTTGTAATTTCAAATTTGATGTCTTACTTGATGAGTTGCACAGTTGAAATTACCAAATTAGCTACAATTCTAATTTTAATAATTGAAAATAATTATTATTAATTTTAAATAAAATATAAATTTATATTTTAAATTATTTTTTAAACAAAAATTATTATTATTATTATTATTATTATTATTATTAGACAATCTCGCAATCATAAATATAAAATAATAAAATTTTTAAAATTAACTTCTCAATCATAATCATACGCAATCAAATAAATAATGAAAAATGCTAGATGTACATTTGAAATGGGATGTACATCTTACATCCACCCCATTCTGAGATGGGATGAATTCCACTCGTCACATCGATGTGACGAGTGGATGAATACCCATCTCAGAATGGAGAGGGTGTAGGATATACATCCCATTTGGAGTGTACACATAACATTGCTCAAAAATAATTAACAGTTGCATCAGTGCTTTCTAATTTTTAAAAGAAAAAAGCTAAGTGTACACCTCAAATACATCTTACATCCCACCCATTTTAGGATGGTGAATTTCACTCGTCGCTTCGAAGTAACGAGTGGATGAATATCCATCTTAAAATGGACTAGGTGTAGGATGTACACCCCAGATGAGGTGTACATGTAGCATAGCTCTTTTTAAAAAGCATCTATCTAAACGAATTATAATAATATATAATTATACCTGTTACATCTTCAAGTGCACTGAATTTTCTACTTACATCCAATCAAACATGGCCCTTAATTAATTAGGGGCAATGCTAGGTGTACACCCCAAAAGGGGTGTACATCCTACATCCCACCTCATTCTGGGATGGATATATTTTCACTCGTTACATCGAGCAACGAGTAAAATTCATCTATGAAAGGATGAGGTGGGGTGTAGAATATACACCCCTTTTGGGGTGTACACTTATATATACCCATTAATTAGATCAGCAAGCTTGATCAATCAGCATTAATTAATTTTATTTATTTATATATATATACAGACGTACAGTCAGTCAAGCCGGGTTGATCTGAACAATAATGAATCTACTCATCTGCAGGGAAGCTAGAGAAGAAAAACCTGGTGGTGCGAGAGCACCTCGGCGCCGTGGCCTTCAACAACATCACAAGGCTTGTGTTCGGAAAGCGGTTTGTGAGCTCGAGGGGAATGATAAATGATCAAGGGGTCGAATTCAAGTCCATTGTGGCCAACGGGCTCAAGTTCGGAGCATCGCTGTCCCTGGGAGAATTCGTGTGGTGGTTGAAGTGGATGTTCCCTCTGGACGAAAAGGCCTACGCCAGCCACAACGCCTGGAGGGACCGCCTCACGAAGAAAATCATGGAGGAGCACGCACAAGCTCGCGAGGAGACTGGCGGCGCCAAGCACCACTTCGTCGACGCGCTGCTCACTCTCAAGGATGAGTACGACCTCACTGAGGACACTGTTATCGGACTTCTGTGGGTGAGCCCGGCCCCCCGCCCCCCGCCCCCCCCCCCCCCCCCCTCTCTCTCTCTCTCTCTTTCTTATTTTTATGTATTTTCTTGTTATATATATTCTTGCTATAGTCTGTTAATTAAATATGTTTCCAATTATGGAATGGCGGAGGTTGCATGGTTTCTTTTTCTATTTTAATCTGATTATCTTATTAAGTTAAATTTAAATTATGCACAATTTTATAAAAGTTATTTTTAATTTTATTAGTGATTTTGTATTTTTAGTTGTATTAAAATTTATTTATTATTATAAATATATTTTTATTTTATTTATTTAGTACAGTAATTAAGAGTGAGTATGAGTGTATTATGGAGGAGGCTAAAATTTGTGTGAGAGAGACATGTTTAACAGGCAAAATGACTTCTAGCACTATATATATATATGGAGTGGGAAATGAAAAATGAGCTTTTTATTTTGAATTAATTAAGAACCTAATAAGTATTATGTTTCTTTATAAAAATAATGAGAATATTTTTATCTTTTAAATAGTTGTAGTACTCATATTGCGCACATGTGGGAAGTTCAGTGCTAATTAATAAAGAGCGCCGAGGCTCTAAAGTTTCATTTGCTATATATATATATATATATATATATGAACCATCAATTAATTGCTGACAAGTTTGTTCTCTTGTGCTTAGGATATGATTACTGCAGGAATGGACACGACCGTCATAACGGTCGAGTGGGCCATGTCGGAAGTCATTCGCAACCCTGTAGTTCAAAAGAAGGTGCAGGAAGAGTTGGACAGCGTAATTGGACGCGGGCGCATTATGACTGAGGCCGATTTTCCGAGCCTCCCCTACCTTCAATGTGTTGTCAAAGAGTCCCTTCGGCTACACCCGCCGGCCCCTCTCATGCTCCCTCACAAGGCCAGCACCGACGTTAAGCTCGGCGGCTATGACATCCCCAAGGGCTCCAATGTGGTGGTGAGAAATACAAACCATATATTGTCCTCATTGGGCATGGTATTTTAATAATCTATCTGCCCAACAGATGCATCACAGCAGAACTCGACGAGTCGACTCAAAACTTGGTTGAGTCGATTAAACTCAACAGATTTTGAGCTGATTCGATACAAAAATCTCGATTGCCCCAAGTTTGGATTCAAATCGAATCAAATTAGCCAGCTCAGTCGAAGTATATGAAACTCAAACCAAGTCCGAACAGATCACCGAGTTACGCATAATATTACCACTCAATAATTTTCCACTGGAGAGTTAAAATACTAAGCTACACATATAAGAGAGGAACAAAATATTAATATTCAAATATTTAAAACTCAACAGTACTGAAAAACTCTACTTAGCTTACTTTCGAGTTCGAGTCGAATTTTCAAGTTTTTGAACACTAATTTTGACTACAAACATAATTCATAGATTTGAATAAATGAAAGAGAACTAAAATGAAAATCAAAGTTTGAAATGATTAGTAGTTTACGAACTCTAGCATCGTGACTGCACTATAGTTTTATTTAAAAAGTTAAAGCTAGGCAATAACAATGATGCTTTAATCATTTACACTCTCAACAGGTGAACATCTGGGCAATTGCACGCGATCCGAAGCTCTGGAATGACCCATTAGAGTTTCGACCGGAGCGGTTCGCAGAGGAGGATATTGACATCAAGGGCCACGATTTTCGGGTCCTGCCGTTCGGTGCCGGGCGGCGGGTTTGCCCGGGAGCACAACTAGGCATCAATCTGGTGACCTCTATGCTGGGCCATCTGCTCCACCACTTCCAGTGGGTGTTGCCGGATGGAGTCAGCCCAGGGGACGTCGACATGGCGGAGAACCCCGGAATGGTCACCTTCATGCGCACCCCACTGCACGCCGTCGCAGTGCCGAGGCTACCGTCTCATTTGTTCAAGCGTGTGCCGGTTGATCTGTGATTCTTTGCCTGTTTGCTTTGTGGATCAGTCAGGATGTTTTTTACATTTTTAAGGCTGTGATTAACATGTGTAATGGTATACAATGCTGGTTAGAGGTTTGTGATTGGAGATTTAGCCAAACTTTCAATAATTCAAATGTTTGAGAAACTATATGTAAAAAATTATTATTTTTTGTTTGGGAAGGTAAAAAATAAACTAGCTAGTAATATGAAAAAATTAGATTTCAAATTTAGAAACCTAGCATGCTAATCATCAAACCCTCCGCCAACTATATTAGATATAGTCGGTTTTAAATATATCCTTCCAAAAATTTAAATTCTTTTAAATAAGCTTTCAAAACAGTGTTGGGAGTCTGATACTCGCTTCGATATCAAATTTTGTAAATTCGTAATCCGCTTCGGTACCACTTGGTGTTGAGATTTCGTAACAAAAATATCAAATCAACTTTTTACCATAAATTTGTCTCCTCGGTGGAAACTGAAACCGACACCACCACAAAAAAAATGAAGAGAAAAAATCAAAATAGAAAATACAGGTGAAATAAGATTTATTAACCAAAAGAAGAATTACATTTGACTACTTTTCTACACATAATAATTTTAATCCGAGTCATCTTCCTGAATTTCTCTCACACTTCTCTCGTTTTCTATAAATTCAAAAGACTTCTCTATTTTGAATGCACATGTGCACCAATCATGAACACCTTGACAATGCCATATGAGTATGGTTAAACTCTACCACCACCACCGAAATAATAGTATCTATGGTATATTTATAGCTTAGGTCAAAAACTATCCAAATGCTACTCTAAGTAGATTTATATTCTAATTAATATTTAAATCTTAATAAATTTAATCCAAACATATTTAAATATTAATCTTAGTCAAACTAGAATTCAACTACAAATCTAGCCAAATCCTAACAATCTCCACCTTACTTTGATTTATAGTCTTAGATTCTTGCATCGAGCTCTCCATCACTCCACCTTGATCGACTGCATCTCTGTACGATCCGATCTTATTTTTGGATCCTCATAGCTCCATCTGAAATTGAAAACACGCCTAGCGATATCAAATTGTGATCGCTCCAGTGATAATTGGTAACCCTGTACTTGACATCAATCTCTCCTGAGTATCGATAATCTTAATTTCTGATACCAATTGTTGGAAAATCTGGTACTCGCCCCGGTACTAGATTTTGTGAATCCGAAATCCGCTCCGGTACCACCTGGTGTTGGGATTTCGCAACAGAAACATAAAATCGGATTTTTACCATAAATTCGTCTCCTTAATAGAAACTAAAACCGCACCATCAAAATAAAAAATTAAAATCGAAAATGCATATGAAATAAGATTCATTAATCAAGAGAAAAATTATATCTGACCCCTCTTCTACACAGAGTAGTTATAATGTATCAGATTTTTGGTATATAAGCAAATATAAATAATAAAAATGGTATGAGATACTATTTTTATTGAACTTAGAGAAGTAAAAAATAGTTTGGAAGTGAATTGGACTGAAATCGGAATAAAAATGAGGAGTGTAAAATTTTATATGAGAAAGAGGGCTCAGATTTTGGTAGAAAATTTACAGTGTCAGAAAATTCTGGAAAAAAATTAAAGAGGTCCGTATTTATGTTCCAAGACCACAATAAAAGTTTCGCATCAATTGGATACCCGAGCAGTGTGAAAGGGGTCTACCAGTGATTTTGAATACAAGGGACTTTTGGTGACCCATAAATGGTCCAAACTGAAAACTTAAGGTAACACACGTTAAGTTAACTTAAGTCGAGTCTGCATATCAAATTTGAGCGCAAACGGGACAAAAACGGACGAAAATGGTCAAAAACGGTGGAAAAACGGTTGAAAACGGGCGAAATGGGCGAAATTTGAGTTTGGGTCGTACTCTTGGGCACTCGATTTACTGTAGCATTAGCGGGCACTGTTCCCGAGGCGATGGGCACGTATCTCGAGATGATCACACATCCCGAGGCAGGCACGCATACCGAGGCAGCAGGCACGAATCCCAAGGCGGTATGGATCCTGAGGCGGTGCGGATCCTGAGGCAGCACGGATCCCGAGGTGCACGGATCCCGAGGTGATGCGCGGAGGCCGAGGCAAAGGCGCGCGGCACGAGGCGCAGCAAAACGTGTCGTGGTGGGCGGCGCGAGGGGCAGGGGCACATCGAGCGCGCCAGGTGGCGGCGCCCCAATGGCCGCAGCAGCAAGGCGCGCAGGTCCGCGCGGGGAAGCGAGCAGGCGCTGGCATAGGTCAGCGGGGGGGATGCCACATGGCGGGCCCTCGTTGGTCATGCTAGGCGACGAGACGTGCGACGCGATGCGTCGCTGGCGCCGCGTTGACGCGCGCTCGGGGGTGGGTGCCAGGTGGCGGCAGCCCATTGGCCGAGCGCGGATGACGTGGATGCGCGGGCGTCCACTGTAGCAGCCCGAAGCAGTTTCGGGCGCCCGAAAGTGGGATTCGGTCGCCCAAAAGTGGCGATTTTCTGGCTATAAAAGCCCAAAATCCCCTCATTTCTCCCCTTTTCTCCTTTTTGCTCCAACCGTGAGTGTAGGGGGAGGGAAGAGGGATTTCGTGGGAGGGAAAATGGGGTGCCGCGAGCGCGCCGGTGACCCCGTGGAGCGCGCGCAAGGTGTTCCAAAGAACCGGGCGGTCGTGCGTGCACACGTTGGATGACGCGTCGATGTCGAGGTAGGTTTCGTGGTCATTATCGGTGTTTTTCGGCACAGTTTTTTTTGGAGATTTACCCGTTGGATTTAAGATTTGACCCGATACTTTGTACCTGTTAAGGACTGGGGATTTTCTGTGCCATTTTGCTGTGCAATGTACTGCCGGGCTTTTCGGGGTGCGCTATTCGTACATGGGGTGCATCGTTTGCGTGCAAACTCGAAAAGACAAGAAAAATCGCGAAGAGACCAATTGCAAGTGTCGACGAGCAATTGGGGGTGAAACAAAGGTGGGGGATTCTACCGAAAAAGGGTGACCTCTCCCATTTTACTCTGCTTTTGATTTTAGAAGCACTGTAGTAGCATGTTAGTGTAGTGCATTATTAAATGTGAGTTAAATGGCATTAAGAATGAGGGAAAAGCGAATTATTTTTAATTTGCCAAATATAGGTGATATATATTTGCATGTTTAAATGAACCTAGAGAAAAGTGCAACTTTTAGTTTGCCAAATATAGGTTATATATTTGTATGTTTAAATGAACTCAGAGGAAAGTGCAACTTTTAGTTTGCCAAATATAGGTGATATATTTGTATTTTAAATGAACCCAGAGGAAAGTGCAACTTTTAGTTTGCCAAATATAGGTGATATATTTGTATGTTTAAATGAACCCAGAGGAAAGTGCAATTTTTAGTTTGCCAAATATAGGTGATATATTTGCACGTTTAAATGAAGCTAGATGAAAAGTGCAATTTTTGATTTACCTAAAATTGGTGATAAATTTGCATGTGTAAATAATTTAAGGAAAAAGTGAAAATTTTGATTTACCTAAAATAGGTGATAAATTTGTATGTGTAAATGAACTTAGAGGAAAAGTGATATTTATGATTTACCTAAAATAGGTGATATATTCGCATGTGTAAATGAACCTAGAGAATAATGCAAGTTTATGATAAACCTACTGTAGGTTATTTATTGCATGTGTAAACAGCAACGGTTCGAATTATATTTGTGATCATGTTAGGACAAGATCCAAGAAATTGTGTAAATGAACTTAGAGAAAAAAGTAAGAATGATGTATGACTTAGGAGAAAACAGTGTCAGATTGCATGAATATGAAAACTAGGAGAAAACCTAGAGTAAGGGTGTATAATGTGTGGCATTAACCCTTGGAAGAGGACGCGTGGCATATGTTACAGATTTAAATTAAGACTGCATGCTAGAGTATCTAACTTAGAGTCAAACTCTAAGGAAAAGTGTATGTGATCATAAGGTTTAAGAGTTAAACAAGGATAACCCTAGAGTTGGTCTTAGGGTGTCTGGGCAATGGACAACCACTTTAACTTCAATTTGAGTTAAATTAATGAAAGATAAATGTTTAAGGGTCCAAGAGACTCTCTAGTTACTCGTGTGGCAAGACCTAGGGTAAGGGATAAATTAATGAAAGAGGCAAAGTTTAAAAGGAAGCTAAAATTGGCTAAAGAACAAAAAGAGAATGCAAAAGGCGCCTTCGAATTTGAGACTCGTCATTTGGGAGCATGACTCATTGGGTAGAGACCCGTCAGACGAGGTACTTTCGAAAGGCTAAAGGTAAAAAGGAAAAAGGGAAATGTGAATGAAACTTCGGATTTGAGACTCATCATTTGGGAGCATGACTCCTTGGGTAGAGACCCGTCGGGCGAGGTACTTCCGAATGATTCCAAGATAAAATATATTGCAAGAAATTTGGAAAGAGAAAGGTAAAAGTGAAAGTAAAGAGCTAAAGGCTTAAATGAAAAGAAAGAGAATTTGCTGAATGGCAATGTGAGCTAAATGCTTAAAAAGAAAAAGAGGTTAAGTGCTAAAGTAAAAGTAAAAGAAAAGAAAAGAAAAGAAAAGAAAAAAATAAAACGAGCGCACCATTGGGGGTAAAACGTAGATCTTGTCGGAGTGCAAGGGCAGTGACCCTCTCCCGGGCAGTGTCCCGTATGACAAAGTTCTCCGTTGGGCGGGGTAGCACTTGCGGGTGTTATCGGCTGTGATGACCCGGATCTTCATTGGGGGTTTATGGCTTGATCTGTGGCTTCTGGAGGACTATCTTGGGAGATGGGAGTGTTTGGGTGTGTATCGGACTCAAGAAATGGACTCAGTGCGTTGAATGGATCACAAGTGTATTCGGATACCCCCGTCGAATTTTGGAAGGAGCTTTGTGCAAACCGGAGGCCGTATTTGGATTCAGCGCGGAAAAACGATGAAAAACGGCTATTTACTTGTATTTTTCTGAGTCCGGACGCCCAAAAACGGAGACCCAGAAGTTTCTGGTGCATTTTGGTGCATGGGGGAGTCGTGGACCGCCGGCCGGGACACGTGGCAGCTTCGGATTGGCCGGCGCACGCTTCTCGGTCCATGGGGTGAGGCGCTAGTGTAGTGGACCGGGCGGGATGACACGTGGTAGCGCCGGATTGGCGAGCGCAGCGCGCTCGGTTCACGGGAGAGCGCGCGGGTGTACGGTGAACCGGAGCGGGACACGTGGCAGCATTCATTGGTTCGGTGAAGTGGACGCGGCGCACGCGGGGGTGCGCGGGCAGGTCGGGCAGGCCGGGGAGGTGTGCGGGCAGGCGCGGGGGTGCAGGCTGGTGGTGTGCCACGTGGCGGTTTCCTATCGGTTGAGAAGTGGACACGTGGCAGTTTGTGGTTCGTCGGGTGCACGGAGTGTGTGCACCGGGCGCAGCGAGCGCGGGGGCCTGACACGTGGCGCGCGGGGATTGGGCGCGTCACTGTGCGCGTACTGGGGGGCAGGTGGCATGGCAGGCGGCGGTTGGCAGGGTGGCGGCTGGCGTGGCGGCCACGGCGCCGACGTGGCGCACGCGTGTGCCACGTGGCGGCCCGCCATTGGCGGGCGCCACCCACCCCGTTGACCAGAGCGGGCCACGCGGCGGGACAGGAGTGGCTGGGTTTGCTGTTTGCTGTTCGGGGACACGTGGCGCGCTGTGGTGGATTCGGGCGCCGGATCAACGGCCCGGATCAGCGCACTGTTTGCGCCCGAAACAATTCGGGCGCCCGGAACTTGGGACTCAGAGGTAATTAATTCAATTGTTTGGAATGGGCTATAAATACTCCTATTGGGCTATTCTTTTGGGCCTTTTCCTGAGCTCCTCTCGGGTTGAGGCCTTAAAGGTAATTGTTCATCACCTTGTCCCCTACTTCTTGATGGATTCCTGGAATTTTTGGAGGTCTTGGCATCGGCGTTATCTGCGATTCGGCGCACTGCGACGATTCTCTTAAAGTGGGCTTTTCCGTCATAGTTCAGTCTGAGAGCCCCCCTGGGCTACCCCGATGGAATTTTTGGGCGATTTTCACAACAGTGTGTTCTTGAGAGGTAAGGTTTCATTTTCCGTGTTGATAGTTTCACCTCATTTTGGGTTTTTGGCACAGTTCCCGAGGCACCTTTTGACCCCCATTTTTTGTGGTGACTTTTGGACAGCATGGGCTTGTTTGATTTATTTCTCGGCCTAGGGGCATCGGATTAGGGTGTGTGAGGACTCGATCGGCATATACGCTTCGAGGGGAATGCGACTATATTTTTATCGGATTTTTCTGAGGATGATTCGAAGGTGATAATTAAGCTTTCCCTGGACTGTTTGCCATAGGATTTTGGTTGTGTGGCGTTGCGGCGTACCGCGGTGTTTTATTTTTATCTTGGCCTACTGGTATCGGAACGAGACGTGCAAATACTCGTTTTGGATCTATTCGTCGCGAGGATCGCAACGGTGAATTTTCTGGATTTTTCAGAGGACTGCAGAGAGGTGAAAATCCCTATTTTTCACTGCTATTTTACAAAACAGCAAGGTGCTGTTTTTGGGGAGTTGGTTTGTATACCGGAAGTGACTTTTGTACAGTGGTTTGCTGTTTTTGGTGTTTTGCGAGGAAATGGGAGGTTGGACAGCGAGGATACTTTTACAGCTGTGGATTGCGCTTTTCGAGGTGGGTGGCTGTTGCATACCTCAACTTCTGACTTGCTCACTAAGTTTATTAGAGAATTCCCCACTTGGACTATATTATTGATTACCATGCATGATCGAATGATATAATTGTGAGCCTAGCATGTGAGATTAATTTTGTGAGCATAGCATGTTGGAACATGATTATTGGGATATTTTGATAGTGATAATTAACATGCCATGTTAGCACATAGATTTTATGATGTTGGGTTATGTTAAGATATGGATCTAAATAGGGGAAAAACCACCTAGAGGGGGGGTGAATAGGTGTAAACAATAAACACTCAAAAATCGTTGCGCAATAAAACCCAATGCGGAAATGAAAATATAACACGCAAGATTTTTACGTAGAAAACTCTAAAACCGGAGTAAAAAACCACGGGACCGATAACACGACGAAATCCACTAGAATTATAACATGTACAAAGGTGATATACCGTACTCACAGACGACTCGACCTTTTTCCATACGCTCCTAGTAGATCTTCTCCGCTCGCTCCGCAACGCTCCTCGAATCCATGATTAGTGTCCAACGCCGAATCCACGGCGTCCAACGTCGAATCCACGACTAGCGTCCAACGCCGTATCCACGGCGTCCAACGTCGAATCCACGACGTCCAACCGAATCCACGGTCTTCACCCAGTAGCACGTCTCGAATCCACGAACGTACCTCGCTCCGAATCCACGAGAGCGGTTGCACCTTGAATCCACAAGGCCACGCGAGTCCACGCGCCAATTTTGGGAAAATCGTTGTTTTTGGGTGGTGATGATCCGCCGAATACTTAGATCAAAGATAGATCGAAAATACCATCTAAGTATTCATTAATTTGATTCTACTCTAAATCTGAGTATGAAAACCTAGAATCAAATTAATCAATATAGATGAAGAAACATAGATTTAATCTCGTTATTTCCTTTCTTCTCTATATGTGGATTTTTCTCTTTTTGACCGTATTTTGGATTACCCTAAAAATGAATCGTAGGGTCTAGATATAGGTTAGAAACCGTTAGAAGAGGATAAGAATAAAAAACTAACCTTTTCTGGAATTTTACAGGACGACGGTCCGGACTGGAATTATGGCGGTTCGGACTGTCGTAGCGAAACAGACTTTTTCCAGAAAAACATACCTTCGGGGTCTGGACTGTAATTTCCACGGTCCGGACTGTTCATGCAATTCCTGCAAATTCCACGTTCGGGGTCCGGACTGAAGTCACCAGGGTCCGGACTGGAATTGCGCATGAACTATCCTATGTTCGGGGTCCGGACTGTAATGTCAGGTCCGGACTCTGAACATGTAGTATGTCCAGTTTTTGATTTTTATGCAATTAAAAATTCATCCAAGTGTTTCTACACTATAAGAAGTATTCGGATCACCAAAAATATTTAGTTAAACGTACCTGGTCCTTTTGAATTCTTCTTTCTTGAGATTGAGGTATATGATCCAAACTTCTTCTTCTTCAATCTTCAAGACTTAATCAATTTCACGAAATACGCCAACACAAATTCCTTAACAATCTCCCCCTTTGGCGGTTTCGTGACAAAACACAAATCCACTCAAGAAAATTCAAAAAGATATTTTTGTTGCTATCACCATACAACAAAAATTTACAATGGAGATCAAAAAATAAAATGAGATAAACTCCTAGAACAAACTCTAGACTTAGACATCTGTACTATCTGCAAAAAGAAAACATTTTTGACAAAAGAGATAGTTAGATATCTCAAGAATTTTTGCATACAAAACCAAACACAGAGATAGAGTTTATACTCATCATGACATTTACAAATTCAGATATGTAATAAGATCTTAATCAAAAAGCAACATATCTTCTAAGCATTCAAAATCCAAATGTCATAGAATTGTTAGTCAACAAGCAACTTGTTAGATATATTACATGCCCAAATAGTTAGTCAAATAGTTAGTCGAGGCATGCAATCACACATTATAAAACCAAAGTTGAAGTCATACTTACCTTTCAGAGTTCAAAGTTGTTCAAAATTCACAAATTCACAACACCATTGTTTGTCTCTCTCTCCCCCTTTTTGTCACAAAACAAGTCAAAATTACAAAATAAAAGGGAAGTGGTAAAAGTTCAAAAATAAAAAGGTGTGAGAACTAAAACTGAAAAACCTGCAAACCAGAAAGATATGTCAGAAAGAAATTCAGTTGTCTGACTAAGAATCCTCAGAGCTACTGCAGTCCAATTTGTTCAAAATCGCTTTAAGCATCCTTGACAGTTTGGAACAGTTTTGTTTCATCTTGTGAATGTCAGCCGACATTCTTCCTTGTGCTTCAGCCATTTTTCGCTGTTCTTGTTGCATAGATACTATAGCAGCTTTTGTGATGTTTCTCTTGGAGGTAGAAGGGGATTGCGTGGATGCTAAAAGTGTATTTTGACCTTCATTACAAGGAGATTCTTTAGGCAGAGAGCGTGCTCTGGCGAGGGGTTCATTGATCTGAATTCCTCTGCCCCTCGAATTCTTGCTCCTTGTGAGCTGCTTGGTTGTTGAGGAAGACTTCATCAGCTTCTTTTGCTTTAGATAGAACCTACCTTCGTCATCAACCATTTGTTGTACTTCTTCACAAAATGTGTCCCAATCTTCTTTGTCTTCTGATTCTGAATCATTTTGAAGAACATTCTTCGTTTCCTCTTGACTTGGTCCAGCTTGTTCCTTTTTAACAGATGCTCTCGTTCCCACCATTGCTACAATGAGTGCAATAATCCAAGCAAAAGCCATTTTTGATACTCGTGCTCAGATGATAGAAAGACCTGTGGGCAAACCTCAAGAACACGACAAAAATTGTTTATTTTTAAAAATTGGAAAAATTGTACCCAAACAATCATCATCATGTAGAGAGACTAGAAATCAAATTAGTTTTGCAAAAAGAATTTTAAAAATAGATCAACCCCATGATTTTCAAAAATTCTCATTATAAGCCCTAAAACTGAATTTTCTGAAATCAAAGCTTAAAAATCCGTTAATCAAGAGAATACCTAGCATATAATCAAAACTAATCTACCCAGAGTTCTTATTTCAAAAGAAATTTGATCAAAAACCAATCTCAAACGAAAAAGATACAAGATTCCCATCATGTTTTGAGCAAAAAGATGAAAAACAGAGAAAAACTGAGATTTTGATCATAAGAACTCACTTTGAATCGAAGAAGATGGGTTGGGAAGGCTCCAAGACGATTATTTTCTAGAGAGAGAAGGTCTGGAGACTCAGAAATAAAAGATTGAAGCAAAAGAAAATCAAAATCCTTTTGCTCTATATGAAACCCTAGCCGCGGTCCGGACTGCCTTAAGAACCCAGTCCGGATCGGCTTACCCGCAGGAATACCTGCGTTCGGGGTCCGGATCGGCTTGTCCAGTCCGGACCGGCTCCACACTTTTTCTTCAGAAAAATTCAGAAAAATTCCAGAAAAATTATAGAAATTCCAAAATTGATTGTAAGCACTTTTGTGTATCAACTTTAAATGAAAATCATCGTTTCATATAACTAGAAATAGATTATGCAAAATCTATCAAAAATATCCAACTAATGAAACGGAAATTTATAAAAATTAAATCCCTTAAAGTTGAACAACTTCAATCACATCTAACATGATCTTATGAGTAATGCCTTTATCAAATCATCAAATTGGAAAAGAAAATGAAATACCAAGATCAATAGATGTTTGAAATCCCAAATATGTTAAATAATGTATCTAGTCAATCTGTTGAAGAGAGTGGCTCTTTGAGCATCTTTCATTAAAAATCCCACCTTATACCAACCTTGAAATTTGACAGAGTCAAGTATTTCAACATGCATTTTATCTAATCAATCTTGAAAAACCATGCTTGGTATACATGTGGTAGCTGCACACAGTACTCGGACGACCGAGGTGGTAGCTCTTTCCTCCATGTGGTGGTAGTTTTCACACTCCTCATTGGGATGTATGTAAGACTTGGCTTTTCCGTGACCCTTCCCGTTACCCCTTTTTCTTACGACTGCCGACTGTGGGACAATTTTTGGTGTTTTTCCGGAAAGTCCGTCGGGGCTCGCGAACATTTTTAGGCGGAAGGGTTCGCGAAATGGAGAACGGGGACGCGATCGGTTTCAGATTCCGACTCCCGGTTCTCCCAGAATAAAATTCTGAAGTTCGGACCACCCTTGGGCGCCCCGGGATCCGTGCGGACGATCGGCACGTTTCTCGGGGTAATTCTAGCCGCCGGATCGGTTCCTAATATTTATTTATTTTTCCTTTGAGGAACCTAGGGTTTTAGGGCTTCCCACTTAGGTACCTTCGTTCGGCGGCTAGGGTTTCTCTTTTTAAGAGACACTACGAGAGGGAAATAGAAAAAAGACGGGACCCAACCTTTTTCCGCTCTTGTTACGACCGACGGCGGGGCTTACGGGAGAAGGACGGAGGTTTCTTGCTCGCGGGATCAACCGGGCAACGATAGGACGATCCTCTTCTTCTCTTTTCCGGCGGATCGAAGGTGAGTTTTTCCATTAGGTTTTGGTTAGGCGTTTCGGGGTGGAGTTTTCGCGGGGAGCGCCGCCGCCGCCGCCGCCGCCGCCGCCGTCGCCGCCGCCGCCGCCGCCGCCGCCGCCGCCGCCGCCGCCGCCGCCGCCGCCGCCGCCGCCGCCGCCGCCGGGCCGGCCGAGGGCAGGGCGCCGCGCGGCAGGGGCATCGCGCGGGCACAACCCGCAGGCGAGCACCGCGCGGCGCTTGGCCACATGGGGCCGCCCCCGCACCGCGGGCAACGCACCCGCGCGGCGCTTGGCCGCGCGGGGCCGCCCGCAGATGGGGCGCCCGCGCGGCTGGTGCCGCGCGGGGTCGCCCCGCACCGCAGGCGGCGCTCCCGTGCGGCGCTCGGCCGCGCGGGGCCGCCCGCAGGAGGGGCGCCCGCGCGGGCTGGTGCCGCGCGGGGTCGCCCCGCACCGCGGGCAGCGCGCCCGCGCGGCGCTCGGCCGCGCGGGGCCCCCGCAGGAGGGGCGCCCTCGCGGGCTGGTGCCGCGCGGGGTCGCCCGGCACCGCGGGCAGCGCGCCCGCGCGGCGCTCGGCCGCGCGGGGCCGCCCGCAGGAGGGGCGCCCGCGCGGGCTGGTGCCGCGCGGGGTCGCCCCGCACCGCGGGCAGCGCGCCCGCGCGGCGCTCGGCCGCGCGGGGCCGCCCGCAGGAGGGGCGCCCGCGCGGGCTGGTGCCGCGCGGGGTCGCCACGCACCGCGGGCAGCGCGCCCGCGCGGCGCTCGGCCGCGCGGGGCCGCCCGCAGGAGGGGCGCCCGCGCGGGCTGGTGCCGCGCGGGGTCGCCCCGCATCGCGGGCAGCGCGCCCGCGCGGCGCTCGGCCGCGCGGGGCCGCCCGCAGGAGGGGCGCCCGCGCGGGCTGGTGCCGCGCTGGGTCGCCCCGCACCGCGGACAGCGCGCCCGCGCGGCGTTCGGCCGCGCGGGGCCGCCCGCAGGAGGGGCGCCCGCGCGGGCTGGTGCCGCGCGGGGTCGCCCCGCACCGCGGGCAGCGCGCCCGCGCGGCGCTCGGCCGCGCGGGGCCGCCCGCAGGAGGGGCGCCCGCGCGGGCTGGTGCCGCGCGGGGCTGTGCCCAGGCGGAGTGTGCGCCGCACGGGCCGGTGCCGTGCGGGGAACTCCGCCGCACGTTGTTGGGAGTCGGTGTGAGTTTCGGATCCTTAGTCTTGACTTGCCCATGTTCCTTCAGGAGCGCAGGACGTTGTTGGCGACTGACGCACGATCACGGACGTACCGAACACCGGACGACACACACAAGGTGGGTACTTTCGCCAAGGTTAATTGTGTAAGGGCGGACATGAGCAAAGGTGTTTTCTCGTAAGTTAATTCTCATGAGCAAAGGTGTTTTCTCTTTAAGTTACTCTTCGTGAGCAATGGTGTTTTCTCTTTAAGTTAATTCTCATGAACAAAGGTGTTTTCTCTTTAAGTTACTCTTCGTGAGCAAAGGTGTTTTCTCTTTAAGTTATTCTCCGTGAGGAAAGGTGTTTTCCCTTCTAGCTATCCTTATGAGCAATGTTGACCAGATTTTTACTTCATTCGATTTATCATCTGAGGCTCAAGTTTTGCTACACGCACACCAGCGGTTTGGCCACCGCAAGGGTGTGCTTTTCCGGAAAAGTGGTACGATGACCCGTGTACCCCACGCGACGGTGGCGTTAGGAATGGGGGCCCTCATGGGTGGAGGGTGTGAGCGGTGACGCCGAGGTTGGTGCTCGGCGGCCGAGGCAGGTGCTCGGCAGATAGGGGGCACCGGGGTAGGGGCCCGGTGCGGTGTCCGGGGAGGGTGCCCGGTTTATGTTTGGTGCAGGTCATGGTCGTTGTTGACGGTGTATGGGGGGTGACGGTTGCTCTGGTTACAGTGGTTTGCTTTATTATAGCTTTCTTGCTCATTATGTTTATTCTAGTCACTGACTTCCCACTCCGTGACAGGTTCGTCCAGGGGCGAGTGCTAGGGCACCGGTGAGGCCGCGAGAGTGCTGTTCTGGCTTTTAGTGACTTCAGATACAGTGACTTTCCTTTCCTTTTTCTTTTATTACTCATGCTAGCTAGTTGTGGATTGCGACACCCCCGTGGGGTCGAAGTGGATGTTGCCTTTTCCCTTTTTGAATAAACGAATGATTGTTGCATTCTTTCTTACTTGGCCGTTTTAAACAATGAAAAGCAAAGAAAACCATTTGCGAAAACTACTTTTAAAACGTGGGTGTCGTGTGGGCACCGACTTTTACAAACCTTGTGGGATTTATGTGTTTGCGAACTGTTTTCACAAAGATCGGCATCGGGTGTGTGATGATCCGGACTCCCGCAGGAACTGTGCAACATTAAACAGTGATTGTAGGGAGCTTATTCGGTGAAACAGAGCTTGTAGATTTGAAATTGAACATTTAATATAGACTCTGCACAAAAATCGGAGCAAATGGAATTTTCCGGGAGCTTTCGGCAAAATTTCGGATGAGAATTTGGCGAAATGGACAGCGGATTTGGACTCAGCGCGCGAAAACGGTCAAAATGGTATATTCACTTTATTTTTTTCGCTAAAGTTTACTGTTCACCGGAACAGTAACTCCGGCTTGCCGGAATTACTGTTCCGGCAGGCGGCGGCGACCGGCAGGCGGCGGCAGGCGGCGGCACAGCAGCGGCGCGCGGCGGAGCAAGGCGAGGGGCGGCGGCGCAAGGCGCGGGCTGCAGCGCTGGTGCGCGGTCCATGGGCCTGGCGTGCACCGGGAGCAGCGAAGACCCCCTTGCCACGTGGCGCTTCCCCATTGGTTCGCCGGCTTCTAGAAGCCCGTGGGAGGGTGACACGTGGCACACCCGGATTGGCTGACAGGATCCGGAAGACCCGGCGCGGAGACCGGGCCTGTGCACCACGTGGACACGTGGCGGCTTCTGAGTGGCCCTTGCACAGGTTGTTTCCTGTTTTGTGAACGCGTGGTGCGTTTTGGTTGGCCCGTTTCGGTGTTCCCTGTTCGGATCCGATCCTGTGTGGGGCCCCAGCCCATTATAAATAGCAATCCCCACCCCCTTTCATTCCCACCTCGATTTGCGGGCCTTAGAGTGAAAATCAGGGCATGTGCCCTCTACGAAATTTCTTCCTCTCACTCTCTTCTCTCTCTCCTCCAAATCTCAGAATTTTTGGAGTTACAGTTAGTGAGTTATCTGCGACGCGGCGCACTGCGACGGTTTTCTTTTTCGGCCCATTTCCCGTCGCAGTTCCGTCGAAAATTCCCTGTGGGCTAACCAGGAGGAATTTTTGGATGATTTTTGCGACAGCGCGTTCCTAAGAGGTAAGGCTTCGATTTTCGTGTTGATCACTTTGCTCCATTTCGTACTTTTGGCACGATTCCCGAGGCCTCTTTGACCCCCCTTTTTGCTGTGGAAATTTCTGGACAGTGTCAACTTCTCCGATTTTTATCTTGGCGTAAGAGCATCCGATCGAGGCGTTTAAAGAGTCAATTTTGATCTACTCTTCGCGAGGAACGCAACCGTAATTTTTCTGGATTTTTCTGAGCACTATTTAGAGGTGAAAAATTCCTCTTTTCCTGTGCTATTTGAAAAATGGCAAATATTGTGCTTTTTGGGATTTGTATTTATACCGGGAGCGTTGATTTGCAGGATTTGAGGACTGTGGACAACCAGGAGACTACCTGAGGTGTAGTTTGAGCTGCTCGAGGTGGGCGGTTGTTGCTTACCTCATTTTTGACAAGCTCACTGGGATTACTGGAACTCCCCTAAAATTTAATTGATGAGAACAATTGGGACAAACTAATATGACAATTGATGAGAACAATTGGGACAAACTAAATTGATGAGAACTATTGGGACTACTAACAGGACTACTAACAGGACAATTGATGAGAACCGCTGGGACGAACTCTCCTAAAAATTAATATAACCCCACAGATGATATGATGACTTATATTGGGACACTGTGATTGAGACAAAGGCTATAATCTCGCATGCAAATGACTTTTATTCAGTAAATCAATCTTTTCAAATCTTTGACACTATTTTACAACTTTTAAAATAAAGACAGTTGCATGCATGCCCGGACATCAGGTAGGGCCACTATTTATTGCTACACTATCATATTAAGACTTGACATGTTTTATTGCTCTCTTTTGCTTTCAGTTGCTTGTCGCTCGAGTATGAGCAGGGGTTTGGGATAGTATAGCCAAGGTTATGTTAGATTATAAACTTGTGGGGTGTTGCGGTGACCGCGGACTGTAGGCGGTCGGCCGGATGTTTATCCTTGCATCAGACTAGGGTTGAGTCTGGTCTATTTTAGGCATCAGCAGGGGATCGGGTTTTTCTCTAGTGGATGGTTTTTCCCACTTATTGAGTACTATGGGATCAGATCAGGGTTTCTTAGTGGATGGCTTTTCCCACTTTGATCATAGTCATGATCCAGTCCTGCTATTTACGACACTTATGATACTTATTACTGAGGTACTTTTACTCGTGTGGGTCGCTCCCCTCGAGTGCCACTCCGGAGTGTGTTACAGGCAGGCTTGAGTCCTTGAGACTCTCATTCCCTATCGGCGTTATGCATTGGCCAGCATATCCGATTTGGGCAGGCAAGGCGCAGCAGGCAGTACCAGTTTTACTGGTGGCATAAGATTGGGTTTATTCAGGCAGGCATGTTAGATACTGACGCATACATACAGTCATTCCTTTTGGCACTGCATTTAGAGACATCCTAGTGGTGGTTTCCCTTTATTCAGCAGTTCTGCTTACAGCTTTACCACTTTTTCCTTTCGGGCCTCTAGTAGTCCTAGTGGGTGCGTCAGAGTTGAGGTTTTGCCCACTAAGGGAGGCTACTGGTTTATCTGGTAGTTCTCACCCCCATTACTGTTTTTCTCTTTCTTCTCCTTTATTTTTGCAGAGTCGTCTGCGGGAGCTGCTAGGCCATCGGCAGCTGATCGAGGTAAGGGGATCGCTGAATAGATAGATCTCCTGGGAGACTGAGAGCTGTAGATAGACGTTGTACCCTTCACTCAGACTGTGGTATTCTCCTTTTATTTTGAGTCTGGCTTTCGCCGACTGGTTGTATTATTTTGGTGAGCTGGGAGATTATTGTACATATCACAGTTTATTTTTAGTCCCAGTATGAGATACTATGTGGTTCTTCTACTTCAGCTCTGCATTATGCTCTTTTATTGTTCATATTATATCGGAGCAGGTTACCAGCGCTTCGTGTACTCGGGAAATCCCGTGTGCACGGCGGATCTGTTGGCGAGCCCGGGTTCCGGGGCGTGACAGATTAAGTTGGTATCATAGCTTAGGGATAGGTCAGTTGGGACTTAGGAAACCCTAGGCTTTTGGTAGACCCTAGGATAATAGGGCGCGAGAGACGTGACATTTTGCGAAAGTCGTTGATTTATTTGTTTGACTCTTCCAAGTAAGTGAAGAGAGACCGACATACCCCATTTCTGGTGAACAGTTATGTTGGCTGCAGACAACATAAAGTCACAGAAATAGGGGAATGTCTTTGACTTTCGCTAGATTGGGTCGTGTGGAATTTTATTTTGCTGATTTGTGGCTTTTGGTGACAGTATGTCACCCCGTCGTCATTTTTCCGTCGGAGATATTTCTACCCCTTCTGAGAAGCCCGAGCAGGCGGTATCTGCTGAGTTGGGAGAACTACGGGCCTTGGTGACCCATTTGGTGGCAAGAAGCTTTCGACAGGACCAACGCCTGGAGCAGTTGCTGGCGCAGAGAGGTGACTTGGCGGTTGACGAAGGGGCCAGGACTTTCGAGCAGCGTCCAGACAAGAAACGCCCCGCCCCAGATAATGATGGACAGGCCAGTTCAGGGAGACCACCACGACCCCTGCGGCCCCAGTCTACGGGCCGTGGGCGTCTTGATCGACGAGGACCTGGTAGATCGCAGAGGCCTCCGCAGCAGCAGTCTCGACAGTCTCGGGCGTCGGTCCGATGCATTTTCTGTAGGGGGCAGCATTCATCAAATACCTGTGGCTTGAGGGAGGGTCGATGCTTCCGATGTGGGCAGCCAGGCCACATCCGACCTACGTACCCCTTTCGGGTTTTAGTAGCACCTTCTTCAGCATTGGCCCCTACCGCATCCCAGCAGAGGTCACAGAGGCCTCAGCGGCATAGGCAGCAGCAACAGCAGGTAAGGTAGCCTCAGTCTATAGTTAGGTGCATTTTCTGCGAAGGTCAGCACACTTCAGGTGCTTGTGACTTGAGGTTCGGCCGCTGTTTCAAGTGCGGACAGCCCGGGCACGTGCAAGTTACGTGTCCTTCGGGGATAACGGTGGCACCTACTTCGGCATCTGTCCCTACCACTTCCCAGCTACGACCGGGAGCTTCACCGACAGATCTTCAAGGAGATCAAGTTTCATTCCCCCGCCCTTCTGGAGAGAGACAGCCATTGTTGAGCAGTCAAGATGGCTTAGTGCAGGCAAGGGATTCTGCTATGGCTGATCGAGTGGAGGCAGGTATGATTTACTTTCTGGCATAAGGACTCGTACCTCGTTTTTATAGGGGCATCTCTTTTATTTGTAGAGAACGTACATCATTGCATAGGGTTAGGAATAGGACTCTCACCTTGTGCACAGGAGGTGTAGATTCCCGATTGAACTCTGCACATGGAGGAGTGCTGTTAGCCCCGCCCGATTTAGATCGAGTCCTGGATTATGCCAGTAGACCTATTGGACCTGAGTCAACTGAAGGACTTCGATGTGGTCCTCGGGATGGACTGGTTGGCTCGGTATTTTGCGACTATTGATTGTGCCGCAAGGACCGTCACTTTTAGAAAGCCAGACCAGAAAATGTTGGTATATCGGGAATGTTAGAGCGCTTTCCTTGCCTCTATGATTTCGACTTCCCGAGCGAGGCTGATGATCCGTCGAGGATGTGTAGCCTTTTTGGCTAGTGTTGTTGAGGGGGCTACGGCGGCGCCGGAACTCGGGGATATCCCTATTGCCCGCGAGTTCCCGGATGTTTTCCCACCTGAGCTGTCTAGCATGCCGCCAGATAGGGAGATTGAGTTCGTGATTAACGTAGTTCCAGGAACTGCGCCAATCTCTAAGGCTCCATACCGGATGACACCGGCTGAGCTGCGAGAGCTTAAGGCGCAACTCCAGGATTTAATGGATAAGGATTTTATTAGGCCGAGTGTATCACCTTGGGGTGCGCCGGTGCTATTCGTAAAGAAGATGGGTCACTTCGACTATGTGTGGATTATAGAGAATTAAAGTGACCATCAAGAACTAGTACCCTTTGCCGCGCATCGATGATCTCTTTGATCAGCTGCAAGGGTCTTGCATCTTCTCTAAGATAGATTTGCAGTCCGGTTACCACCAGTTGAAGGTGAAGGCCGTAGATATTTCGAAACGGCATTTTGATCACGGTATGGGCATTATGAATTTACAGTTATGCCTTTTGGGCTAACTAATGCCCCTGCCGCATTCATGGATTTAATGAACCGGATCTTCCGACTATACTTGGATCGATTCGTAGTAGTATTCATTGATGATATCTTGATTTACTCCCGAAGTGATATTGAGCATGAGGAGCACTTAAAGGTTGTGTTGCAACTTCTGCGAGAAAAGAAGTTGTATGCCAAGCTGGCAAAGTGCGAGTTTTGGCTTCGGGAGGTAGTCTTCTTGGGCCATGTGATTTCTGCCGCAGGTGTGGCAGTGGACCCAGCGAAGATTGAGGCGGTTCGGGATTGGCCCCGACCAACGACGGTTTCTGAGGTACGTAGCTTTATGGGTTTAGCTGGGTATTACCGTCGGTTTGTGGAAGGCTTTGCGAAGCTCTCCACACCCCTCACTCGCTTGACGCGTAAGGGAGTGAAGTTTATCTGGAGTGAGGACTGTCAAAAGAGCTTTGAGGAGCTGAAGAATAAACTGATGACCGCTCCTATCCTTTCCCTTCCTGTTATGGGAAAAGGATATGTGATCTATAGTGTTGCATCACACAGCGGACTTGGTTGTGTGCTGATGCAGGAAGGGAGGGTAATTGCTTACGCATCAAGGCAACTCAAGGATTATGAGAAGAATTACCCTACCCATGACTTGGAGCTTGCTGCTGTAGTGTTTGCACTGAAGCTTTGGCGTCATTATCTATATGGGGAGCATTGTGAAATCTACACCGACCACAAGAGCCTAAAATACCTGTTCACACAGAAGGAGTTGAATTTGAGGCAACGTAGGTGGTTAGAGCTATTAAAGGATTATGATATTCTCTACCACCCAGGCAAGGCTAATGTGGTCGCTGATGCCTTGAGTAGGAGGGCGGTGCAAAGTTTGTCTATGTTGATCACAGACCAGGCACCGCTATTAGAGGAAATGAGACGACTCGAGATAGAGGTTGTGTCCCCTGGGGTCACTGCTAGACTGACATCTTTAGTCTTGCAGCCCACTCTGCTGGACAGGATCAAAGAGAAACAGAGTGAGGACCCCCACTTGGCCAGGATTAGAGATCATATTCCGAGTGATCAGTCAGGGGACTTTACGGTAGATGCCTCGGGAGTACTGAGGTACAGGAACCGAGCATGTGTGCCAATACATGTGGAGATTAGAGAACAGATATTGCGAGAGGCCCATTATACACCTTATACCCTACATCCTGGTGGGACTAAGATGTATAAGGACCTCAAGGCACACTTCTGGTGGAAAGGCATGAAAAGGGATATTGGGAAAATTTGTGGCCCAGTGTTTAACTTGTCAGCAAGTGAAAGCTGAGCATCTAGTGCCAGCTGGCAAGTTACAAAGTCTCCCAATCCCCGAGTGGAAATGGGACCACATTACAATGGACTTTGTGGTCGGACTACCGAGGGCCCAGGGAGGAGCAGACGCTATCTGGGTAGTTGTAGATAGACTTACCAAGTCGGCGCACTTTCTGCCCATACAGACTACGTGGCCACTTGAGCGACTAGCCCAGTTATATCTAGACAATATTGTGAGATTACTTGGAATACCCGCCTCCATTGTTTCAGATAGAGACCCGAGGTTTGTTTCGCATTTCTGAAGGAGTTTGCAAACAGCCTTGGGGACTGAACTTAGGTTCAGTACAGCTTTTCATCCGCAGACTGATGGGCAGTCCGAGCAGACGATACAAATCCTGGAGGACATGCTGAGGGCTTGTGTCTTGGATTTCGGCGGAGGGTGGATTCAGCATTTATCTTTGGCTGAATTCGCGTACAACAATAGCTTTCAAGCGAGCATTCAGATGGCTCCGTTTGAAGCATTGTATGGACGCAAGTGTCGATCACCACTTTATTGGAGTGACGTAGACGAGAGGCGGACCTTGGGACCAGATGTCTTGATAGAGGCAGAAGAGAAGGTCCGGGTGATTCGAAAGCATCTTCAAACCGCCCAAAAGCCGACAGAGGAGTTATGCCGATGTTCGGCGACGAGACTTAGAATTTCAGGTTGGAGATCATGTATTCCTGAAAGTCTCGCCATCCAAAGGAATCAGGAGGTTCGGCATTCGTGGGAAACTTAGCCCCCGATATATTGGACCCTTTGAGGTATTGGGGCGTATCGGGCCAGTTGCCTACCGACTCGCACTTCCTCCAAGGCTTGCTGGTGTCCATGATGTATTTCATGTTTCTACTTTGAGGAAGTATATCTTCGACCCATCGCACGTCATCGACTTCACACCGCTTGAGATCAGCGAGGATTTGAGGTATGAAGAACGCCCACTGCGAGTTCTGGATCGAAAGGTGAAAGAATTACGCAGTCGGGCCATTCCCTATATGAAGATCCAATGGAGCAATCATGACGAGCGCGAGGCTACATGGGAGCTCGAGTCGGAGATGAGGAATGCTCACCCCTACTTATTCGAGACATCGGACTGAGGATTATTGTTTAGTCTCGTTTCGAGGACGAAACTCTTTTTAGTGGGGGAGGATGTGATGATCCGGACTCCCGCAGGAACTGTGCAACATTAAACAGTGATTGTAGGGAGCTTATTCGGTGAAACACAGCTTGTAGATTTGAAATTGAACATTTAATATAGACTCTGCACAAAAATCGGAGCAAATGGAATTTTCCGGGAGCTTTCGGCAAAATTTCGGATGAGAATTTGGCGAAATGGACAGCGGATTTGGACTCAGCGCGCGAAAACGGTCAAAATGGTATATTCACTTTATTTTTTTCGCTAAAGTTTACTGTTCACCGGAACAGTAACTCCGGCTTGCCGGAATTACTGTTCCGGCAGCCGGCGGCGACCGGCAGGCGGCGGCAGGCGGCGGCACAGCGGCGGCGCGCGGCGGAGCAAGGCGAGGGGCGGCGGCGCAAGGCGCGGGCTGCAGCGCTGGTGCGCGGTCCATGGGCCTGGCGTGCACCGGGAGCAGCGAAGACCCCCTTGCCACGTGGCGCTTCCCCATTGGTTCGCCGGCTTCTAGAAGCCCGTGGGAGGGTGACACGTGGCACACCCGGATTGGCTGACAGGATCCGGAAGACCCGGCGCGGAGACCGGGCCTGTGCACCACGTGGACACGTGGCGGCTTCTGAGTGGCCCTTGCACAGGCTGTTTCCTGTTTTGTGAACGCGTGGTGCGTTTTGGTTGGCCCGTTTCGGTGTTCCCTGTTCGGATCCGATCCTGTGTGGAGCCCCAGCCCATTATAAATAGCAATCCCCACCCCCTCTCATTCCCACCTCGATTTGCGGGCCTTAGAGTGAAAATCAGGGCATGTGCCCTCTACGAAATTTCTTCCTCTCTCTCTCTTCTCTCTCTCCTCCAAATCTCAGAATTTTTGGAGTTACAGTTAGTGAGTTATCTGCGACGCGGCGCACTGCGACGGTTTTCTTTTTCGGCCCATTTCCCGTCGCAGTTCCATCGAAAATTCCCTGTGGGCTAACCAGGAGGAATTTTTGGATGATTTTTGCGACAGCGCGTTCCTAAGAGGTAAGGCTTCGATTTCTCTGTTGATCACTTTGCTCCATTTCGTACTTTTGGCACGATTCCCGAGGCCTCTTTGACCCCCATTTTTGCTGTGGAAATTTCTGGACAGTGTCAACTTCTCCGATTTTTATCTTGGCGTAGGAGCATCAGATCGAGGCGTTTAAAGAGTCGATTTTGATCTACTCTTCGCGAGGAACGCAACCGTAATTTTTCTGGATTTTTCTGAGCACTATTTAGAGGTGAAAAATTCCTCTTTTCCCGTGCTATTTGAAAAATAGCAAATATTGTGCTTTTTGGGATTTGTATTTATACCGGGAGCGTTGATTTGCAGGATTTGAGGACTGTGGACAACCAGGAGACTACCTGAGGTGTAGTTTGAGCTGCTCGAGGTGGGCGGTTGTTGCTTACCTCATTTTTGACAAGCTCACTGGGATTACTGGAACTCCCCTAAAATTTAATTGATGAGAACAATTGGGACAAACTAATATGACAATTGATGAGAACAATTGGGACAAACTAAATTGATGAGAACTATTGGGACTACTAACAGGACTACTAACAGGACAATTGATGAGAACCGCTGGGACGAACTCTCCTAAAAATTAATATAACCCCACAGATGATATGATGACTTACATTGGGACACTGTGATTGAGACAAAGGCTATAATCTCGCATGCAAATGACTTTTATTCAGTAAATCAATCTTTTCAAATCTTTGACACTATTTTACAACTTTTAAAATAAAGACAGTTGCATGCATGCCCGGACATCAGGTAGGGCCACTATTTATTGCTACACTATCATATTAAGACTTGACATGTTTTATTGCTCTCTTTTGCTTTCAGTTGCTTGTCGCTCGAGTATGAGTAGGGGTTTGGGATAGTATAGCCAAGGTTATGTTAGATTATAAACTTGTGGGGTGTTGCGGTGACCGCGGACTGTAGGCGGTCGGCCGGATGTTTATCCTTGCATCAGACTAGGGTTGAGTCTGGTCTATTTTAGGCATCAGCAGGGGATCGGGTTTTTCTCTAGTGGATGGTTTTTCCCACTTATTGAGTACTATGGGATCAGATCAGGGTTTCTTAGTGGATGGCTTTTCCCACTTTGATCATAGTCATGATCCAGTCCTGCTGTTTACGACACTTATGATACTTATTACTGAGGTACTTTTACTCGTGTGGGTCGCTCCCCTCGAGTGCCACTCCGGAGTGTGTTACAGGCAGGCTTGAGTCCTTGAGACTCTCATTCCCTATCGGCGTTATGCATTGGCCAGCATATCCGATTTGGGCAGGCAAGGCGCAGCAGGCAGTACCAGTTTTACTGGTGGCATAAGATTGGGTTTATTCAGGCAGGCATGTTAGATACTGACGCATACATACAGTCATTCCTTTTGGCACTGCATTTAGAGACATCCTAGTGGTGGTTTCCCTTTATTCAGCAGTTCTGCTTACAGCTTTACCACTTTTTCCTTTCGGGCCTCTAGTAGTCCTAGTGGGTGCGTCAGAGTTGAGGTTTTGCCCACTAGGGGAGGCTACTGGTTTATCTGGTAGTTCTCACCCCCATTACTGTTTTTCTCTTTCTTCTCCTTTATTTTTGCAGAGTCGTCTGCGGGAGCTGCTAGGCCATCGGCAGCTGATCGAGGTAAGGGGATCGCTGAATAGATAGATCTCCTGGGAGACTGAGAGCTGTAGATAGACGTTGTACCCTTCACTCAGACTGTGGTATTCTCCTTTTATTTTGAGTCTGGCTTTCGCCGGCTGGTTGTATTATTTTGGTGAGCTGGGAGATTATTGTACATATCACAGTTTATTTTTAGTCCCAGTATGAGATACTATGTGGTTCTTCTACTTCAGCTCTGCATTATGCTCTTTTATTGTTCATATTATATCGGAGCAGGTTACCAGCGCTTCGTGTACTCGGGAAATCCCGTGTGCACGGCGGATCTGTTGGCGAGCCCGGGTTCCGGGGCGTGACAGGGTGGGTGCCGTTTTCAAACCCCTGTGGATTTATGTGGCTTTCAAACGGTCTTTCATAAAACGATGGCATCGTGTGGATGCCGTTTTCAAAACCTTGTGATTATTTATCCTTTCAAAACATCGGCCTCTATGTTCTAAGTGAATATTAGAATATCACGTGAGTTGTTTGGTTGTATGTGAACGAGACCCCAACTGAGGTGGTTAGAGATTGTATGTGCTACGCCTTGTGAGACATTTTGTATGTGAGACGCCGTGCATATACAAAGGAGACTCTGCCCGTTTGCAGAGTGAATTTGTGTATGCGGCGGGTCTGGACACGCACCGGGGAGCGTTGGTTTACAAAAAAAAATATATGGCTGAATCAGGAGCATCGGTGGCTCTTCTTCCGCGCGATTCGAGCCCCCGGGGCGTGACAGATTTAGATGGTATCAGAGCGGTAAACTTTAACCACAACAGTCGGGGCCTAACATCCACGGGGCGCAATACTCTGGCTACTAAGTAATAAAGTGAACACGGGATAAATAAATAGAACCCGAGTGTGCGTGGGGGAGGGTAGAGATTAAGTAGAACCCTTGGGAGCCAGGTTACCTTGTCAGTTTAAGTCTCTATGTTTGGTGACGATCGGTATGCTTTTATTATGTACGCAGATAGCAGTTCGACTCAGTGAGCAACGACCGATGGAAATGGACGCCGTAGCCCCAACCAGCTGCGCGATGTGGCAGGGCAGCTGCTGACTCTCACGGAGCGTCTGTGCATGCTGACGCGGGAGCTTGAGAGCGTCGACCACTTCCAGCACGGCACATGGGACGGTACCCCTCGCGGGATGCCGCCAGCGGGTTTTCCCACCTATCATGATGCGGTCAATTTGGCCATGCGTGCGGAGCAAGAGTACGCCCGGCAGGGGTGCCCCTACCCTGACCCGGCGGAGGACCCCTATCTGACGAGCCGGGCAACCAAACGCCCGAAGGTAGGACCGAAGTCTGGACCAACGAAGAAGGAGGGGCCTGACCCATTGAAGCCGTGCATCATCTGTGGCGGTGCACACCGAATGATGGGCTGCCCCTGGCGGGATGATCACTGTTTCCGGTGTGGTAAACCGGGTCACACGCGTTACACGTGCCCCAGAAGCCAGCCGTCACTAGGCCCCCGGCGCCGGGACCTGTCGAAGCAGAGAAAGCCGCCACCCCCGCCCTGCAGGGGAGCCCCAATCCAAGGAACCGGGCGAACCAACGCCCGGAGAAAGCAAGGAAGGGTGGGCAGGTGCCCACAGGAACCCCGGAATCGCTGCAAGGGCCCTGCGTCATCTGCGGAAAGGCGCATCGAGTGACAAACTGCCTTTGGAGGTACTCCCACTGCAATGGTTGCGGCAAACCAGATCACACCCGCGCTTCGTGTCCTCAAGAACAGGCCGCTACAGCCGCAACGCCACAACCGGAAGGACAAGAGGATACCGCAGCCCCCGACCCACTGAGGGACCAGCCCGACGGCTCGCGGTCGGCGGACTCGTACGATACCAGGACCCTGCCTTACCACGCAGTGCGGCGCTGGCCCAGGGGTTGTGGGCGGACTACCCCAGCCGCCCCAGCAGATGACGTAACGTCCCGGACTGAGTGACGACAGGTAATCTTTAAACCACCTTTTTTTTGTTTTCCAGTTGGGGGCACCCGTCGAACCAGAGTAACCCGTCCCTGCCTGGCCCCGTCTAACCCCCCCCAGATCTTTTGGGATATACCATCCTTCTAGTTGATTGTGTGCTTTGGTTATATCTCGTCATTAGTATTAGCTTCGTTGTTTTCCCTTTTTCTTTTCCCCGGGACATCTTGGGAGGGGCGAGCACCTTTGAAAGGGTTGTGGGGACTCACCGTTGGTGTAGTCCTCAGATTTTTTTTTTTTCTGGGGGTTCCTTTCCTTTCCTTTCTTCCGTCCGAAACCAACCGAATTAGGCCTGGATTTATTTAGGCGCGCGTTCTTTTGTTTCCTTCCTACTTATGGACCATGCACTTAGTAGCGAAAAGTAAAGGGCTGAAGGCACCGTCTGAGTGCACGGCCGACCTACTGGTACGGGAACAGGATGGGGGCTTGCGCCCGTGAGGCGACTAGCCGAAATTAGACGAAAACCCTGTAAAGAGCGGGTACCCCCCCCATGAACTGCTCGACCCGGAAAGGGGTCAAGCTCTTTTGGATGGCCCAATGCCGGGAAAGTTTGGAGAGCTGGAGAAGCGGTTAACGAGAGCACCCGCGTTTGCCTTACCAACACCCGGGGAGACGTCGAGGTATACCGCGATGCATCGCGAACAGGACCGGAAGGAGTACTGAAACAGCAAGGAAGAGCCGTAGCCTATGCGTCAAGGCAACTCAAGGACTGCAATTAGAACTACCCGGCACACGACCTGGAGCTTGCCGCAGTCGTCGTCACCCTGAGACTGAGGAAGCACTATCTCCACGGTGCCCACTGTAACGTATTCTCGGACCACCAAAGCCTTAAACGTCTTTCCACCCAGAAGGAGCTGAACCAACGGCGAAGACGGAGGTTAGAATTACCGAAGGGGTACGACCTGGACACGCGACCGACTGACCCATGTATACATCGGTAAGTGGGGAGGCTACACGGGACGCCGACACCGACTACTTCGGGCCGAGGCACAAGGTTCGTCTGGACTTTTAGCAGAGTCTACGACGAGCTCTGGGGGTCAAGTTACACTTCAGCTCAGCCTTTCACCCCCAGACGGATGGGCAATCCGAGCGGGTGATTCAGATACCCGAGGACATGCTTCGAGCGTGCGTACTGGATTTGGGAGACGGATGGTCGCGCTACCTACCCCTTGCAGAGTCCGCTTATATCAACAGCTACCAAGCGAGCATCCAGATGGCGCCGTACGAAGCATTGTACGGCAGACGCTGTAGATCCCCGATATGTTGGGACGATCAGGGGTGAAACGGTTCGGGTTGAGAGACAAGTTGAGCCCACGGTACGTAGGACCTTTCGAGATTCTGGAGTGCGTCGGCCCCGTGGCCCATCGCCTCGCCCTACCACCAAATCTCGACCGAGTTCTGTTGTGTCCGCGCATCCATGCTTCGGAGGTATCCCCCAATCCGTCGCGAGTACTTGACGTCTCTACAATCAAGTTCAAAGAAAACCTGTACTGCGAGGAAGAGCCGGTGCGGACCCTAGCGCGGGAGGACTGAAAAGCTACGAAGTCGGATATTTCCCTACGTAAAGGTGCTTGGGAGCAATCAGGAAGAGCGTGAGACAACTTGGGAACCTGAATCAAAGATGAGGGAGTGCTACCCGGACCCCTTCGCCGCAGGCGAGAGTTAAGTTTCGGGGACGAAACTTGTTTTTATTGGTGAGTGGTGTAAGACCTGGCTTTTCCGTGACCCTTCCCGTTACCCCTTTTTCTTACGACTGCCGGCTGTGGGACAATTTTTGGTGTTTTTCCGGAAAGTCTGTCGGGGCTCGCGGACATTTTTAGGCGGAAGGGTTCGCGAAATGGAGAACGGGGACGCGATCGGTTTCAGATTCCGACTCCCGGTTCTCCCAGAATAAAATTCTGAAGTTCGGACCCCCCTTGGGCGCCCCGGGATCCGTGCCGACGATCGGCACGTTTCTCGGGGTAATTCTAGCCGCCAGATCGGTTCCTAATATTTATTTATTTTTCCTTTGAGGAACCTAGGGTTTTAGGGCTTCCCGCTTAGGTACATTCGTTCGACGGCTAGGGTTTATCTTTTTAAGAGACACTACGAGAGGGAAATAGAAAAAAGACGGGGACCCAACCTTTTTCCTCTCTTGTTACGACCGACGGCGGGGCTTACGGGAGAAGGACGGAGGTTTCTTGCTCGCGGGATCAACCGGGCAACGATAGGACGATCCTCTTCTTCTCTTTTTCGGCGGATCGAAGGTGAGTTTTTCCATTAGGTTTTGGTTAGGCGTTTCGGGGTGGAGTTTTCGCGGGGAGCGCCGCCGCCGCCGCCGCCGCCGCCGTCGCCGCCGCCGCCGCCGGGCCGGCCGCGGGCAGGGCGCCGCGCGGCAGGGGCGTTGCGCGGGCACCACCCGCAGGCGAGCACCGCGCGGCGCTTGGCCACATGGGGCCGCCCCCGCACCGCGGGCAACGCACCTGCGCGGCGCTTGGCCGCGCGGGGCCGCCCGCAGGTGGGGCGCCCGCGCGGCTGGTGCCGCGCGGGGTCGCCCCGCACCGCGGGTGGCGCGCCCGTGCGGCGCTCGGCCGCGCGGGGCCGCCCGCAGGAGGGGCGCCCACGCGGGCTGGTGCCGCGCGGGGTCGCCCCGCACCGCGGGCAGCGCGCCCGCGCGGCGCTCGGCCGCGCGGGGCCCCCGCAGGAGGGGCGCCCTCGCGGGCTGGTGCCGCACGGGGTCGCCCCGCACCGCGGGCAGCGCGCCCGCGCGGTGCTCGGCCGCGCGGGGGCCGCCCGCAGGAGGGGCGCCCGCGCGGGCTGGTGCCGCGCGGGGTCGCCCCGCACCGCGGGCAGCGCGCCCGCGCGGCGCTCGGCCGCGCGGGGCCGCCCGCAGGAGGGGCGCCCGCGCGGGCTGGTGCCGCGCGGGGTCGCCCCGCACCGCGGGCAGCGCGCCCGCGCGGCGCTCGGCCGCACGGGGCCGCCCGCAGGAGGGGCGCCCGCGCGGGCTGGTGCCGCGCGGGGTCGCCCCGCACCGCGGGCAGCGCGCCCGCGCGGCGCTCGGCCGCGCGGGGCCGCCCGCAGGAGGGGCGCCCGCGCGGGCTGGTGCCGCGCTGGGTCGCCCCGCACCGCGGGCAGCGTGCCCGCGCGGCGTTCGGCCGCGCAAGGCCGCCCGCAGGAGGGGCGCCCGCGCGGGCTGGTGCCGCGCGGGGTCGCCCCGCACCGCGGGCAGCGCGCCCGCGCAGCGCTCGGCCGCGCGGGGCCGCCCGCAGGAGGGGCGCCTGCGCGGGCTGGTGTCGCGCGGGGCTGTGCCCAGGCGGAGTGTGCGCCGCACGGGCCGGTGCCGTGGGGGGAACTCCGCCGCACGTTGTTGGGTGTCGGTGTGAGTTTCGGATCCTTAGTCTTGACTTGCCCATGTTCCTTCAGGAGCGCAGGACGTTGTTGGCGACTGACGCACGATCACGGACGTACCGAACACCGGACGACACACACAAGGTGGGTACTTTCGCCAAGGTTAATTGTGTAAGGGCGGACATGAGCAAAGGTGTTTTCTCGTAAGTTAATTCTCATGAGCAAAGGTGTTTTCTCTTTAAGTTACTCTTCGTGAGCAATGGTGTTTTCTCTTTAAGTTAATTCTCATGAACAAAGGTGTTTTCTCTTTAAGTTACTCTTCGTGAGCAAAGGTGTTTTCTCTTTAAGTTATTCTCCGTGAGTAAAGGTGTTTTCCCTTCTAGCTATCCTTATGAGCAATGTTTACCCCGCTTTTTACTTCATTCGATTTATCATCTGAGGCTCAAGTTTTGCTACACGCACACCAGCGGTTTGGCCACCGCAAGGGTGTGCTTTTCCGGAAAAGTGGTACGTTGACCCGTGTACCCCACGCGACGGTGGCGTTAGGAATGGGGGCCCTCATGGGTGGAGGGTGTGAGCGGTGACGCCGAGGTTGGTGCTCGGCGGCCGAGGCAGGTGCTCGGCAGAGAGGGGGCACCGGGGTAGGGGCCCGGTGCGGTGTCCGGGGAGGGTGCCCGGTTTATGTTTGGTGCAGGTCATGATCGTTGTTGACGGTGTATGGGGGGTGACGGTTGCTCTGGTTACAGTGGTTTGCTTTATTATAGCTTTCTTGCTCATTATGTTTATTCTAGTCACTGACTTCCCACTCCGTGACAGGTTCGTCCAGGGGCGAGTGCTAGGGCACCGGTGAGGCCGCGAGAGTGCTGTTCTGGCTTTTAGTGACTTCAGATACAGTGACTTTCCTTTCCTTTTTCTTTTATTACTCATGCTAGCTAGTTGTGGATTGCGACACCCCCGTGGGGTCGAAGTGGATGTTGCCTTTTCCCTTTTTGAATAAACGAATGATTGTTGCATTCTTTCTTACTTGGCCGTTTTAAACAATGAAAAGCAAAGAAAACCGTTTGCGAAAACTACTTTTAAAACGTGGGTGTCGTGTGGGCACCGACTTTTACAAACCTTGTGGGATTTATGTGTTTGCGAACTGTTTTCACAAAGATCGGCATCGGGTGGGTGCCGTTTTCAAACCCCTGTGGATTTATGTGGCTTTCAAACGGTCTTTCATAAAACGATGGCATCGTGTGGATGCCGTTTTCAAAACCTTGTGATTATTTATCCTTTCAAAACATCGGCCTCTATGTTCTAAGTGAATATTAGAATATCACGTGAGTTGTTTGGTTGTATGTGAACGAGACCCCAACTGAGGTGGTTAGAGATTGTATGTGCTACGCCTTGTGAGACATTTTGTATGTGAGACGCCGTGCATATACAAAGGAGACTCTGCCCGTTTGCAGAGTGAATTTGTGTATGCGGCGGGTCTGGACATGCACCGGGGAGCGTTGGTTTACAAAAAAAAATATATGGCTGAATCAGGAGCATCGGTGGCTCTTCTTCCGCGCGATTCGAGCCCCCGGGGCGTGACAATGTAACTCTTTCCACATCTTTTGAGCATAACAATTTTCATTAACTCCCCCTCAAATGGCTATCAATTATTTAAAATATAAAGTATTCAACCAAAAATTGATCTCAATTTCATACTCGACTCAATTGTCAAATAAGATAAAAACTAAACCAAGAGATCATTTGAGAGAGAAATTGACTTTGATCAAAAAAAAGATGACTTAATTGACATAAATGATCATTGCATCAAATGAATTATTATGATATTCAAAGCATAATAAATTTCTAAATAAATGAAAGGATGCAATTAAAGTCTATAATTCTAATGCTCAATTAATGTTCTATGTACAAACATAGATAATGAACAAAAACACAAAACAAAACCTAACCTAAGCAATTATTTCAAAAAGGAATTATTTCAAGGAAAGCATTCCAATTGCCTTACGCAAATGAATAAATCGTTTTTGATCCAAAGGTTTTGTTAAGATGTCAGCTAATTGATTTTCAGTTGAAATGCAGGAAATTTGAAGAATATTTGATTCAACTAGCTCTCTTAGAAAATGATATCTAAGTTCAATGTGTTTTGTTCTCGAGTGCAACACAGGATTTTTAGAAATATTTATAGCAGTTGTGTTGTCACAAAGAATCGTTACCGAAGTTGCTGAAATCCGGAAGTCGCTCAACACACTTTTCATCCAAATGAGTTGGGTTGAACAACTACCTGCTGAAATATATTCCGCTTCGGCAGTCGAGAGTGCAATGCAGTTTTGCTTTTTACTATGCCATGCAACAAGGCAATGGCCAAGATAAAAACATGCACCACTCGTACTCTTCCGATCATCCACATATCCTGCCCAATCGGCATCTGAATATCCTATAATGTCAAGCGTTGTTCCCATAGGATACCAAATTCCGAAATTCAAAGTTCCTTTGATGTACCGGATGATCCTTTTCACCGCTTTCAGGTGAACCTCCTTTGGTGCTGATTGATATCTCGCGCAAATCCCAACACTAAAGGATATATCCGGGCGACTAGCCGTGAGGTAGAGTAGACTTCCTATCATACTGCGATAAAGCTTCTCGTCTACACTCTCACTAAGAGATTCACTTCTTAATCCCTTATTGCTAGTTCCCATAGGAGTCGGAAAATCTTTAGAGTTTTCTAAATCGAATTTCTTTACCAACTCCCTTGCATACTTGGATTGACACAAATGAATGCCTTCATCATTTTGTTTCACTTGCAATCCAAGAAAGTACGTCAGTTCGCCCATCATTGACATCTCAAATTCGCTTTCCATGGTTTCCGCGAATTTAGAAGCATCATTATCTCTTGTTGCCCCAAATACAATGTCATCGACATAGATTTGTGCCACAATGAAGTTATTCTGATAATGCTTCACAAAGAGAGTCCGGTCAGCTCCCCCTCTTGTATAGCCCTTTTCTAATAGGTGCTTTGTCAACCTTTCGTACCACGCTCGCGGTGCTTGTTTTAGACCGTAAAGAGCCTTTTTCAAACGAAAAACATGATTAGGTTGTTTATAGTCTACAAAACCTTTCGGTTGAGCCACATAAACTTCCTCGTTTAAAAACCCATTTAAAAACGCGCTCTTAACGTCCATTTGAAAGAGTTTTATTTTAAAATGACAAGCAATAGCGAATAAAATACGAATTGACTCGAGTCTAGCTACCGGGGCGAACGTTTCATCAAAGTCTATACCTTCAATTTGTGAGTAGCCCTGAGCAACTAGGCGTGCTTTGTTCCTGATGATGGTACCATCCTCGTTTTTCTTATTCTTGAAAATCCATTTAGTACCAATCACGTTGTGTTGCTTCGGAGGCTTCGTTAATTCCCAGACTTTGTTTCGTTCGAACTGATGGAGCTCTTCCTGCATTGCTTCAATCCAGTAGTCATTCTGAAGAGCTTCATCAATGTTCTTTGGTTCTAACATGGAGACGTAACATGCGACTCCACAAACCAACTGTCTCCGAGTCCTGACTCCTTCTTGTGGGTCTCTAATAATATTAGATTCCGGATGATCCTTGGAGATGCGTAATGTTTGTGGTAACGGAGTACTCGGAGGTACATGTGATAATTCCTGCACATCAGATAAACTTGAAGAACCATTAGATGCATCAACATTATCAGAAGAATTATTATGAGAAGATGCATTTGCAGGAGAATCATCATCTAGAGACATATCAGGGGTAGATTTATCAGATGCAAAGTGAAAAGCTTCATCTACTTTAACATTTATAGATTCTACCATCGTTTTAGATTCCAAGTTAAATACCCAATATGCTCTACTGTTTGTAGAATAACCCATGAAAATTCCTTCGTGACTTCGAGAGTCAGATTTTCCAAGATTTTTGCGGTCACGTAAAATGTAACAACGACTCCCAAAGATACGAAAATATTTGATATTAGGTTTTCTACAGAACCACAGCTCATATGGTGTATTTAAAGTTCCTGGGCACAAATACACTCGATTAATTACATAGACGGCGGTGTTCACAGCTTCAGCCCAAAAATATAACGGTAAATTCCGGCTATGAAGCATCACACGCGCCATCTCTTGAACAACCCTGTTTTTGCGCTCGACTACACCATTCTGCTGAGGTGTATAAGGTGCTGAGAATTCATGTTTTATGACAGTGGAAGTGCAAAAATCAATGAATTTAGAATTAATGAATTCTCCACCTCTATCACTTCGAATACGAACGATCTTTTCATTTCTTTCAATCATAATATGATGACAAATCTCATGAAAAGAGTCGAAAGTATCCGCTTTCTCTTTTAAAAATGTTACCCATGAATACCTAGAGAAATCATCAACCAAAAGAAAAATATACCATTTACCTTCCAAAGTTGGTTGACGAGTCGGCCCCATTAAGTCCATGTGCAGTAATTCCAAGGGCCGATTGGTACCAACGTGGTTCAAGGATGAAAGAAGAATTCACCTTTGCTTACCCAAACCTTTTGAGTTTTGGGGTACGTCGGCAATGATTGTGAAGTTATTCTTCTCGGTGAAAGCGTCTTGATTGATTCATCGTTTTTCCTTGACGTCATCGTCTTGTTTGATGTACTACCAATGTTCTTTCCTTTTGAAAGATACTTCTTTGATTTCCGGGGAGACAACTCATTGGTAGTAGTTGCAAGAGGTGCTTGATTTGTTCGTTTTGCTCCCATCTTGCAATTTCTTCTAATGTGCCCTGCAAAACCACAATGAAAACATACCTTTGTTCTTGACGATCCCGAAGAGGGTGAGGTAGGGTTGTTGTCATTGTATGCTGTAAATTCCGTCGTCGGAGGAGGAGATACCGACTGGGGCACAAAAACTGTTCCACTCGAACTAGGACTGTCGCCAGTTTGAGTGTATCCGAGGCCGAATCGATTTGTTTGACCAAGACCAAGCATCTTATCCAACTTGCTCATTCCAGAAGAAAAATGCTTTAAATCATCTTTGAGTAGGAAAATGGTCTTCGTCATTTCCATTTTTTCCTGTCGGGCCTCGGTATAGAGCTTCAAGAAGTAACCAGCTTTATCAATCATTTTTACATGTTCCTTCTCAAAATGCTCATTTTTCTCTTGAAGTGAAGCATTTGCTTTTATCAGGTTATCCCTTTCCACTTCAAGACCGGTCGAGAGAGAAGTTGCTCTTTTTACTTCTTCTTCGAGATCCTGCAATCTCTCTCTCAACCCCTTGTTTTGCTTAGCCAGTTTCTTTGAATCCCTCAAAAGTTTATGGTAGGCTAGAGCAAAATCTTCACCTTCAGAGTTACTCGATTCGTCGTCCGTTGCAGTTTTTTCAACCTGGGAGGAGTTGGACAATGAATCGAATGTACTTGCCATTAAGCACATGAAGGGTGAAGATGTGGACGCGTGGAATGCCGTTGCGTTATTCTCTTCATCACTTGAGGATGACTCATTTGACGTTGAGGTGTCATCCCAAGTGACGGCTTGCATCGCTTTCTTCTTTGACGGATTCTTATTTGGACACTCCGTTGAGATATGACCGTACCCACGGCACTTGAAGCATTGGACTTGTCCCTCTGAGCTTTTCTTATCCTTTGAAAAACTTTCTTGCTTTCTTGACTTTTGGCTTGAAAAACCTTTGCCTTTCTTCCACTTTCCGAAGGATAGAGTTTTACTTGAATTACCCCTTCGAAAGTTTCGGCGAAACTTTCTTGTCAAGAGAGCAAGCTGCTTCTCAAAGTCCTCCATAGATAGGTTCTCGTCATCGTCTGAGGAGGATGAATCCGCGTCTTCTTCTTTTGTTGTTTTCAACGCAAAACCTGAAGACTTAGAAGTAGATGCTTTTCCAGAAGAATAGTTAGTAGGAAATGTCATTTCATATGTTTGTAATGAACCAACTAATTCTTCTACACGGATTTCGTCCGGGTGTTTAATAGTTTCAATGGCAGTAACCTTGGAACGAAATCTTTCAGGAAGAGTTCTTAAAATCTTTCTTACAATTTTAAATTCTGGAATTTTCTCTCCCAAGTTAGCACATGAATTCACGATGTCTTGCAATCGTGTATAGTAGTCTGTGAATGATTCATTTTCTGCCATGAAAATGGTGTCAAGTCTGCTCGTAAGCATTTGCAGCTTTTGAATCTTCACAAGGTTAGTTCCCTCATGTGTAACTTGAAGAACATCCCAGATTTCTTTTGCAGTCTCACATGCCGAGACGCGAGAGAATTCTGTTTGTGACAAGGCATTAAATAAAGCGTTAATTCCTTTGCCATTGTAAGATGATAAGTCTATCTCTTCCTTGGTCCATTTCGACCTAGGTTTGATGGTGTGAACATCAACAATAATTTCTGTTAGATTTAACCATCCTAACTCAATTGATTGCCACACCTGTTCGTCGATGGAAATAAGAAATGCTTTCATCCGTACTTTCCAGTAGGCATAGTTTGTTCCATCGAAGAACGGGGGTCTGTTGATGTTTCCACTTTCAACCATTGTTTACAACCCTATTCCCTCTCTGATACCAATTGTTGGGTTATGTTAAGATATGGATCTAAATAGGGGAAAAACCACCTAGAGGGGGGTGAATAGGTGTAAACAATAAACACTCAAAAATCGTTGCGCAATAAAACCCAATGCGGAAATGAAAATATAACACGCAAGATTTTTACGTGGAAAACTCCAAAACCGGAGTAAAAAACCACGAGACCGATAACACGGCGAAATCCACTAGAATCATAACACGTACAAAGGTGATATACCGTACTCACAGACGACTCGACCTTTTTCCATACACTCCTAGTAGATCTTCTCCGCTCGCTCCGCAACGCTCCTCGAATCCACGATTAGCGTCCAACGCCGAATCCACGGCGTCCAACGTCGAATCCACGACTAGCGTCCAACGCCGAATCCACGGCGTCCAACGTCGAATCCACGACATCCAACCGAATCCACGGTCTTCACCCAGTAGCACGTCTCGAATCCACGAACGTACCTCGCTCCGAATCCATGAGAGCGGTTGCACCTTGAATCCACAAGGCCACGCGAGTCCACGCGCCGATTTTGGGAAAATCATTGTTTTTGGGTGGTGATGATCCACCGAATACTTAGATCAAAGATAGATCGGAAATACCATCTAAGTATTCATTAATTTGATTCTACTCAAAATCTGAGTATGAAAACCTAGAATCAAATTAATCAATATAGATGAAGAGACATAGATTTAATCTCGTTATTTCCTTTCTTCTCTATATGTGGATTTTTCTCTTTTTGATCGTATTTTGGATTACCCTAAAAATGAATCGTAGGGTCTAGATATAGGTTAGAAACCGTTAGAAGAGGATAAGAATCAAAAACTAACCTTTTCTGAAATTTTACAGGACGACGGTCCGGACTGGAATTATGGCGGTCCGTACTGTCGTAGCGAAACAGACTTTTTCCAGAAAAACATACCTTCGGGGTCCGGACTGTAATTTCCACGGTCCGGACTGTTCATGCAATTCCTGCAAATTCCACGTTCGGGGTCCGGACTGAAGTCACCAGGGTCCGGACCGGAATTGCGCATGAACTAGCCTATGTTCGGGGTCCGGACTGTAATGTCAGGTCCGGACTCTGAACATGTAGTATGTCCAGTTTTTGATTTTTATGCAATTAAAAATTCATCCAAGTGTTTCTACACTATAAGAAGTATTCGGATCACCAAAAATATTTAGTTAAACGTACCTGATCCTTTTGAATTCTTCTTTCTTGAGATTGAGGTATATGATCCAAACTTCTTCTTTCTTGAGATTGAGGTATATGATCCAAACTTCTTCTTCTTCAATCTTCAAGACTTAATCAATTTCACGAAATACGCCAACACAAATTCCTTAACATATGAAAGTTGGCTAAATGGATTAATTGTTGGGACATGATGACATATCTATGTGCGGGTACCACGTTAGTGATTTATTATGGATGAGAGAGTATTTACATGTGTAGTTGGCCGGTGATTTTAGCATGTTGATTATATCCATGCGGATTGATTATTTGATACACATGTGGAACCGTTATTTGATTCACTTTCTTTCGTCTTGCCTGAGGACATTTGCATGCTTGTATGGACATCTAGATAGGCCACTATTTATTACTACACTATCATGTTGGGACTTGACTTAGGAGAAACCATGATTGTTTCCTTTCTCCTTCTCATTTAGACTTTTGAGTCTGGTTGCTCGGGTTCGATCAGGGGTTTGGGATAGTGTAGCGGGGACCTTGGGGTCGGGGACAGGTGGTATTTGATTATGGGTACTGCGGCTATCGCGGATAGTAGGCGGTTGACCGGATATTGATTATTATTTTACCCTATTTTGGATTGGGGGTTATTGCGGCTACCGCGGATAGTAGGCGGTTGACCGGATGTCGGATGTGGGACATGATTGTGATTGTGGGGTATTTCGGTGACCGCCGATATTGGGCGGTTGACCAGTTGTCGGTTGTTGGGCTTGATTGTTGACAGTGGGTATCGCGGCGACCGCGGATATTGGGCGGTCGACCAGAGAGTTACTTATGCATCAGATTGCGGATCGCGGTTCTTTAGTGGAGGGTTTTGTTCCACTTTAGTATAGTTGTGATCCAGTCCTGCTTTTATGATACTTGTGACAGTGATTGAGTTTTATTATCACACCGGCGCGGCTTTATATGCCCGGTGATGCTTTCCTCGTGTGGGTCGCTCCCCTCGAGTTCCCCTCCGGAGGCTGGGGTCAGATGATTATTGGGTTTTTGCCATCACATCGGCGCGGTTATTGCCCGATGATGAGGGCGGCGGCAGGCAGTACCAGTTTTTACTGGTGGATAGATTGGGTTACTGATGCATACATACAGTCTTTCCTTTCGGTATTGCATTTAGAGGCATGCTAGTGGTGGTTTTCCCCTTTTCAGCAGTTCTGTTTACAGCTTTACCACTTATTCCTTTTCTTGCCTCTGGTAGACTTAGTGGGTACGCCGGAGTTGGAAGCTTTACCCATAGGGGGAGGCTTCTGGTTTACTAGTGGTTCTCACCCCCATTGTTGTTTCCCTCTTTTCTTCCTCCTGTTTTGCAGAGTCTTCTGCGGGAGTTGCTGATCTTTCGGTCTTTGTTCGAGGCGAGGGAGTCACGAGCTAGATCCTTACCGCCCGAGGAGTGTAGCTGTATCCCCTGGTTGGAGATTCCTTGTAGCTGTCAGCTGGTTTTTATTGTTTACTTTGAGAGGGATCTTTTGTATTTGGAGAGACTGATGTACTATAGTTTTAGTTTATCTCCCTTTTTGGAGTTTGAGAGATGCTGTATTGAGGGTATTGTATGAGGATTATCTGTATTTGAGGAGATGGATGTTGTACTTTATTTTGTGTTGTACAGTGATTGGATTTTATTTTATAGCATTTTATTTCCGCTCTGATATTTGCGTAGCTATAGTACTATCCTTTGCAGGTTAGACGCTTCGCCTATGCGGGATTTTGCATAGGTGGCGGATCTGTTGGCGAGCCCGGGTCGCAGTTCGACCTTGGGGCGTGACATCGGCAATCTTAGAAATCTTGTCTTGTGGTAGCATGACTACCGGGTTGGGACCCGTTGGGCAAGAATTTCAGAGGGTTTAACAACTTGAACTAAAGCGCGCACAAGAATGTGAAAGAAAAAAGAAAAATAGAGTGGCCTGGGTGGCCGGGTTAGCTTAACCCCTTTTTACAGCGGCATAGTGGCCGAGTTTATGGATATTAGCCTGGTATGGCTGGACATGGTAACATTGGGTCGATGAGTATACACAGATAGTGTAGTGACATTTTATATGCATATCGGCATGTTAACATTGAGGTTTATAGTTTTCCTAGCATACTACTATTATTGCTTCCATTGGAACAAGCGGTGTAGAACATTCTTTCTCGGTGGTTGAACCCACTTGGAACTTCGTTGTAGTTCTCACACCCTCGGGTGACCATCTTTTCAGGTCAAGATACAGCCATTGAGACAGACGACAGGGCAATGGCCCAGACGCATAGAGACCTAGAGGGTCTAACAGATGTTATCCCTTTTATATTTTGAATGAACTATGTATTGTGAGGAAAAAAAATGTAAAAGTTTGTAAAATTATTTAATTGCAAGTTGAGAGATGAAAATGTAATAAATTTAATTTATCGTTCACTCTTATCATGCTTTCATTAACTGTTTAAACTTATTGTTTATTGAATGAAAGTTTTTAGCTATAATAGTTTTTACTCTGATATTGGATCTCATCATACACATTGTTTGATTGGAGATGGATGTTACCGTTCCTTTCGGATAGTGAGAGGTCATGCCCGATTGGCGGGTCGTTGGCGTGCCCGAACTGTCCAAATTGGCGGTCTCGGGGCGTGACAGTAGCTTCAACCCAAGCTGTCACGTTCCGAGACCGCCAATTTGAACAGTTCGGGCACGCCAACAGACCCGCCAATCGGACATGACCTCTCTATATCCGAAAAGAACGAAAACATCCATCTCAATGAAAGTAAGTTTATAATGAGATATAATATCAGAGTATAAAACTGCTAAACTAAAACTTTCATTCTTTTAAACAAATAGTTTTACATGCATCTAAAAGTAAAGTATAAGAGTGAACTACAAAATATAGAGTTAATTACATTTTTCTCTCAACATGTGTTTAAGCAAATTTAGAATTTCATCTCTTTCCTCACTATATATAGTTCACTCAAATGCCAAAAATATAAAGGTACGGCTAGAATGGCTAGGTCGCTAAACTGTTGGGCTCTTGCCCCTGTCATGTGCCTCGCCGACGGTATCTAGATCTGTAAAAAATGGTCACCAAAGGGTGTGAGAACTACAAATAGTTTCCAGTGGGTTCAACCACCGAGAAAATATGTTCTACGCTGTTTTGTCCAATGGAAGCAATAGTAGCAAGATGGTATGTAAATATGGAAAGCTGGAAATGCTAACTAGCATGCTGATAAAAAAAATTCTACACTACTAATCATACTCATAAAGTATGCTACTATGCCATGACTCGGCCACTATACCGCTATAAAAGGGGTCACCTCTAATCCGGCCACCTTGCCCCACTTTACACTTTCATTTAGTTATTCGACCCTTTGGAAGTATCTCATCTGATGGGTTCCAACCCTAGTAGTCATGCTACCAATAGACGAGTCTTTAACCCATAGGCGCCACTTGCACTTTAGTTGCTCTTGTTATACCATTCGGAAGTACCTCACCTATACCAACGGGCCCATGCCCGGGGAGACGGCTATTGCTCTCACACTCCCAGGTCTACGAGTCCCCATTCCGAAGGTGCCATAATCCTTTCCTTTTTGCTTTTGGCTTTTGGCATTTGGCTTTTTTCTTTCGCCTTTTACCTTAGGTTATTAACTCAAAGATAGCCATGATGTCTCAAGGACCATCATTAGGTTGGAGTTATTTTGTTTGCTCAAGTTTGCACATTCACCCTAAGTCCACGGCTTTAGGGTCGCTAATTGTCCATAAGCACACCAACCTCAAATGAACTACTCTAACTGTGGTGTCCCGATTTTTCCGTGTGACTTGACTGGGTGGTCGGCGGTGAGAAAACACCTATTAATGGTGTATCGAGCCCGTTGTGCATCAAACAGACGTCAAAAACGGACTCAGCGTGCAAAAATGGTGAAAATTGGCTATTTGGGCCAAATAGGCTCAATTCGTAGCGGGCCGGTCCACGAGCCCGTGGGTGTGCACCGGACGCAGCCGGCGCCACAGGCCGCCACGTGGAGGCTTGTGATTCGCCGCAATCAGCGGCATTGATTGGCGGGCGCATGCGAGCGACGACCGCGTCAACGACGCGGGCGCCTCACGGCGCCTCGCAATTGGGCACGCGCCAGCCGCCCATACGCAGGGGCAGGACACGCGGCGCCTCGCGAGCAGCCTTCCCTCGCTGCGGCGTGGAGCGGGACATGCGGCGCCCCGCGATTGGCGGGCGCCGCTATTTCCTGTTTTGGCCGGATCGCGTGTGGAGCCCGTGTGTGATTTAGCCAATTGATTCACTTAGCCTATTTTAAGCCACTTCCCCTCTCCATTTTCGAACTTTGGAGGGGTCTTTGAGCTCCTTCTTTTGACAGGGTTGTTCCTCTGCTAGTCCTCCACCTTCTATAGAATTTTGGGAATTTTTGGAGTCTGTAACATCAGTGTTTTTCCCGCTTCGGTGCGCTTCAACGTTTCCTTTTCCGGTGGTTTTCTCTGTCCTAGTTTCGTCCGTGAGCTCCCCAGGACAGACCCGAGGGAATTTTTAGCTGATTTCTATGGCAGCTTTTCCATGAGAGGTAGATCTTCGATTTTCTTATTTACCATTTCTCTCAGTTTTGGGTTTTTAGTGGGTTTTCTGGATCATCTTTGAACCCCTTTCTTGCTGTGGAATTTTTCTGGACAGCTAAGATTGTTCGAATTTTATTTCGGTGCTCGGCTATCGGATTTTGGTCTATGAGGACTCGATCGACATCTACACTTTGCGAGGATCATAGTCGTATTTTTCTTGGGATTTTTGGAAGCCATCTCATAGGTGAAATTTTTACTGTTTTGCAGACAGATGTGCGACAATGATGTCGTTTTACTGATTTTGGACTTACCGCAGTGTTTGGCTCATATCTCGGTGACCGGGAGGACTTTTTGGGTGTTTTTGGGCTCGTTGGAATCGTGGGAACCTAAGGATTACCCACGTTCAGTTTCAGACCATTTGGAATTTGGATCATCGCACACATCTAGGTGGGTTGCTTTCGTCTCCAAAACCGGTGGACGGTTCTCTAATTCTATATGACTGCAAGCATGCATGTTAATGTACCACGTATATGTTTGAGGTATAAGCATGAGAATTGTTCTAAGCTTTGGAAAAATTAATGCTTATTGAAATTATTGGCAGTTAGTGAACTTGAGAACTTGCATGATTATTTGATTATTAGAGGAGTTTGTGGGCTATATGGCGGTTGTGGTCACCTATGCTAGTTGAGAGCATGTTGAGGGAGATGATGTTTATATTGGTTGATATTTGGGATCATGTCTGATAGTGTTTCCTATTCTTCTTATTCAGTTTAATTAAATGCTATTATTGGAACTTTGACCTAGCACCTCGTCATATGATGCATGTTTCAACAAGACTAGTAGAAAACTCCAACTTGGGCTAGTTTATTTATGCTTTAGACACTCCCACACATTTATTCTTTTCACCTTGACTTAGAGTGTTCCTCGCCCGGGTAGTGGGTCAAGTGGTCGGGTTGCTGTGGGATGCATGTTACACTCGTGCCTGGGGGTCGAGTGGTGTAATATCACAGTTTTATGTAACATTTTACCCTCCTGCGAATAAAGGTTATGCCGAGTAAAAGTAATTTAACGAGTTTACTTAATTGGTAATCTCGTGGTGCGGGCATTTTTCTGTGTTAGAGCTCGAAAAACGGTGAACGACGGTGCAACCGGATCCGGATTCCGACTTACGGATCCCCTTGAAAGGGGTACTTAGGATCACGGTAACCGTCGGGTGCGCCGGGATCCGTGTAAAAGGGATGCGCACGCTTTTCGAGGAGATAAGGAACCTTATCTTGGGGTTTCGATAATTAACCGATTAACTAATTAATACCCGGTAGGGGTTTCCATGGTGCGTACTGAGAAATAGAATTTAATTTCCCGGAAAAGTGGAAAAAGCGAAACCCTAGCCGGAGAAAAAAGAAAGAGAGAGGAAAAAAAAAAATGAAACCCTAGCCGGAGAGAAAAAAGAAGAAAACGAAAAAGGAAAAGGCGAAACCTAACCGGAAGAAAAAGAGAAGAAGGAATGAGAAAGCGGAAGGACCCGATTTTCCCCGACGATCGTGTTAAAGACGGGAGCGGGAACGGATCTCCGTCTTTGACGATTCGCGGTAAGCGTTGCTTCTTTCGGTTTTTCGTTTTGGAGTTTTCGTGTCGTTGTGGGTTGCCGATCTAGCTACCCTACCCGGCGTTGCCGCCGTGAAACCCTAGGGCATCGCAGTCGCCGCCGCATCATGACGCGCCGCGCAGGGCCGGTGCCCGCGCGGCCGCGGCTTGCGCCGTGCGGGGCTAGAGCCCCGTGCGGCTGCAGCAGGTGCCGCGCGGGCGGGCGCCCGCGCTGCTGAGGCGCGCGGCCGCAGCTTGCGCCGCGCGGGGCTAAAGCCCCGCGCGGCCGCAGCAGGTGCCGCGCGGGGGGGCGCCCGCGCGGCTGCGGCGCGCGCCGCGCGGGGCCGGCGCCCGCGCGGCCGCGGCTTCTGCCGCGTGGGGCCGGCCCCCGCGCGGCCGCGGCTTGCGCCGCGCGGGACTAGAGCCCCGAGCGGCTGCAGCAGGTGCCGCGCGGGCGGGCGCCCATCCGGCTGCGGCATGCACAGCGGTGCCCGCACGGCCGCGGCTGCGTCGCGCGGGGCTAAGGCCCGCGCGGCCCCAGCAGGCGCCGCGCGGGGCCGATGCCCGCGCGGCCGTGGCTTGCGCCGCGCGGGGCCGGTGCCCGCACGGCTGCGTCATGCGCCGTGCGGGGCCGGCGCTCGCCCGTCCGCATGGCCGCAACGCCGCAAGGGTGGCCCCGTCGCTCGTCGCGCACGGGCGCCGCCCCCGTGTCATGTTGTTAGCAGTGTTTTTGGACTTATGGACTTGGTTTATTTACCATTATTTTTCTGACCTAACAACTGTAGTTTTGGGGACTATTTTTAGGTCCGAGTGCCGATTTGGAGCGAGGTTCGGTCTCCGGTTTTCCGGTTCGCACAACTGAGGTGGGTACTTTGATTAATTTTGGTGCGGGGTCATTCCCGGGTATGTTGTTCGATAAAGTAGATATTTTTGGTAAATTAACTAACCCCATTGCGTGTAAATTCCGTTTGTTATTCTAATTGAGGCGGCTGCGGTCGCATTAGCGTTTTATTAATCTGACCAAAGCAGCTGAGGTCGCAGCATAGTTTTCATACTCATATTGCTTACACGCACACCGGCGGTTTGGCCACCGCACAGGGTGTATTTTTCCGGAAAGATGGTAAGTTTTACCCGTGTACCCCACGACTAGAGATGATGAGGACCCCTCAAGGAGAGGCGGCTGCTACTTGGGCAGTCGAGGGGATTGGTGGCACCAAGAAAATGAGTACGGTATTTGGGGTTGGGGCCCAACTTATTTTAAATCCGGGGTATGTGCCCGGTGAGTTTGTGACAGGGATTTAGCTTTACATGAGGGGGAAGTAAATGCTCCGGTGTATCGGTTGGTTCTTTTCAGTTATCGTATTTACTTATGTGTTCTACTTTATCAGTCACTGACTACCCACGCTGTGACAGGTCCGCGCAGTGGTGGGAACCGGGACGACGGTGAGGCATCGGTTAGAGGACCCTAGCCGTGATGGCTATTAAACTTTATCGTTTCTGGTTATCTCTTGATGTTGGTTAGTTAAACTGTGATTTCTACTTGTGTGGTTTCTTGTGGATGTTGGAATGAGGATTTCGTGTGGAATTATCTTCTCTTATCTGTGAATGTTAAGATGTGTAATTGCGGCTCGTTTTAAAGTACAAACATAGTTTTAAAAGTATTTTCAAACCAAGTGTCGTGTGGGCACTGATTTCAAAACCCATGGATTTATCCTTTCAAGCGTAATGGTCGCCTAAAAGAATTTGCGAAAACGTTTTGTAAAACTGGGTGTCGAGTGAACACCGACTTTCAAAACCTATGGGTTTATGCTATAGTCTGAATGTGATAGTTAGGACTGTATGGTTAGGTGTAGACTCTCCTCGCTGTCTTTCATGGTTTGCATGGTTAAAGTATTTGTCGTGCTTGGAACGCCGTGCATATACAAGGAGGCTCCGCCCGTTTGGGGAGTGAATTTGTATATGCGGCGGGTCTGGTGCACACCGGAGATGAGGTTCATTTAGAAAAAAAAAAATGGATACGTTTTCCGCTCTTTCAGAACCTCCGGGGCGTGACAGATTATATGGTATCAGAGAAAACGACTTCAACCATTGCGGTCAGTGACCAACATCCACAGAGTGTAATACCACAAGTAACTAATCAAATCGATAACCAAGGTGTAGGTGTGTAATATACAAGCGTGAGCGCGGGGAAAAAGGGATAGAGTCCCAGAGTTAGTAGGTCAAGGTGTCAGACAGATTGAATTATGCTTAATGATGTTTTCTTTGCCCACAGTGGAGAATGGCTCGTACGAGATCATCGACTGATAACGCCGGAGCCGACAATGCGGCTCCAGCAGCTGCGGAGAATGAGCTAATCCGCCAACAGCTGTAAAGTACCGGGGCATTGGATAGCGCGCCGACCACACAGATGGCTTGGAGCAGAGAGTTGCCTTGAGCTTGTTGTATCTGAGGTTACAGTTGATGCCGGGTTGATTCGGATCAACGCGGAAGCTCCAGCTCGATTCGGGGTTTTTCCGGGCTTTGTAGGCCGATTGAGGATGAGATTGGGAATTTCAGACTTCACCGTGGAGTGCCGGAAATTCAGGAACACTTGGAACAGGTGTACTTTTGATTTACAGCGAGGTTCGGGAGGTTCCGGACTGACGCGGAGGACCCGGAGTCAAAAAGTGAGTCGGAACTGGCAATTTTGGAGCCGGTAATGGATTTGAGCACCCCGACTCAACGGATAAGCTTTTTGAGGAGAAAAAGCTGTGGACACGTGTACTTTTGATTTACAGCGAGGTTCGGGAGGTTCCGGACTGACGCGGAGGACCCGGAGTCAAAAAGTGAGTCGGAACTGGCAATTTTGGAGCCGGTAATTGATTTGAGCACCCCGACTCAACGGACGAGCTTTTTGAAGAGAAAAAGCTGTGGACACGTGTACTTTCGATTTACAGCGAGGTTCGGGAGGTTCCGGACTGACGCGGGGGACCCGGAGGTAAAAAGTGAGTTGGAACTGGCAATTTTGGAGCCGGTAAGTGATTTGAGCACCCCGCCTCAACGGATGAGCTTTTTGGAGAGAAAAAGCTGTGAGCGCGTGTATTTTCGATTTACAGCGGAGTTCGGGAGGTTCCGGGCAGCGGCGGAGAGCCCGAAGGCAAAAAGTGAGTTGGAGTTGGAGTCTTTGGAGTTAATTAATTAGCGGAATTAATTAATAAAGCTTTATGCTTTATATAAAGGGCCCCAGCCTCCCTGTAGCAGCAGAGAAAGAAAGGAAAAGAGAAAGAAAGGAAGAAAGAAAGAAAGGAAAGGAAAAGAGAGGAAAAGGAAGAAGAAGAAGAAGAAGAAAATGGGATTGGAGCTTCTTGGATTTTGGACTCGCCGTTGGAGGCCGTGTGAAGCTCGTGGGCGTGCGACGCGCGGCATCGAGGTAAGCAATTTCTCCTTTTTAAGGTTTCTTGGAGTTTTTGAGCTTTAGGGATTTTTTTTGGTGTTTAAAAATCAAGAAAAAAATGGATTCTTGGATTTTTGGGATTTTCGGATTTTATCGGTTTTTTTCGGGGCTTTTCTGGGTTTTGCCGTCGCCGGCGGCCGCGCGCGCAGCGCGCAGCGGCGCACGCGCGGCGCCAGGGTGCTGCGGTTGGCAGCACCCTGCGGCGAGGTGCCGCTGGGCGCGGCGCCGCGTGCAGCAAAGTGCTGCACGCGGCGCTGCCTGGCCGCGCGCAGGCGCGCGCGGCAGGGCCGCGCGCAGGTGCGCGCGGCGCTGCCTGGCCGCGCGCGGGCGCGCGCGGCAGGGCCGCGCGCAGGTGCGCGCGGCACTGTTTGGCCGCGCGCAGGTGCGCGCGGCATGGCCGCGCACGGGCGCGCGCGGCAGGGCCGCGCGCGGGTGCGCGCGGCACCGCTGGGCCGCGCGCAGGTGCGCGCGGCATGGCCGCGCGCGGCAGGGCCGCGCGCGGGCCTGCGCGGGCCGCGCGCAGGCGTGCGCGGGCCTGCGCGGGCCTGCGCGGGCCGCGCGGGCCGCGCGCGGGCCTGTGCGGGCCTGCGCGGGCCGCGCGGGCCGCGCGCGGGCCTGTGCGGGCGCGCGGGCGCGCTTGACCGCGCGCAGCGCAGTGGGCTGCGCGCGGGCCCGCGCGCAGCGCCGCAGGGCGCTGCGCGCAGCGCCGCTGGGCACCGCGCGCAGCGCCGCTGGGCGCCGCGCGCAGCGCCGCAGGGCGCTGCGCGGTGCGCTCCGGCACCGCGCAGCGGGTCGCTGCGCGGCGCGGCTGGGTTGGGCGCCGTGCGGCGGGCCTCTCTCGTCGCGCGGCTGGGTTTTCGCCGCGCGGCGTGCTCCCGGACGGCGGGCGACTCCTCGGGTTGCGTGCCGGCGCCGTTTTTTCGCCGTCGGAGCCCGTTGGTCGCCGTCGGCCGCTGTTTTTCGCCGCCGCGAGCTGTTTTTCGCCGTCGGGCGCTGGTTTTCGCCGACGGAGCTGGTTTTCGCCGCCGCGCGCTGTTTTTCGCCGTCGGGCGCAGTTTTTCGCCGACGGAGCCGTTTTTCGCAGTTTTCGCCGGCAGATTTCGCGAGCGGTTTTCGCAGGAATTTCGCAAGCTGGTTTTGAGCTGTTTTTTCGCCGACGGAGCTGGTTTTCGCCGCCGCGTGCTGTTTTTCGCCGTCGGGCGCTGGTTTTCGCCGACGGAGCTGGTTTTCGCCGCCGCGTGCTGTTTTTCGCCGTCGGGCGCTGTTTTTCGCCGACGGAGCTGGTTTTCGCCGCCGCGTGCTGTTTTTCGCCGTCGGGCGCTGTTTTTCGCCGACGGAGCTGGTTTTCGCCGCCGCGTGCTGTTTTTCGCCGTCGGGCGCTGTTTTTCGCCGACGGAGCTGGTTTTCGCCGCCGCGTGCTGTTTTTCGCCGTCGGGCGCTGGTTTTCGCTGACGGAGGCTGTTTTTCGCCGTCAGATGCCCGGTTTTGACCGTTTTGTTTAATTTTGCGATTTCTTCGCTTCTGGCAGCTTGCGGCGCTGTTTTTAGCTTCCGTCGAGGCTGGTTGTGTGTTTCTTCGCCGCGTGGAGCCGCGGGTTTGTTTCGGGGCGTCCGCTGGGTGAGCGGTCTCGTGGTTGGACATGGCGTGCCCCGATTCGCGTGCGGATTCTGGCATCGGGCTTCGGGTTGCGTGCGGACCCCTTGGAGGCCAGGTAAGCCGCTGTGCCAATTGCAAGTGTCGACGAGCAATTGGTGGCTTTCTGAGGTGGGTTGGTTTTCTCTCCAAGTCTACGGACTTTCTTCTAATTCTATTGTGATAGGATTGCATGCTAGTTTAAGTGTTTTCTTGGAACTTAACTAGCACCCCCGTCATATGTGCATGAGTTTGACCAGACCATTTGTGAACCTTAATTTGGGCTAGGTTCCTTTATGCTTTAGACATCCCGCACTTTTCTTATCCTTCGGGACTTAGAGTTTCCTCGCCCGGGTAGTGGGCCGAGTGGTCAGAGTGTTGTGGGACGGGTGTTGCACTCGGGCCTGGGGGGCCGAGTGGGGTCTGGTGGCTGGGTTAGGCCAGTGTTAGCATTTTGGGGAGCCGTTTCAGATAAACGGTGGTCCCGGGGGTTTTCCTTTCCACTGTTCTTCTCGTCACCACCAGGTTGGGGTCGTGGTGCACGTGTGTTAGCAGGACCTTGAACCCAGAACCTTTTTGGATAAATACATGATTTTGGTCAGCCAATGTTTCTTCCAAGCCTCGCAAGGTTGTCTGAGTCTGTTCTCGTCCGTTGGGACGAAGGCATCAGCTCTTCGAGGCTTGGGCATAAAACTTGATTTCAAAGGGTTTCCTAAAAAAGACTAAAAATCATTATAAAGATGGCTTTCTCTCAGATCGAATGATTTTCTGAAATAAATGACATGGTTTCTTATAAACTTAGCCGCCCGAGCGGATTCGAGTGATCTGGGTTCTAAGGGCTGCTTTCTCTCTTGGGGACGTAGATGTTAGTCTCCCAGGGTTTCGGACCCTCCGTAGATCTGGCCGTGGAGTAGCTCCGGCCGTGAGTTGAGTGTTGAGTTCAGTGGAGTTGTGTTGTGGGAGCCGTGGGAGAGGACGGTGGTCCCAGCTGTGTAGTACCTTCGTTGAGTGGGCCTGTGTTGTGAGATTGAGTCGTGGAGGGTTCTCCGACTGAGTTTGTGCTTTGAGCATCGAGATACCGATCTGTTTGATCGAGGACCACAGCCTGCAGGAGCCACTTGTGAGACAGTGATACTGATGAGATACTTGAGTTCGGTGGGGTCGCACCCCTCGAACCACGCCCCGGGTGCGTTGATGATTCCGAGCCTGATGAGGCTGCGATGATGATACCGAGCCTGACGAGGCTTCGATGATGCGCCTAGTTCATGTACTAGAGGTCGCTTGATACCCCTGGCCGTGCTACCATGGGGTCACTGTGTGAGATATTGAGTTTGTCCGTTTGGACACCCTGGTTGATACACCAGGGGGCGCAGGCTTGTTTCGACTGGACCCGGGTGGGCAGTCGCTGAGATTTGTGATGTACTGAGAGAGTGATGGTGTAGCATGTGTCATAGTAGAGCGTCTTGGGCTTAGTACTTGTGACATGTTGTCAGCAGTGTGTGACTGCATTCCATCATCCATAGTCTCTTCTTATTGAGCATAGTAGATAGAGGCATGATAGCTGTAGATTCTTTTCCAGCTTATTTATCTTATTATCATTCCTTTCTCTATCTCTTGCCTCTGGTAGACTTAGTGGGCAGACCGTGGTTCTTGGAGACGGTACCCACTGAGAACTACTATAGGATGTAGTTCTCACACCCTCTGTCGGTGACAGGTTGCTGAGGCTTTCTTCCGTTCCTGCTGTGCTTGACTGGACGAACCGAGGACAGGGAGTCGCGTGATAGTTCCCTACCAGCATTGTTACTTTAGAGAGAGGTAGATGTACCATCCCGGATTGTGGGAGTGGGTTATGTTCTTGTTAGCTATCTCCCCTTTGGATTTGTAGATGTTGTATAGGTGCACTTCTTTTTGTATCATCTGATTTTGGGAGATAGGGCTATGTGTTGTAGCAGCTTTGTAGTTGAGAAAAAATTTATAGTACAGCTTTTTATCCGCTCTGATATCTGTGTAGCTGTAGTTTTGTCTTTTGCAGGCTAGACGCTTCGTCTGTACGGCAGTTTCCGTACAGATGGCGGATCTGTTAGCGAGCCCGGGTCGCAGTTTCGACCCCGGGGCGTGACAGATTAGAGTGGTATCAGAGCCTAGGTTATAGGTCATTGAGGACTTAGAAACCCTAGGCTTGTGGTTGGACATTAGGATGACTACGTGAGAGTCGTGACTTTTAGCGAGAGTCCAGATTGAGTTTTTACCTCTCCCTCGGGTTGGGATGAGTGATTTGATATGTTATTCTCTCAAAGTGATTATGTTGGCTGCAGACAACATAATACTTTAGGAAGGATAGCAAATTTTAGACTCTCGCTGGATTGGGTCGTATGGTTGTTGTGTCCTGATGTTTGTTTTGTTTCAGTTACTTGCGATGCCGCCGAGACGTCGTGCAGCGACGAGCGGGCGTTTGACCTCAGCTGAGGAGCCCGGACGGCGGGCTGCCGAGCAGGCTAGGCAGGGTGAGGTACAGGATCTGCGGGCTCAAGGGGCCCAGATGTCGGATGCGTTGCGGCGCCAGGAGGAGAACATGGAGCGTGTGTTGCGCATGTTTGAGCTGAGAGCATCTCCCGGGGTATCGCCAGTAGTACTCCAGCCGCGACATTGTCGATTTTGACCCTGGTCGCACCACTGATGGTGCAGGAGCAGCGAGTGGTTGCCAACCGATTATTCTACTTCATCCAGTCCCATCCCCTGCAGATTTTGGGTTTTAAGTTGGGGCCTTGGGAGGCCGAGAACTGGATCGCTGCTATGGGAAAGCTGTTCAAGGATTTGTTCATCCTGGAGAAGCTTCAGGGCGCGGGGATCTTGCGCCTTTCGTTTGGGACGCCGAGAGTTGGTGGCGTCGGGTTCGTCCTGTTGGACCACCGGGAGCGAGTTTCCGTGAGGGTTGAGCAGTGGGCCCCTTGTCACCCAGGTTGAGGCTTCGGGGTTGTTTATGTTGAGAGGGGACTGCACCTGGACATTATCTCATTGTGTATTCTCGGTGAGTGCCGACCGTAGATGGCAGCGATTGGGCATGTGCGATGGATTGACCGGGGATCGCTGATCACGTCCAGGAGGGACGGAGATCGAGGGACCAGCTCCAGAGAGAGAGTCTTCCAGTATTGCCTGATTTCGGGATAGTGGAGTGGATCGAGGTTGCCTTGGTGCCAGCCTCAGGGTCGTGTGTCTCAGAGGAGACAGAGACCTGGAGGTTCTCGGCAGTTGAGGCGCCAGGATACTGGATTGGAGACCGTGATAGTGGTCGACATGGTTATGGAACCTTGCAGCCGGGGGCTGTGCCCGGTTAGTGTTCAGGAACCCGGTAGAGGCTTTTTGAGCTTGCCCTGCGGTCAAGTGCATGGACTGAGGCCTGCGTTTGTTAGTATTTGAAGGATCGAGTTCTCCAGCTGTGTTTGAACGGGTTAGCAGCCGGACCCGTCGTGGACATTTGGATTTGTTTCCGAAGTGGCTTAGAGCTTCAAGATCACTGGAGGTTAGGGCAGCAACTCCCAAGAGGGGAAATGTTGGTTACCTAATCGAGAGATGTGCCCGCGAAACTTGATTGTTTTGGTTGCTAAGGAGCAATGGAGGAGTTTTTTGCCTTTGGATACTTCGATTTTTGGAAGCCAACCAGCCGCAGAGGTTTATGTTTATAGACTTGAGTTTACGCGGGGAGTTTGGACCGTGATTTTCGTCTGGTAGGAAGAAGTGTAATTGAACCCTCGCACTCTATCGGCTTTTCTTCGTTGGAGTCGAACAAGGATTCGAGCTATCTGAAGCAACCGAGAAATTCTTACTTGTGAAGTTATGGAATTTACGGTTGAGTTTACCCAGTGAAGGTTCGGCGATGCCCGTTGTGTTGAGTTAGAGCGACCACCTGAGAGCCGAGAGATGAGTTTGGGTTGCCGATTGGTGGGCGCCAGGTTAGCGGATCGCTTGGTACTTGGTATGACTTCCTTTCCTTGTGGTTGAGATCAGAGTTTTGCACCCCTACTTGGTTGAGTTGTGGACTGTGGTTTTGGGTTGCGGCCACAGCAGGGACAACTTCAACATCTCTCTCTCTCCTTGTTTTCCCGTTTTATCGCCGAAAATAGCAGCGGAATGAAAAATTTCGGAGGACTACTCCAGAAATGGAGGCGATGCGGGAACCTGTTCTGTTTTGATCGGGGCGAAGGGCATCGGTCCGTTGGAAATTTTGGACTTTCGCTATTTTTCGGCTGCTTTTCTTTTGAGAGAGAGTTGGAGTTGATGATTTCCCGATGTAGTTTCTTGGGGTAGGGTGTGTGTCTTGGTTTCGAGGACGAAACCTTTTGAAGGAGGGAGAATGTAAAGTACCGGGGCATTGGATAGCGCGCCGACCACACAGATGGCTTGGAGCAGAGAGTTGCCTTGAGCTTGTTGTATCTGAGGTTACAGTTGATGCCGGGGTTGATTCGGATCAACGCGGAAGCTCCAGCTCGATTCGGGGTTTTTCCGGGCTTTGTAGGCCGATTGAGGATGAGATTGGGAATTTCAGACTTCACCGTGGAGTGCCGGAAATTCAGGAACACTTGGAACAGGTGTACTTTTGATTTACAGCGAGGTTCGGGAGGTTCCGGACTGACGCGGAGGACCCGAGTATGTCAAAAAAGTGAGTCGGAACTGGCAATTTTGGAGCCGGTAATGGATTTGAGCACCCCGACTCACCAACGGATAAGCTTTTTGAGGGAGGGAAAAAGCATGTGGACACGTGTACTTTTGATTTACAGCGAGGTTCGGGAGGTTCCGGACTGACGCGGAGGACCCGGAGGAGTCAAAAGTGAGTCGGAACTGGCAAATTTGGAGCCGGTAATTGATTTGAGCACCCCCGACTCAACGGACGAGCTTTTGAAGAGGAAAAAGCTGTGGACACGTGTACTTCGATTTACAGCGAGGTTCGGGAGGTTCCGGACTGACGCGGAGGACCGGAGGCAAAAAGTGAGTTGGAACTGGCAATTTTGGAGCCGGTAAGTGATTTGAGCACCCCGCCTCAACGGATGAGCTTTTTGGAGAGAAAAAGCTGTGAGCGCGTGTATTTTCGATTTACAGCGGAGTTCGGGAGGTTCCGGCAGCGGCGGAGAGCCCGAAGGCAAAAAGTGAGTTGGAGTTGGATTTTGGAATTAATTAATTAGCGGAATTAATTAATAAAGCTTTTGCTTTATATAAAGGCCCCAGCCTCCCTGTAGCAGCAGAGAGAAGAAAGAAAGGAAAAGAGAAAGAAGGAAGAAAGAAAGAAAGGAAAGGAAAAGAAAGAGAGGAAAAGAAGAGAAGAGAAAGAAGAAGAAATGGGATTGGAGCTTTTGGATTTTTGGACTCGCCGTTGGAGGCCGTGCGAAGCTCGTGGGCGTGCGGCGTGCGACAACGAGGTAAGCAATTTCTCCTTTTTGAGGTTTCTTGGAGTTTTTGAGCTTAGGGATTTTTTTGGTGTTTTAAAAATCAAGAAAAAATGGATTTTGGATTTTTGGGATTTCGGATTTTATCGGATTTTTTGGGCTTTTTCTGGGTTTTGCCGTCGCCGGCGGCCGCGCGCGCGCGCAACGGCGCACGCGCGGCGCCAGGGTGCTGCTGTTGGCAGCACCCTGCGGCGAGGTGCCGCTGGGCGCGGCGCCGCGTGCAGCAAAGTGCTGCACGCGGCGCTGCCTGGCGCGCGCAGGCAGCGCGCGGCAGGGCCCGCGCGCAGTGCGCGCGGCGGCCTGGCCGCGCGCGGGGCGCGCGGCACTGCCGCGCGCGGCTGCAGGGTGGGGCGCGCTGCGCGGCATTGGGCCGCGGCGGCAGTGCGCGCGGCACTGCTTGGCCGCGCGCAGGTGCGCGCGGCATGGCCC
>CM055066.1:19757296-19903119 GCA_029204045.2 Tillandsia leiboldiana
CCGTTATCATCGCAGTTTGATCTGAGAGGTCTCCGAGCTACTCCGTCAGTATTTTTGGACGATTTCTGCGGCGTTGGAATCAGGAGAGGTACGTCTTCGACTTCGTCGTTGATCATCTGATGGAGTCACAGTTTAGTTTCTGACACGGTTTAGAGGCATTTCTAAGCCTGCTGTTTCTGGTGGAGTTTTTGACAGCGGCCCTTGCTCAGAATTACTCCGCACCCGAGGTCGGATTGCGCAGAGCCTCATCCACTTTGGATCTAATCGTCGCAAGGATTATCATTGTATTTTCTGGGATTTTTGGCAGCTTGCAGAGATGGGGGATGGACCTTGGTGTTAGTGATGCCTCCCATGGTGGCTGTGGAGTAACCTTGGGGTTATGCTTGAGCATTTTGTATCACCCCGACAGGGCCACTGTGATGGCGGATACCTGGAGCCGGAGAGCTATTGGGGTTGAGTTGATGATTCCGTTGCTTGCGCTGGGTGGACCGTTGAGGAACAGGGCTCGAGGTTTTGTCCTGAGGGTCCCTTTTGACGGTAGACTGCAGTGAAGCAGTCATGCGGATGGTTAGGATCCGAGAGTGATTGAGCGAGGAACCAGCCGATTAGGGCTTCTTTTCTTTGGTGAACGTATGGGTATGTTTCGGATCGCCTGGTTGAGCTGGCACTAGGGAGCGGTTTTGGTGCGTGCTACATTGGTTGTTCTCTCTTTTCCCCCAGCCTTTTCTTCCACGTCTCAGAGCGGGAGTGTCAGGCTTGTGGATTCCTCGCCCGTGATGGACTCGTTTCCTTTGAGATCTGCGAGTACTTGTGGTACGATGGACGCCGTTGCGACTTCTGGCTCGTGAGATGAGAGAATTACGCATTTGGGCCATGCCGTACCGGTTGTTGTTGTTGTGTGAGTAATCACGGGGAGTGACAGGGACTTGAGAGCTTGGAGACGGCAGTGTTAATGTACCTACCCTTGTTTTGTGGCACCTTTTGGGTTGAGCTAGTTTCGAGGATGAAACTTTCTTTTAGTGGGGGAGGATGTGGTGACCCAGATCTCTGCAGGGCTTCTACAGTGCGATTAGCAGCTTCTGGAGGCTTATGTGGCATGTCGGCGGTGGTTTCTGCACCAATTGGACTCAAGTGATGGACTTCGGGTGTATAATGGGTCACGTGAGTGATCGGAGGACCCCGTCGGATGTTTAGAAGTGGTTTCGCGCGAAATGGTTATTAAATTGGACTCAGCGCGAAATTTGAGTAAAGAACACTTCTCCGGGAATTTCGCAAATTTTAGAAGTGGAATTGGGCAAATCGGACTTCGGATTTGGATTCAGCGCGCGCGAAAACGGTCAAGATGGACTATTTACTTGTATTTTTTCGGAGCCCGGATGACCCGGCACCTTTTTCGAGGCAGTGGGTTACTGTTCCGGACCGGCCGGGCATCGCCGGCGGCGGCGGGCAGCGGCGGAGCGAGCTCGGGCAGGGCGGCGGAGCGGGGGCTGGGCAGGTGCCGCCAGGGCGCGGGCAGGCGCGCGGTCCACCGCGGGGGCGTGCACCGTGGGGATGGGCACCGTGGCACCTCGTGAGTGGGGTTGCAGTGGGCGCGGTCACACGGGTTTGGCCTGGTGTACGGTGGACCAGGTGGCGACACGTGGCGGCTGGTGGTTGGCGGGTCCTGGTGCGTGCGGTCCACGCAGCGGTAGGGGCTGCCTCGGGATGCGTGCCCGGCACGGGGGCCGCGAGCGGCGCGGACGCGCACAGTGGGCGCACGTGGGCGCGGCGTGGGCACGGTCGGGGGGCGACGTGGGGGCGCCACGTGGCGCCCCGCGGTTGGTCGGGTGCAAGCTGCGCAGGGCCCGCGTGTGGGGACACTGGCGCTGCGCAGTTGGCGGGCGCGCGTGCGCCGGGCGCAGGCGGCGTCGGTGGGACGCGTGGCGGGCCCTCGGGCTTCGGGCGCGCACAGTGTTGGCCGGGCCCAAACACTGTAGCGGCCCGAATGTTTCCGGGCGCCCGGAACTTTGGCCCAAAAGTCCAAAGTCGGATTTTTTGGGCTGGGCCTATAAATAGGCCGGTTGGCTGGGGCTTTTTGCCCCCTTTCCCGAGCTCCCTTCCCCTTGCACCCTTAAGCAAAGATGGAGATCTTTGTGCTGCGCATCATCTGGCGGAGGCCCGGATTTTTTGGAAGCCGCAGCATCGACGACTTCGGCATCGGAGCGCAGTGTGGCGATTTTTCATCGGAGGCCATTATCGTCGCAGTTTTGATCTGAGAGGTCTACCGAGCTACTCCGTCAGTATTTTTGGACGATTCTACGGCGTTGGAATCACGAGAGGTACGTCTTCGACTTCCGTGTTGATCATCTTGCTGGATTCAGAGTTTATGACACGGTTTTCGAGGCATTTCTAAGCCGCTATTTTCTGGTGGAGTTTTTGGACAGCGGCCCCTTGCCGGAATTTTATCTCCGCACCCGAGTGTCGGATTGAGACGATCCTATACACTTTTTGGATCTACTCGTCGCAAGGATTATCATTGTATTTTTCCGGGATTTTTCTGAGGTTTGCCCGAAGGTATACTATTCCCCTTTTATCTGTGTTTGAGTTTACAGTTGTGTGGTTGTGAGTGTTTGCGCACCTGTATTGTGGAATTTGTAACTTGGCCTATGGGGCTCGGATTTGGGCGTGCAGGTACCCGTTTCGAAGGTCTCGACGAGATGCTCGCTGTGATATTTTTATTGGAATTTTTGGAGTTCGTTTTACAGGTGAAAATTTCGCATTAAGGGGACTGTTCCCAGCAGATTTGTGATGCTTGGATTTTATGGAATTAAGTGTAACTTTGGGTTGTGTTTTGTACCCAGGAGGTATTGATCACTGTTCCTGTATTGTTGGATTGGTGGGTGTGTAGAGATATCTGTTTCTGGACTTTCTCAGCTGTGCGACTCCGGACAGTTAGCATTTTCAGGTGGGTGGCCTTGTCTCCAAGATTGATGGACTGTGCTTTAAATCTGCTATAGTAGGACTATGCATGATAGTGAATGCTTGTGCAGCATGTTAGAATGTAGGAATTGCTATTCCTTGTATTATCTGATGGTATTGTAATCTCCTTGCTTTCTACCATCTGTAAATTATAGTTATTGGAACTTGACCTAGCACCCCCGTCATATGTTGCATGTGTAACCAGACTAGTAGAAAACCCTCACTTGGGCTAGGGTTATTTCTGCTTTAGACATCCACACTTCTACTTTCCTGGACATAGTGTTCTTCCTCGCCCGGGTAGTGGGCCGAGTGGTCAGGTGTTATCTTTTAGTGTGGGATGCATGTTACACTCGTGCTTGGGAGCAGAGTGGCGTCTGGTAGATGTAGTTGGTTGTTCATCTGTAGCGGGAGCCGTTTGGGTAGACGGCGGTCCCGAGATGTTTTATTTTCTTGTTTATCTGTCGCCGCTGTGATAGTGGCAGCGGTAGATCAGTGTTAGCAGGACCTTAAACCCAGAACCTTTTTGGACACACATATGATTTTTGTCAACCAAATATTTTCTTCCAAGCATCGTAGGGTCGCCTGAGTCTGTTCCTGTTTGATTGGACGAAGGCATTAGCCCTTCGAGGCTTAGATATAAAACTTGGTTTCAACCGTTTTCCTAAGCAGAACTAAAAATCATTAAATATGGATTTCTTACAGATCAGATGGCTTCAGTAAGAAATGTCACAGTTTTTCCTATAAATTAACCACCGAGATGATTCGAATGGTCTGGGTTCTAAGGTCTGCCTTTTCTTGGGACAAGAACAACGAGAGGCTATGCCTAGAGCCTGTTCTTGTTTGATTTGGGTTGTAGGTTCTAGTTTTTCGGTGTTCCCAGACCCTTCATTGGGTCAGTGGTTGAGATGTTCGGCCTGTTTGGCCTGTTGAGTCAGCTGTTCGCAGTGGATGCGATGTTGGCCTGTTGAGTCAGCTGTTCGCAGTAGATGCGACGTTTGGCCTGTTTGGCCTGTTGAGTCAGCTTCTCGCAGTGGATGCGACTTTGTGCTATGAGTTGGTAGAGTGTGATCTAGAGGTTCTTTTTCCGACTGAGTTGTGTTTTGAGCTTGGAGTTACCGATCTGTTTGATCGTGGATCATAGCCTGCATGAGCCACATTTGGCTTGACAGTGATACTTTACAGAGATACTTGAGATGGGTTACTTTATACTCGAGCGGGTCGCTCCCCTCGAGTGCCACTCCGGAGTAGGCGAGACCGGGTTGTTGTACCGGCGTGAGATTGAGCTTTTCTATCGCGACTTGTCGTTGCATTTGTCCCTCTGGCTGTGCTGGTGTTGGCAGTCATGGACGTCCTACGTAAGTCCGCTCCTCCGGGACGTAACGGCAGTAGGTTGGCGCAGGCTTGACTGGACCTGATGAGGCAGTCAGTTCAGATTGGGTGATCAGAGATGAGAGTTAGTTGTGGCATCATGTTCTTTCTGTTCCACTCTTTGAGCATCTAGGTAGAGGCATAGTAGCTGTAGAGTTTACTTTTCCCAGCTTTCCTTACAGCACTACTTTTGTTACTTTATGCCTCTAGTGGACTTAGTGGGCAGACCGTCGGGCTTGTTGGCGGCACCCACTGAGAACTACTTGGGACGTAGTTCTCACACCCGTCGTGGTGTCTTTTCCCACAGGAACTTCTACTCCGGTTCCTGTTGTTCCTGTTGCTGATCCTTCTGACCGAGGCGAGGGAGTCGCGAGCTAGTTCCCTACCCGTCGTTGGAGTGTAGCGGTACCCCTTCAGAGGAGAGCTTCAGTAGATTAGTTATCTCATTTTCTTCCTTTGAGAGACTATTGTAGTGAGGATTGTTATGTTTTGAGAGCCTGTACACTGTTGTATTTATTGGAGATACCTCCCTGTTGAGTTCTGAGTTTGTATTTGAGGATACTGTATGTTTATCATTTTGGGAGACGGACATTGTTGTATTATTTCCAGTTGTACAGTGATTGATTTAGTTATACAGCAGATTTTTATTTATAGCTCTGATATCTGTTTAGCTGTAGTACTTCTCTTGCAGGTAGGACGCTTCGCCTATGCGGGTTTGGCATAGGTGGCGGATCTGTTGGCGAGCCGGGTCGCAGTTTCGACCCCGGGGCGTGACAGATTAGAGTGGTATCAGAGCCTAGGTTGTAGGTCATCGAGGACTTAGAAACCCTAGGCTTGTGGTTGGACATTAGGATGACTACGTGAGAGTCGTGACTTTTAGCGAGAGTCCCTATCGAGTTTTGTGCCTCTCCCAAGAGACGGGATGAGTGATTGGCATGTTTATACTCCTAAGCGATTATGTTGGCTGCAGACAACATAATGCTGTGGAATTGATAACATGTCTTAGACTTTCGCTGGATTGGGTCGTATGGTTGTTGTGTCCTGATGTTTGTTATTGTGCAGTGGTCTACGATGCTTATGAGACGTCGTGCAGTGAGGAATGCGCATTCCGCATCTGATGAGTAACCTGAGCAGCGGGAGGCAGAGCTATCAGAGCAAAGCGAGACCCAGGAGTTATGGATCCAGATGGCACAGTTGTCGGAGGCTGTCCGATGCCAGAAGGAGGCCATGGAACGTTTGATGCACTTGTTGGAGCAAAGAGCACAGCTAGTTGCAGTACCGCTTGAGTGTCCTCCAGTACTTTCTTCCTATGCAGTGGTATCTTCAGTTGTACCAGTGGCGCCGATGGAGCGAGCAGCCCTCTCCGTGCCGACGAGCAGTGCCGAGGCACCGAGGCAGGGTGGATAGTGGATAGTAGCTGAGCTTCGGGACGTCATTGATTGATGGAGCCAGTCCCGGCAGTCTGAACCATCCCGATTCACAGGTTTGAGTTGGAGCCTTTGTAGGCAGAATTGGGGTTGGTGGTGATGGAGAGACTATCTGAGAGCCTTCATGTGCTAGGGAGTTTATGCAGTTGTTGAACTGCACGCTCCAGGTTTCGAGGGATGAGGCGCATAGGATATGTTTGACGGGGAATGGTTTGCGCCAGGATACCTTTCAGTGTAGTTGGTCCCTCCGTTTTGGATTATTGACGCTTCGATGGGTAGGCATTGTGTTTGGAGCGTGGCGCTGCAGTTCCTTGGGATAGGGATCTGCCGCCAGAGGCGAGTTCTGGATATCGGCGCTTGGCGTCGGGTGATGGAGGACAGACCGACCGGTAGCGCCATTTCTGATCTCTTTACCTGGATAGCGAATTTTCGAGATGCCAGAGATCGGGTGGACCCCGACGGCAGCATCAGCATCTATATCAGAGTAGCGCAGCGGTAGCGTGGATTTGTTATCTGCGGAGGACTTTATTCGTCGCCTCAATGTGAGCAGAGACAGAGGTCGTGCTCCCTTGTGGATAGTCCTGATTTTCAGGCAGATTGGGCGACAACCACTTGCTTTGAGCGGATGAATCTGTGCCGCCCGGTTGGAGGGCGCCACGGTAGTGGATCGAGTTGTCGCAGGTGTGATTTCATCACAGCAGTCGGAGTAGGAGCATGTTGCATTCCTGCATGGACTAGAGGCAGATTTGTTACCACATGCACTTGAGGTACGGGTTCCTGTTAATGTTGTGTATGTGGGGGAGGCTTGTGGATTATGTCCTATGCAGTTGAGGCCGCGAGTTATACGGGTAGACTTATTGGTAATTATGGCAGTTCGGCGTTTCGACCTAGTGCTTGGGTTTTGGTTGGCATAGTGCCACAGGATGTTAGACTGCGGAAGGAGAGGATTTTGACCTTCTGCGAGGCAGACGAGAGGAGATTTGGTTGTTGAGGTCGTTAGAGCACACTGGTAGTAGCGACAGTGTGAGAGGTGCTTACGGCGGCACCGGGACCCAAAGATATCTCCGTTGCCACGAGATTCCGGGTGTGATTTCACCTGAGCTGTTGATAATGCCGCCGGTTAGGGAGATAGAGATTGAGTTTGGCGTGGTTCGGGGAACCGCGCCACCCTCGACAGCACCTCATTGGATATTGCCAGTAGAGCTGTGAGAGCTGTTGGCGCAGTTGCAGGATCTGATGGATCGAGGGGTCTGTTTGACCTAGTGCCACGCCGTTGATATACGGTGGTGATGCCACATCGTTGATACACGACTGTGAGGGCCCTTTTATGGTTCGGGTGTAGACAGGTCCGAGTTTTATTCTGGACCTTTTGATGGAGTTATACTCCGGCAGTTGTACGACTGATGCAGGTACAGATTTTGGAATCATACGGCTGAGTATTTCGCCTAGATGGTGTTCAGGACACGGTAGGGGCATTATGTTATAGTGAGGCCAATTGGATTGATTAACGCCCTACCACTCTTTTGGTTTGAGGAATTGTGCTCCAGCTGTACTTGATTGCATTGGTAACAAGATCCTCCAGGGATATTATGATCTACTCCCAGAGCGACTTGGAGCATGAGGAGCACTGGTGGATGTGTTACCATGCTGTGTGGATGAAGCTGTATGCCAGGTTGTTGAGATACAAGTTTTAGCTTTAGAAGCTTACCTTCTTGGGTCACATTGTGTTAGCCATAGGAGCGGCGGTGGAATTCCGGCCAATGTGGATGCTATTTGAGTTTGGCTGAGATCAACATTTATTGTTGAGGTGAGGAGCTTTTTGGATTTGGCAGTGCCAGGAGAGCATGGCGAATGGATGATGAGACTGGTACTAGCGCCGATTGCAGCTTTGCCAGAGATGGGGGATGGACCTTTGTGTTAGTGATGCCTCCCATGGTGGCTGTGGAGTTACCTTTGGGTTATGCTTGAGCATTTTGTATCACCCCGACAGGGCCACTGTGGTGGCGGATACCTGGAGCCGGAGAGCTATTGGGGTTGAGTTTGATGATTCCGTTGCTGGCGCTGGGTGGGACCGTTGAGGAACAGGGCTCGAGGTTGTGTCCCTGAGGGTCCCTTTTGACGGTAGACTGCGGTGAAGCAGTCCATGCGGATGGTTAGGATCCGAGAGTGATTGAGCGAGGACCCTAGCCGATTAGGGCTTCTTTTCTTTGGATGACCGTATGGGTATGTTTCGGATCGCCTGGTTGAGCTGGCACTAGGGAGCGGTTTTGGTGCGTGCTACATTGGTTGTTCTCTCTTTTCCGCCAGCCTTTTCTTCCACGTCTCAGCTCGGGAGTGTCAGGCTTGTGGATTCCTCGCCCGTGATGGACTCGTTTCCTTTGAGATCTGCGAGTACTTGTGGTACGATGGACGCCCGTTGCGAATTCTGGCTCGTGAGATGAGAGAATTACGCAATTTGGGCCATGCCGTACCGGTTGTTGTTGTTGTTGTGGAGTAATCACGGGGAGTGACAGGTGACTTGAGAGCTGGAGACGGCAGTGTTATGTACCTACCCTTGTTTTTGTGGCACCTTTTGGGTTGAGCTAGTTTCGAGGACGAAACTTTCTTTTAGTGGGGGAGGATGTGGTGACCCAGATCTCTGCAGGGCTTCTACAGTGCGATTAGCAGCTTCTGGAGGCTTATGTGGCATGTCGGCGGTGTTTCTGCACCAATTTGGACTCAAGTGATGGACTTCGGGTGTATAATGGGTCACGTGAGTGATCGGAGGACCCCGTCGGATGTTTAGAAGTGGTTTCGCGCGAAATGGTTATTAAAATTGGACTCAGCGCGAAATTTGAGTAAAGAACACATCTCCGGGAATTTTTGGCAAATTTTAGAAGTGGAATTGGGCCGAACGGACTTCGGATTTGGATTCAGCACGCGAAAACGGTCAAGATGGACTATTTACTTATATTTTTCGGAGCCCGGATGACCCGGCACTTTTTTCGAGGCAGTGGGTTACTGTTCCGGCCGGCCGGGCATCGCCGGCGGCGGCGGGCAGCGGCGGAGCGAGCTCGGGCAGGCGGCGGAGCGGCCGCGGGCAGGTGCGCGGGCGCGGGCAGGCGCGCGGTCCACCGCGGGGGCGTGCACCGTGGGGATGGGGCACGTGGCACCTCGTGAGTGGCGGGTGCAGTGGGCGCGGTCCACGGGTTTGGCCTGGTGTACGGTGGACCAGGTGGCGACACGTGGCGGCTGGTGGTTGGCGGGTCCTGGTGCGTGCGGTCCACGCAGCGGCAGGGGCTGCCTCGGGATGCGTGCCCGGCACGGGGCCGCGAGCGGCGCGGCCGCGCACGTGGGCGCACGTGGGCGCGGTGTGGGCGCGGTCGGGGGCGACATGGGGGCGCCACGTGGCGCCCCGCGGTTGGTCGGGTGCAGCTGCGCAGGCTCGCGTGTCGGGACACGTGGCGCTGCGCAGTTGGCGGGCGCGCGTGCGTCGGGCGCAGGCGGCGTCGGTGGGACGCGTGGCGGGCCCTCGGGCTTTCGGGCGCGCACAGTGTTGGGCCGGGCCCAACACTGTAGCGGCCCGAATGTTCCGGGCGCCCGAAACTTTGGCCCAAAAGTCCAAAGTCGGATTTTTTGGGCTGGGCCTATAAATAGGCAGTTGGTTGGGGCTTTTTGCCCCCTTTCCCGAGCTCCCTTCCCCTTGCACCCTTAAGCAAAGATGGAGATCTTTGTGCTGCACATCATCTGGCGGAGGCCCGGATTTATTGGAAGCCGCGGCATCGACGACTTCGGCATCGGAGCGCAGTGTGGCGATTTTTCATCGGAGGCCCGTTATCGTCGCAGTTTGATCTGAGAGGTCTATCGAGCTACTCCGTCAGTATTTTTGGACGATTTCTGCGGCGTTGGAATCACGAGAGGTACGTCTTCGACTTTCGTGTTGATCATCTTGCTGGATTCAGAGTTTATGACACGGTTTTCGAGGCATTTCTAAGCCGCTGTTTTCTGGTGGAGTTTTTGGACAGCGGCCCCTTGCCGGAATTTTATCTCCGCACCCGAGTGTCGGATTGAGACGAGCCTATACACTTTTTGGATCTACTCGTCGCAAGGATTATCATTGTATTTTTCTGGGATTTTTCTGAGGTTTGCCCGAAGGTATACTATTCCCCTTTTATCTGTGTTTGAGTTTACAGTTGTGTGGTTGTGAGTGTTTGCGCACCTGTATTGTGGAATTTGTAACTTGGCCTACGGGGCTCGGATTTGGGCGTGCAGGTACCCGTTTCGAAGGTCTCGACGAGATGCTCGCTGTGATATTTTTATTGGAATTTTTGGAGTTCGTTTTACAGGTGAAAATTTCGCATTAAGGGGACTGTTCCCAGCAGATTTGTGATGCTTGGATTTTATGGAATTAAGTGTAACTTTGGGTTGTGTTTTGTACCCAGGAGGTATTGATCACTGTTCCTGTATTGTTGGATTGGTGGGTGTGTAGAGATATCTGTTTCTGGACTTTCTCAGCTGTGCGACTCCGGACAGTTAGCATTTTCAGGTGGGTGGCCTTGTCTCCAAGATTGATGGACTGTGCTTTAAATCTGCTATAGTAGGACTATGCATGATAGTGAAATGCTTGTGCAGCATGTTAGAATGTAGGAATTGCTATTCCTTGTATTATCTGATGGTATTGTCATCTCCTTGCTTTCTACCATCTGTAAATTATAGTTATTGGAACTTGACCTAGCACCCCGTCATATGTTGCATGTGTAACCAGACTAGTAGAAAACCCTCACTTGGGCTAGGGTTATTTCTGCTTTAGACATCCACACTTCTACTTTCCTGGACATAGTGTTCTTCCTCGCCCGGGTAGTGGGCCGAGTGGTCAGGTGTTATCTTTTAGTGTGGGATGCATGTTACACTCGTGCTTGGGAGAAGAGTGGCGTCTGGTAGATGTAGTTGGTTGTTCATCTGTAGCGGGAGCCGTTTGGGTAGACGGCGGTCCCGAGATGTTTTATTTTTCTTGTTTTATCTGTCGCCGCTGTGATAGTGGCAGCGGTAGATCAGTGTTAGCAGGACCTTAAACCCAGAACCTTTTTGGACACACATATGATTTTTGTCAACCAAATATTTTCTTCCAAGCATCGTAGGGTCGCCTGAGTCTGTTCCTGTTTGATTGGATGAAGGCATTAGCCCTTCGAGGCTTAGATATAAAACTTGGTTTCAACCGTTTTCCTAAGCAGAACTAAAAATCATTAAATATGGATTTCTTACAGATCAGATGGCTTCAGTAAGAAATGTCACAGTTTTTCCTATAAATTAACCACCGAGATGATTCGAATGGTCTGGGTTCTAAGGTCTGCCTTTTCTTGGGACAAGAACAACGAGAGGCTATGCCTAGAGCCTGTTCTTGTTTGATTTGGGTTGTAGGTTCTAGTTTTTCGGTGTTCCCGGACCCTTCATTGGGTCAGTGGTTGAGATGTTCGGCCTGTTTGGCCTGTTGAGTCAGTTGTTCGCAGTGGATGCGATGTTGGCCTGTTGAGTCAGCTGTTCGCAGTAGATGCGACGTTTGGCCTGTTTGGCCTGTTGAGTCAGCTTCTCGCAGTGGATGCGACTTTGTGCTATGAGTTGGTAGAGTGTGATCTAGAGGTTCTTTTTCCGACTGAGTTGTGTTTTGAGCTTGGAGTTACCGATCTGTTTGATCGTGGATCATAGCCTGCATGAGCCACATTTGGCTTGACAGAGATACTTTACAGAGATACTTGAGATGGGTTACTTTATACTCGAGCGGGTCGCTCCCCTCGAGTGCCACTCCGGAGTAGGCGAGACCGGGTTGTTGTACCGGCGTGAGATTGAGCTTTTCTATCGCGACTTGTCGTTGCATTTGTCCCTCTGGCTGTGCTGGTGTTGGCAGTCATGGACGTCCTACGTAAGTCCGCTCCTCCGGGACGTAACGGCAGTAGGTTGGCGTAGGCTTGACTGGACCTGATGAGGCGGTCAGTTCAGATTGGGTGATCAGAGATGAGAGTTAGTTGTGGCATCATGTTCTTTCTGTTCCACTCTTTGAGCATCTAGGTAGAGGCATAGTAGCTGTAGAGTTTACTTTTCCCAGCTTTCCTTACAGCACTGCTTTTGTTACTTTATGCCTCTAGTGGACTTAGTGGGCAGACCGTCGGGCTTGTTGGCGGCACCCACTGAGAACTACTTGGGACGTAGTTCTCACACCCGTCGTGGTGTCTTTTCCCACAGGAACTTCTACTCCGGTTCCTGTTGTTCCTGTTGCTGATCCTTCTGACCGAAGCGAGGGAGTCGCGAGCTAGTTCCCTACCCGTCGTTGGAGTGTAGCGGTACCCCTTCAGAGGAGAGCTTCAGTAGATTAGTTATCTCATTTTCTTCCTTTGAGAGACTATTGTAGTGAGGATTGTTATGTTTTGAGAGCCTGTACACTGTTGTATTTATTGGAGATACCTCCCTGTTGAGTTCTGAGTTTGTATTTGAGGATACTGTATGTTTATCATTTTGGGAGACGGACATTGTTGTATTATTTCCAGTTGTACAGTGATTGATTTAGTTATACAGCAGATTTTTATTTATAGCTCTGATATCTGTTTAGCTGTAGTACTTCTCTTGCAGGTAGGACGCTTCGCCTATGCGGGTTTGGCATAGGTGGCGGATCTGTTGGCGAGCCGGGTCGCAGTTTCGTCCCCGGGGCGTGACAAAATCCACCCCGGGCGTGGCTCTCGAGGGCCGCGACCCCACCGAGGAAAAGGTATCCGCGCACTCTGTCGCTCAAGTGGCACTGCAGGCTATAGTCGAAATCCATGCTCACGCTCTGAACGGAAGGACTCAATCCTCAAACATCTCGCACAACTGTCGGAGCACTCTCGACGACTCAGCTGATCAGCTCTCTTGAATCTCAAGACACTAGCAAGCTCCACCAACTCATAGGACAAACACACTGGCTGGAGATACTCCACAGCCGGGATCGACCCACAACTCAGGGCTAACAAAACTGGTCGGACAACACTCAACGACCCGGGACCACCGTCAACCCCAACGGTTCCCAACAACACAGGCCGGAAGATACTTGACGGCCCGGGACCACCGTCTACTCAACGGCTCCCCACGATAGAACATCAAACTCACAGAAGACACCAACTAGGGCCCGAAAGTTCCGGGAGACCAACACCTACAACCCTATCATCAAGAACAGGTTCCAGGCTCGGCCCCCGTGGTTTTCGTCCCGACAAAGGAACGACCCCTAGAACCCAGACCACTCGAATCCTTTCGAGTGGGGAGAATTACAGGAAAAAGGTGATATTTGTTACTGAAACCCATTTTCACTCAGCCCACGCAGGGCGAGGACTAAAAGTAGTTCCCTTTTTGAAAAACTATCTTGATTTAAGGAGAAACCCATTTTTAATGATTTTAGTTTTCTAGGAAAAACAGTTAGAAAACAACTATTTTATACCCAAACCCCGAAGGGCTGATGCCTTTGTCCAATCAAACAAGAACAGACTTCAGCGGCCCTTCGATGCTTGGAAGAAAACATCGATAGACTAAAATCATGTGTATGTCAAAAAGGTTATGGGTTCTAGGTCCAGCTAACACAAGCACACAACTGCCACTAACACAGTGGCGACAGCACAAACAGGGATACAAGACCTCCCGGGACTACCAGCTCGGTGCACCGAGCGCGCTACACCGCACCAACCAGACGTCGCCACGTGTCACCCTCCGGTCCACCGTACACCGCACTTTTCCCCGTGGACCGCGCCTGCTGCGCCGGCCAAACGGGAGCCGCCACGTAGCCCGCACCCGGTTGCACGCTCCCGCTGTGGACCGAGCGGCTGCGCCTCAGCCGGCCGCCGCTGTCACGCCCCGGGGTCGAAACTGCGACCCGGGCTCGCCAACAGATCCGCCACCTATGCCAAACCCGCATAGGCGAACGTCCTACCTGCAAAAAGAGCTACAGCTAACAGATATCAGAGCTAAAAGATAAAACTGCTATAGAAATAAAATCAACCACTGTACAACTGAAGATAAAACAACAAGGTCCATCTCCCAAAAATGATAATCCTACAATAACCTCGAGTACAAAACTCATAGCTCAACAGGGAGATATCTCAAATAAAACATCAGTGTACCAGCTCTCAATACATCATATCCTCACTACATTAGTCTCTCCAAAAGAGGAAATAATTACTAATCTACCGACTAAGCTGAAGATCTCCTCAAAGGGGGGGTATCGCTACTCTCCAGTGGGTCAGGATCTAGCTCGCTACTCCCTCACCGCGAACAGCAACCGCAGAAACGGCAACACCCGCCAAGACTCTGCAAAACAAGGGAGAGAAAGGACAAAAAGGGGGAAAAACCCCCAACGGGCGTGAGAACTACGCAAAAAGGGAGTTCTCAGTGGGTATCGCCACTAGGCCCGACGATCTGCCCACCAAGACTACTAGAGGCAAAAGATAACCAATGCAATAAAACTGAAAGAAGAAGCTGGAGACACTCTACAGCTACCATGCCTCTATCTAAAAGCTCCAATGGGGAAACTCTGATAAAGATATGCAACACCCACACACGTGGTGCTCAATCGACCCAATCAAGCTGACTGCCACATCGGGTCCAGTCAAACCTGCGCCCACCTACAACCACCTCCCGCTGACGGGCAGGAATTACGTAGGGCGTCCAAACGGACTAACTCGCTATCGAGTAGTGGCTCATGCAGGCTATAGTCAAAATCCATGCACTCTCTCTCAGAACGGATAGACTCAAGATGCTCAACCTCTCACACAATGGTCAAAGAACTCACAACGACCACGGGACCACCGTCAAACCCCAAACGGTTCCCATCAACACTAGCACTGGTCTACACACAGCCACTAGACTCCACTCAGTTCCCCTGACGTGAGTGTAACAATAAAAGTATCTGATCGAACAACCCAATCGAATGAACCGGTATAAAACCCGGTACTGCCTGCTCAAACTGTCTCAAGTATCTGCTCGCAAATCGGTACTCACTGACCGATAAAGAAGGTCTGGCTCTCACTGGCCAATAACCAAAATCTGGCACTCACTGGCCGATGTGTAAATCGCCTACTCCGGAGTGGCACTCGTGGGGAGCGACCCACACGAGTAAAGTAACTCAGTAACAAGTATCTCTGTCACAAGTATCACGATATAGCAGGACTGGATCACGACTCTGATCATAGTGGGAAAACTCATCCACTAAAGGAAAACCCGATCCCCAAACTGAAAAAACTGTAACCAATAAGTGGAAAACTCCAACCACTGGAGAAGCCTGATACCCAATCTGATGCACAAACAATCTCCGGTCAACCGCCCAATGTCCGCAGCTGCCGCAATACCCCACGAACCACAACCTATCACAATCCGGCACAACCTGTCCCCGGTACCAGGACCCCAGCTACACTATCCCAAATCCCTGCTCGAACCCGAGCAACGCGAATCTAGTATCAAGAAGGAAAGGAGAAAGAACAAACATGGTTTCTCCTAAGTCAGGTCCCAACATGAAAGTGTAGCAGTAAAAGTTGGCCTATCTAGATGTCCATACAAGCATGCATTTGTCCTCAAAGCAAAATAAAGAAAAATAAACCTCATGCCAAAATTATCAATGACCATGCCTGTCCATAATCCTCAATCCATAATGGCTCCTCAGAGTAGAACCTGCACATAACTACATAATCCTATCCCAATACATAAACCAGCCTCATAAAAGGTTATGTGCTAATATGGCATGATAATTAATCATATAGGGTATCCTTGCCTTAGATAAGCTTCCACTAATCATCAACATGAATATTTGATTAATACCATTGTCATACTATGAATAATTCACTTGCAATTTTCATAAAATCCTCATTGTTAAACTTACCGATCAATCCCAGCTATTGTACCATTCACCTGTATGCAATGCTAACATATGAAAATTTAGAGAACCGTCCACCGGTTCCGGGAATAAGGCACCCACCTGAAAAGCTGACTGTCCAAAGCCCAACAGCTGAAAACACCAGATAACTCTAATCCCTTGCTCCAATAAGTTCAGCACACCCGTAACTCTCCTGGCACAATACAAAGTCCACTATTACACATACATTCCAAAATCTGCTCACACACACACATACAACAACAGTCCCAGAAATGCTTAATTTTCACCTGCAGCAAGAGCCCATAAAATTCCTAGAAAAATATCAACGCGATCCTCGCGTCGATAGCTTCCTAACGGTAGCTTGCACGCCCAAATCTGAGTTCGGTAAGTCAAGATAAAAATTCGGCAAGGGGGTACACTCAACACAATCTGTATCAAAAATACTGTAGCACTGAACACAGGGAAAACAGGGATTTTCACCTCGAAATAAATCTCTGAAAAATCCAAGAAAAATACGAGCGTGTTCCTCGCGATCTGTAGATGAAAAAGTTGTATAAGAACGTTCCTGTCTGACGCTCGTGCGCGAAGATATGGCCTCCACAATCCGCTGCTGTCCCAAAATCTCTCACAGAAAAAGGGTAACCATTGTTACCTCGGAATTCGAGCCAGGGATTCAAAATCGGAATGCGCGATCAAAATGAAAGATGAAGCCCTACCTGTTAGGAGTGTGTCGGCGCAAGAATCACCAAAAACCAGTGTCGGGGTAGCCCAGGGTAACCTTTACACTGAACTTGCGACGAAGAGGAACACCGAGAAGGAAATGTTGCTCCGCGCCGTAAAATCCAAAACCTCAGGATGCGTGGACTCAAAAATTCCGAAACTCTGCAGCAAGAACCAGCACTCGAAGATGAAAATCTTCACTGAGGGGAGCTCGGGGAGATGGGGCTTCGAAGTGGCAAAAATGGCAAGTGAAACTCCCTCGGATGCAACCATGAAGAAAAACCAAATCGAACAATTCCCAAAATATCAGCTGTGTCCCCAAAACAGCAAACATCGGTAGAAGGCCACTCAAACGCCGCCACGTGTCCCCTCCAAAGTCAACAGCGCACAGTGCGCGGCGTCAGCGCGGCATGGCGCGCTCGTGCGCACGCGGCCCGAGGCAACCAACCCTGTTCCGTGGACCGGGTGCACAGAGCCGACCAATCACACCATGCCACGTGTCACCCTTCGGTCCACCGTGCACCCGAAGAAATTCCGTGGACCGCGTCTCCTGGACCAACCAACCATAAACCGCCACGTGGCACCGCCCTGGTGCACGCCCGCGCTGTGGACCGCGCGCCTGCCCGCACCCCGGCCTGCCTGCCCGCGGCCTGCCCGCGCCGCGCGCCGCCGCAGTGCCGCCTGCCCGAGGCTGCGCCGCCGCCTGCCGGCGCCGCCGGCCGCCGCCGGCGATCGCCGGAACAGTAACATTACTGTAGCAAGCTCCGAAAAAACATGTAAATAGCCCATCTTGACCGTTTTCGCGCGCTGATTCCAAATCTGGCGTCCATTTTGCCAAATTCCACTCCTATAATTTGCCGGAGGCCCCCGGAAAGGTATTTTTGATCCAAATTTCGCGCCGAGTCTAAATGTGATATCCATTTTGCGCGAAAACACTTCTAAACATCCGACGGGGTCTTTCGGTTACCCACGTGATCCATTGAAGTCCCGAGTTCAGTACTTGTGTCCAAATTGGCGCACGAACACCGCCGAGATGCCCCATAGGCCTCCAAAAGCTGCTGGTGACACTGTAGAAGCCCTGCAAAGATCCGGGTCACCACATCCTCCCCCACTAAAAGAAAGTTTCGTCCTCGAAACAAAAGCAACTCCCAAGGAGTCTCAGAAACCAGGGGTCAATACTCAACACCGCCGTCTCCAGCTCCCAAGTCACCTATCACTCCCCGTGAGTACTCCTCAGCAACGACAACAGCAATAACCAGAACGGCATAGCCCGATTGCGCAATTCCCTCACCTCACGAGCCAGAATTCGCAATGGGCGTCCCTCGTACTCCAAACTCTCACAGGGCACAAAAGAAGCGAGTCAATCACGGGCGAGGGGTCCAAAACATAACACTCCTGAGCTGAGACGCAGAAAAACCTCAAAACTCCAACAAAAGACTGGGGGAAACAGAACGAACAGCCAGTGCAACACGCTCTAAAAACACTCCCAAGAGCCGACTCAACCAAAGCGACTCGAAACACATCCACACAAACACCTGCACAGAAAAGGGGCCCTAACAAGCAGGGGTTCACACTTGGTCGCCCTCAAAACTCAACCACCCAAGTGGATTGCTCAGCCGCAGCCTCTCATCAAAAGGGATCCTCTGGGACACAAACTCAAACCCTGTACACCAGAATGGCCCCACACAGTGCCAGCTATGGAACCGTCAAACTCGACTCCCAAATAGCTCTTCTGCTCCAGGCATCCGCCACCACAGTGGCTCTGTCGGGGTGATACTGGATGCTCACAAAATCCAATGGTAGCTCTACAGCCATTATGGGAGGTATCACTATAACTCGCAAATCCATCTCCCACCACTGACTAGGTTAAAATCGACGCTGGTACCAATCTCACCATCTGCTCGTCAAGCTCTGCTGGCACTATCCGGTCCAAAAGCTCCTCACCCCAACAATACCCGTCGATCTCGGCCAGTCTTAAATAGCATCCAATTTGGCCGGATTTCCACCGCCGCCCCTACGGCTAGAATATGTAATCCAGGAAGATATGCTCTCGAAGCTAAAACTTGTACCACAACGACTTGGCATAAAGCTTCTTCCCCACAGACCTTATCACATCATCTACAAATGCTCCACAACTCTAAATCGCTCGGGGAGGGGGTAAAAACCAAAATATTCCTGGAGAACGCCGCTATCAAACCGTTCAAGCCCAACTGAAACACAGAATTCCTCAATCTTAGAGGCAACAGGGCCTTAGTCATTCCATTGGCTTCACTATACTCATATTGCCCCTATCGTGTCCTGAACACCATCTAGACAAAGTCCTCAGCTGAAACTCCAAATTGGTGCAGGCATCATACAATAATTGCCGGAATATAGCTCCATCAAAAGATTCTAAAAAAAAAAAATAAAAAAATAAAAAATAAAAAATAAAAATACCTGGACCTGCCTGGGCTCCAATCCCAAAGGGCTCTCACCGTCGTGTATCAACGACGCGGCACTAGGTCAAACAGACCCTCTATCCATCAAATCCACGCACCTATGACATCAACTCGCGCTGCTCTAAAGGCGATATCCAATGAGGGGCTATTGAAGTTGGCGCGGTTTCCAGAACCACGTCAATCGCAATCTTAATCTCCCTATCTGGCGGCATAATCATCGGCTTAGGTGGACTCACACCCGGGATTTCATAGGCAATAGGGATATCCTTAAGTCCCGCTGCCGCTGTAGGCACCTCTCATACTGACGCTGTAACCTGTGTGCTCTAATAGTCTCAAAAAACAAAATGCCTTCCATTATCTGCCTCGCAGAAAATCAAAGTCCTTTCTCTCAGCAGTCAAACATCCTGTGGCACTATGCCAACCGATCCCAAGCACTGGGTCAAAACACTGAACTGCCACAAAACCAATAAGTCTGCCGGCATAACTCACGGCCTCTGCTGCACTGGACATGATCCACAAGCCTCCTCCACATGCACAATGCCAACAGTAACCTGTACCTCAAGTGCATGTGGTAACGACTCTACCTCTAGTCCATGCAGGAACGCAACATGTCCTAACTCCGACTGCTGTGATGAAATCATACCTACGACAACTCAATCCACTACCGTGGCGCCCTCCCACCGGGCGGCACAGATTCATCCGCTCGATGCGAGTGGTCGTCGCTCAGCCTGCCGAAATATCTAGACCAGTCACAAAGGGAGCACGACCTCTGTCCATGCTCACACTGAGGTGACGAATATGGTCTCTCGCAGACAGCCAATCCACGCTACCGCTGCGCCACTCTGATAAAAGGGCTGATGCTGTCATCGGGGTCCACCCAACCTCTGACGTCTCAGAAATCTACCTGGATATCATTATCATAAGACCAAACACAATTGATTCATGCAATTCCCTATACAATTATCCTTACTAATCTCACCCCTCAATCACAAATATTGCACCCCAAACATGCCAGTTATCAATCACACAGGGTAACATCCCCCTTGGGTAAGCTTTACATAATCCATCCACAAGGATATCCACCATCCTGGAAGGGAAAACGAAAATGTCTCTGCCGGCCGATCTGTCCTCCAACACCTAGCGCCAAGCGTCTCTATCCAAGACTCGCCTCTGGCGGCAGACCCCTATCCAAAGGAACTGCAACACTACGCTCCACACCCAATGCCTACTCCATCGAGGCATCCAAAATCCAAAATGGGGGAAATCAAATAACCTAAAAGGTATCCTGACGCAGTCCACTCACAGTCACGCATATCCTATGCGCCATGTCCCCCAAATCATAGAGCGCGCAGTTTGACAACTGCGTAAACCCTTTAACACAAGGAGGCTGTCAAGTAGTCTCTCCATCACCACCAACCACGATCCTACCCCAAGAGGTTCCAAACTTAATCCTATGAATCGGGGTGGTTTATCTGCCGAAACTGGCTCAACCTCGAGTACAAAACTCATAGCTCAACAGGGAGATATCTCAAATAAAACATCAGTGTACCAGCTCTCAATACATCATATCCTCACTACATCAGTCTCTCCAAAAGAGGAAATAAATACTAATCTACCGACTAAGCTGAAGATCTCCTCAAAGGGGGGGTATCGCTACTCTCCAATGGGTCAGGATCTAGCTCGCTACTCCCTCACCGCGAACAGCAACCGCAGAAACGGCAACACCCGCCAAGACTCTGCAAAACAAGGGAGAGAAAGGACAAAAAGGGGGAAAAACCCCCAACGGGCGTGAGAACTACGCAAAAAGGGAGTTCTCAGTGGGTATCGCCACTAGGCCCGACGATCTGCCCACCAAGACTACTAGAGGCAAAAGATAACCAATGCAATAAAACTGAAAGAAGAAGCTGGAGACACTCTACAGCTACCATGCCTCTATCTAAAAGCTCCAATGGGAAAACTCTGATAAAGATATGCAACACCCGTACACGTGGTGCTCAATCGACCCAATCAAGCTGACTGCCACACGGGTCCAGTCAAACCTGCGCCCACCTACAACCACCTCCCGCTGACGGGCAGGAATTACGTAGGGCGTCCAAACGGACTAACTCGCTATCGAGTAGTGGCTCATGCAGGCTATAGTCAAAATCCATGCCCTCTCTCTCAGAACGGATAGACTCAAGATGCTCAACCTCTCACACAATGGTCAAAGAACTCACAACGACCACGGGACCACCGTCAAACCCCAAACGGTTCCCATCAACACTAGCACTGGTCTACACACAGCCACTAGACTCCACTCAGTCCCCCTGACGTGAGTGTAACAATAAAAGTATCTGATCGAACAACCCAATCGAATGAACCGGTATAAAACCCGGTACTGCCTGCTCAAACTGTCTCAAGTATCTGCTCGCAAATCGGTACTCACTGACCGATAAAGAAGGTCTGGCTCTCACTGGCCAATAACCAAAATCTGGCACTCACTGGCCGATGTGTAAATCGCCTACTCCGGAGTGGCACTCGTGGGGAGCGACCCACACGAGTAAAGTAACTCAGTAACAAGTATCTCTGTCACAAGTATCACGATATAGCAGGACTGGATCACGACTCTGATCATAGTGGGAAAACTCATCCACTAAAGGAAAACCCGATCCCCAAACTGAAACAACTGTAACCAATAAGTGGAAAACTCCAACCACTGGAGAAGCCTGATACCCAATCTGATGCACAAACAATCTCCGGTCAACCGCCCAATGTCCGCGGCTGCCGCAATACCCCACGAACCACAACCTATCACAATCCAGCACAACCTGTCCCCGGTACCAGGACCCCAGCTACACTATCCCAAATCCCTGCTCGAACCCGAGCAACGCGAATCTAGTATCTAGAAGGAAAGGAGAAAGAACAAACATGGTTTCTCCTAAGTCAGGTCCCAACATGAAAGTGTAGCAGTAAAAGTTGGCCTATCTAGATGTCCATACAAGCATGCATTTGTCCTCAAAGCAAAATAAAAAAAAATAAACCTCATGCCAAAATTATCAATGACCATACCTGTCCATAATCCTCAATCCATAATGGCTCCTCAGAGTAGAACCTGCACATAACTACATAATCCTATCCCAATACATAAACCAGCCTCATAAAAGGTTATGTGCTAATATGGCATGATAATTAATCATATAGGGTATCCTTGCCTTAGATAAGCTTCCACTAATCATCAACATGAATATTTGATTAATACCATTGCCATACTATGAATAATTCACTTGCAATTTTCATAAAATCCTCATTGTTAAACTTACCGATCAATCCCAGCTATTGTACCATTCACCTGTATGCAATGCTAACATATGAAAATTTAGAGAACCGTCCACCGGTTCCGGGAATAAGGCACCCACCTGAAAAGCTGACTGTCTAAAGCCCAACAGCTGAAAACACCAGATAACTCTAATCCCTTGCTCCAATAAGTTCAGCACACCCGTAACTCTCCTGGCACAATACAAAGTCCACTATTACACATACATTCCAAAATCTGCTCTCACACACACATACAACAACAGTCCCAGAAATGCTTAATTTTCACCTGCAGCAAGAGCCCAGAAAATTCCCAGAAAAATATCAACGCGATCCTCGCGTCGATAGCTTCGCAACGGTAGCTTGCACGCCCAAATCTGAGTTCGGTAAGTCAAGATAAAAATTCGGCAAGGGGGTACACTCAACACAATCTGTATCAAAAATACTGTAGCACTGAACACAGGGAAAACAGGGATTTTCACCTTGAAATAAATCTCTGAAAAATCCAAGAAAAATACGATCGTGTTCCTCGCGATCTGTAGATGAAAAAGTTGTATAAGAACGTTCCTGTCTGACGCTCGTGCGCGAAGATATGGCCTCCACAATCTGCTGCTGTCCCAAAATCTCTCACAGAAAAAGGGTAACAATTGTTACCTCGGAATCCGAGCCATGGATTCAAAATCGGAATGCGCGATCAAAATGAAAGATGAAGCCCTACCTGTTAGGAGTGTGTCGGCGCAAGAATCACCAAAAACCAGTGTCGGGGTAGCCCAGGGTAACCTTTACACTGAACTTGCGACGAAGAGGAACACCGAGAAGGAAACGTCGCTCCGCGCCGTAAAATCCAAAACCTCGGGATGCGTGGACTCAAAAATTCCGAAACTCTGCAGCAAGAACTAGCACTCGAAGATGAAAATCTTCACTGCAGGGAGCTCGGGGAGATGGGGCTTCGAAGTGGCAAAAATGGCAAGTGAAACTCCCTCGGATGCAACCATGAAGAAAAACCAAATCGAACAATTCCCAAAATACCAGCTGTGTCCCCAAAACAGCAAACATCGGTAGAAGGCCACTCAAACGCCGCCACGTGTCCCTCCAAAGTCAACAGCGCACAGTGCGCGGCGTCAGCGCGGCATGGCGCGCGCGTGCGCATGCGGCCCGAGGCAACCAACCCTGTTCCGTGGACCGGGTGCACAGAGCCGACCAATCACACCATGCCACGTGTCACCCTTCGGTCCACCGTGCACCCGAAGAAATTCCGTGGACCGCGTCTCCTGGACCAACCAACCATAAACCGCCACGTGGCACCGCCCTGGTGCACGCCCGCGCTGTGGACCGCGCGCCTGCCCGCACCCCGGCCCGCCTGCCCGCGGCCTGCCCGCGCCGCGCGCCGCCGCTGTGCCGCCTGCCCGAGGTTGCGCCGCCGCCGGCGATCGCCGGAACAGTTACATTACTGTAGCAAGCTCCGAAAAAACATGTAAATAGCCCATCTTGACCGTTTTCGCGCGCTGATTCCAAATCCGGCGTCCATTTTGCCAAATTCCACTCCTATAATTTGCCGGAGGCTCCCGGAAAGGTATTTTTGATCTGAATTTCGCGCCGAGTCTAAATGTGATATCCATTTTGCGCGGAAACACTTCTAAACATCCGACGGGGTCTTCGGGTTACCCACGTGATCCATTGAAGTCCCGAGTTCAGCACTTGTGTCCAAATTGGCGCACGAACACCGCCGAGATGCCCCATAGGCCTCCAAAAGCTGCTGGTGACACTGTAGAAGCCCTGCAAAGATCCGGGTCACCACAGCCGCGCTCCGCTGCCCGCCGTCGCCGCCGCCGCCTCTCCGGCCGCCGGAACAGTACCAAGCCGCCTCGAAATCTGTGCGCGACGTCCGGGCTCCGAAAAATCCAAGTAAATAGTCCATTTTCATCGTTTTCGCGCGCTGAATCCAAATCCGATGTCCATTTTTCCAAATTCCAACTCTAAAAATTGCCAGAAGCTTCCGGAGAGGTGATCTTTTATCCAAACTTCGCCCTGAGTCCAGATTTGACATCCGAGTCGCGCGAAACCACTTCTAAACACTCGATGTGGTGACCCGGATCTCTGCAGGGCTTCTACAGTGTGACCAGCAGCTTCTGGAGGCCTATGTGGCGTGTCGGCGGTGTTTCTGCACTAATTTGGACACAAGTGTTGGACTTCGGGTATAAATGGATCATATAGGTGATCGGAGGACCCCGTTGGATGTTTATGTTGGGTTATATGTAATATAGATCTAAATAGGGGAAGAAACACCTAGAGGGGGGTGAATAGGTGTAAACGTATAAACACTCAAAAATCGTTGCGATAAAAAACCCAATGCGGAAATAAAAATAACACGCAAGATTTTTACGTGGAAAAACTCCAAACCGGAGTAAAAAACCACGGGACCGATAACACGGCGAAATCCACTAGAATTAAAACACGTACAAGGTGATTTACCGTACACACTTACGACTCAACCTTTTCCATACGCTCCTAGAGGATCTTCTCCGCTCGCTCCACGACGCTTCTCGAATCCACGATCTGCGCCCAACGCCGAATCCACGGCGTCCAACGTCGAATCCACGACGTCCGACCGAATCCACGGTCTTCACCCAGTAGCACCCTTCGAATCCACGAACGTGCCTCGCTCCAAATCCACGAGAGCGGTTGAACCTTGAATCCACAAGGACACGCGAATCCACGCGCCGATTTTGGGGTAAATCGTTGTTTTTTGGGTGGTGATGATCCGCCGAATACTTAGATCAAAGATAGATCGGAAATACCATCTAAGTATTCATTAGTTTGATACAACTCAAGATGTGAGTATGAAAACCTAGAATCAAACTAATCAATATAGATGAAGAAACATAGAGTATTCTCTAATGATTTCCTTTCTTCTCTATATGTGGATCTAGGCCGTATAAAAGATGACGGCTTTTTGGATTATCGGCTTACCCTAGAAAAATGAATCATAGGGTCTATTTATAGGTTAGAAACCCTAGGAAGGAGATAAGAATAAAAAACCTAACATTTCTGGATTTTTTACGGACGGCGATCCGGATCGGATTTGGGCGATCCGGATTGCAGTAGCAAGAAAGACGGTTTCCAGAAAAACAATCATTCGGGATCCTGATCGGAATGCCTGATCCGGATCGTTCATACAATTCAGAAAACTCAACGTTCGGGATCCGGATCGTGAGATGCTGCGATCCGGATTGAAGTAATGTATGAAACAACAACCTTCGGGATCCGGACTGCTGGCTCTGATCCGGATCCTGAACATGTCCGAACACCAGTTTTTGATTTTTATGCAGTTAAAAATTCTTCCAGGTGTTTCTACACTACAAGAAGTATTCGGATCACCAAAAATCTTTAGTTAAACATACCTGATCCTTTTGAATTCTTCTTTCTTGAGATTGAGTTAAATGATCCAACCTTCTTCACCTTCAATCTTCAAGACTTGAACCTTTCACGAAACTACGCCAACTCAAATTCCGTAACAGTTTAGAAGTAATTTCGCGCGAAGCGGATATTAAAAAGGGACTCAGCGTGAAGTTTGGACCAAGAAACACCTTTCCGGATGCCTTCAGCAATTTTTAGGAATGGAATTTGGCAAATCGGACACCGGATTTGGACTCAGCACGCGAAAACGATCAAAATGGACTATTTACTTGCATTTTTCAGGGGTTGCTACAGTAAAAATCACTGTTCATCGCCGGAACAGTGATTCCGGCGACCGGCCGGCGGCGGAGCGGGCTCGGGCAGGCGGCGGAGCGGCAGCGGGCACGCGCGCGGGCGCGGGCAGGCGCGCGGGCAGGCACGCGGTCCACGGGCGAGGCGTGCACCAGGGGGGGACACGTGGCGGTTGGTTATTGGAGCGGTGTTGTGCGCGCGGTCCACGCAGGGAGCGGAGCAGGTGACCGGGGGCAGGTGGCCGTACACGCGGGGCAGGCGGGCAGCAGGTGGGCACGGTTCCCGAGGTGTTGACGCGGGGGACCCGTGCGTGGGAGCGCCACGTGTCAGCGCGTGGTTGGCTGGCGCCAACCACCCGCACTGTGGACGTAGGCCACGCGGCGCAGCGTGGGAAGCTGAGTTTGCTGTTCGCTGTTTGGGGGCGACGTTGCGGATCCTGGCGGATTCGGGCGCAGCTGTGACACCCCCTGAATTTGGATTAGTCCTCTATATAAATGATATAATAGGACTAAATCTCTAACCCGGCTATAGCATTTTGGATGGTAGCAAAATCCAAGAGGAATTTGAGAGTTAAGCGTGCTAGAGCTAGAGTAGTTCTAGGATGGGTGACCCCCTGGGAAGTGGGGCGTCACAGTTGGTATCAGAGCTAATCACCAGGCGGAAATGTGAGATGAGTCTCGGCTGAGCCAGGGTTATATAGCGGGTAGAGTGTGGCTCCCCGGCTAATGACCGTTGTAGGTGGAGTGCAGCTCCCTACAAGGTCGGCTAAGGCTAGCGAGACGAGTCTCACATCGCCTGGTACTAGTGAGTGTGCTTGAGCCTGACGTGGACGTCAGGGCTTAAAGAGGGGAAGAATGTGACACCCCCGGAATTTGGATTAGTCCTCTATATAAATGATATAATAGGACTAAATCTCTAACCCGGCTATAGCATTTTGGATGGTAGCAAAATCCGAGAGGAACATGAGAGTTAAGCGTGCTAGAGCTAGAGTAGTTCTAGGATGGGTGACCCCCTAGGAAGTGGGGCGTCACAGCAGCGGAGCGGGCGCACTGTGCGCGCCCGAAATCTTTCGGGCGCCCGAAACTTGGACTTGGAGGGAATTTTTGGATTTGTTGAGTTGGGACTATAAACAGCCCCCTTTGGCCTGCGGTTTGAGGCTTTTCCCGAGCTCCCCTCTCTTTGCAACCTTAAGCAAAGTGGTTCATCTTCTTGTGGAGCATCTCGTGGAGAAGTTTGGGAATTTTTGGTGGCACGCACTTCGAGGTTTGCGGCATTTCGGCACAGTGCGACTTTCCTTCACCGGTGATCCCCTTCGTCGCGTTTCGGTGCGCAGGCTCCCTTGGCTTACTCAGACCATCGTTTTCGACGATTTTTGTGGCAGTGCGTTCACGAGAGGTAAGGCTTCGTTTTTTGTGTTGATTACTTCTCCGTATTTCGAATTTTTGGCACAGTTCCCGAGGCATCTCTGAGCCACTGTTTTGCTGTGGTGATTTTGGACAGCATGAGCTTGTTGGATTTATTTCTCAGCCTACAGACATCTGATTGAGACGTTTAAAGACTCGATTGATATCTACTCTTCGAGAGGAACACGCCCGTATTTTTGTTGGATTTTTATGAGGTCATTTCGAGGGTGTGAATTAAGCTTCTTTACTGCTATCTCTTCAGCAGAACTGTGTTCTTGAGGGAATGGCTCCCAATGTTGTCCGAATTGTTTCTTGGCCTACAGGTATCAGAACGGGGCGTTTAAAGAGTCGATTTGGGGCTACTCGTCGCGAGGATCACAACCGTGATTTTTTGAGAATTTTTGGAGGTTTGTATACAGGTGAAAAGGCTTCTTCTCTCTGCTGGTTGGTGGAAAACAGCATGTGCTGTTTTGAGAGTTTTGATTGCGGTGTAATTAATCCTCGGCTTCGATGTTGTTTGTTGGAACAGTGGTTTGTGCGACTGTTTACCGAGGGTGCGGTTCCGGCGGATTTTGGATTTCGTGTGGCTGCGTACTTCACCGACTTCGGCTTTGCCTGCGGAATGCGTTTTAGGTGGGTGCTTTGTTCCGAGAACCGGTACCCGGTTCTCTAACTCTATATGTTAGAATTGCATGCAGGTGTAGGGTACAATACCTGGGATTGATTGGTAAGCTTAATAATGTTGATTTATGGGAATTGCAAGTTAATTATTCATATTATGACAATGGTATTAATCAGACATTTATGTTGATGTTTAGTGGAAGCTTGCCTAAGGCAAGGTTACCCTATATGATTAATTATCATGCCATGTTAGCACATAACCTTTTACGAGGCTGGTTTATGCAATGGGATAGGACTTTGTAGTTATGTGCAGGTTCTACTCTGAGGAGCGATTTTGGATCGAGGATTATGGACAGGTATAGTCATTGATAATTTTGGCATGAGGTTTATTTTCTTTATTCTTCTTTGAGGACAAATGCATGCTTGTATGGACATATAGTTAGGCCACCTTTTACTGCTGCACTACATATTGGAACTTGACTTAGGAGAAACCATGTTATTCCTTTCTCCTTCTTGTTAGTCAGGCGGTCTGTGTTGCTCGGGTGCGAGCAGGGGTCTGGGGTAGTGTAGCAGGGACATTGGTGACAGGGACGGGTTGTGCTGGATTGTGGCTGGCAGGGTTTTGGCGGTGACCGCGGACTTTGGGCGGTTGACCGGAGGTCGGTTATAGTACTTGGTTATGGACGGCAGGGTATTGCGGCAACTGCGGATATTGGGCGGTTGACCGGATATTTATTGATGTATCAGATTGGGTATTAGACTTTCCTCTAGTGGATGGAGTTTCCACTTATCGTTTACTATTGTATCAGTTTGGGGATCGGGTTTCTCTTTAGTGGATGAGTTTTTCCACTTTGATCAGAGTCGTGATCCAGTCCTGCTATCTCGTGATACTTGTTACAGTGAGACTTGTTACAGTGATACTTTACTCGTGTGGGTCGCTCCCCACGAGTGCCACTCCGGAGTAGGCGATTTATATATGGCCAGTGAGTGCCAGACATTGTCTATGGCCAGTGAGAGCCAGACCTTGAGTATCGGTCAGTGAGTACCGATTTGTTAGCAGATACTTGAGACAGTTTGAGCAGGCAGTGCCAGTTTTTACTGGTCCATCGATTTGGTTTATTCAGGAGATACTTTTTGTTACACTCGTGCCTGGGGGACCGAGTGGAGTCTAGTAGCTGTGTTTAGACCAGTGCTAGTGTTGTTGGGAACCGTTTGGGGATTGACGGTGGTCCCGAGGTTGTTGCGGGTTAGTCGACCGTTGTGCGAGAGGTTTGGTGATCTTGAGGCTATTCGTTCTGAGAGAGAGAGCGTGGATTCTGACTATAGCCTGCATGAGCCACTACTCGATAGCGAGTTAGTCCGTTTGGACGCCCTACGTAATTCCTGCCCGTCAGTGGGAGGTGGTTGTAGGGGGGCGCAGGTTTGACTGGACCCGGTGTGGCAGTCAGCTCGGTTGGGTCGATTGAGCACCTCGTGTGCGAGTGTTGCATATCTTTATCAGAGTTTTCCTCTTTTGAGCATTTATATAGAGGCATGGTAGCTGTTGAGAGTCTCCAGCTTTCTTGTTCAGTTTTTACTGCATTGGTTATTCTTTTGCCTCTAGTGGACTTGGTGGGCAGATCGTCGGACCTGGTGGCGACACCCACTGAGAACTCCTTTTTGGTGTAGTTCTCACACCCGTTGGGGGTTCCCCCCCCTTTTTGTCCCTTCTCTCCTTTGTTTTGCAGAGTCTTAGCGGGTGTTGCTGATTCTGCGGTTGCTGTTCGAGGCGAGGGAGTCGCGAGCTAGATCCCTACCTATCTTTGGAGAGTAGCGGTACCCCTTCCAGAGGAGATCTCCAGTACAGTCGGTAGATTAGTGTTTTTATTTTTCTCTTTGAGAGACTGATGTATTATGAGGATCTGACTTGTACTGAGAGTCTGTACACTGTTGTATCATTTATTTATTCAGGATTACCTCCCTGTTGAGTCCAGAGTTTGTATTTGAGGTTATTATATGATTATCATTATGGGAGATGGACTTTGTACCTTTAGTTCCAGTTGTACAGATCATTGGTTTTAATTTTACAGCAGTTTTATCTTTTAGCTCTGATATCTGTTTAGCTGTAGCACTTTTCTTGCAGGTAGGACGCTTCGCCTATGCGGGTTTGGCATAGGTGGCGGATCTGTTGGCGAGCCCGGGTCGCAGTTTCGACCCCGGGGCGTGACACTCGACGGGTCCTCCAATTACCCATGTGATCCTTTTTTGAGCCCGAAGTCCACCACTTGTGTCCAAATTGCGCACTAACTCCAACGAGACACCACGCAGGCCACCGAAAGCTGCCAAACAACCAGAAAACTCAACGCGGGGATCCGGGTCCTCACATCGGGTTTCCCTTTAGTTGATGGATTTTCCCACTTTGATCAGTGTTTCAGTTTGGGGATCGGATTTTTCTTTAGTGGATGAGTTTTTCCACTTTGATCAGAGTTGTGATCTAGTCCTGCTATATCGTGATACCCGTTACAGTGATACTTGTTACAGTTGTTACTTTACTCGTGTGGGTCGCTCCCCTCGAGTGCCACTCCGGAGTGTGTGACCGGACGGATCGAGGCCGGTCTGTTACTTACTTTAGTGTGCGACCGGACGGATCAAGGCCGATCTGTGACTTACTTTGGGATGCGACCGGACGGATCGAGGCCGGTCTGTATCCCGCGACTGAGTTCTTGATTTAGACAGCAGAGCAGGCAGTGCCAGTGATTACTGGTCCATTGATTGGGTTTATTTCAGACAGATACTTCTATTGTTTCACTCGTGCCTGGGGGCTGAGTGGAGTCTAGTAGCTGTGTGTAGACCAGTGCTAGTGTTGTTGGGAACCGTTTGGGGTTTGACGGTGGTCCCGTGGTCGTTGTGGGTTTTTCGACCGTTGTGCGAGATGTTGTGGATCTTTAGTCTATCCGTTCTGAGAGAGAGAGCGTGGATTTTGATTATAGCCTGCATGTGCCACTATTCGATAGTGAGTTAGTCCTTATGGACACCCTACGTAATTCCTGCCCGGCAGTGGGAGGTGGTTGTAGGTAGGCGCAGGCTTGACTGGACCCGATGTGGCAGTCAGCTCAATTGGGTCGATTGAGCACCTCGTGTGCGAGTGTTGCATATTTTTATCAGAGTTTCCCCATTTGAGCATTTAGATAGAGGCATGGTAGCTGTAGAGTACTTCCAGCTTTCTTGTTCAGTTTTTACTGCATGGTTATCTTATGCCTCTAGTGGACTTAGTGGGCAGATCGTCGGGCCTGGCGGTGGTACCCACTGAGAACTCTCTTTTTGGTGTAGTTCTCACACCCATTGGGGGTTTTCCCCCTCCCCTTTCTTTCTCTCCTTTGTTTTGTAGAGTCTTAGCGGGTGTTGCTGATTCTGCGGTTGCTGTGCGGGGCGAGGGAGTCGCGTGCTAGATCCCCACCCGTCGATGGAGAGTAGCGGTACCCCTTCAGAGGAGATCGTCAGTAGATTAGTTATTTTATTTTCCTCTTTTGAGAGACTGTTGTAGTGAGGATATGTGATGTATTGAGAGCCTGTACACTAATGTTTTATTTGAGATACCTCCCTGTTGAGTTCGGGGTTTTGTATTTGAGGATATTGTATGATTATTATTTTGGGAGATGGACATTGTTACTATTATTTCTAGTTGTACAGTGGTTGGTTTTAGTTTTACAGCAGATTTTTATTTATAGCTCTGATATCTGTTTAGCTGTAGTACTTTTCTTGCAGGTAGGACGCTTCGCCTATGCGGGGTTTGGCATAGGTGGCGGATCTTTTGGCGAGCCCGGGTCGCAGTTTCTACCCCGGGGCGTGACACTAGCTCCACCTGAAGCCGAAAAATTACATACCTTCGAGTCCAACACGCCAAGCAAGATCAAATTGTGATCGCTTCCCGTGATGATCGGTAATCCAGTACTCTGATGTCGATATCTCCTGAGGATCGCCAACCTTTAGCTCTGATACCAATTGTTGGAAAAATCTGGTACTCGCCCCGGTACCAGATTCTCTGAATCCGCAACCCGCTTCGATACCGCAATCCACACCGGTACCGCCTAATGTTGGGATTCCGCAGCGAAAACGTCAAATCAGATTTTTACCATAAACCAGTTCTCTCAACAAAACTGGAACCAATACAACCACAAAGAGAAGAAAAACCAAAAACCAATACAAAGAAATATGCGTGTGAAATAAGATTCATTAATTAAAAGAAGAATTACACCGATTACACAGACTTCTCTTCTGCAATAGAGTAGCTTTAACCCGAGTCCTCCTCCTGAATCTCTCTCATCCGGTTAAATTATAGCCCGAACCACCTACTTAGGTATTACTACCACCGTGGGTGTGGCCATCTTAACACCACCGTCAAATAATATGCTATATTTATAGCTTACATCAAAAATTATCCAAATCCTAGTCTAAATAGATTTTTATTTTAATTAATATTTAAATCTTAACAAACTTATTTTTTTAAGATTTAAATATTAATCTTAATCCAACTAGAATTCAACTATAAATATAATCAAATTCTAACAAAGAGAGATCTGATTCAAGTTGAGTACTGCCTGAAAGAAAAGGAAAAAAAAAAAAAAAAATCCTTTAAGTTTCTTTTCTTTTCTTTGCAATGTGAAGGGGAGTTTCTTTTCCTTTCTTTGCAATGTGAAGGGGAGATCTCGCTTTCTTTCTCTTCTCATTTACTTACTTGATTCGTCACAGTTACATCAGCTCCCTTCTTTCTACATGAGATCGAATTTCAAATTCACAGGCTATGTTATCATCACTATTGGTTATAACTCCGTGATTACAATTCATGAATATGACTCGTACGTCCTGGTCATCTCATCAGAATCTGGTACGTTTTCTTGTATCTTTGTTGGATTTTGTCAGGATAAAAATGCAGCATTAATTAGTACCTAAACTTTCAATTTCATTTTGACCCTCAAACTTTTAAATTCGGCATAATGGTCTATAAACTCTCTAAGGACCGTTTGGTAATGGGTTAAGGTAAAATTAGCTAATTCTGGGATAAGTATAAAGTACGGAACTAGGATAAAAAAATATTTGGGATGGTTCCAGAGATAAAAGATTTTGTGTTTGGTATAATAATGAGGAATAAGAGGAATAAAGAGATTAAGTTGGGTAAATTATCTTTTTGCCCTCAAGCTTTATTATGTGATAAAAATTTAGTAAAATCATTTTTTTCGTTTTAATTAATGGATTAAAGCCTTACAAAAATTAAGATAAAATCATAATCAAAATTAAATTAAATTTTATGAAAATAATATTTAATTTAAAATTTTATTTGCTCTAATTTTTTTATTAAAAAAAAAAATTCATCATATTTTTCGAAAAAGATTTGGTTTAATGGAAAAAAGCATATGCTATTTGTTTGCTATAAATTCCATATTACTTCCCTACTAATATATACAATTTATATTTAATTTCAGTACCGAATTTAACAGATTTACATCTTTATACATCACTCATAAACACACATCTGTTTATAACAATAATTTTTTTATCTACGTAATTATCGCCGGACTAACTTCTATTATTCCACAATTGATCTGTAATATCTGTTGGAATGGTGTCGCCCCGCCGTGAGTCTGATGCACCGGGCAATGAAGCACCAGGAAATTGAATACCTTCGTCATTCTCTTCCACAACGGTAGCAGGTTGGTCAACTGAATCGTTGAAATATTGATCACTACCCTGATTTCTACGAATAAAATTATGTATGACGCAACAAGCCATAGCAATAAGACATTGCACCCTAAACGGGAACGGTGTTGCAATATTTAAAAAAATTAAGATAAAATCATAATCATAATCAAATTATATTTTTTAAAAATAATATTTAATTTAACATTTTATTTTCTCAAATTAAATTTAAAATTTTAAATATAAAATTTCAACATTTAAATTTTAATATTTAAACTTTTATAATATTAATTTTAAATTATAAATGTTAAACATAAAATTTTTTAATTTTCAAATAATAACTTTTACTTTCTTCGTTTTAATTAATGGATTAAAGTCTTACAAAAATTAAGATAAAATTAAAATCAAAATCAAAACCAAAATCAAAATCAAATTTCAAATTATATTTTATGAAAATAATATTTAATTTAACATTTTATTTGTTTAAATTAAAGTTAAAATTTCGAATATAAAATTTTAAAATTTAAAGCCTTACAAAAATTATGATAAAATCAAAATCAAAATAAAATTTCTAAAATTTTGAAAATAATGTTTAATTTAACATCCAATTAAATTAAAAAGAGAGAGAGAGGAGAGAGAGGGATTTGTGATGATGAGAGTGTATTGGGAAGAAGGAAAAGAGAGAGAGAAAAGAGAGGGATTTATGATGATGAGAGTGTATTGGGAAGAGAGAAAGGAGGGAAGGAGAGGTAGTTTGGTAAAAAAAAAAAAATTATAAAATAATAGGTAAGAACTGTTGTTCCAGCTTATTCTGTTTGTACTAGAACTACTGTACCGAATAATTCCTGGTGCGTTTGGTAGAATAAGGGGGATATCCCCCTTATTCCTTATTCCAACCCCATTCTGAACAGGTCCTTAGGCTGCGTTTGGTTCGGGGATAAGAAAAATTTAGTTATACCAGGGATAGGTATAAGTTATGGTATTAACAGGAACTAGTGTAAATTTGCGTTTGGTTCGGTTTAAGAGTTATACCGGGTTTAAAGAAAATTGTGTTTGGTAAATTATATAGGAATAAGAAGAATAAGAGGAATAAGAGAAAATTGTGTTTGGTTCGGTATAGAGGAATAAGAAGAATTGAGGGGTTAAATATTTTTATTTACTAATTTGCCATTTATGATATAATTTAAAATTAAATAAATTTATGGTATTATTCAATCTTATATTTAATTTAGATAAATATTAAAAAATTCAAATAATATTTACAATTAAATATTAAATATTTAAAAATATTTAAAAATGATAAAAAAAATTTGTATATATTTTTTAAAAAAAGTTTTAAAATTTTAATTATTATTAAATTTAAAAGTTAGTTAATTACTAAAATCTCCTCCAAATTCTTCTTCTTCATCCATTCCCATCTCAAACATGCAGTAGAATCCGAGCTCCGAAATGCTCAGTAATAGCGAAGCGCCTGCTCGCGTTCCCTCTCAAACCCCTCTCTCCTCCTCCTCCTCCTCCTCCTCCTCACTCCCCATTTTTCCTCTCGCAGGGATTCAAAATCCCATTTTCCTCTCCCCCAAGATCCCAATTTTGCAAATTCGCGGCGTACGCACATGCCGAATCGGCTTCAAAATCGAACTTTGATGTCGATTTTGCGAGAGAATCGGAAAAGGAGGAGCTTTCCTGGGAGAAATTCAACGCTTTGATCCAAGCCCACTGCTCAAAAGGCCACCTCGACGAGCCCTTAGATCTCCTCGCCCGCATGGAGGCGCTGGGCATGCGCCCCAGCCCCTCCTCCTACGCCCACCTCATCGACGCCCTCGGCCGCGTCGGCCGCACCCTCGAAGCCGACGCCGTCTTCCAGGAGATGCAGCACTTCGGCCTCCGCCCGGGCCCGGCGCACTACATGTCACGCCCCGGGGTCGAAACTGCGACCCGGGCTCGCCAACAGATCCGCCACCTATGCCAAACCCCGCATAGGCGAAGCGTCCTACCTGCAAGAAAAGTACTACAGCTAACAAATATCAGAGCTATAAGATAAAACTGCTGTAAAACTAAAATCAATCACTGTACAACTGGAAATAATACAACAATGTCCACCTCCCAAAAATGATAATTGTACAATATCCTCAGATACAAAACTCATAGCTCAACAGGGAGGTATCTCCAATAAATACAACAGTGTACAGTCTCCCGATACATAATATATCCTCACTACATCAGTCTCTCAAAAGAGGAAAAATAAAACAACTAGTCTACTGAAGATCTCCTCTGAAGGGGTACCGTTACTCTCCAATGATGGGTAGGGATCTAGCTCGCGACTCCCTCGCCTCGATCAACAACCGCAGAATCAGCAACACCCGCTAAGACTCTGCAAAGCAAAGGAGAGGAAGGAAAAAGGAGGGGAAAAACCCCAAAGGGTGTGAGAACTACACCAAAAAGGGAGTTCTCAGTGGGTACCACCGCCAGACCCGACGGTCTGCCCACCAAGTCCTCAAGAGACAAAAACTAACCAAAGCCGTAAAGACGGAAATAAGGAAGCTGGAGACTCTCAACAGCTATCATGCCTCTATCTAAAAGCCCAAAAGAGGAGAACCAAAGAATGGTATGCAACCTCTAGCACATGAAGTGCACAATCGACCCAATCGATGGACCAGTAATCACTGGCACTGCCTGCTATGCCTGCTATGCCTGCTATGCCTGCTACGCCTCTCGTACAACGGTCAACAACTCACAATGACCTTGGGACAACCGTCGATCCCCAAACGGTTCCCAACAACACTAGCACTGGTCTAAACACGGCTACTAGACTCCACTCGGTCCCCCTGACACGAGTGTAACAGTAAGTAAACATCTGTAATAAACCCAATCTAGTGACGCCAGAAATACTGGTACTGCCTGCTGTGCCAGACGAATCGGGTATGATGGCCAATGCATAACACCGATAAGGGATAGGACTCTCAAGGACTCTTAGGTAACAGATCGACAACTATTACCGTCCGATCGCAACCAAAAGTAAGTAACAGATCGGCAACTCTAACCGTCCGATCGCACACTCCGGAGTGGCACCCGAGGGGAGCGACCCACACGAGTAAAGTATCAGGGATAGGAGTCTCAAGGTGTCACGCCCCGGGGTGGAAACTGCCACCCGGGCTCGCCAACAGATCCGCCATCTGTACGGAAACTGCCGTACAGACGAAGCGTCTAACCTGCAGGAAGAATCAACTACAGTATACAGATATCAGAGAGCTGAAAGTAGACTACTAAAACTGAAGTCCAAACACTGTACAACTGAAAATAATACAGTATCCATCTCCCCAAATACTATCATAAACAAAGTCCTCTGATACAAATCTCAAAAGGGAGGTATCTCCAATGAATACATCAGTGTACAGACTCTCGATACAAGAATATCCTCACTACAACAGTCTCTCAAACTATAAAATAAAGTACAACTCTATACCTCACAACAAAGGTCTCTCAACAGAGGAAAAAGAAGAAAACTAATCTACTGAAGCTCTCCTCTGAAGGGGTACCGCTACACTCCAATGACGGGTAGGGAACTAGCTCGCGACTCCCTCGCCTCGGTCAGAAGGATCAGCAACTGGAGCAACAGGAACAGGAGGAGATGTTCCTGGGGAAAAAGACACCACGACGGGTGTGAGAACTACTTCCCACAGTAGTTCTCAGTGGGTACCGTCAACAAGCCCAACGGTCTGCCCACTAAGTCTACTAGAGGCAAAAGATAACAGGCAAAGAAATCTGAAAGAAAAGCTGGAACTACTCTACAGCTACCATGCCTCTACCTAGACACTCAAAAGTGGAACAGATGAAAGTAAAAGAGACCACTCGCACCCAAGGTGCTCAATCGACCCAAACGAACTGACTACCTCAAAGGTCCAGTCAAGCCTGCGCCCGTCGACTAGGAACGCTCCTGCCCACTACCACACATCCGCATGAGGACGGGATTTACGTGGGGCGTCCTGTCCTACTAACTCATCCCTCGCGCAAAACTGCCTCAACAGGCCCATCGTTGCCTCAACTGCGGAAAACTGCCTCAACAGGCCAACCATCGTATCCACAGCGGCATCTCAGGACGCGACTCCAACTGAGTAGAACGGCGCGGCATAGAGTATCAAACATTGGCATATGCAGGCTAGTCAAAATCCACGCTCACTCTCAAAACGGTAGGGCTCAAGATCCCCAGATACCTCGCACAACAGTCGGAGCACTCTCGACGACTCAGCTGCTCGGCTAACTCGAAACACGAGACACTAGCCTCTCCAACGGCTCGCAGCACAAGGCTCACTGGCTGGAGATACTCCACTGCCAGGAACGACCCACAACTCAGGGTAACAAAACAGGTCGGACAACACTCAACGACCTGGGACCACCGTCAACCCCAACGGTTCCCAACAAGACGGACCGGAAGATACTCGACGGCCCGGGACTGCCGTCTGCGCAACGGCTCCCTCCACGACGGCACAACAGGGAAACAAGACCTCCCGGGACTACCGTTTACCCAAACGGCTCCCGGCACAGATAAGCAACCCAGTACAACTACCAGACTCCACTCTGCTCCCAGGCAAGAGTGTAAAAGCATCCCACACTAAAAGCAAGTCCCGACCTCTCGGCCCACTACCCGGGCGAGAAAACACTATGTCCAGGGATGAAGGTACAGTGTGGATGTCTAAGCATAAATAACCCTAGCCCAAGTGAGGGTTTTCTACTAGTCTGGTTACACATACAACATATGACGGGGATGCTAGGTCAAGTTCCAAATGACTATATTAACAGATAATAAAAGGAATAACAATTCCTACAATCTAGCATACTACACAATGAAATAAACTATCATGCATAGTCCTACATCAGTAGAAATACTGTACAGTCCATAAAACTTGGAGATAAGGCCACCCACCTCCATTTGCCACCAATTGCTCGTAGACACTTGCAATTGGCCTCCACGCGATCCGCACGCAAAATGGGGCACGCTGTCGGAGTCCGCACGCAAAACGGAGCACGCCGCCGGAGTCCGCACGCAAAACGGAGCACGCTGCCGGAGTTCGCACCAAAAACGGAGTCTGCACGTGAAACGGTGCACGGCGCCGGAGTCCGCACGCAAAACGGTGCACGGTGCCGGAATCCGCACGCAAAATGGAGTCCGCACGCAAAACGGTGCACGGTGCCGGAGTCCACACGCAAAACGGTGCACGGTGCCAGGATCCGCACGCAAAACGGAGTCCGCACGCAAAACGGTGCACGATGCCGGAGTCCGCACGCAAAACGGTGCACGGTGCCAGGATCCGCACACAAAACGGAGTCCGCACGCAAAACGGTGCACGGTGCCGGAGTCCGCACGCAAAACGGTGCACGGTGCCAGGATCCGCACGCAAAACGGAGTCCGCACACAAAACGGTGCATGGTGCCGGAGTCCGCACGCAAAACGGTGCACGGTGCCGGAGTCCGCACGCAAAACGGTGCACGGTGCCCAACACAGAAAAGAGCAAGAGGGTTAATTACAGTCCAAAAGATCGCCCCAAAAACTATACAAAAATACAGTAAAACCAACACACGAGACCTACCCGACTGCGCCGCCGTCGCCGCAACGCCCCCATCGGAAGCCTCGCGCGCTCCACGAGGCCCGCAACGCGAAACGCCAACTCCCACAACCTCCTCCCTCACTCCCTCTCGCTCTCGGGTGCAGAAGAAAGAAAGAAAGGGAAGAAGGTGGCTTGCGGGGAGGAAGAAGAAGAGGAAAAAGAGGGAGAGGGGAGAAGGTGGTCCACGACCCGCGGTGCACGGTGCACCCGACGGTCCACCGCACCCACTCGGGTGCACCAGGTCCAGGCAAGGCCAAGGCGGGCCACGTGGCCGCGCCTCTGCGCGCCACGCGGCCGCGCAGTCCACGCGCCACACGGGCGCGTGACACCGCGCGGCCCACAGGCGCGGGACACGCGCCCGTGACACGGGCGTGCGCCCCAGCGCCCGCGCGGGCGCCAACAGGGGTCCGCCACGTGGCGGCCCCCACGTGGCCCGCGCAGGAGGTGCGCGTCCCTGCGCACCTGACGCGCCTGCTGCGTGCCTCGAGCCCTGTGCCGCGCCTCGGGACCCGCGCCGCTTCAAGATCCGTGCCACGCCGCCTCGGTTTGCGTGCCGCGTTGTCTCGAAAAACGCGCATGCCTACCGGGCTCCAAATCAAACAGTAAATAGTCCATTCTTAGCGATTTCGCGCGCTGAATCCAAAAACGATGTCCATTTCTCCAAATTCTCACCCGAAAATTTGCCGAATGCCCACTCGATCCGATTTTCGCGCCGGGTCCATTTTTAAAGTCCGATTTGCCCAATCCCAACTCTAAAAATTCCCGAAGGCGACCGGAGAGGTAAACTTTTATCCGGACTTCACCCGGAGTCTAATTTTGACATCTGATTCGCGCGAAATCACTTCAAAACACCCGACGGGTCCTCCAACATCCCACGGGGTCTCAATTTAAGCCCGAAGTCCACCACTTGTGTCCAAATTGTGCGCAACCCACGCAGGCCTCCAGTGATGCAAGCAAATCCCAAATTGCATCACAAATCCATTTCTGGGCCCCCAACACGCGCACCAACACCCCCAACGGCGACCGAAAGCTGCCCAACAACCAGCAACCCTACGCGGGGGATTCCAGGACCTCACATCCTCCCCCACTAAAAGAAAGTTTCGTCCTCGAAACTAGATCAAGCCCATCAGGAGTCAAGAATACCACGGCTAGGTATCTAACAATACGCCTCCAGCTCCCCCACTCGCTCCTCGTGATTACTCCGCAATAACAACAACAAGTACGGCATGACCCGATGTGCAATTCTCTCATCTCTCGAGCCAGAAATTGCAACGGGCGTCCCTCGTACTCCAATAATCACAGATCTCAAAGGGGCAAGTAAATCACGGGCGAGGAAAATCACATCACTACTGAGCTGAGACGTGAAAAACCAAGGGCTCCACTAAAAAGGCTGGGGGAAAACTGAGATAACCACAAGTGTAATACGCACCAAACCACAACATGGTGCCACCCTCAACAAGACGACTCGAAGCATACCCGCAGACTCGTCCAATAAGGAAGGGAAATCCAATAAGTTGGGGTCTTCACTCGGTCACTTCCCGATCCAAAACCACCCGAGTGGGCTACTCAACTGCAGGCTACCCTCAAAAGGGATCCTCAAGAGACACAATCTCGTGCCACAGTTGGTCGCTCAACATGCTATAACCCCAACGGACCCACGGGTCGAAGTCGATCCCTCAACTCATAAAGAACACCCTAACGGGGACCAAACCGTCGGTGAACGGGACTGAAAACTGGCTCACAAGGCGATCATAAAGCTGATGCCCAACTCGCGGTCAAAAGTCCGAAACATCCAAAAGACTCTCACCGTTGTGTACCTACAACGTGGCATCACTGCCGTGCACCCACGGCGTGGCATTACTGCCGTGTAACAACGGCGTGGCCTCACTGCCGTGCGCCAACGGCGTGGCATCACCACCGTGTATCAACGGTGTGGCATCACCACCGTGTATCAACGGTGTGGCATCACTGCCGTGTATCAACGGCGTGGCATCACTGCCGTGTACCAACGGCGTGGCATCACCACCGTGTATCAACGGTGTGGCATCACCACCGTGTATCAACGGTGTGGCATCACCACCGTGTATCAACGGTGTGGTATACTCAAGCATCAAGGCCTCAGATCTTCACAGTCCTATACCCAACACTACCTCGAAAACCCGGAGCTGAGGAAGGGCCAAAAGATCAACAGGCAAAAACCAGGGCCCCAACTGCACTGGGCAGGACCAATAACTCCCATCTATGTGCAACACGTGATCAGGTATCTGAACCTCACAAGCACAAGCTAAAGGTCCTATCTCTAGCCCATACATCAATGCAAATGCCCTAGCACTCTCACAGCTATGTCGGAGAACCCTCAACGACTCAACTCACAGCAACACCCCACTTATAGGCGAGAAGAACCGACTGACGCGGCAAAGATCCAAAAGTTCCGATAGACCGGTGCCTAGAACCCCAACCAAACAAGAACAGACCCTAGGCTCAGTCTATCGAAGTTTTCGCTCCTTTACCGTTCAGGGATTCGGTCCCTCTCGTTCAAAGCGGGAAACTATGTCAACAAGCAACTCACGGCTGGAGACGCTCCCGGTAGTCCATCAGGACGAACTCGACGCCATCAAATCTCGGCGTCCTGTCGGGTCATCTCAATCTTACTAAAATAACCACCTGGTAACTCGGCCGGAGGTGAAAATCGCCTCAACAGGCCAAACCTTCGCCACTCACTAGGCGGCATCGCCACTCATTGGGCGGCATCGCCACTCACTGGGCGGCATCACCCCTTACTGGGCGGCATCGCCTCTCACTGGGCGGCATCGCCCCTCACCGGGCGGCATCGCCCCTGGTAGCTCGGCCAGTGGAAAGTATCCTCCTGGTAATTCGGCCAGGGAAAAATGTCCTCCTGGTAACTCGGCCAGGGCATGCGCCCACCTGGCAACTCGGCCAGGGGCAACGCATCCATCTGGTTGCTCGGCCAGTGATAATTATCCATCTGGTAACTCGGCCAGTGATAATTATCCATCTGGTAACTCGGCCAGTGATAATTACCCATCTGGTAACTCAGCCAGTGATAATTATCCATCTGGTAACTCGGCCAGTGATAATTATCCATCTGGTAACTCGGCCAGTGATAATTATCCATCTGGTAACTCGGCCAGTGATAATTATCCACCTGGTAACTCGGCCAGTGATAATTATCCATCTCGTAACTCGGCCAGTGATAATTATCCATCTGGTAACTCGGCCAGTGATAATTATCTACCTAGTAACTCAGCCAGGGAAAACGCTCTCCTGGTAACTCAGCCAGGGAAAATGCCCTCCTGGTAACTCAGCCAGGGAAAATGCCCTCCTGGTAACTCAGCCAGGGAAAATGCCCTCCTGGTAACTCAGCCAGGGAAAACGCCCTCCTGGTAACTCGGCCAGGGAAAACGCCCTCCTGGTAACTCGGCCAGGGAAAACGCCCTCCTGGTAACTCGGCCAGGGAAAACGCCCTCCTGGTAACTCGGCCAGGGAAAACGCCCTCCTGGTAACTCGGCCAGGGAAAATGCCCTCCTGGTGACTCAGCCAGGGAAAACGCCCTCCTGGTGACTCAGCCAGGGAAAACGCCCTCCTGGTGACTCAGCCAGGGAAAACGCCCTCCTGGTGACTCAGCCAGGAAAAACGCCCTCCTGGTGACTCAGCCAGGGAAAACGCCCTCCTGGTAACTCAGCCAGGGAAAACGCCCTCCTGGTAACTCAGCCAGGGAAAACGCCCTCCTGGTAACTCAGCTAGGGAAAACGCCCTCCTGGTAACTCAGCCAGGGAAAACGCCCTCCTGGTAACTCAGCCAGGGAGGGGTGTGTCCTTTTCACAACACGACGTCTCAGGGGTATCGCAATCCACTGCACAACTACAAACGTCAGGACACAACAACCATACGACCCAATCCAGCGAAAGTCTAAGACATGTCATCCAATCCATAGCATTATGTTGTCTGCAACCAACATAATCGATTTAGGAGAATAAACATGCCAAACTCTCATCCCGTCTCTTGGGAGAGGTAAAAACTCAATCAGGACTCTCGCTAAAAGTCACGACTCTCACGTAGTCATCCTAATATCCAACCACAAGCCTAGGGTTTCTAAGTCCACCACGACCTACAACCTAGGCTCTGATACCACTCTAATCTGTCACGCCCCGGGGTGGAAACTGCCACCCGGGCTCGCCAACAGATCCGCCATCTGTACGAAAACTGCCGTACAGACGAAGCGTCTAACCTGCAGGAAGAATCAACTACAGTATACAGATATCAGAGAGCTGAAAGTAGACTACTAAAACTGAAGTCCAAACACTGTACAACTGAAAATAATACAATATCCATCTCCCCAAATACTATCATAAACAAAGTCCTCTGATACAAAACTCAAAAGGGAGGTATCTCCAATGAATACATCAGTGTACAGACTCTCGATACAAGAATATCCTCACTACAACAGTCTCTCAAACTGTAAAATAAAGTACAACTCTATACCTCACAACAAAGGTCTCTCAACAGAGGAAAAAGAAGAAAACTAATCTACTGAAGCTCTCCTCTGAAGGGGTACCGCTACACTCCAATGACGGGTAGGGAACTAGCTCGCGACTCCCTCGCCTCGGTCAGAAGGATCAGCAACTGGAGCAACAGGAACAGGAGGAGATGTTCCTGGGGAAAAAGACACCACGACGGGTGTGAGAACTACTTCCCACAGTAGTTCTCAGTGGGTACCGTCAACAAGCCCAACGGTCTGCCCACTAAGTCTACTAGAGGCAAAAGATAACAGGCAAAGAAATCTGAAAGAAAAGCTGGAACTACTCTACAGCTACCATGCCTCTACCTAGACACTCAAAAGTGGAACAGATGAAAGTAAAAGAGACCACTCGCACCCAAGCACCTGCTCAATCGACCCAAACGAACTGACTACCTCAAAGGTCCAGTCAAGCCTGCGCCCGTCGACTAGGAACGCTCCTGCCCACTACCACACATCCGCATAAGGACGGGATTTACGTGGGGCGTCCTGTCCTACTAACTCATCCCTCGCGCAAAACTGCCTCAACAGGCCCATCGTTGCCTCAACTGCGGAAAACTGCCTCAACAGGCCAACCATCGTATCCACAGCGGCATCTCAGGACGCGACTCCAACTGAGTAGAACGGCGCGGCATAGAGTATCAAACATTGGCATATGCAGGCTAGTCAAAATCCACGCTCACTCTCAAAACGGTAGGGCTCAAGATCCCCAAATACCTCGCACAACAGTCGGAGCACTCTCGACGACTCAGCTGCTCGGCTAACTCGAAACACGAGACACTAGCCTCTCCAACGGCTCGCAGCACAAGGCTCACTGGCTGGAGATACTCCACTGCCAGGAACGACCCACAACTCAGGGTAACAAAACAGGTCGGACAACACTCAACGACCTGGGACCACCGTCAACCCCAACGGTTCCCAACAAGACGGACCGGAAGATACTCGACGGCCCGGGACTGCCGTCTGCGCAACGGCTCCCTCCACGACGGCACAACAGGGAAACAAGACCTCCCGGGACTACCGTTTACCCAAACGGCTCCCGGCACAGATAAGCAACCCAGTACAACTACCAGACTCCACTCTGCTCCCAGGCAAGAGTGTAAAAGCATCCCACACTAAAAGCAAGTCCCGACCTCTCGGCCCACTACCCGGGCGAGAAAACACTATGTCCAGGGATGAAGGTACAGTGTGGATGTCTAAGCATAAATAACCCTAGCCCAAGTGAGGGTTTTCTACTAGTCTGGTTACACATACAACATATGACGGGGGTGCTAGGTCAAGTTCCAAATGACTATATTAACAGATAATAAAAGGAATAACAATTCCTACAATCTAGCATACTACACAATGAAATAAACTATCATGCATAGTCCTACATCAGTAGAAATACTGTACAGTCCATAAAACTTGGAGATAAGGCCACCCACCTCAATTTGCCACCAATTGCTCGTAGACACTTGCAATTGGCCTCCACACGATCCGCACGCAAAATGGGGCACGATGTCGGAGTCCGCACGCAAAACGGAGCACGCCGCCGGAGTCCGCACGCAAAACGGAGCACGCTGCCGAAGTTCGCACCAAAAACGGAGTCTGCACGTCAAACGGTGCACGGCGCCGGAGTCCGCACGCAAAACGGAGCACGGTGCCGGAAACCGCACGCAAAACGGAGTCCGCACGCAAAACGGTGCACGGTGCCGGAGTCCGCACGCAAAACGGTGCACGGTGCTAGGATCCGCACGCAAAACGGAGTCCGCACGCAAAACGGTGCACGGTGCCGGAGTCCGCACGCAAAACGGTGCACGGTGCCAGGATCCGCACACAAAACGGAGTCCGCACGCAAAACGGTGCACGGTGCCGGAGTCTGTACGCAAAACGGTGCACGGTGCCAGGATCCGCACGCAAAACGGAGTCCGCACACAAAACGGTGCACGGTGCCGGAGTCCGCACGCAAAACGGTGCACGGTGCCGGAGTCCGCACGCAAAACGGTGCACGGTGCCCAACACAGAAAAGAGCAAGAGGGTTAATTACAGTCCAAAAGATCGCCCCAAAAACTGTACAAAAATACAGTAAAACCAACACACGGGACCTACCCGACTGCGCCGCCGTCGCCGCAACGCCCCCATCGGAAGCCTCGCGCGCTCCACGAGGCCCGCGACGTGAAACGCCAACTCCCACAACCTCCTCCCTCACTCCCTCTCGCTCTCGGGTGTAGAAGAAAGAAAGAAAGGGAAGAAGGTGGCTTGCGGGGAGGAAGAAGAAGAGGAAAAAGAGGGAGAGGGGAGAAGGTGGTCCACGGCCCGCGGTGCACGGTGCACCCGACGGTCCACCGCACCCACTCGGCTGCACCAGGTCCAGGCAAGGCCAAGGCGGGCCACGTGGCCGTGCCTCTGCGCGCCACGCGGCCGCGCAGTCCACACGCCACACGGGCGCGTGACACCGCGCGGCCCACAGGCGCGGGACACGCGCCCGTGACACGGGCGTGCGCCCCAGCGCCCGCGCGGGCGCCAACAGGGGTCCGCCACGTGGCGGCCCCCACGTGGCCCACGCAGGAGGTGCGCGTCCCTGCGCACCTGACGCGCCTGCTGCGTGCCTCGAGCCCTATGCCGCGCCTCGGGACCTGCGCCGCTTCAAGATCCGTGCCACGCCGCCTCGGTTTGCGTGCCGCGTTGTCTCGAAAAACGCGCATGCCTACCGGGCTCCAAATCAAACAAGTAAATAGTCCATTCTTAGCGATTTCGCGCGCTGAATCCAAAAACGATGTCCATTTCTCCAAATTCTCACCCGAAAATTTGCCGAATGCCCACTCGATCCGATTTTCGCGCCGGGTCCATTTTTAAAGTCCGATTTGCCCAATCCCAACTCTAAAAATTCCCGAAGGCGACCGGAGAGGTAAACTTTTATCCGGACTTCACCCGGAGTCTAATTTTGACATCTGATTCGCGCGAAATCACTTCAAAACACCCGACGGGTCCTCCAACATCCCACGGGGTCTCAATTTAAGCCCGAAGTCCACCACTTGTGTCCAAATTGCGCGCAACCCACGCAGGCCTCCAGTGATGCAAGCAAATCCCAAATTGCATCACAAATCCATTTCTGGGCCCCCAACACGCGCACCAACACTTCCAACGGCGACCGAAAGCTGCCCAACAACCAGCAACCCTACGCGGGGGATTCCAGGACCTCACACAAGGACTCCTAGGTAACAGATCGGCAACTATTACCGTCCGATCGCAACCAAAAGTAAGTACAGATCGGCAACTCTAACCGTCCGATCGCACACTCCGGTGTGGCACCCGAGGGGAGCGACCCACATGAGTAAAGTATCACCGGGCAATATCCGCGCCGGTGTGATAAGTAACAAAAGCAGGACTGGATCATGACTCTGATCAAAGGGGGAAAGCCCAACCACTAAAGAAGACCCCGGTCCTCAATCAGATGCAAAAGTACTCAAATAGTGGGAAACTCTGTCCACTAGAGAAATCTGATACCCAATCTGATGCATAAATAAATATCCGGTCAACCGCCCAATATCCGCGGTTGCCGCAAAGCCCCACAACTAATCCAACCTGTCCCAGACACCAAGTCCCGACTACACTACCCAGACCCCTGCTCGAACCCGAGCAACACTGACCACTTGACTAACAAAGAACGAGAAAGGAAAAGCATGGTTTCTCCTAAGTCAAGTTCCAATAAGTAGTGCAGCAGTAAAAGATGGCCTAACTACATGACCATACAAGCATGCTTTTGTCCTCAGAAACGATAGAAGTGGGTGAAACATATATTAGCAAATCACGCTAAAATATTCCTACTATGGTATACCACACTCCCCCAAGTAGGCTATTCCTTGCTTACCTCTCGCTCATACCGGTTGTACATCAACTACGCCTGCTATCAGTCATAGAGGGGTGGCATCCCCACAAGTGCACTTATCCAAACCATACATGAACATCCACTACTACACCTCCCATAAGGAATAATATGCATATAAACCCTTAAACAGTTACCATTACTAAGTTTACCCACCTGAAGTGCTTAAACCAAGGCAAACCTGAAGTCGGTGAAGTGTGCAGACGCTCACGATCCAAAATCCGCCAAAATTGCACCCACGGTACATATCGCGAACGCCTTGGCTCCAAACAACTAAGAGTACCCCGAAATCAAAGCCTACAGATCCATCGGGTCCAGCAACACTTGAAAACACCCCTGGGTATAACAATAAGGTCCAACATTACACTTTTATTCCAAAAATATTCCAAGTATACAACATCGGAAAATAGCCCCGAAGATGTGTAGTTTTTACCTACAGAACGGATTCTGAAAAATCCAACAAAATTACTGTCACGTTCCTCGCGTCGATACCTTCGAAACGAGTACCTGCACGCCAAATTCCGAGCCCCGTAGGCCGAGTTACAAATTCCACAACACAGGGCGCTCACAAACACACAACCACACATCTGTATTTCCATGCACAGATAAAGGGCGAAAAATATACCTTCGGGCAAGCCTTAGAAAAATCTAATAAAAATACTGTGACAATCCTCGCGTCGAGTAGATGAAAAAAGTGTACAAGCACGTCGCCATCCGATGCCCGGTTGCGGAGATAAAAATCCGGCAAGATGTCGCTGTCCAGAATTTCCATCAGCGGCAAGGAGGGTTAAAAACGTACCCGGAACCCCAAACAAAGCTCAAATCTGAGAAAAGTGGACAATACAAGAATCGTAGATCTACCTCTAGTGAATCCGACACCGCAAAAATCATCCGAAAATATTGTCGGGGTAGCTCTGTGGACCTCTCATACCAAACTGCGATGATAACAGGCCTGCGATGAAAATATGTCGCTCTGTGCCACGATGCCGAAGTCGTCGACGCCGCGCCTTCCAAAAATTCCGAGCCTCCTCTAAAAGATGCGCGACAAGGTGAGCAACAAAACTGGTGAAGGGCCCTCAGGCCAGAGAGCTCGGGAAAAGCCCGAAAAGGGCAGTGCAAAGGACCTATTTATAGGCCCAACCCGGAAAATCCCGAAAATGGGCTTCCGGGCCCAACACTGTAGCCGCCCGAAAGGCCCACAACCCGCCACGTTGCACCCGAACAGCGGACAGCCACCCCGGCCATCCGCTGCTCGACACGTGGAGCGCGGAGGCGTCGACACGTGGACCGCACTCAGCCCCGACCACGCCCACGTGCGCGCCTGCGCCGCCGCCTGCCACCCTGCACGCACGCGCCCCGAGGCGGCCTGCACGTGCTCAGTGGACCGCGTGCACGTTGACCGGCCAATCAGTGGCCTCCACGAGGCCCCGCCCGGTCCATGCACCAGGCCGCACTCCCCGTAGACCGCGCGCTCGTGCGCCCGCCACTCCGGGGCCGCCACGCGTCCAAGCCCCTGGTGTCACGCCCCGGGGTCGAAACTGCGACCCGGGCTCGCCAACAGATCCGCCACCTATGCCAAACTCCGCATAGGCGAAGCGTCCTACCTACAAGAAAAGTGCTACAGCTAACAGATATCAGAGCTATAAGATAAAACTGCTGTATAACTAAAAACAACCACTGTACAACTGAAAATAATACAATAATGTCCACCTCCCAAAAATGATAATAGTACAACATCCTCAGACACAAAACTCAAAGCTCTACCGGAAGGTATCTCCAATAAATATATCAGTGTATAGGCTCTCAATACATATCATATCCTCACTACATCAGTCTCTCAAAAGAGGAAATAAAACAACTAATCTACTGAAGCTCTCCTCTGAAGGGGTACCGCTACTCTCCAAACATGGGTAGGGATCTAGCTCGCGACTCCCTCGCCTCGATCAACAACCGCAGAATCAGCAACACCCGCTAAGACTCTGCAAAACAAAGGAGAGGAAGGAAAAAGAAGGGGGAAAACCCCAGAGGGTGTGAGAACTACACCAAAGGAGGGAGTTCTCAGTGGGTACCACCGCCAGGACCGACGGTCTGCCCACCAAGTCCTCAAAAGACAAAAAGCTAACCAAAGCCGTAAAGACGTATAAAAAGAAGCTGGACCCTCTCAACAGTTATCAAGCCACTAAGCTTGCTATGCCTGCCATGCCTGCTACGCCTGCCATGCCTGCTATGCCTGCTATGCCTGCCTATGCCTGCCATGCCTGCTCTGCCTGCCTATGCCTGCCTATGCCTGCCCTGCCTGCCTATGCCTACTATGCCTGCCATGCCTGCCTGCCTGCCTATGCCTGCTATGTCTGCCCTGCCTGCCTATGCCTACTATGCCTGCCATGCCTGCTTGCTTGCCACGCCTGCCTATGCCTGCTATGTCTGCCCTGCCTGCCTATGCCTACTATGCCTGCCATGCCTGCTTGCTTGCCACGCCTGCCTATGCCTGCTATGTCTGCCCTGCCTGCCTATGCCTACTATGCCTGCCATGCCTGCTTGCTTGCCACGCCTACCTATGCCTGCTATGTCTGCCTATGCCTGCTATGCCCGCCTATGCCTGCCTACTATGCCTGCCTACAACGGTCAACAACTCACAATGACCTTGGGACCACCGTACCCCAAAACGGTTCCCAACAACACTAGCACTGGTCCAAACACCGCCACTAGACTCCACTCGGTCCCCCTGACACGAGCGCAACTATAAAGCAAATGTCTGTAATAAGCCCAATCTAATGCCACCAGTAGACACTGGTACTGCCTGCTCTGCCTGCCGCGACGGGTATGCCAGCCTACGCATAACACCGAAGCAAAGGAGTCTCAATGACTCAAAGTCTGTCTGCCGCGCACTCCGGAGTGGCACTCGAGGGGAGCGACCCACACGAGTAAAGTATCTCAGTATCCAGTAACAAAAGTATCATAATCAGCAGGACTGGATCATGACTCTGATCAAAGTGGGAAAACCCATCCACTAGAGAAAATCAGATACCCAATCTGGTGCAAAAATAAATGTCCGGTCAACCGCCCAATATCCGCGGTTGCCGCAAAGCCCCACAACTAATCCAACCTGTCCCAGACACCAAGTCCCGACTACACTACCCAGCACCCCTGCTCGAACCTGAGCAACACAGACCACCTGACTAACAAAGAACGAGAAAATGATAACATGGTTTCTCCTAAGTCAAGTTCCAAAAGTAGTGCAGCGGTAAAAGATGGCCTAACTACATGTCCATGCACGCATGCTTTGTTCTCAGAAATAATAAAAGTGGGTGAAGCATATATTAGTAAAGCATGCTAAAACATTCCTACTATGGTATACCAATCTCACCCAAGTGGGCCATCCCTTGCTTACCTCTCGTTCATATCGGTTGTACATCAAATACGCCTGTTAACAATCATAGAGGGATGATAACCCCACATGTGCACTTACATTCACCATGATATAAAAGTCTTATACAGTTACTAAATTAAGCTTACCCACCTGAAGTGCTCAATCCAAGGCAAACCTGGAGTCGGTGAAGAGCGTGGCCACTTGCACGCACAATCAGCTGAACCCGTAACCACGGGACATGTTGCGCAAACCTTGGCTCCTAGCAGTGTTCCAAAAATACTCGCGAACCCTCCTGGGTACAACAAAAGGTCCAAGGTTACATTTTATGCTAAAATATCCAAGTATACACCATCTGCTGGAACCAGCCCTGAAGATGTGCAATTTTCACCTGCAGAACGGACTCAGAAAAATCCACCAAAAATACAGACGCGATCGTCGCGTCGAGCCCTTCGAAACGAGTACCTGCACGCCAAAATCCGAGTCCCGGAGGCCGAGTTACAAATTCCACAACGCGGTGAGCGCGAAAGTCCACAACAAACACAACTGTAATACGCCGCACAGTAAAGGGGAAAGAAGTATACCTTCGGGCGGATCTCAGCAAATTCCCCGAAAAACACGACGGTAATACTTGCGACGCGTAGATCCAAAGAGTGTAAAAGCACGACTCAATCCGAGCTCGTACAACAAGTTGCACGCAAAACGGTGCACACCGCCGGAATCCGCACGCAAAACGGAGCACGATGCCGAAACCCGCACGCAAAACGGAGTCCGCACGCAAAACGGAACACGGTGCCGAAACCCGCGTGCAAAACAGAGTCCGCACGCAAAACGGTGCATGGTGCCGAAACCCACGCGCAAAACGGAGTCCGCACGCAAAACGGAACACGGCGCCGAAACCCGCGTGCAAAACGGAGTCCGCACGCAAAACGGTGCACGGTGCCGAAACCCGCGCGCAAAACGGAGTCCGCACGCAAAACGGTGCACGCCGTCGGGGTCCGCACGCAAAACGGAGCAATAAAACACGGTCCATAACACAGACGAGAGTAAGGGGTCAAATCCAATGTCCAAAAGGACGCTCCAAAACTGTGCCAAAAATACCGCAAGAATAACACGTGGGACCTACCTCGACCGCGTCGCGCCGCCCAACCGCCTCCTTGGGACACCTCGCGCGCTTCGCGAGGTCCACGGCGCACCGCCGCGCCACCCAAAAATTCCCTCCTCACTCCCTCTCTCGCTCGGGTGGAGAAGAAAGAAAGAAAAAAGGAGAAAATGGCGCGGGGGAGAAAGAAGAAGAAGAAGAAAAAGAGGAAGAGGGAGGTGGTCCACGGACCCGGTCCACAGTCCAGGTCCACCGCGGCAGCCAATGGGGAGCCTTCCTCCCCCGGTCCACAGCACATGGGCGCGCGCGCCCGGTCCACGCGCGCGCCGACAGCGCCACGCGGCACGCGTCACCGCGTGCCACGCGAGCGCCGCACCCGCGCGCCACATGCGCGCGGGACACCGCGAGCGCCACACCGTAGCCCCCGCTCCCTTTTCGCGCGGGCGCCAACGGGGGCCCGCCACGTGGCGGCCCCTGCGTCACCCGCGCAGGAGCGCGTTCCCGAGGCGCCTGCGTGCCTCGCGCAGTGCGCCGCCGCGCTCCGAGCCGCGCGACGCTGCCTCGAAAAGCGTGCCGCACCTCGGGATCCGTGCACGCGCCTCGAAAAGCGCGCACTTCATCCGGGCTCCAAATCAAACAAGTAAATAGTCCAAACTTAGCGATTTCGCGCGCTGAATCCGAAAACGATGTCAGTTTTTCCAAATTCTCATCCGAAAATTTGCCGAATGCCCACTCGATCCGATTTTCCCCGCCGGGTCCAAACCTGAAGTCTGATTTGCTAAATTCCAACTCTAGATATTCCCGAGGGCGACCAGAGAGGTAATCCTTTATCCAAACTTCGCCCGGAGTCCAATTTTGACATCTGAATCGCGCGAAACCACTTCAAAACACCCGACGGGTCTTCCAAATTCCCACGGGATCTCCTTTTAAGCCCGAAGTCCATCACTTGTGTCCAAAATGTGCACAAACCCCGCCAACGCGCCACAATTACCTCCAGAAGCAGTAGACGCAACAGTGATCAATAAGTGGGAATTCCGGGTCCTCACACCCTCCCCCACTAAAAGGAAGTTTCGTCCTCGAAACTAGCTCAAATCCACAAGGAGTCACAAATACCGCGGGTAGGTATCCGTCAATAACGCCTCCGGCTCCCCAAACCCCACTCACTCCCCGTGATTACTCCACAACAACAAAACAACAAGTACGGCATGGCCCGATGCATAATTTTCTCATCTCACGAGCCAGAATTCGCGACGGGCGTCCCTCGTACTCCAAACACTCTTAGCTCACACATGGAGCGAGTCAATCGCGGGCGAGGAATCCAAAAACAAAACACTCCTGAGCTGAGACATGCAATACAACCGGGGTTCCAACAAAGTTGGGGGAAACCAGATAACCGCCAGTGCAACACACACCAAACCACAACCTGTGACAACTCAACCAAGGCAACCCGAAGCACCCCCACACGATTAACCAATAAGGAAATGAGCCCTAACAAGGAGGGGTCCTCACTCGGTCACTCCCGAATCTTGACCATCCGAGTGAACTACTCAGCCGCGGTCTATCATCCAAAGGAACCCTCGGGGACACAACCACACGCCACGTCTGCCTCAACAGTCCACACAGCGCCAGCTGTGGAATCAACAAGCTCAACCCCAGCCAGCTCTCCTGGCACTGCCCAGTCCAAGAAGCTCCTTACCTTGACAATAACTGTCGATCTCGGCCAAAACCCAAGTGATATCTATATTGGCCGGATTTCCACCGCCGCTCCTACGGCTCGAACAACGTGACCCAAGAAGGTATGCTTCTGGAGCTACAACTTGTACCTCAATAACTTGGCATACCACTTCATCCACACGGGCATGGTAGCACATCCACAAGTGCTCCTCGCGCTCCACATCGCTCTGGGAGTAAATCCAAATATCCCCGGAGGATCTTGTTACCAATCCAATCAAGTACAGCTGGAGCACAATTCCCTCAAATCATAAAAGTGGCAGGGCATTAATCAATCCACTTGGCCTCACTAAGAGCTCGCGATGCCCTACCGTGTCCTGAACGCCATCTAAGCAAGATCCTCGGCTGTCTGATTCCAAGTAGGTACTCACACCATACTATAACTGCCGGAGTATGACTCCATCAAAAGGTCCTAGATACCACCCGGACCTGTCTACACTCGAACCATAAAAGGACCCTCACAGTCGTGCATCAACGACGTGGCATCACCACCGTGTACCAACGGCGTGGCATCAGGTCAAGCAGACCCCTCGATCCATCAGATCCTATAACTGCGCCATCAGCTCTCTCAGCTCTACAGGCGATATCCAATGAGGTGCTATCAAGGGTGGCGCGGTTCCCCGAACCACGTCAAACGCAATCTCTATCTCCCTAACCGGCGGCATCGTCAACAACTCAGGTGAAATCACACCCGGGATCTCACGGGCAACAGAGATGTCCTTGAATCCCGGTGCCGCCAAAAAGCACCTCTCACACTGTCACTAAAGCCTGTGCGCTCTAACAGTCTTTACAACCAAACCTCCTCTCGTCCGTCTCGCAGAGAATCGACGTCCTCTCTTTCCGCAGTCAAACATCCTGTTGCATCGTGCCAATCAATCTCAAGCACATGGTCAAATACCGAACTGCCACAATTACCAATAAACCTGCCGGTACAACTCGCGGCCTCAGCTGCATTGGACATGATCCATAAGCCTTCTCCACATGCACAGCACTTAACAGGAACCTGTACCTCGAGTGCACGTGGTAACAAATCTGTCTCTAGTCCATGCAGGAATGCAACATGCTCTAACTCCGACTGCTGTGATGGAATCACACCTGCGACAACTCGATCCACTACCGTGGCGCCCTCCAACCGGGCGGCACAGGTTCATCCACTCGATGCAAGTGGTTGTCGCTCAATCTGCCTGAAAATTAGGGCTATCCACATAGGGAGTACGACCTCTGTCTCTGCTCACACTGAGGCGACGAATAAGGTCCTCCGTAGATAACAAATCCACGCTACCGCTGCGTCACTCTGATATAAATGCTGATGCTACCATCGGGGTCCACCCGATCTCTGGCATCTCAGGAACCCGTCATCCTGGAAAGGAAATCAGAAGTGCCTCTGCCGGCCGATTTGTCCTCCTTCACCCGGCGCCAAGCGCCAATATCCTGAACTCGCCTCTAGCGGCAGATCCCTATCCAAAGGAACTGCAGCGCCACGCTCCATACACAATGCCTACTCCAACGAGGCATCAAAACCTTATAACGGAGGGACTGAATAAACTGAGAGGTATCCTGGCGCAGTCCACTCCCAGCCGCATATCCTATGTGCCTCGTCCTTCGAACCTGGAGCGCGCAGTTCAACAACTGCCAAAACTCTCTAGCACAGGGAGGCTATCAATTGATCATTCCATCACCACCAACCACGACTCCGCCTCCAAATGCTCCAACTTAATCTTATGAGTCGGGGTGGTTCATCTGCCAAATCTGGCTCAATAGATCGATCACGTCCCCTCAGCTCACCAGCTGTCAACTATCCACCCTGCCTCGGTGCCTCGGCACTGAACATTGGCACAGATGGGGCTAATCACTCCATCGGTGCCACAAAATCTCCGCCCCTGAGGATACTGCAACCGGGTGGTCTCAGAAGGAAGCACTGTCGAGCTGCCCGTTGCTCCGACAACTGTGCCACTAAAACCAGCTGCTCGCTCACTCAGCCGCTGATAAGCCTCAGACAATCCTGTCATCTGGGTCCGGAGTTCTTTGACCTCAATCCGGTGTCCGGCCCAAAACCAACCGCTCAAGCTCAACTGCTATGACAGGATACACACGGGTCAAAACCCAGCGTCGGGGAGACACCGCTCGCCACGACGAAACAACAAAACAGCACACCACAACGCTCGACCCAATCCAGCGAAAGTCTAAAGCATGTCACCCATTCCACAGCATTATGTTGTCTGCAGCCAACATAATCACTTAGGAGAATAAACATGCCAATCACTCTTCCCGTCCCTTGGGAGAGGTATAAAACTCAATCAGGACTCTCGCTAAAAGTCACGACTCTCACGAAGTCAACCAAGGGTCAAACCATAAGCCTAGGGTTTCTAAGTCCACCACGACCTACAACCTAGGCTCTGATACCACTCTAATCTGTCACGCCCCGGGGTCGAAACTGCGACCCGGGCTCGCCAACAGATCCGCCACCTATGCCAAACTCCGCATAGGCGAAGCGTCCTACCTGCAAGAAAAGTGCTACAGCTAACAGATATCAGAGCTATAAGATAAAACTGCTGTATAACTAAAAACAACCACTGTACAACTGAAAATAATACAATAATGTCCACCTCCCAAAAATGATAATAGTACAACATCCTCAGACACAAAACTCAAAGCTCTACCGGAAGGTATCTCCAATAAATACATCAGTGTACAGGCTCTCAATACATATCATATCCTCACTACATCAGTCTCTCAAAAGAGGAAATAAAACAACTAATCTACTGAAGCTCTCCTCTGAAGGGGTACCGCTACTCTCCAAACATGGGTAGGGATCTAGCTCGCGACTCCCTCGCCTCGATCAACAACCGCAGAATCAGCAACACCCGCTAAGACTCTGCAAAACAAAGGAGAGGAAGGAAAAAGAAGGGGGAAAACCCCAGAGGGTGTGAGAACTACACCAAAGGAGGGAGTTCTCAGTGGGTACCACCGCCAGGACCGACGGTCTGCCCACCAAGTCCTCAAAAGACAAAAAGCTAACCAAAGCCGTAAAGACGTATAAAAAGAAGCTGGACCCTCTCAACAGCTATCAAGCCACTAAGCTTGCTATGCCTGCCATGCCTGCTACGCCTGCCATGCCTGCTATGCCTGCTATGCCTGCCTATGCCTGCCATGCCTGCTCTGCCTGCCTATGCCTGCCTATGCCTGCCCTGCCTGCCTATGCCTACTATGCCTGCCATGCCTGCCTGCCTGCCTATGCCTGCTATGTCTGCCCTGCCTGCCTATGCCTACTATGCCTGCCATGCCTGCTTGCTTGCCACGCCTGCCTATGCCTGCTATGTCTGCCCTGCCTGCCTATGCCTACTATGCCTGCCATGCCTGCTTGCTTGCCACGCCTGCCTATGCCTGCTATGTCTGCCCTGCCTGCCTATGCCTACTATGCCTGCCATGCCTGCTTGCTTGCCACGCCTACCTATGCCTGCTATGTCTGCCTATGCCTGCTATGCCCTTCTATGCCTGCCTACTATGCCTGCCTACAACGGTCAACAACTCACAATGACCTTGGGACCACCGTACCCTAAAACGGTTCCCAACAACACTAGCACTGGTCCAAACACCGCCACTAGACTCCACTCGGTCCCCCTGACACGAGCACAACTATAAAGCAAATGTCTGTAATAAGCCCAATCTAATGCCACCAGTAGACACTGGTACTGCCTGCTCTGCCTGCCGCGACGGGTATGCCAGCCTACGCATAACACCGAAGCAAAGGAGTCTCAAGGACTCAAAGTCTGTCTGCCGCGCACTCCGGAGTGGCACTCGAGGGCAGCGACCCACACGAGTAAAGTATCTCAGTATCCAGTAACAAAAGTATCATAATCAGCAGGACTGGATCATGACTCTGATCAAAGTGGGAAAACCCATCCACTAGAGAAAATCAGATACCCAATCTGGTGCAAAAATAAATGTCCGGTCAACCGCCCAATATCCGTGGTTGCCGCAAAGCCCCACAACTAATCCAACCTGTCCCAGACACCAAGTCCCGACTAAACTACCCAGCACCCCTGCTCGAACCTGAGCAACACAGACCACCTGACTAACAAAGAAGGAGAAAAGGATAACATGGTTTCTCCTAAGTCAAGTTCCAAAAGTAGTGCAGCGGTAAAAGATGGCCTAACTACATGTCCATGCACTCATGCTTTGTTCTCAGAAATAATAAAAGTGGGTGAAGCATATATTAGTAAAGCATGCTAAAACATTCCTACTATGGTATACCAATCTCACCCAAGTGGGCCATCCCTTGCTTACCTCTCGTTCATATCGGTTGTACATCAAATACGCCTGTTAACAATCATAGAGGGATGATAACCCCACATGTGCACTTACATTCACCATGATATAAAAGTCTTATACAGTTACTAAATTAAGCTTACCCACCTGAAGTGCTCAATCCAAGGCAAACCTGGAGTCGGTGAAGAGCGTGGCCACTTGCACGCACAATCAGCTGAACCCGTAACCACGGTACATGTTGCGCAAACCTTGGCTCCTAGCAGTGTTCCAAAAATACTCGCGAACCCTCCTGGGTACAACAAAAGGTCCAAGGTTACATTTTATGCTAAAATATCCAAGTATACACCATCTGCTGGAACCAGCCCTGAAGATGTGCAATTTTCACCTGCAGAACGGACTCAGAAAAATCCACCAAAAATACAGACGCGATCGTCGCGTCGAGCCCTTCGAAACGAGTACCTGCACGCCAAAATCCGAGTCCCGGAGGCCGAGTTACAAATTCCACAACGCGGTGAGCGCGAAAGTCCACAACAAACACAACTGTAATACGCCGCACAGTAAAGGGGAAAGAAGTATACCTTCGGGCGGATCTCAGCAAATTCCCCGAAAAACACGACGGTAATCCTTGCGACGCGTAGATCCAAAGAGTGTAAAAGCACGACTCAATCCGAGCTCGTACAACAAGTTGCACGCAAAACGGTGCACACCGCCGGAATCCTCACGCAAAACGGAGCACGATGCCGAAACCCGCGCGCAAAACAGAGTCCGCACGCAAAACGGAACACGGTGCCGAAACCCGCGCGCAAAACGGAGTCCGCACGCAAAACGGTGCACGGTGCCGAAACCCGCGCGCAAAACGGAGTCCGCACGCAAAACGGAACACGGTGCCGAAACCCGCGCGCAAAACGGAGTCCGCACGCAAAACGGTGCACGGTGCCGAAACCCGCGCGCAAAACGGAGTCCGCACGCAAAACGGTGCACGCCGTCGGGGTCCGCACGCAAAACGGAGCAATAAAACACGGTCCCTAACACAGACGAGAGTAAGGGGTCAAATCCAATGTCCAAAAGGACGCTCCAAAACTGTGCCAAAAATACGCAAGAATAACACGTGGGACCTACCTCGACCGTGTCGCGCCGCCCAACCGCCTCCTTGGGACACCTCGCGCGCTTCGCGAGGTCCACGGCGCACCGCCGCGCCACCCAAAAATTCCCTCCTCACTCCCTCTCTCGCTCGGGTGGAGAAGAAAGAAAGAAAAAAGGAGAAAATGGCGCGGGGGAGAAAGAAGAAGAAGAAGAAAAAGAGGAAGAGGGAGGTGGTCCACGGACCCGGTCCACAGTCCAGGTCCACCGCGGCAGCCAATGGGGAGCCTTCCTCCCCCGGTCCACAGCACATGGGCGCGCGCGCCCGGTCCACGCGCGCGCCGACAGCGCCACGCGGCACGCGTCACCGCGTGCCACGCGAGCGCCGCACCCGCGCGCCACATGCGCGCGGGACACCGCGAGCGCCACACCGTAGCCCCCGCTCCCTTTTCGCGCGGGCGCCAACGGGGGCCCGCCACGTGGCGGCCCCTGCGTCACCCGCGCAGGAGCGCGTTCCCGAGGCGCCTGCGTGCCTCGCGCAGTGCGCCGCCGCGCGACGCCGCCTCGAAAAGCGTGCCGCACCTCGGGATCCGTGCACGCGCCTCGAAAAGCGCGCACTTCATCCGGGCTCCAAATCAAACAAGTAAATAGTCCAAACTTAGCGATTTCGCGCGCTGAATCCGAAAACGATGTCAGTTTTTCCAAATTCTCATCCGAAAATTTGCCGAATGCCCACTCGATCCGATTTTCCCCGCCGGGTCCAAACCTGAAGTCTGATTTGCTAAATTCCAACTCTAGATATTCCCGAAGGCGACCAGAGAGGTAATCCTTTATCCAAACTTCGCCCGGAGTCCAATTTTGACATCTGAATCGCGCGAAACCACTTCAAAACACCCGACGGGTCTTCCAAATTCCCACGGAATCTCCTTTTAAGCCCGAAGTCCATCACTTGTGTCCAAAATGTGCACAAACCCTGCCAACGCGCCACAATTACCTCCAGAAGCAGTAGACGCAATAGTGATCAATAAATGGGAATTCCGGGTCCTCACACCTGGTGCACGCCTCGCCCGGTGGACCGAGCGGCTGTGCCTCACCCCGCCGCCGCGCTCCTCCGCCAGCCGCCGCTGCCCGCCGCCGCTGCCGCCGGCTGGAACACTACCCTTGCCTCGAAAAACGTGCCGAATCATCCGGACTCCGAAAAATGCAAGTGAATAGTCCATTTTCATCGTTTTCGCGCGCTGAATCCAAATCCGAAGTCCATTTTGCCAAATTCCAACTCTAAAAATTGCCAAAGGCATCCGGAAAGATGTTTCTTTGTCCAAACTTCGCGCTGAGCCCAATTTTAATATCCATAGCGCGCGAAACCACTTCTAAGCATCCGATGGGGTCATCAGACTACTCTCGTGATCCACTACACACACCGAGTCCATCATTAGTGTCCAATTGGTGCACAAATACCACCGACACGCCACATAGGCCTCCAGAAGCTGCAGAGGCGACAGTGATCCATAAGTGGGAATTCCGGGTCTTCACACTACAATTCGCTCCTCGGAGCGTTCCTGCGGAAGGGGCAACTGCACCTCGCCGACCACTTGCCTGTGGAAATGCACGAGAGAGGCGTCGCGAGGAAGAAAGAGACCTTGCTGCTCCTCGATTCCTACGCGCACGCCGGAAGGCTAGAGGACAGTTGGTGGGTTCCGGGGACGCGCGGTCCTCCGATCTACCTTCCTCAGTTAGCGAGCCGCACCGGGGAAGTAGCTCGCTCGGATCGGAGCAAGAGGGGGAAAGAGGGAGCTGGAAGAAGAGGATGGAGAGGAGCAGCGAAGAAGATGGAGGAAGAGAGCAGGGAGGAAGATGGAGTGACGAGAGTAGCTTGAGCGTGAATGCCTCGGTCACCTATCACGTGAATGCCTCGGTCACCGCGCCCAGCCTTATTCAGCTATTCCGCAGGGGGGTGGGTATTGCTAAACCCACCCCTTAGCGGGTTATCCCAGGATAACCCGCTAGGGGTGGGTTTAGGTATTTCCATGGGTATAATAACGGGATAACCCGCTAGGGATGGGTTTAGATATTCCCATGGATATAATAACGGGGATAAGGGGTTATAGCCCCCCTCCCCCTTATCCCGTTACCAAACGCTCCCTTAGTGTTCTCGGTATGCAGACGTATCACATTCCCAGGCGACGATTGTAGCGCTCTCGCCCGAGCTTTCAAAAAGCTTGCGGAGCCGCCAACGCACGAACTCCCTCGAAACCAAAAATGGCGTCCTCAATCACCGAGAACCCTAGAAGAGGCGGCGATTCCTCCGACGCCCCCAAATCCCTCGTCCTCTCCTACACAAACCGGATCTGGAGCGCGTTGATCACCTACCTCCCCTCCCCCGATTCCAATCTCCTCGCCAAGCTCTCCAATCTTTACCCCCGCCGAGCCCTCCGATCCATTTCTCGTCATCGAAAACCCGGTCTCCCGATTCTACTCCGTTCAAGCAGTTCCGAATCGTATATGTGAGCGATTTCGCTTTATTTTTTCCTCTTTGTTGTGATTAATAGTGGATTCGTTCGTTTTCTCTGATCAAAATGAGTTTTTTTTTTTTTTTTTTTTTCATTTAGGGTTTCAATTGTTGAATGTAGGTTAGAAGTGAATGTACGTGATGATATCTAAATGATGTTTGTGGAAGAAAGAGGGATTTTTTGATTATTTACTCTTATATATGACTTTTCCTATAGAATATAGCTACAGTAGTTTGCCGATTCCTGATTGCAGGAAATTTGAGTACAACATCAATTTGAGCTTAACAGTATCAAAAAACTCATCAGAAGTTTGATATCCTTTGGGTTAATTGCTTATGTATTCCTAAAATGCAGTGGAATTGCAAATTTATCCGTGCAAAGTTTTAACTTTCAATCATATCTAAATTTGCATAGTTTGTAAATGTATTTCTCTCCGATTAGTTGACTAGTTAAAGTTGACTTTTCTTCTAGTAATTGCCAATGCCAATTTTCATTTCTAACTTTTTTGTGCTAACTTTCGTATTGTTCTACATTAACTGTAAATTATAAAATTCTGGCAATATTTTTTAAAAAACTATTGCAATAGCATTTGTATCATTCCACATCTGCGGGTGGATATACTGGTCCATGCGCCATGTTTAGAACAATTATATTGGGTACCTAGACTGCTGAAATTTGAAGGAAAAGGACTTAATCTTCTCCTCTTATTCAGGAACAGTGTTCCAATACCATTCTCTTGAATCATGAATCAGATTCGGTGTATTTATGAAGTTGTATGGTTAAGTAGGAGGACTATGTTGATATCAAAACAATAATATATGAGTTGCAGAAACAATTTGCAGCAAATCTTTTAGAGGAAGATCCACAATACTATTCTCTCAAGATCATAGGAGAAGAACACTCTTTTAGGTGTTGAGAAAGATAGCAAGATAGTATCTTGTTATACAACCATTACCCCTGTTTGTTAGGTTTTAACCCTAATTTACGATAAATCTTTTAGAGGAAGATCCACAATACTATTCTCTCAAGATCATAGGAGAAGAACACTCTTTTAGGTGTTGAGAAAGATAGCAAGATAGTATCTTGTTATACAACCATTACCCCTGTTTGTATGGTTAAGTAGGAGGACTATGTTGATATGAAAACAATAATATATGAGTTGCAGAAACAATTTGCAGCAAATCTTTTAGAGGAAGATCCACAATACTATTCTCTCAAGATCATAGGAGAAGAACACTCTTTTAGGTGTTGAGAAAGATAGCAAGATAGTATCTTGTTATACAACCATTACCCCTGTTTGTTAGGTTTTAATCCTAATTTACGATAAATGTATAGTTACTCAAAAAACAATGAATCCATAAAATCATATTGCTTCTCAAATCTCTGAGTTCAAACTTGGTTGACGTTGGATTGTATGGGTTTCGATGCTCGCTAAGAGAACGACTGAATTTGAGCTGTGAACATGCAGGTGTCTGGCAATTTTACAACCTTTGTAGAATTTATGGTTAGAGAGCTAAACCTATTCTTTGTGAGGGCTAGATATGTAGTCTCAAACACCTGAATGGGGTTTCTAGTTAGTAATATTTAGCTTCTGTAAATGATCTGGAACCTCTTTTTTCACATCAGAACCTCCCAGATATGTAATCATGAATGATTATCCTGTTTTTCCTGTTAAATAACTCATTAAACCTCCTTTTCAAGAGTTGTGGTGAATTTGGAGTTTGAAAAGGAGATTTAATGAGTTACTTAACGGGCAAAACATGCCTATTGCTAAGAGGAGAATGAGAGCTTGAGTTTGGCTTATCTTTGTGGTAAGTGGTGGAATCCTTTTGGTAAACGAGTGGCTGGTGCTATGCTTGGCAAGATGTCACATGAACAAGCAAGCAGTAACTATTCTTTTGCTATACTTGTGTTCTGTTAATAGTTGAGTTGTTGTTTGCGCTTGTGCATATCGAATGTAGTATGCAAAGAAGAATCAATTATTTAGCAAATATTATATTCTTCTGCAATTGCATTATCTCAAACAGTGAAAGATAGATGCTGCATGCATAATTGAGGCATCTTACATCTATCTTTTTTCATCTTTGGTTTTTTTTTTTTTTTTCATTTTATTGTATGGTATAATATTTTCTTCTTTATTCCAGTCACAATGCAGTTACTGTCTTTTTTCATCATTGCTTTCTTTGTCTGATTGATCGGTCCGAGACTTTCTTGTTTATTCAATCACAATGCACTACCATAGTATTTGCGAAATGAAAGTAGCTTCACTTCGCATTACAATATTGAAGGTTCTGCATGCTTTAGCTAAAAGTAACCTTTGTGATGCCATAGATGAAACTGTCGTCTTATGCATTCTTTGCTGATCAATTAAAAACTTGAAATTTGCAGAATAGCAGGAGAAGCATCCAAAGCATTTATCATCTTAGAAGATATTGTGGATCACACCTTGTCTAGTTTGCATAGTATTCAGAAAAGTTTGCTATTTTGGAGGATTCGGGCTGAGGTGACTGCCATTTTCATTTTCTGACTTCCTTATTTCTTGAAGCGCTTTAAAATAATCTCTACTGAGTTGCTCCGTTGGCCTTAATTTTTTTGTTTGCCATACTTCAACTATTCTGTGTTTCAGGGAACTAGTTCACAGAAAATATATTTCATGATTTTTGAAAGAGGGCCACGAGCTTTCTTTAAAGGAACATGTCAACTTATCAGTAGGCTAGGCGGTGATGGATCTCCAATTCAATATCTTTCACACTCTGCATCGGAGATGATATCAACAAAAATAGCTATTCTGACAAGTCTGCAACATTGCCTTGCTACGTTTCTTGCAGAGGTTCGCCGCATCTTCATAGGTGTTTTAAAATAAAATAGTATGTGAATGACAGTATTGCTTTGAAAACTTTTGATTTCTTTATACTTCCAGTTACATTTAGTTTTATTGTTCAACTATTTTGATCATATTCTTAAATTCAGCTTCCTTACAAATTCTAACCAACTAGAAATATAAGTTTCTAATCTATATAGTTGGTTCATTTTTTAGTTTCTACTTGTTTAATCTTTATAGAGGTCCTCTAATCATCTGATCTTACTAGACTTGCATAGAATAGCAATAAATTTAGTGCAAGGGCCTTGAGTTTTGTGTTACTCTTTCGTATTGGGTAATACTTTATTGGCTTTCTTGCAGGTGTACATGGAAGTTGATAAATACAAGGAACTGTTGGCCAGGGATTCAAATGAATCCTTGCCTGCATTACTAGTTATTGTAAATGGACTTTTTTCAAAGCTGGAATATACTATTAGCCATCCATCCGAAATTTATAAGGTTATTCATTTTCCCTTTTCATATAGTTATAGCTGTTTTTCTTTTGTCATACTTTTTCTAATTTATTATTATGTCATTTGGCTTTTAGAGCGACAATATATTTTCGTCCAATGACGGGAACTCATGTGCGCTTACGTTTGAAAAATTACCTGAGATAGACCCTGAAAGGTCACAGTGGACAGATACAGAGATAAGAGATGCTACCAATCTGATATATCAAAATCTTCAAAGATTAGATTCATACCTTTCTTTCATTGTAAGCTATAATTTATTTCGCCTTCAGATTGAGTTTTTTTTTGTTTTGTGTGATGAAAACTATGATAGTATTTTATCGCAAGTAAGTTTACAAATTAGAGATCTAACACTCTGGCCAATTAATTTTAGCATTTGAGTTAATATGTATGCATGTATTTTAGTTACTCTTTTTAATTTTAATTTTTCTTTATTGATCAGGAGGAAGTTAAAGTTTACATTGAGTGGTTCTTCATATACATAACAATGGTTTAAAAGAATTCTATCAAGGATTAACCACTAGCACCCTATTTCCCTATTGATAGTTCTTTTAGCTAAGTCTGTTCTGAATATTTCCCGTAAAATCTAGTCTTACTGGCCTAAAATGTATTCTTCTATTGTTGTGTCTGATTGATTGATTGAATTTTTTCTAATATCAACAAAATTTCTTGAAATGATAAACTAGATTCCATTGAAGATTTGATTGTAAGGTGTTCCATATCCTAGAATTTTTCAATTTGAATTAATGATTTTCCTGTCATGGCCACTAAGCAAATGTTTCTTTTTTGTTTCTTACGAGGACTAAGAGAGTAATAAATAGTAATTCAAATTGCCATTATCGTACGTGACTTTAGTGATTGTTATGAAGCAAATGTAGTGATTGCCATGAAACTTGAAGTCCAAAGTCCATTGGGGAGTTTGGTGCATCCGCGTGCGTGCAATACATAAACAAGGAATTAAGTGCCGTGGCACGGGGGCGTGCCGCTCGCCGCCTGGCACGGTACGGTACCGGCACGCTTGCGTGCCGATGGATACGCATGACCTCCCAGTGGCACGCTCTGGCACGGTTTTTTTTTATTTTTTTTGTTCCCAATAAGCTTTTATAATGCTATTTAAAAAAGTTTAGTTAAATAATTATAAATATTGATTATATATAGCTATTTTTAAATTAAAGAAATATATATTTTTCAAAATTTTTAGAAAAATTGTGAGAATTGCTTAACTTTTAAAATTAGTTTGATTTTATCTTTTTTTTTCTTGAAATTTTTTAAAAAATATAATATACAAAATTAGAGAAATATTTATTTTCAAAATTTTAATGTATATTTGCAGAATTGATGCATACTGATTTGACGAGAGACCGCTAGATATTTAGATTAACCATAGTAGGACCGTAATTGCTTTAGATAACTTTTTTTCATTTAAATTTTTTAAATATTTGAAGGAAAATATTTTTTATTAAATTTTTTTTAAAAAATATTAGATCTATTCATAAAAACTTAGCAATAAATTATATGACAAATAAATTAAACAAATTTAAGTATTAATTAATTTAATTTATCTTTTAATTTTATCAGTATTTTCAATCTTTTAAAAAGTTAAAAATATTTTTATCGCAAATCTCATCTAAAATACTATATCTATCTAAAATAATTAAAATTTTGATTATATAATAATTAAATCAATTATATTTATTTTCAACTTTTTATAAAATATAAATAAAAAAATTACCTAATTTTATATATTTTTTTTAAAAAAATTTACAAATTAAAAATATATTTTTTTTTAAAAAATTACGTTGGAAATATAAAGGCGAACCCCCAAAAAAATTGGATGGAAGACATAAGAATCTACCAAAAAAAAAATTTATTAAAAAAAAAATAATAATAACAACGGATGAAAGGTACAAAAACTCACCCAAAAAAATAGAACAATCACAACAAAAAAAATCAAAACTAACTGTGAGAGAGAAAAAAAAACAACTGTAACAAAAAATCTAAACTAACTGTGTGGGAGAGAGAGAAGGATTTGCATAAAAAAAAACAGAAAAAAAAAGGAGCGACGATACCCCGTGGGGTATCGCCCGTCTCGCGCGATACCCTCGCGGGTATCGCGCGAGACAGCGCGATACCCGCGAGGGTATCGCGGCACGGGGGGTGCCTTGGCACCCCCCTTGTACCGTGCCCCTATATTAGGGGCACGGTACGTGCCGCCCCGTGCCGAGCGGCACAGGGCGGCACTTTATTCCTTGTGCATAGAGCAAAGTAAAAAAACACCCTTAATGCTCAGTAATAATGTGTTGTCACGCCCAGAGTTTTGAAAACCAGCCTAATTTTTTTTTTTTTTTTAAATCAAAGTTTATCATTTTGAAAACCAAGGCGTGAACAAACCGCCACACGCATAGGAAATCCTCTGTACACACGAATAGAGTCTCCCCTATACATGCACCGCTAGACAAGTACAATTATTCAATCAGAGGAGTGACAATCACTTTAAACTAAACATAAACATAAACATAAATCCTCTACAACTACACATCCACAATCATACACATAGTCCACATGATATATATAATCCACAACAACTCAAGATCATAACATACTAAAATTGTAAAACATCCTAGATACTGCCAGACGAGGCTGGCGAAAGGGGACAACTCTAACGTGTCAGCTCTACTGTTCGTCCCAAGATCCCAGCACCTATCTGACCTGAAAAAATGGTCACCAAAAAATGTGAGATACAACATAAATGTATCCTAGTGGGTATGGCGGGCCGAGAAATAGCAAGTCGTAACCTCCTGGTATACCATAATAAGTGGATAGTAAGAACTGAAATATCTCAAATACAGATAATGAAACTGAGCATGCTGAATAGTAAAAACAAGCACTGAACTGGGTAATAAGATAATGCATCAAAGCTGTAAATACAAAATACCCAATCACATGCCACTTTTGGTCACAAGGACTTAAGGCTAATGCCACACCGATGCACCAATATGCTATCATAACCTTGCACACACCGTGTGAAGTCTCTGGGCTCACGGGTCGATGTGACATCTCTACCGGTAAAGAACATCTGTCACCCCCCGGGATCGAAACTGCGACCCGGGCTCGCCAACAGATCCGCCGCCCATACGGGAAGCCCTGTATAGACGCAGCGTCCAACCTGCAAAAGATAGTACTACAGCTATACAGATATCAGAGCGAGAAATAAACTGCTGTAAAATAAAATCCAAACTACTGTGCAACTGAAATAAAGTACAAGGTTCATCTTCCAAATATAAATAATACAAAATCTGATTCACAGGAATAGTGCAAATAAAAATAATCCTATACAACATATATGAATCTAGGGGTGTAATGTGGGCCGGGACGGGCCGGCACGGCTCACATTTTCCGGGCCAAAACGGGCCAGGGGCTAGCCCGGCCCGGCCCGGATTCAAATCCAGGCCGTGCTGTGCCGGGCCGGATCTCTTAAGCATCCGGCCCAGCACGGCCCTTTGGCCCGTGCCGGGCCGGGCCGTGCTTCGGGCCGGCTTCTTAAATTTTTTATTTTATTTTATTTTTTTAAAATATAAAATTTAAAAATATAAATAATAAATTATTTCTATTTAATTTTATAATTTAATAAAAAAATTAAAATTTATAAAAAGAATCATAAAATAACAAATTTTTAAAATTTTAAAAAATTATTTATAAATTTTTATTAAAAAAAATAAATTTGAAAAAAAGTTGTGGTCCAATGGACCATAAAATTTTGATCCATTGGACCAAAACCACATCTCCCAAGGTGCCATAAAGACTTTGGGAGGAGGGCTCATGGGGAGAAGGGCCAAGAAGAGCACTTCTCCCCAAGAGGCTCATGGGGAGAAGAGCCAAGAAGAGCTCTTCTCCCTAAAAGTTGACCCCAAGGCCTAAGGCAAGTTGCCTTGGACTTTGGGGTCCGGGCCGTGCTGGCCCGGCTGGCACGGCCCACATGGTTGTGCCGTGCCGGGCCACGGGCCTGCACCTTGGCTCGGCATGGCCCAGGCCCGTCATAGGCCGGGCTGACGGGCCTTGAAGTAATGGCCCAGCTGTTGGAAGGCTTGGAATATCTTAAAAGAACTAATATAAAATATTCTAGATAAGAAAGATCAATTTATTTAATAGAACTTGCTACAAATACCATACAACTGGATACATTACAACACAACACATGTCCTCTATATATAGAACATGAAACAATGCAACTTTTCACGAAAAGAACTAGCACCATTTTACGAACAAAACACACCTCTAAACAAAAGGACGCAACCCTATACGAAGAGACACAACCCTATACGAAGAGATACAACCCTATACGAAAGTAAACAAACTTATAAACTAACATTCCCCCTTAGGTTTGTTTATGCATAACTATCATTTTCTTCCACGGGATCTTCATAATCTCGAAGTAGTTTCTCCAACGCTGCCTTGTCTGAAATTAAATTTTTGATTTTGGAGGCCTGAACGTTGATGACGTTCTCCAGAGACTTGTTCTCCATGTTCACCGCCATATTCTCCTTCTCTAACGAAATAATTGCTTTATCTAAATAAATATTTCTTTGATCAAGAGAAACTATACCTGTTGTAGTCATAAAGGCAAAATGTGCCACATCTTGTTCCACCTCCTTCTTTGTCTTTTTCATATCACCCATGTAACATGAATTTTCAAATTTGACAAAAGAATAAAATTTTGGGTCATGAATAGGTCCTTCCTGATAAGTGCGATATTGTGGAAGAAATATCTTCTTCTTTTGACAATATTCTTGAAGTAAATTTTTATAAGAAACTCTCACTATTGCTTTATTCTCCATTATTTTCCCTTCTTCTCTTTTTCTTTAACTCTCCACGATGTGTAAACATATATAGCCATGAAAAGGTGTCTCTTTTCACATCCAAAAGAAAAGACACCTCTTTTCATATCAAGAGTTTAAAAGTAACTTTTCACTTGTAACCAACTTACGAGTGCAACGGTCCAAAAAATTGCACCGGTCAACTTACATGCAACGGTCAACAACTTCTATGTCCCAGACAACAATGCACAACAATGCCCACGGGTTAATTCCACCAAAAACTACATTCACATGTAGTTTTAACTTAAACCAATCAACCCAATTTGCACAGGTCAGAATAAAATATTCCATGCCAAAAATATCCTTTTAACTAATTAACACTTATCGTAATAATTAGTCTTTACTACTTCGAATTCCAAGTTTCTCTTTAAATTTTTGAAAAATTTTAGATTGTAACGGCTTAGTAAAGATATCTGCTATTTGATCCTCAGTGTTACAATGAATTAATCCAACATGCCTTTTCTTTACTTCTTCACGAAGAAAATGATACCTTGTGTCGATATATTTGCTTCTGCCATGATGCACTGGATTCTTAGATAACTCGATTGCTGATTTATTATCAATATATATCGGGGTAGGCGAATTTTGAGTATAACCCAATTCTTGTAATATGTTTCTCAACCAGATCGCTTCACAAACTCCCGATGCCGCAGCAACATATTCTGCCTCGCACGTTGATAAGGCTACAATTTGCTGTTTCTTAGAACTCCATGTGAAAGCTGTAGAACCCATAAAGAAGACATATCCCGTAGTGCTTTTTCTTTCATCTTGATCTCCAGCCCAGTCACTATCTGTATATCCAACTAATTTTAACTCTTTTGATTTTGAGTAGTGTAATCCATGACCAATAGTACCATTTATGTATCTCAAAATCCGTTTTGCAACTTGCCAATGCGATTCCAATGGATTTTCCATATATTGGCTGATTAATCCGACTCCATACATTATATCTGGTCTACTTACTGTTAAATAGCGAAGACTTCCTACTAGACTTTTGAATAGAGTAGAATTAATTTTTCTTCCTGTATCAATTTTACCGAGCTTCGTTCCACGTGCAACGGGTGTGTTGATATCTTTACTATGTTCCATTTTAAATTTCTTCAAAATATTTTCAGCATATCTCTTTTGAGTAATAAAGATTCCACTTTCATCCTGTTTCACTTCTATACCCAAGAAATATGACATAAGTCCTGAATCTGCCATTTCAAACTCTTTTATCATGATACTCTTAAAACCATTAATCATATCTTTGCTAGATCCTGTGATTAGTAGATCGTCCACATACATGCATATGATTAAAATATCTCATTTTTTATTTTTATTTTTCTTGATATATGTCGCATACTCATAGGGACATTTATAAAATCCAATCTTTTGAAGATGATTATCAAGACGAGTATTCCAAACTCGTGGTGCTTGTTTTAAACCATACAAAGCTTTGTTTAAACGATACACTTTATCTTCCGCACCTTTTATTTTATAGCTAGGAGGTTGTTCAATATAAACTTCTTCCTGAAGAAAACCATTTAGAAACGCCGACTTTACATCCATTTGATGTACTTCCCAACCATAAAAAGCAGCTATTGCGAGAATAAGTCGCACTGTATCGAGTCGGGCTACCGGTGCGAACACTTCTTCATAGTCTATTCATTTTTCTTGTTTATATCCCTTTGCGACTAGTCTTGCCTTATGTTTTGTTATTTGACCATCAGCATTGTGTTTGATCTTTATATATCCATCTTACTCCAATAGCTTTATGTCCAATAGGAAGTGAAGTTAGTTCCCATGTTTTATTTTTCTCTATTGCTTTAATTTCTTCATTCATTGCAGCGCGCCAAACATCCTTTTGTAGAGCCTCTTCGACAGATAATGGTTCCTCGTCGAGATGTAAACAAAATAAGTTCTCACTATCAATTACATCCGTCTCATTTTATATATCTTCAACTCTTCTTAATCTGAGCGGTCTTGAAGAACTTGAAGGAGTGAATGGTGAAGTTGTCGGTGTTGGGGTGTCATTGTTATTTGAAACGTTTTCGGTTTCTTCAACTTCCTGATCTATTATGTCTTTTCCTTTTTCTTCCGAAGTCCAATTCCATATGGCATTTTCGTTAAAAATAACATCTCTACTAATAATTACTTTCTTGGTAATAGGATTATAGAGTTTATAGGCTTTAGAGTGCTCACTATAACCAGTAAAGATACATTTTTCTCCTCGATCATCTAACTTTTTTCGTTTCTCCTTAGGAATTTGTGCATAAACAATACATCCGAATATTTTGAGATGTTTAACTCCAGGTTTATATCCACTCCATCCTTCTGCTGGTGTTATATTTTTTAGACTTTTAGTTGGACTCCTATTAATTAAATATACTGCGCATGCAACAGCTTCTGCCCAAAATGACTTAGGTAAAGCCTTCTCTTTGAGCAAACTTCTTGTCATATCCAAAATAGTCCTATTTTTTCGTTCAGCTATACCATTCTGCTGTGGACTATATGCCGTTGTGAATTGCTGTTGAATACCTTCTTTAGTGCAGTAATCTTTAAATTCTTTTGAAGTGTATTCTCCTCCTCTGTCAGATCTCAGTATCTTTATTTTCTTTCCACTTTCTCTTTCTACCGTAGCTTTATATGTTATGAAAGTAGAAAATGCGGCGGATTTTTCTTTGATAAAGTACACCCATACTTTTTCTAGCACAGTCATCAATAAAAGTAATAAAATACTTATTTTTACCATGAGACTCAGGAAGAGGACCACAAATATCAGTGTGAACTAAACTTAAAGGTTGTGTTGCAAATTTTATTTTGCTACCAATAAAAGGAAGTCTTGTTTGTTTTCCAATTATGCAACCTTCACATACTCCATTTAAATGTTCAATAACAGGAAGACCATGCACCATTCTTTTAGAGGATAGTAACTTTAAACTATTGTAATTTAAATGCCCGTACCTTAAATGCCATAGCCTTGATTCCTCTTTTAACTTCAGAGTGATAGCACCTTTCAATCTCTGATTTGATGTTTATCGGAAACATTCGATTCTTTGACATGCGCACTTTGGCAATTATTTTGCCATTCTTATCTTCCAAAGTCAGAGTAGAGCCTTCCATATATACGATATATCCTTTCTCCATTAATTGTCCGATACTTAGTATATTGCTCTTCAATTCTGGCACATAATATACGTTGGAGATGAATTCTTCTTCACCACTCTTTGATTTGAACATGATTTTTCCTCTTCCTTTAACAGGTACTTTTGATGAATCACCAAATTTCACATTGCCGTCAACAGTCTCGTCTAGTTCAACAAATAGTTCCTTCCTTCCACACATATGATTTGAAGCACCGGAATCTAGAAACCATACATATTGTGGATCTTTAAATTCATCTTGGCAAGCAAGTAGTAGTGAAGTTTCTGCAACTTCATCTTCAACTGTACTATCGATGTAATTGTTCACACCTTCAGTATTTTTATACCGGCAATCTTTACTATAGTGGCCAAACTTTTTACAATTGTAACATTGAATGTTCGATCTCGTACCACTGAATGAACCTAGACGATTGTTATTGAGTCTATCTCTTTTAGGACCATATCCACGTCGTGTATCACGACTAGTATTGTAGCTTTTCTGTCAATCATTGTTATATCTCTTTTGATTCTTATATTTATTATAATTATTTTCTCCACGATTTTTGCCCTTTCTAATGTCTAGTTTCAACTTTGACTTGAGGGCCTGATCAGTCGACTCGGCTTCAGACACTTTTTGTAGTCTTTGCTCATGTACTTGGAGAGATCCAGTTAATTGGTCAATAGAAAGAGTACTTATATCTTTTGAATCTTCTATCGCAACTACAATATGCTCAAATTTTGATGTGAGAGAACGAAGTACCTTTTCAACAACTCGTACATCTTCAAGTTCCTCCCCATTTCGCTTCATTTGGTTGACAATTACCAAAATGCGAGAAACATAGTCCGCTGCATATTCGGACTCTTTCATGCGGATTGCTTCGAATTCCGCTCGAAGTTTCTGTAGACGAATCCTTTTCACTTTGTCATCTCCTTTAAAGACTGTTGCAAGAATATCCCATGCCGCTTTGCTCGAAGTTGCTTCGGCAATTTTTTTGAACGTTGACTCCTCTACTGCTTGGTAAAGATAAAAGAGAGCCTTTTTGTCTCTCTTTCTTGTATCCTTCAACTCGTTTCGTCGAGCTGCAATTAACGCGGCTTCTTCTTCCTCTGTTTGTTCTTGATATCCATTTCTAACTAAATCCCAAAGGTCTTGAGAACCAAGGAGTGCTTTCATTTGAATGCACCAATTCTCATAATTATCTTTCAACAGTTTTGGGATTTGTGTTTGGAGAAGTTGATTAGACATTTTTGATAGAGTTTCTTTGTAGAAACTTTCAACCTGCTCTGATACCAATTGTTGGAAGGCTTGGACTATCTTAAAAGAACTAATATAAAATATTCTAGATAAGAAAGATCAATTTATTTAATAGAACTTGCTACAAATACCATACAACTGGATACATTACAACACAACACATGTCCTCTATATATAGAACATGAAACAATGCAACTTTTCACGAAAAGAACTAGCACCATTTTACGAACAAAACACACCTCTAAACAAAAGGACGCAACCCTATACGAAGAGACACAACCCTATACGAAGAGATACAACCCTATACGAAAGTAAACAAACTTATAAACTAACACCAGCATGGCCCAAAAATTTGGATCGGGCTGGCCCGGCACAAAGCTACAGTAACCGTGCCGGTTCACGGCTTGGCCCGAAGTCGTGCCAGGCCGGGCGGGCCACGGGCCGCCCGGCCCGTTTTACACCCCTATATGAATCCAAAGAAAAGGGTGGTAAACTAAAACATTAATACATCAGTGTATAATAAAATCCCACAATCCGGGATGGTACATCTATCTCACCAAAATGAACTACACTGGTAGGGATCTATCTCGTGACTCCCTGTCCTCGGTCCGTTAAGCCAGCTAGAGCAAGAACGGAGGGAAAAGCCTCTGTAAAACTGTCACCGACAGAAGGTGTGAGAACTATATCCTACAGTAGTTTTCAGTGGGTACCATCTTCAAGACCAACAGTCTGCCCACTAAGTCTACTAGAGGTATAAGATAATAGAAATACTGTAATAATGAAAGAATAAGCTGGAAAGAAATCTACAGCTATCATGTCCCTATCTACAATGCTCAATGGGTGATACAGATAACAATGATGCATTGACTCTATCCCAGTATACTCAATAAACCCAATCACACTGACTGCCACATTGGGTCCAGTCAAACCTGCGCCCACCTACTGCCATTATATCCACGGAGGACTGGACTTACGTAGGGCGTCTATGACTGCCTAAAAGGGGCCCAGTCAACGAGATCAGCATCGAAAAGTCGCGATAGCAAAGTAATAGGCCCAGCTCCGGAGCGGCACTCGAGGGGAGCGACCCCACGGAGGAAAGTATCCGCGCATCTCTGTCGAGCTCCATATGGCTCATGCAGGCTATAGTCCAAACCCACGATCAATCGGATCGACAATGTCCAACTCACAACACTAACCTACTGGCCGGAGGTACTCAACAGCTGGGACCGCTGTCAACGCAAGGGCTCCCAAAACAGGACATCAAACTCAACATGCTAAATCTTATTGGCTAGAGATACTCTACAGCCGACGACAACAAAGGGTCCGAAAACTCCGAAAGACTAGTACCTACAACTCAAATTAAACAAGAACGGGCTCTAGGCATAGCCTCCCGTTGTTCTTGACCCGAGGAAGAAAACAATCCTTAGAACCCAGATCAGTCGAACCCTCTCGGGTGAAGAAGTTTAGAAGAAAAGATGATAGTTATTACAGAAAACCGTTTCCACTCGAACCCTCTTGGGGTGAGGACCGAAAATAGTTCATTTTTACAAAACCATCTTGATTTGAGAAAAATCTATTTTAATGAATTTTAGTTCTATTAAGAAAATCAGTTAAAACAAGTTTTATTTTCCAAACCCTGAAGGGCTAATGTCTTCACCCAATCAAATAAGAACAGGCTCCGGCGACTCTTCGACATTTGGAAGGAAACCATTGGTTTACTGAAATCATGTGTGTCCAAAAAGATTCTGGGTTCAAGGTTCTGCTATCACAAGCACACTACTGCTACGAACTTGGTGGCGACAACAGATCGGAGAATACTCGACGACCCGGGACCACCGTTTACCCAAACGGCTCCCGACACTAGTATAAGACTAGCCACAGCTAGCAGACTCCACTCGGCCCCCAGGCACGAGCGTAACATGCATCCTATACTAAAAGAAATTCCGACCACTCGGCCCACTACCCGGGCGAGAAAAACTCTATGTCCAGAGAATAAGAATGTAAAGTGTGAGGATGCCTAAAGCATAAAAGAATCTAGCTCAAGTGAGGGTTTTCTACTAGTCTGGTTAATACATGCAACATATGGCGGGGTGCTAGTCAAGGTTCCAATATTTATTGTTAAGAACAATAATTAAACCACTAATTCTAACATACAAGTTTGCAACTCAAACAAATGAAGTGAGCATTTTCATGCAACCTATTCTTATTCAAACTAGTGTGTAGAACATAATCATGCAAGCTCTCAATCACATAGGGTGAACTCTTCCATCATGAAACTCTCAATCACATAATATGGATCATCTCAACATGTAACTCTCAAGCGCATTGCATGGATTGTCACAACACATAGCTCTCAATCATAAAGCATGGATCATCTCAACATATAGCTCTCAATCACATAGCATGAATCATTTCAACATATAGCTCTCTATCACATAGCATGTATAACTTATCATGTAAGCTTCAATCAACAACATGGATGACTTTAACATACAAACTCTCAATCCACAATAACATGTACAGTTCATCATGTAAGCTTCAATCAACATAATTTAGACCATTTCTCATGCTTACATCTCAATCATAAAGGTTGTACATTAAATCATGCATGCATACTAACAAATAGAGTTAGAGAACCGCCCGCTGATTTTGGAGACCAAAACAACCCACCTGGAACTTGATGATCTGATGCCCGATCAAGCTGAAATTTGGCGTGTAGAATTCTCAGCCTCTTAGGAGTCCAACGCCACGAACATCATCCAAATCCGCCGCTCGGATTGGGCGCAATACCCGAAACAATGCACGCTGCACGGTTCAAATTCAGAATTTCAGCAAGTAAGCTTATGCTAAATAAAATGCATAAGTAGCATCCAATACCTCAAATTGAAGCTTCCAACAGCAAATATAAAGCGTCCTCAGTCATATGAACATCTTTAAAGCTCCAAAAATCCATCATAAATTCGCTTTAATAAACAAAACATCCAAACATTACATGCTGTCCCAATCTGCCAGCATAAACTTAGCTTGAACTTTAAAGCTTAATAGAGGCTAATCCAAAGGGAATCTCCCACAGATTACAAAAGAGAAATTGCTCACCATTAAGTTAAAAAGAAATCCCAACTTGAAATTCCGAAAAAGATCAATTTATCCAAAGATATCTGCATTCAAAGGTCCAATGCACAACTCAAAATCCAAAACAAGGACTGCACCAAAATCTGAAACAGGGTCGTAAAGATTGATAAACTTACCTGGGCAAATGAGCTCAAAATCCAGTAAGCAAGGTGTCATTGGATTCCTCTTCGAGAGTAGATATAAATCGAGCCAAAGAACTCCAAATTTCATGAATAAATGAAAGAGAAAATCCATAAATACTATGAACAATTCAAAAAGTCCAATATGTGCACGAATGCAACAAAGTGCTCCAAAGATGACAAATAAACCCCAATAAAACATCAGATCTGGGTGGAGTGATACATACCAAAGTTGTAGAGCTTCGAGTCTTGAAGATTTTCCCGCAAAAATCAGCTCAAAATTCTCATCCTACTGTCCAAAAAAGGAAAAACATTGAGGGCTGTCTAGATTTCCAGGCTGAGAAAAAGGGTCCCAAAGATCGCTTAAAAACTCTAAGAAATCTCATGATCCTAGAAGAGAGTTGAATACCAAAGTTGTAGGCCTACCTCTTGTGAAGCTCCTCTCCAAAAATCAGCTCGAATCTCCAAGAAATGATCTCTGTAGGATTTTTGCATTGAAATGCGACGGAGTTGACCAAAAGTCAGCAGCAATGTTGATGCTCTACTCTTGAAGAAGATGATGAAGATGAAGCTTCTTTAGCCTTTCTCTTGATGGTGAAAATGAAGTAGAGTAGTGGAGGAATGCTCTGTAGAAGTCTCCAAGGTTCCAAAAGTCCAAAAGAGAAAGGAGGAGAAGAAGCACTTAAATAGAAGAAGAACAAGAACAAGAACAAGAACAAGAAGAAGAAGAAGAAGAAGAAAAAGGAGGGGGGAGGAATCCCCCTCGGCTAGCTACAGTGCTGGGCCAAGCCCGCAAGGATGCTGGGACACGTGGCGCAGATCCAGTCGTTCCCGCTATTCGGCTGGGCGACATTGATCGGACCACGCGTCCCGATTCGGGAGGGCGCCACGCGTCTCGATTCGGGAGGGCGCGCTGCGCCCACTGGCCGGGCGACATGCGTCGCGGGAAGGTGCGCGCCAATGGGCGCGCGCTGCGTGGCGGCTGTCGGCCAGCCGCGCGCCGACACCTGTCCAAGCCTTCCTCCGTTGCGCCTGGTGCACGTGCATGGGCCGTGAGCCGGCCCGCTTACACATTGAGCCCAATAAGCTCGTTTTGCTCGGAAATAGCCATTTTTGATTGTTTTCGCGCGCTGAGTTCAGCGTCCGTTTGACGCGCAACGCACTCGATACACCAAAAATAGGTGTTTTTTCACCGCCAATCACACGGGCAACCGGGACACCACAACACCTCAGCAGGTAGCTAATCTGCGGGTGTGCATGACTGAAAGTTGGCTCTATGGCGATCATAATGCTGATGCTCAACTCACGGTCTACACGGTCTAAAGACCGGACAATCGGCAAAAAGCTGAAAAAATCCCTACTGGGATATAGATACTGAAATACCATCCATGCCATGTAACTGAAACTGAAACTCCTATTCTAAACATGCAGTGAAGAATAGAAAGTACACAGATGTAACTGAGATAGTGACCAAGCAAGCATGGCATATGTCCAACTGTATATACAGATATACTAAATGCTGAAGTATAACAATATAAATGCCAGAAAGGAAAGCATATGGAAAGGCTCAACTGTAGGACCAAGGCTATCATCAATCACAGGGGTTCGACCAACCACAGTACCCCACAGGTGACGATATGATAAAGCCCGAATCGAAGCACCCACCTCAGGGTAGACGATCGCAGTATCCGCTGGATGGCTCACGGGTTGGCTCTTGACTGCTGGTGTCACGCCCCGAGGTCGAAACTGCGACCCGGGCCCGCCAACGGATCCGCCTCCCATACGGGAAGCCCCGTATAGACGAAGCGACTAACCTACAAAAGATAATACTAACTACTATACAGATATCAGAGCGGAAAAGTAAACAGCAGAATTAAATAACTACAACTCCAAATAGTACATGTCAGGTCCTCACAGAACAAAAGTCTCTCCAAAATAAAACTCTCAAGTAAAGTAAAGTGAAGTAAATACAAGATACATCCAAAACCACTGACTGTACTAAGACATCACTAGGAAGGGGTACATCTACTCTCTGCACTGGAAATGGGTAGGGATCTAACTCGCGACTCCCTTACCTCGGTCAGATGGAGCAGCAACAGGAGCAGCAGGAACTGGAGAAGAAGTTCCTGGAAAAAAGTCACCAACAACGGGTGTGAGAACTACAATCAACAGTAGTTCTCAGTGGGTCTGCCCACTAAGTCTACTAGAGGCATAAGGTAACAAATGCAGTACTATAAAAGAAAGGCTGAAAATAACTCTACAGCTACTATGCCTCTATCTAAATGCTCAAGGGGTGATACAGATGAAACATGATGCATCTACTATCTCTCGATAAAACAATCGCCCAATCTACACAGTCTGCCACATAGAGTCCAGTCAAACCTGCGCCCACCTACTGCCATTACATCCACGGAGGACTGGACTTACGTAGGGCGTCCGTGACTGCCCAAAAAGGGCCCAGCCAGAAAGACTGCGTCGACAAGTCGCGATAGCAAAGTAGCAGGCCTAGCTCCGGAGCGGCACTCGAGGGGCGCGACCCCACCGAGAAAAGTATTCGCGTATCTCTGTCGAGCTCAATATGGCTCATGCAGCTTATAATCCAAATCCACGATCAACAAGATCGACAGTACTCAAATCACGTCTCTCACTCACTAGCTGGAAATACTCGACAGCCGGGACCCACCGTCGACTCAGACGGCTCCCAAGACTAGCACTGATCTAATCACAGCTACCAGACTCCACTTGGCCCCCAGGCACGGGTGTAACATGCATCTCACAACATTCCGACTACTCGGCCCACTACCCGGGCGAGGAACCCTCTAAGTCCAAGAAAAACGAATAAATGTGTAGGAGTGTCTAAAGCATAAATAAACTAGCCAAAGTTTGGGTTTTCTACTAGTCTGGTTGATACATGCAACATATGACAGGGTGCTAGGTCAAAGTTCCAATAATAGCATTAAATTTAACTGAATGTAAATAGGGAACATTAACCAACATGATCTCAATATCAACAAAAGGAAATATCATCTCTCACCACATGCTTTCTATTACATCTCACAAACATGCATGCTCATTAACATATAGAATTAGAGAACCGTCCACCGGTTTTGGAGACAAAAGCAACTCACCTGAAAGCACGCGTCGATCCGAAGTCCAAATAAGCCAACACTGAACGGGGATACTCCTCAGGTTCCCACAATCCCAACGAGCCCAAAAACACCAGAAAACTCCTCCCGACCGCTGAGATACAGACCAAACACCGCGGTAAGCAAAAATCCGCAAAATTCCAACTCTGCGGAAAATCAGTCCAGAAGAAGTCAAAATATCACCTTCGAGATGATCTCCAAAAATTCCAATAAAAATATCGCTGTGATCCTTGCGAAGCGTCGATGTCGATCGAGTCCTCACGGGCTGAAATCCGATAACCGAGCATCGAGATAAAAATCAAACAAGGTCCGCCGTCCAGAAAAACCAGCAGCAAGAAAGGGGTTCAAAGGTGCTCCGAAAACCCCAATAAAAATCCGGCCCGTTAGGCCCATTTTGCCCGAAAATAGCTGATTTTCAACGTTTTCGCGCGCTGAGTCCGTTTTGGCATCCGTTTGACGCACAACGGGCTCGATACACCAAAAATAGGTGTTTTCTCGCCGCCGACCACCCAGTCAAGTCGCACGGGAAAACTGGGACACCACAGCTGGGGCCTACAACAAATACATGTGTCAGAAAAGACTCACTAACATCTGACTCTGTGTAATCCCGTGCACAAACGGTGGCATAACAACCGAAACTCACTTCCAGAAATCCGATTTCGGCTCCGGAAATCACCAACGCTAAACCAAAGTCACTGGACCTGCCAGGACAACATCGGGAACCGCCAATGACATTTGTGACTCACCTCTGGTCAACAAAATTTCTCGATTTGTGCGATTAACGCCTAACAACCGATAAATCGCAATTTCGCCGATTTATGAGTCGTTATCCAATGCTTAATAGAAGCCAACAGATCTCGAACGAAAGGTTCAGAGATCATGTTCACGCTGCCTAAAGCAGCCCATGAGGTCACATTTGCATTTAGACCCTTAGAGTTTACTAAAATTGCATAAATATATGCATTATATCAATACTCAAGCAATTACTTCTCAACTGGAGACTTTTGAATTGAACTGAGGGGGAGCAGCACGGAGCCCGAGAACAACTTCGGGTCAACATGCATCATGCATACAAGGCCTATGTTACCACATTGTCCTAACCACTCAACCATATGCAAAAGCAAGGTGAGCACTATGCTCAGGAGGTCGAGGAGGTCCAAGGGCTCACCATTGGGTGGCCGGAGCACTGCCGGAACAGTGACAAAGGCAACCTCGGCCATAAACACCCAACATAGAGCTTGGTCTAGGGCAACCCAATCAAATGAAGGCTATGGACAGAAACTATAGTAAGCACTAGCCGGAGGGTGTTGAGGAGTACCATGCAGACCCCGGGGTCCGGCGCTGGCGTGTGGTGGCAGCGGATGGTCGGAGAAGACCTTAAGGTCACTTCCAAGCCACAACAATGGTGGAGATCCATTCAATGGGTTTCAGGCAGGGTTTAAAGTGCCGCCCGCGCCGCAGCGGCACGGGCGGCACGTACTGTGCCCCTCAAATGGGGGCACGGTATAGGGAGGGGTATCGCCCCTCCCCCCCGTCTCAAGCGATACCTTTGGGTATCTCTCGAGACATGGCGATATCCTGTTACGCCGTGCTGTGCCGAGCGGCACGGCAGCCTTTTTTTTTTTTTTTTTTTTTTTTTTTTTTTTTTTAGCTTAATCAAATGCATAGTTTCTTAATCAAATGCATAGTACATTTTTTTTGTTTTTTTCCTTTTGGGTTTTTTTTTTTTTTTTAATCACATGTGTATAGTAACTTTTTTGTTTTTCTTTTAAAAAAAATCACATGCGCACAGTATATTTTTTTGTTTTTTTGTTTTTTTCCTTTAGAATTTTTTTTTTTTTTTTTTCCTTTCTCTTCCCACCCATGAACGGGGAGGGAAGGAATATTTTTTTCCTTTTCCTCCTCCCCTCCCCCTCCCCATTCCCCTCACCCTCATAATTCTCGGCAACAATTTTTATCCTCTCTCTCTTTCTTCCTTTCCTTTTCTTTTTTTCTCACGCAATTCGTAATTTTTTTTTTCTTTTTTCATCGCTAAAGAAAAGGCACAGGAAGTGAAAATCAAAGATCTACTTATTAGGTAAGTAAAAATTGTTATAATTTAAGTTTTTATTTAGAATTTTTAAATATTTCATAATTATAAAGCTCTTTTTTTTAAAAAAATTTAAAATTAGTTATTTATAAATTATTTAATTTTAAATTATTTAATTTTGAACTATTTTCAGGATCCATTTATTGATCTCTTTCTTTATAATTTATAAATAGTTCAAAATTAAATGGATCAATAAATGGATCTTGAAAAGTTTTGAGAAAAAATATAATATTTTCTAATTTTATATTTTATAATTTTTAAAATAAAAAAAAATGATAAAATCAAAATAATTTTCAAAATTGATATATATAATTTTCTCATCTTTTTCTTATTATTTTGAATGAATTTTAGGATAGTTATTTGTATGTAAAAAAATTATGTAGATCATAATGGTACCTAAGAAAATAGAAGATTATGGTTGGCAGCACGGACGAATGATTGAAGGAAACATATTTCATTGGAAGTGTAATTACTGTAATATGGTTGGAATGGGCGGAGGTGTCACCCGCTTAAAGAAACATATCGCGGGAGGTTTCTCTGAAGTATTGAAATGCACTAAAGTTCCTCAGGAAATAAGACATGCAATGAAAATTGAGTTAGAATCTACAAAATTAGCAAAACAGAAAACGAGAGATGATCGAGATGAACTAGATAAACGAGCAGCCGAGTATCCCTCTGTTGACCCATATGAAGGTACATGTGATGAATTTGATATTGATACTAGAGCTGCCATGGAAGCATCTTTACAGGAAAGATTGCAGCAAGATGAAGTCCAACGACATAGAGCACAATTTGCGACCTCTCAGTTTGATGCCGGTGGCGGGTCTAGATCTAGCTCTGCGCCATCAGGTTTATCTCGAAGTGGTTCTGTTGGCCGCATGTTCGACAGATTAAAGAAAATACCAAAACAAAAAAATGGAAAAGGTCCAAATATTATAGATATAGACCCAATGGCATTTCCTGGTCCAGATGCTCAACAACAGCGCATAGATACAATGCTCAAAAAAGATAAAAAAGGCAGATTTGGTCGAGCAATAGCAAAGTTTTTTCACTTTAGTCATATTCCTTCCCATGTAGCAAACAGTCCATATTATAGATCAATGATCACTGCCGTACAAAAGGAGGGTCCAGGAGTTGAACCCCCAACACCGTATGAGATCGCCGGCAAATACCTTGATGCGGAGGTCAATGATATCCATGCATGGATAAAAAACTTCAAACAACAGTGGGAGATGTATGGTGTTACCTTAATGTGTGATAGTTGGACATCACATACACATTTGAGCATCATAAATTTTTTATTTTATTGCAATGGCAAGGTGGTCTTCCACAAGTCAGCTGATGCGACCGGTCGATTTGAAGATGCTGATTATATATATGCATTATTGGAGCAAGTTCTTGGTGAGATTGGTGAGAAAAATGTGGTACAGGTAGTGTCAGACAATGGTTCAAACTACAAGAAAGCTGGCAAACTACTGATGCAAAGGCATCCACATATTTTGGACTCCTTGTGCGGCGCATTGTATTAACCTAATGATGTCTGACTTTGGTACGATAAATCGGGTAAAAAAGATTATAGATACTGCACAACGTGTATCTAAGTATTTGTATAATCATAATTGGGTCAATGCTTTAATGTCCAAATTCATTGGAGGAGAGATCCTACGTCCTGGTATCACACGATTTGCCACAAATTTTAAAGTCTATGTTTGCATCAAATGAATGGCAAACATCTCGTTATGCCTCCAAGCCTGATGGAAAGAGTATTGAGCAAATAATTCAGTCCACCAAATTTTGGGATTATGTGAAAGAGATTGTTGATATTGTGGAGCCTCTATATGTGGTCCTTCGATTGGTGGATCAGGAAAAAATACCTCAAATGGGACACATCTATCATAAACTGAGGATGGCTAAAGAGACAATCAAGAAAGTCAATCCATTGCGATGTCAATCTTATCGAAAAATTATCGACAAACGTTGGGAAGTTCAGATGGGTCGGGATCTGCACCTAGCAGGCAAGTATAAATTATAACAAAACTATTTGTTAGTGATTATTCAATTGTATTCTTGCATTGTTGATGGAGTTATTTTTTTTTTAATGATAGGTTATTATCTTAATCCGTCGTACCACCATCGTTATAATCTTGGATATGATATGAATTATTAAAGGCATTACGGAATGTCATCAATACATTAGAAATGGATCCAATGCATGCCGCTCTTGCCATAAATGAGGTACAATAGCTTTTTTAATATATTATTAATTTATTATATGTTAATATGCTAATTCCTCATTATTATAATGTATTATAATATCATAATATAGGAAAAAATATTTCGTGAATCCACTGGAACTTTTGGCGATGCGGGTGCAATTAACGGGAGACACAACACCGATCCCAGTAAGTAACTAAATAATTACATATTTTATATCTAACGCAAGGATTTAAGTGCCGTGGACGGGGTCATGCCGAAAACTTGCCGGCACGGTACGGCACGGTGCGTGCCGAGCCGTGCCGATGAGTGCCGGTCACAAGAAATACATGCGTGCCGACACATAATGACATGAAATATTTAATTCTTTAGCAACAAAATTTTTTAGTTGCTTATTATGTATCTTTATCAAATATTTTGAACTTTATTAAAAAAATTATTTAGTACTTTTAAGAAAAAAAGGGTTTTGAACTGTGTCATCGGCACGGGAGCTGTATCGTGCCGGTATCTTGTTGACACGGTAGATACGGCCCGTGCCGATGGATACTTAAAACCTTGATCTAACGATAAACTTATTTTGATATAATTTTAATTTTTAATTGGACAGCTGAGTGGTGGCTACAATACGGTGGATCAGCAAAGCATTTAAAGAAAATTGTGTGCGCGTTTTATCTCAAACAACAACGTCTAGTGGATATGAGCGCAACTGGAGTACCTTCGCATTGATACATACCAAAGTGCGTAACCGATTAGCGTACGCTCGATTAGAGAAGCTAGTTTATGTCCACTATAATATGAGGCTCCGTTTAAGATGCATGCGAGCGGAGTATGATAGGGAAAAGGAATTAAAAATTTATAATCCCTTAGATGCAAGCTTTATCAATGATGAATCAGACCCCATATTTGATTGGCTACAAGACAAAGAGAATCAAGAGGACCCTTTGCTTAATGAGCTTGGAGATCCACCACGACCATTCAGGATAATTGCTGAGGAAGCAGGAGTTAGTGATGCAGAAAGATGGGCTAATGAGAATATAGAGAGGTCTCATAATCAGTTAGGTAATGTGCAAGAACAAGCATCTTTGGGCGGGGTCTCATAATCAGTTAGGTAATGTGCAAGAACAAGCATCTTTAGGCGAAAAATCACAAAATCCCGTGGATGACTCTGATGCAGAATTTGAGCGTCTTATGATGGGACCAGGACATGGTCGCCCACGTTGTACTCAAAGTCAATCAGAAAAAGAGAAGACATCGTCTATCGCAAAGAGACCTTCAACAACAGTCATAAGTGGTAAGGGTAAAAAAATTATGACATCGAAGGATCCATTAGATGCAGCTGATGCAATCTCGCTTGATGAAGATAGCGATACATCGACACCATCAGATTCTGAGTTACCACGGTCCAAAAATGAATGTAGCGATGACGATGACACCACCAATAGCAGTGGGGATGGTGGTGAATGCATTCCACCAACACAACAGGAGGGTAGAGATGAGGGCAGAGGTGGTTTTATATTTACTGAAGAGCAAAATTTCACTCATGCCACTCAAGATGCTGATCATGGGTCGAGACCACGTCAAACATCTGGAGTGGTATATGATCGCAGAAGAGGTAATAGGCCCTCACAACACGATTATAGGGAGATGAGAGAGGGTTTGGAAGCGGTGTCAACTGGGCACCCACGAAGGGATGATAATTTGCGCACACAGTTTGATAGTACTTCAGTTTCATCGTATCCCTCATATCAACATGGCTTTTATGGAGAGAGATATGATTATGATCCATCCATACCTTTATATAGTTAAAGTTCGTATGCCGGATCGTATAGTGATAATACTGCATATCCACATTATCCTTATGATGTTGCAGTCCATATGCCAGTACAAGTAACCGTTGTCGATCATATCAGCGATCCAATTGCATATGGACATTACGTACGCCAATACAATGACATATATCACGAATATATGACTTTTCCACAATACCAGAAATATTTATACCAGCATTGTCAAATAAATCTGATATCTGCAGATCACACTATGCTATATGATCAACCGCGACAATCTATGTGGAATTAAGCAGTCTTCTCTCTATAAATATGTAAATTTAAATACTTATTATACTTGTGAATTTATTTATTATATTGTTATTTTTATTCTCTATGAGATATAGTTGTAATTTATATATAAAAAAAATTATCAGTATGTTAATTGGTGAGTGTAGTAAGCTATATATAGCCAATATTCATAATTTTTTGACTAAACAGTTCAAAACAATATTATAAGAGCTTATTGGGAACAAAAAAAATAAAAAAAGACCGTGCCAGAGCGTGCCACTGGGAGGTCCTGCGTATTCATTGACATGCAAGCGTGCCAAGTACCGTACCGTGCCAGGCGACAAGCGGCACGCCCCCGTGCCACGGCACTTAAATCCTTGGTTTCAGGTCCATGCAAAGGCACCTGTGGCCTTCCCTCGACAAGTGGGGGTCAACCGTACCCTTGGCCGGCGGCGAGGAGCGCCGGTGACGACGTACGGCCAAGTTCGGCCAACTTCATGCAACCCAAGACTAGGGTATCATACCGTGGGTTCACCTCTAAACCAAACTCCATCAAACTTTGTGGAGAACTTCTATAGGACCAGAGGAAGGTTCCTATCATTTAAAATCTGAACCTAAGCCGTCGGGTGCAAAGTTTGCTCGAGGCGGAGCAATCATGGGTTCCGGCGGGTGCAACTCTCTCGCCGGCAACCGGACGCATCCCCCGCGCTGGGGTTCGGCAGGGGACATCTCCAAGAGGTGAGGAAGATGCCCCAAGTGTCTAGGTAGCAAGAAACCCCGCCATAGTAAAGAACTCACCTTAGCCGGAGTTGAGGAAGAAGAAGAAAACCAAGGTTTCTTCTCCGGAGTTGCGCGGCCAACACAGGCAGCGGTACCTCTCGGGGAGTATCTCCTGATGACAAGGAACACCCCACCAAACTCAGGAGGCAGCAGGTTGCGGCTTGGGAAAGTCCTCTCCTTCACAACCCGAGAGCAACCTCCAAGATGCTTTTCCGGCGACGGCCGGCGGTGCTGGAACTCGGGGAAGGCATAGGAGAATCAGAGGGAGGTGAGGAGGCGGCGGTTTCTTCTGAGGTTGTGGAGCATGCGGCTAGGGTTAACCCAACCAAGTTAATACATAGAATTGCAACAAAATGCAATTAGGCACTCCAAAAACCCATATTTTCGGTTAGGTCCCCTGCTATAGGTAATAAATGCATAGAGGCCCCTCTCCAAGAAGTTGCACGCTTCTCGGTGCATAAAATACGGGGACTTTTGTGAAAATACACTATTTTTCACTGTTTTTCACCTTTTTCGAGGCAATAGTGTCGTCAAATAGAAAAAGGGACTTCGCCATGACGTCCGGCTCGATGAGACCTATTGAGTAGCGATTTTGGTTTGTTGACTTTAGGCTCCGATAAATTCTAAATCCATCTTATACAATGTATTTTACTGTTTGGCATGCTTTTCGATGACCTAGGCTCGTCAAACATAAATTCCTACTGCGCCATTGTGCTCAGATCGACGAGACTGTTCAAATCGAGTATTTGGATCATCGAATTCGGATTCAGAACGGTAGAGTTGGCCAACTTTGATTGGAAATCTAAAAAATCTACAAGTTACTAGTCATAACTTAAGTCATGCATTATTCACCTATGTTTAGGACTTATTGCACACATATATATACAGAATTCGGATTCAGGGCTTATTGCACACATATATATACAGAATTTAGGACTTTATTAAATTTCAAACTCGAATTTCTCGAGTATTACATGTGTAGTTACCTATATTTATAAAGAAAAGTAATGAAGTGTAGTTAAGCCATATTTATAAAGAAACTTGAGCTAATTTTGGGATTATGAGAGAGAGCAAAGTAAAAAAACTCCCTTAACGTAGTAATGAAGTATACTTAAGCTATATGTATAAAGAAACTTGAGCTAATTTTGGGATTATTATAATTGGGTTAAATTGAAGGTAATATGTTACATGAGTATCTTAATAAAGAGCTATGTTACACGGATGCGGCTCAAAGGGAGCCGCGTCTGTGTCTGACTTTCGTCAGACTATGGACTCGGAACTCAGAACTCGAGGCAGATGTGGGGGTCTGCTGCAAGTCCTAAAATAAAAAAAAAATAAAAAAATTGATGCGGAGAGGACTTGCATCACATATGCGTGTCCTCTCCGCATAAGAAGGGAACAGTGCATCCAAGAACGAAAAATATTACTGACTACACGTGATGTCTCTCTCTCTCTCTGAGCTGCAATTGATATTTGATAATTGATATTTTAAAATTAAAATATAATTTGATATATGTGTTGTCATAATATTTGAAAGCCACATGTATAAAAATTACAAGTTTAAGAAATTTATTACTTAGATAGTAAGTAGTTCTAATAATCAATTATATTAAAAAAAGTCGTTGTTTGATTTATAAAAAGTTATTGCCCAAAATTTATATTTTTAATATATAATTTTTTAATATTATAGAATATGTCTAATAAATTAGATTCTAATAAGATTTTTGTTGTGCAGTATATTAGATGTTCTTATACAACGGATGTAGGTAATAAATTTTTTCTTTAAAGGATTGATCATGCTCCAAAGAGTATAGAATTAGAATTTATTTATTATTCAATTTCAAACTATTCTAATATTTTATATAAATAAATTTATATAATTATATTAAAAATATAATTTATTTGTGCCCTCGTCGTGTTTGTGTTCTACTTTTTTCAAAGTTTCCGAGTCGCCATATCCAAGTCGTGTCATGTCCTCTGTTCGTGTAACATAGAGAGAGTCGTGTCGTGTCTTGTGTCCGTGTCCGTGTCCGTGTAACATAGAGAGAGAGAGAGAGAGAGAGAGAGAGAGAGACAGAGAGAGAGAAGTAAAAAAACAGCTTTAATGCTGAGTAATAAAGTGTAGTTGAGTCATATTTGTAAAGAAACTTGAGTTAATTTTGGGACTATAATAATTTGATTAAATTGGAGGTAATCTGTTACTTGAGTATTTTAATGTAGTGTTTGTTAGGGAACGAAGTGTTGCGAGTGATGAAATCCATGTTATCCCTATCAAATACTATAAGGCTTCGCTTGGTTGAGGTATAAGAGAGAACTAATAGTACCAGGGATAAATATAACTTTTGGAACAAGCTGGAACTATTGTAAATTTGTGTTTGGTTGGGTTTTAGGTTAGTACCAGGTATAAGAAAAATAGTGTTTGGAAGTGATTGAAGAATAAGAGGAATAGAGAGTTGACTTTTGTGTTAAAAGACTAAAATGCCCTTCCTCTTTTAGTTTTTTTCTTAAAAATTAAAGTTTCAAAAATTTGATCAAATTTTAATTTTTATTAATTTTAATTTTTATAAAAATTTGAAGTGGGAGTAAAAAAGTTAATTTTAAAATTTTAAGTGAGAGCAAAAATTTTAATTTTTAAATTTATATAAATTTACAAAATTTTATAAAAAAATTGTATAAATTTTAAAATTAATAATTTTTTTTTACAAATATAAAATAAAATAAAATTTTTAGATTTATTAAAAAGTAAAGTTAAAAAATTTAAAATTTATAAAATAAAAATTTAAATATATTTTAAAATTTTAATTTTAAAAAATAAAAAAATAATAAAGTAAAAGAGGTTGCCTCAGGAGCGTGCAAAGAAAAGGGAAAAAAAAAAAAAAAAAGTAGTTCCGGGTTGTGGGGTGGAACACTTGTTCCCCCCCTATCCTGGGTTGTCCCGGGTTTACCCACCCGGGACAACCCGTTAAGGGGGGGAACAAGTATCCCACCTTGTTCCCCCCCTTAGCCTTACCTTGTTTGGGTACAAAGGGGTGTTATTCCCCCTTTGTACTCCAACCAAACGAGGTGTAAGGTTGTAGAAATTCCTTGTTGGGATTAGGTTGGCGAAATATCTCTTAGGCAATTCTATTGCCAAGGATAATCGTTTCATAGGATAAGGTGGATAGGGATATTCCCACTGGCAAAACAATATTCTAACTTTTCCTACTATCCCTAACTTGGCATAGTGGGAATAACACTTTGAATCAAACTTCTCATTAAGAATATTCACCCCTATTACTATGGTAAAATTTTTCACATAAACATGCTCAAAGTAAATGGTGAATCAAATTGAAAAACTCTAAGGTTGTAGAGCAAACAATAGATGTCTATGAAAGGGTACATTCTATAAAGAGGAGGGTTATATTCTAGGGAGGGTTTGTGGTTGGAACTAGAGATTTTTAGTTGAAACCACATTAAATTTTGGATTTATTCTACAAAAAACAATCATTTCAAGCTAAGCAAGTTGCTTTTTCTTTTGCACTTTAATTCATGCTTGAGATATCTATGTTTGAATGAAGTGAAGGATTATTGTACGTATGTTAAGAGTAGTACATTATATTTTTAAGACTAAATTGGACATCATTTATATTTGCTCATGCATAATTTATTTATAATATGTTATCAGTTGAAGCTATTTTGTTTTATGTTCTCTAGCTTTCTAGCTGTCAAAAACCAAGAAAAATGACTTTATATTGGATTCGCTATACTGGCGGAGCTGTTGGTCTCTCAGCATGTTCATTATGGCTTTTGCGACATAGTAGTTTGATGGGGAGTTCTGACATTGACAATTGGATTCGTGACGCAAAAGAATCAATGGCGGGATTTTGGAGAGAGCATGTTGAACAACCAGTATGCTTCCCCACTCGTTAGTTACATAGTGCTAATTCCTTCTTTTCTTTTTTCCTTTTTTTTGTGTTTTTTGGTTCACTGAAAGTCTGAAGCTACTTCTATTAGTTCTAACGAGACATAAAGGCATACAATGTTGATATTTTCTGCTTTTGAAAATAATTTCCAATTTAGTGTTTTGCTCGGACTTTGGAGAGATATACTTTGTTGGATCATTAGTTTTGCACGTTTGTCTACAGATAAGTAATAGTATTTATGCATATTTGCCAATGCCTTTTTTTTGTTGAAATGGTGAACTGCGTGTTGTTGACCTTGAAAATTTAATAGAACTTGTGTGAGGTTAATCTAGGGCAATGGATTCATTTTGTGCAATTTATAGAGATCTAATGTAGGAACAGTAACAATTGGGATATAGCAGCTTGTCCTCTTGCTCACGCATATTTGTGTGTGAATATTAGTGGGTTGTGCCGTTGTGAATGTTCTTGCTATAGCACTTGGAATCAAGTATGTGCATTCATGAGTTATATTGCAATGCAAGTTTTCTGTCCATGGTAGTTGGCATTCATTCTTCCTTTTCATAATTGGTGAACTACAAACAACTCGTTTCTTTTTGCCATGAGGACTTAGTACTCCGAGTGACTAAGGGTCTGAGACATTTTATGCTATCAAATTATTGGAATACTCATGTTCATATTTAAGCAAGAAATCAGGTTCTATCAGTAATGGTTCTCTCCTCTTCCAATATCTATAGGATTCTATTGGATTCGCCTTGAGCTATAAGCCTATAAATCATTCAGGTTCATTTGGCCATTATATGTTGCTTCATAAATTCTTTTGTTTGATAGTTGTATTCATCAAGTTTAACTTGCTATTTATCCACCCTTTGTTGGGCCCTGCATATTTTAGTTATAGTTCCACTCAATGTGTCTGTGTTCATTACTGTACTTCATGTTAGCATACACTTGTGTGAATAGTACTTGTGCATGTTATTATCATAAGCTTTTGTTTATCAAATTCTGCTCTTTGGAAATTCTCAGCTTATTTCCATTAGAGATGAGCTATTCGAGACATTCAGGAGGAGACACAAAGGTGTTATGGAAGTTGAAGAGGTGCAATTGACTGCAAATTCCCTGCGCAGGTTATCTCTAGCATTCCATCAATCTACCGAATTTGTTATTCTAAAACTTCCTAATTAATTTTTCCAAAGTTAATTTGGCATTTACTGCCTACATTCTTGCCGTTTTGTTATACAAATTGCACGCAAAGGATTTCTCCATCTTGGTTTTATAGTCCATTATGTGTTTGCTCTCTTATTTAACTGTATATTTTTTCTGAGTTGTCTGTGACAGGAGGATGGAAAAGTCTGAATAATCTAAAGATCTTTCTTTCAATAATAATGTTGTAGTGCAAGCACCAATGGATTAAAATGGTTAATAACATTTAAGATTGTCTAAAGCTAATCATTGCCAATGTCTCATCATGATAATCATGATGGAGAAAGCACCGAGTCAAATTAATTGTCCAAAATGATGTCATAGCATATACCAGAATTAGAAATCTTACTAATTCTAGCATATGAGAGCACTAAATGAAGAAGAGTCTAATCTTTTTTTGCGTTCTGTTCAGCGTGCCCATCTGACATCGAATCAAGAAGATCCTGTTGTGCTTCTAGCTTACCATTCTCATCATAAACTGTATTTAAGTTCTTTTTGAGAGAAAACTGCATTTAAGTTGTTAAAATACTTGGAACACCTGTCGAGACAGTAATTAGCAAATATTTTTTTCAATTTTCATGTTGAAACTGGTTTGGAATATATATATATATATATATATATATATATATATATATATAGAGAGAGAGAGAGAGAGAGAGAGAGAGAGAGAGAGAGAGAGAGAGAGAGAGAGAGAGAGAAAGAGAGAGAGAGAACTAGGCTACTATGCTATCAATAGCACAAAGTCATTGGTGCTATTAGGTTTTTAGCCATTGGATTAAGAGATGTACGGTTAGGATGATAGTGGTCCCTGAGGGTTTAGTGGGTGGTTGATGGAATAGTATGATCTAAGGGATGAAAATGGTTAAGGGGGTAGATTTAACGGCAGAAAACTTGGTAGAGCAAAGTGCTTGGTGCTATCGATAGCATAGCAGCCAGACTCATATATATATATATATATAGGATCCGGCTACTATACTCTTATGAGTAAAATCTTTTTGTACTCATAAGTTTTCATCCCTTGGATGAAGGAATGTGTGGTTAGGATTATAGTAGTTCCTAGGATTTATACTATTTCTCCAACAACCTAGTAAACCCTAGGGGGACCACTATCATCCTAACCGCACATTCCTTCATCCAATGGTGAAAAAGTTATGAGTACAAAGGAGTTTATACTCATAAGAGTATAGTAGCCCTACGCTATATATATATATATATATATATATATATATATATATATCACTCTCTTCTATTCTCTGAAGTTTCATCAGTTTATATTACAATTTTTTATTTTTTTATTTATTTTTGAAGTGTTCCATTATATGCTATTGGTATTAGTAAATATAAGCATTGGGAGTCAAGGATTGATTTTGTTCCCCATATTATTCAGCTCATGGTAGCCCAATTAGCATATTATTTTTGGCAACTCGATGGAACAAGCTTTTGAACATGTGAGCTGCTCAAAATGATGGTGCCAATACAAGCGTTCTATATTTTGTGTCCCTCAAAGCAATTCGCTAGCATCTTTGAATTTCTGATTGTTATGTGTGTGGCAAATTCCCAATGCTTCAGTCTATGCCCTTGTAAGTTGCAGCACAGACTCTGCATATGCGGAGAGTTCAAAGTCTTTATTAAAGGTCTTTAGAAGGATAGAAATACGAGTGTTGGCATAATGTTCACATGCGTAACTGTGGTTGTGAGTTTTAAGTTTTCTTCAGCATAATTTCATTCAATGCTTTTCTTTACCCTTCTCTAAGTATGTGGTCTGAGATCAGCAATATTGATTTGATCTCAAAGCAAGAGTTTACGGGCAGGCTATGGTTCAGTAGGTTAACTTGTAGAGCAGTATACTGCTTAGCTATTAATTGAATCTTACAATGTTATATTGTAGCATCAAATAAGCTACGTTCTTCTTATCCTTTGTCAGTAATATCAGTTTCACAATTTAGAGAAGTTATGAAAAAAGTTGATAGTTTTGCAAAAGTTTGCCAATGACGCAAATATGAGACTTGGTCACTTAGTAGTATATCTATATAGTATAGACTTCTATACATACATACATGTGTAAAGGTACGTAATATATAAATGTGTGTGTGTGTACATAATGTTGCTCTCTTTCACTGGTACTGTTATATTTTTGTGTTTGCAGAATGTTGTTGGCCTTCTGTGAGCAAACAAAAGGTCAAAATCTGCCAGAGAATATATCAGATCAGGAATTGCTGGAAATAGTCATGGCAAGGTAAGAGTATTATCATAGAGAAATCGTGGGAATCTCTTTGTTGTTGCTACATTTGAGTTAAACTGTGCTCCTAATTAGACCACATAGGATTTGGTTTCTCAAAATCCAATTTATGTCTCTTTTGGCTGCTAGTAAAATTCTGTTGTTGCTATTTGTTTTTTATCTGCTTATGTTATTTCCTGCTCTATTTCTCTGTTTGCGCTGGTGCTATAGAAATATCTCAAACTTCGACCATATATTAGTTTTGGTTATCTTGAATTCCTTTAGGCAGTTTTTTTTTTTTTTCCTTGGGTTTAAATGCCATCGTCCATTTCTTGTTGCTTTTGGTTGGGAATTGTGTAAGCTGACATCGAATTTTACTAAATATATACATACTTATGTGTGCACAGTGCACAAGCTCAGCTAGATAGATGGTCAGATATGTAAAAAAAATAGTTACATGATTTAAAAATGAAAAGGTTTATTGAAGAAAACTTTTGTTCTGAAGGGCAAAATGAATAAGAAGCCATTAACCTAGTGGCATGAGTTATCATAGAGCCCTTATTGAGGTCATAACGGTGAGGCACACTGGCACAAGGAGTGGAAGAGTGAGCTCTCTGGTTTGTCTCCTAGTAGGTGGACTTAGGGCTTGAATGTGGGAACGAAGCTTTGTTTTTGAATAACAAAAGTCACGAGTTTAATTATATGACAGAATTTAACTATTTTAATATAATTTTTTTTACTTTAATCTTACTGTTTAATTCATCTGGTTTGTGATAATGTTCTTTGTTGGATGCTTTCTTCTTCAAGGAGGTCCAACTGAATTTGTTAATTTTAATGATCATCAGGTTTGAAGGCTTTTGTTTACTAGATGAGAAAAAGTTGCGGTAATTTTTGTGCTAATTGAAACTGATCATATTTGGGCTTTCTTTTGGTGATAGAAGTGTGGAACTTGCATTTTTGCGGGTCAATAAGTTTATCTTTACTATTTATTTTGAGTTGTAGGTCAGAAAATAAGCTGCTGTGAGTTCATTGGATTATGTTGTGATATTATAACAATAAAAATTCTTGAAGCTCGCCCTAGTTATAAAGTAAAGCATGAAAACAGTGACATGTATTGCAATTTCTTATGTAATACACATGTTCTTTAGCATGAAGACATAAATATCAAATGACATAATAAGGGGACATCAATGGTTCCGTTTGATGTTCCCTTTGAGAGAGCAAGTCAAAGCATGTTTCTAATTCTCCTCTTTTTCCTTCTCATTTTTTCCTCTTAAATTTTCTCCCTAACTCTATATTTTACATTCTTTTTTAAAGAAGTTATAGATTTATATTCATTACTGACTGATTCTTTAAGCCCTTTACATTTAGCACTTCTTGTTTATTTTATTTTATACATTCACACTCATATTAAGTGCTTTTAGCACAGATATGAGAAGGAGGTGATGCATCCGCTTCAAAATCTTCTAAGTGGAGAACTTGCTCGTGCCATGCTTATTCAGGTTTGTCTTCTCTTTTTGTTGTTCAATTGTTTCATATCATCTTTTCCTCTAGTCAGCAAACATAATATTGCTCATTGGTTGTCTCTCTATATGCAGATTCAAAAGCTAAAACTTGATCTCGAAACGTGAGTCTAAGCACTTCATTTGTTTGTAATTTTTTGTGCCATAACAACATTAAAATAGAATTCTTGAACAGGGCGATGCTCGAGCTAGATCAGATTCTGAAGGCAAATGAAATAAACTTTGCTATTCTTGCTGCTCTACCGGCCTTTTGTCTTTCCCTTCTCCTCCTCATGCTAGTGCGGGCATGGATTCTGCAAGTATGTTATGTTTACATTTCATTAATCTCTTCTTAATGTTCTTATATGTACTAGTATATATTATTTGTGAATATTTTTTTCATATCTATCTTTTTCGTTCTTCCTTTGTATGCAGTGGGTGTTTATAGTGTTGTTTGTATGATTTACGCTAACATATTACTCTCTACCTGTCACGCCCCGGGGTCGAAACTGCGACCCGGGCTCGCCAACAGATCCGCCACCTATGCCAAACCCCGTATAGGTGAAGCGTCCTACCTGCAAGAAAAGTACTACAGCTAACAGATATCAGAGCTATAAATGAAAATCTGCTGTATAACTAAAACCAATCACTGTACAACTGAAAATAATACAACAATGTCCATCTCCCAAAAATGATAATGATACAATATCCTCATATACAACGCTCAAAACTCAACAGGGAGATATCTCCAATAGATACATCAGTGTACAGGCTCTCAATACATATCATCCTCACTACAACAGTCTCTCAAAAGAGGAAATAAAATAACTAATCTAAAGAAGATCTCCTCTGAAGGGGGTACCGCTACTCTCCAACGGCGGGTAGGGATCTAGCTCGCGACTCCCTCGCCTCGAACAACAACCGCGGAATCAGCAACACCCGCTAAGACTCTGCAAAACAAAGGAGAGGAAGGAAAAAGGAGGGGGAAAACCCCCAAAGGGTGTAAGAACTACACCAAAAAGGGAGTTCTCAGTGGGTACCACCGCCAGGCCCGACGGTCTGCCCACCAAGTCCTCGAGAGACAAAAACTAACCAAAGCCGTAAAGACTGAAATAAGGAAGCTGGAGCCTCTCAACAGCTACCAAGGCTCTATCTAAAATGCTCCAAAGGGGAGAACCAAAGAATGGTATGCAACCACTAGCACATGAAGTGCACAATCGACCCAATCGAGCTGACTGCCACATCTGGTTCAGTCAAACCTGCGCCCACCTACAACCACCTCCCGCTGACGGGCAGGAATTATGTAGGGCGTCCAAACGGACTAACTCGCTATCGAGTAGTGGCTCATGCAAGCTATAGTCAAAATCCACGCTCTCTCTCAGGACGGATAGCCTCAAGATGCTTAACCTCTCGCACAACGGTCAAAGTACTCACAACGACACGGGACCACCGTCAACCAAACGGCTCCCAACAACACTAGCACTGGTCTAAACACAGCTACTGAACTGCACTCGGCTCCAAGGCACGAGTGCAACAATAAAAGTATCTGACCGAAATAAACCCAATCAAACGAACCGGTATAACACCCGGTACTGCTTGCTCTGCTGTCGAACTCAGTAACTGATCGGCACACGGCTCGATCTCAATATAAGTAACGGACCGGCACACGGCTCGGTCAAAATATAAGTAACAGACCGGCATACGGCTCGGTCAAGCCTACCTCCGGAGTGGCACTCGAGGGGAGCGACCCACACGAGTAAAGTATCTCTCAGTAACAAGTATCTCTGTCAAGTGTCTCAATATAGCAGGACTAGATCACGACTCTGATCAAAGTGGGAAAACTCATCCACTAAAGGAAGACCCGATCTCAATCGGATACAAACTAAACGATAAGTGGGTAGCTCCATCCACTAGAGAAAACTGATACCGAATCTGATGCATAAGTAAAGATCCGGTCAACCGCCCAATATCCGCGGTCGCCGCAAACCCCACAAACTAATCCAACCCGTCCCAGGCACAAAGTCCCGACTACATTATCCAGACCCCTGCTCGAACCCGAGCAACACTGACCACCTGACTAACAAGAAGGAGAAAGAAAGAGCATGGTTTCTCCTAAGTCAGGTTCCAATAAGTAGGGTAGCAGTAAAAGATGGCCTAGCTACGTGTCCAAACAAGCATGCTTTTGTCCTCAGAAACGATAAAAGTGGGTGAAACATGTAATAGCAAAGCATGCTAAAAAGTTCCTACTATGCTGTACTAATCTCACACAAGTAGGCTAATGAATAAACATGTATGATCTCTATATCATCTAGTTCAACAAACATGTACAATTATCAGGTAAGCATCAATCCACATGATCAAGGCCGTTTCCATGCTTACCTCTCGCTCATATTGATTGTACATTAAATTAGGCATGCTATCAATCATAGAGGGTGACATTCTCACAGGTAAGCTTATCTTAACCATACATGAACATCCACTGTTACACCTCCCATAAGGCATAACATGCATATAAACCTTGCCATTCCCTTAAACAGTTACCATTAATAAGTTTACCCACCTGAAGCGCTTAAACCAAGGCAAACCTGAAGTCGGTGAAGAGCGCAGACGCTCACAGTCCAAATTCTGCCGAAACTGCATCCTCGGTACATGTCGCGAAGGCCTCGGCTCCAACAGCTGAAAGTACCCCGAAATCATAGTCTCCAGACCCAACGGGTCCAGCAATACTTGCAAACACCCCTGGGTACAACAATAAGGCCCAACATTACACTTAATCCAAAATATTCCAAGTATATACAACATTAGAAAACAGCCCCGAAGATGTGAAGTTTTCACCTGCAGAACGGACACAGAAAAATCCCACAAAAATACTGTCGCGATCTTCGCGTCGATACCTTCGAAACGAGTGCCTGCACGTCCAATTCCGAGCCCCGTAGGCCGAGTTTCAAATTCCACAATACAGGGCGCTCACAAACACTCAACCACACATCTGTATTTCCATGCACAGATAAAGGAAGAAAAATATACCTCCGGGCAAGTCTTAGAAAAATCCAATAAAAATACTATGACAATCCTCGCGTCGAGTAGATGAAAAGAGTGCAAAGGCTCGTCTCCATCCGATGCCCGGTTGCGGAGATAAAAATCCGGCAAGGTGTCGCTGTCCAGAATTCCTCACAGGAAATGGGGTCCCAGTAAGCATGGAAAAACTCCTCGAAAAGCATGAAACGAGGAAATGCGGAAAACACCAAAATCGTAGCCTTACTTGTCGCGGATCCAACGGCGAAGAAATCGCTCGAAAAGGTGGTCGGAGTAGGCCGGGAGAGCTCGCGCACCAAAACGCGACGAAGGAGAACACAAATGGTCGAGCGTCGCGCCGCGCCGTAAAAATGGGAACCTCGGGAAGCGTGCCATATAAAATCTCCGAACTCTGCAGATGGATGCAGCACACGAAGGGGAACAATTTTCCTTAAGGGCTCGGGGTGAGGGGAAGCTCGAAAATGGCGAAAAAAGGAGGAAGAAGAAGGCTCGGATCCCATTTATAGGCTCCAGGAAACAATTGGAGAAATACCGGATTTGTCCCAATTTCCGGGCGCTGGCACGAACCGGGCGGCTACAGTGTTGGGCTCGGCCCAACACTGTTCACGCCCGGAAAGCCCAGGGCCCGCCACGTCGCCCTCGAACAGCGGACAGCCACACCGGCCATCCGCTGCTCGACACGTGGCGCTCGGAGAAGGCGACGCGTGGACCGCACTCGGTCAACAGTCGCCCACGTGCGCGCCTGCGACGCCGCCTGCCACCCCTGCACGCACGCGCCCCGAGGTAGCCTGCACCCGCTCCGTGGACCGCGCGCATGAGGACCAGCGAACCAGAGACTGCCACGTGTCCTGCCCTCGGTGCACGCCGGCCCCGTGGACCGCGCACCCGCGCACCTGCCCGCGCGCCGTGCGCTGCCCGCGCCTGCCCGCCGCCGCGCCTGCGTCCGCGCCGCCGCGCTCCGCCGCTGCCCGCCGCCGCCGGCGCCGCCCGCCGCCGTCGGAACAGCAACTCTGCCTCGAAATCCGTGCCGGAACGTCCGAGCTCCGAAAAATACAAGTAGGTAGTCCATTTTCATCGTTTTCGCGCGCTTAATCCAAATTTGCTGTCCGTTTTGCCAAATTCCAACTCTAAAAATTGCCGAAGGCATCCGGAAAGGTGTTCCTTGGTCCAAACTTCGCGCTGAGTCCAATTTTAATATCCATTGCGCACGAAACCACTTCTAAAGCTCCGACGGAGTCCACCGATCACCCACGTGATCCATCTTAAGCTCGAAGTCCATCACTTGCGTCCAAGTTGTGCACAAACCCCGCCGACGAGCCACAAAGGCCTCCAGAAGCTGCAGAGGCAACAATGCTCCATAAGTGAAAATTTCGGGTCTTCACACTACCTGTACCATATGGCCTTGTTTGCCTACACTTCGTCTTTTCTTTTCCCTTTGTTTTTCCTATAAAAAAGGAAAAAAATTTCCAGGTTATTGAATTGCTGGTGGATGAGGTTGCCATGCACCCTGTCTATACGTTGAATGGTTTCTTAAAGTCGAAACCAAAGAAGCTAAAGAATTTTTTTAAAAAAAAGTATTGTGGAGTTTCTTTTTCTTTTTTTCCTTCCTAGTCACCTAACAAAAAACGTCAGTGCATAGAATCTAACAATTCACCATCCCCCAACCATTCAATTGCATAGCATTGGAGTCAAAGAAAAAGAAATGAAGCATAATTAAACTAGGATAAAGTTGTCTAGTTTTCTTTTGTACATGTGTTCAGAAGCTCAAGAATGAGTTCAAGATTGGTTGAAACTAATCACCATGCTGGTAGTTTGTAATTCTTTTGCATTGGGTGCTAGTTTGTATAATTTTGTATTTATTCTTGTGATTGATATTACACTTTCTGTTAATGCATTGTCTCTTTGGTTGCGTAGACATCTTGTATACAGCATGTCTCTTTCCTACTGAAGGAGCATGTTGTACTTGGTTGATAGGTAGTATGAAAAGTTGTCTAGAAGAGGATTTTGAGTCATGGCTGATCTGTCATGCCATCAGCCCAAGGGGGTTATCATGCTGGCACCTTGTCAGAGTGTATAAAACAGTTGGCACGCACCAACTGACTCATAAATCCTTGTGCATTATCCTTTCTTTTTTCTTCTATGTTTGGTCTAAATGTTTATTGAGTCAAATATTCATTTCCATATGCACTCAGTATTTGTATTTAACTCCTAATTTGAGATTCATCACTAGTGGTTTGTGAATGACCTCCATAATAGTAGGAAGTTAAAGAAAACATCCACACCATATTTTAATATGACCTTTCTAAATTTTGATTATATTTAAACCATTAATCATGTTATTTGAAACATTTTATACTGACAAATCCTTCGAAATAATAGATCATTTATTACCAGCATCTTTATGTGCTGGGTCTCAGCTAAACTTTTTTCGTGGAAGAAGTGCATGATTAGAATACGTGCATGCCCATTTTGCAATTGCATTATCACCATGCTGTTGAGCTTAATAAGCACATTTTAGTTTCTTGGATTGCAATTATGCATGTTTTTGAATTTGGAATACGTTTCGTTAGGGCAAGGATTGCCTGTGCTGCTTGTGCCGTCTCGTGCTGCCCATACCGTATAATGATAAGGTTGTGCCGGTACGTGGCACAGAGGCGTGTTGAACCATATCGAGAAAAAAGGTCTGTTTTGCATTTTTAGGGGTTTTTTTTAGGTTTTTTGAGAAAAAAAAAGTTATATAATGGCTTTTGAACTTAAAACATGTAGATCTTATAAATCTAATAACCTTTTGGTGAAATAGAGGGTCCTGCTGCATATTTAGACCAATTTGTTTTGAAATAACATGAGTTTAACGGTTGCTTCCAATTTCTTTTGTCATTTTTAATTTAGTGATGTTATTGTCTCGCTATAACATTTTCTTTAGTTATGACTATAATTTCATCTTTGCGAGGGTACTTTCATATCATGTTTAAATTGTATTCTTAATTATTAAAGATGCTATTCATGCTATACTTTGTCAAATATTAACATTTGGACTATTTTTAAAGGTTTTAGAGAGATTAAAATACTATGAGGAACTATTTTTCCATGAAGAAGAATAAAAAAATCATACCAATCTACGCCAATGTGCCTGGTACATGCCAATGGCACGGAGGGCCATGCCGACATTGGCATGGGGTGTGCCGCTGTGCCATGTCTTTCTGTGCCCCCGGCATGACAATCCTTGGGTTAGGGCATGAATTTGCATCAAAACCAATAACCATGTGAGGCTTTTACTATGATGAATGTGGGATAATTTGAAGAACAGTAACAGGATTGACGCGAACAAGTCCAACTCCATGAGGCTGACATTATCAAACTTTTCGCTGCAGTATATCTTGTTTTCTTATATCGATAGTATATCTCATGTCTTTACACAATTTCGACACAGTATTTTGTAATAAAACTTGTCGAAATTCGCACTCTAGACATTTTTAATTAGCTAACAGATTTGGTGATTGTGGACTAGCCTTATTTTCTCTTCTATATCTGTTCTTTTCTCTTCTTTATCTATGTGCAGAAGACATGTTGTGCATGTAATTGCATAACTTGCAATAAATTGTTCTTTTTTTTTTTGTTTCAAAACTTCACTTGAGTCATTATTAGTTGATCAAACATTATAGTTAATTTGTAAATATTCACATGATAAGCCTATTGATGCGCCCTTCTATTGCTTCATAATTCAATATTTAATCTTGCAACAACTTTAGGACAAAGGTGCAGAAGGAAGAGGAAGGATTGCTCGCCGTCAAAGGAGGCTTCTTTTTGTTGATGTGGAGAAAAGGCTTATGCAATATAAAACATGCATGGAACGAGAAATGGTAATATAGATTTTCTTATGCAAATTATTAGAATAAATAATATATTTCATTTGCTTTTAGAAAACATTCGTGACATTATTAGAATGAAAATGGTTATGTACAGTACACACATGACATAGAACATTTTAATGCATCTTATAAAGAATGTGGTTCTAACATTTTGTACTTATTGGTTGGATTGATAGAGTACTGAGAAGTTGCGGGAGCAAAACACGCTAACAATAGTAATAGTAAAACATATAGAAATCACAAAATTCATGCAATCGAGAGCAAGATTTACATAGTTCCGCCGTAGCCTATGTCCATAAGAGGTAGAGAAAGGAGTCTTTGCTATAAAATAGTTAAAGAGTCCAAAACCATCCCTAGCACCGCATAGGTAAATGCCACTTTCAATACAAAAAGAAAGAAACCAAGATAGAAACAATCTCACCAAAGAACCCTCATTGGGACAACTCTAACACTGAGGTTGAGCCAATGCTTCCAATCAACATTCTCCAAACTTCTCTTAATTAAAGCACTCTCCAATTGATATTCTTGGTTTATCCCAAAATAGCTTCTCAAAAGATTCCTCACAAAGCTATACAAGGTCCTATATATTAGCCACAGAATCCTGGATTCATACCCTACTTGGACTGAAACTTAAAAATCGGCGTGATTGTTTAGATTTTTGGGCCAACAAGTTGGATTGCTTTGTAGTTTAACCGAGCAATACAACCTATCGGATAGATTATCTGACCTATCATATCTCTCTGCCAGCAAACCGACTTATTGGACACATCATCTGACCTTTCGGATTTCTCTTCTAACACCTCCCGAGTGTACCGGCTGATGCAATCCGTCGCACCGTTTGGACAGGTCGAATCCGAGCATTTCTTCCTGTCTACAGCTACCATCAAATTGTCGGATGGTTCTGTGAGGGACCCAACATATACTCTATTCTTAGGTGTCTAGCAGTGATTTCCAAAATCCAAATTTTAGCTAGGGATGTGAGTATTTTAGTTTATATTTTTGGGTCCAAGCTTGCGTTAGTTGTGGTTTTGGCAAAGAATTTCCGAGTCATTGGAAGCTCAGACCCTGATCAAGGGCTTGTTATCAAGCCTACTTGCTTAATGGTTTGACGTTACCTTTTGGAATGACTAAAATTATATATGTGAGAACCCGAAGTAGGATGCATTTTTACTTTCTAGTGAAAAATTTAAAAATTTAAAAGCCCTTTCTTTCTTCCTTTCTTTTTTTTGATAATTTTGTGGAGCTAATAATGATAAATACATTTCTCCTTTTTCCTTTGTAGGAGGAAGATGCACGATGCAAGTATGGACTAATGTTGTATAACCTCGACCGTCTCTACAAGGCTGTTGAGCAGCACGCGAGGGACACCGGCGAGTGGTTAAGGTGAGTAATCTCATTAATCATTATTGAATGCCTTTTAGTGGAACTTTTCCGTCTCTCAAGAAATGGTAATAATATGCACAACATGATATTTTGGTTCACAGCTTGAGACAAGATATTGTTGATCTGGCAAAACCTGATGCGGAAACGCTCTACAAGCTTGCTGTTATTTCCCGTATGGAGAGAATGTATGATTGTTTGCTCCCTTCTTCGAGGCGGGACTGATTCTCTTAGATGTTTTGAAAACTAACCCAGCCATCTAACTGGAGAGGCTAAGGTTCAAAGTTCTACAGGTCCAACCAGATTGAACCAGAGGTCAAACCATTTAACGAATAATCAATCATATGACAAAGAGGAAATTGATAGTCCACAAGTATGTATTATTTTGTTGCAATTTTGTTAGATAAATTTGCACTGGCACGGTAATTTGTGTTTGGAGGTCGTACAAAGAGGTGGTTGATGCAAATTGCGCTTCTAGCTTTTGAGTCGAGAAATATTTTCTCCTACCAGCTTGTTTGGTGGAACCTGTGCTAGTTGCATATATAGTTTGCAGCCAATCCGAGCGGTTTAGCTGGTGTAATCTTTATCATTATTATTATTATTATTATTATTATTATTATTATTATTAATATATGTTAGTTATATTAATTGAACAGAGCTGAACATTATATCAGCTTGAGCCCGTCCAGTTTGGTTTTCTATACAATCATCCTCTTCACAAATTGGAGCATGGAGTTGGAAGTAGAATTCTAGTGTAACGTCCCTTTGCTTTTTAGATCTTTTCTCATTTGTGCTCCTAAGGTCACGCCTTATCTGTATCTATATATATGTTATATATTATTATAATTATAAACAAATACATTTATTAGTTATTCTCCTTACCTCCACCTACCAAGGGTATTTTGATAATTTTTTTTTTTTTTTTGGTTAAATTATAAATAACTTTGTAAACTTTAAAAACTAAATATAATTAGATGGACACTCCTACCAATAAGCATTAAATTTCATGGAAAATGCTAGATGTACACCCCAAATGGGGTGTACATCTTACACCCACCCCATCCTAGGGGTGGGTGAATTTCACTCGTCACATGATGTGACGAGTGGATGAATACCCACCCCAAGATGGGGTGGGTGTAGGATGTACACCCCATTTGGGGTGTACACCTAGCATTGCTCAAATTTCATTATGGAAAATGCTATGTGTACACCCCTTTCGGGGTGTACATCATACACCCCATCCATCTAAGGGTGGGGGTGTGATGATGGGTCATTTGATGTGACCCGTAAAAAATATCGCCACCATTAAAATGGTGGAGGTGTATAATGTACATCCCTTCGGGGTGTACATGTAGCATTGCTCTTTCATTATTATGTCTCAAACATCTATACCTCTATATGATTTCTCCTAATTAAATCCGATGTGGCATTATTTGCTTAATTTGAGGGCAATGGAATTTATTATTTTTAATGTTTTATTTTTAAAAACGGTTTCTCTCTCCAACTCTCTTGCTTCCTGAAGCATCTCTTTCTCTTCCCCAACCTCCTTCCACATGGCATTTAATTCTATTTTTTGTAAACACTCTCCTACTTTATCCTCTCATCTCTATCCTGAAGTGTCTCTTTCTCTCTTACACTCTTCACCTTCACTCATTAATTTTTTTCTACTCATGTCTTCACATCCTCTCATTAATTTCTTCCTACAACTTACATCATATCACCTTCCCTCATGTTTTAATTTCTTCCTACAACTTACACCCCATCACCTCCCTCATGTCTTCCCAAAACGTACGTCCCCTCACTTTTCCTCATCTCATACTCATTATATACTCCCTCACCTATCCTTTTGCATTTCCCTATGAGAGAGAGTGTTTGTGTGTGTGAAGAGTTGGGAGAGTCTTATATGTGATCATTCGAGAGAGAGAGAGAGAGAGAGGGAGAATAGTAATGTGGACGTAGGAAGGATGAGCCACGCATGTGCCACGGACGGTGGCGAGGATCCTTCGGCACGTGTGAACTCCCGGCATGTAACGGTACTCACTTCACTCTGCTGGCACAGTTAAATCCCATCCTTCAAAAAATTGATAGCAAAATTTATTTGCATAAAATTTTTATTGTAAACACAGACAATAGTGTTTTTGTTTTTCTCTGTTTGTATTTTTCACGTTGAATATATATCATTTAGATTTAATTCTATTTTTTTATTCTCAACAAAATCTTCTATATTAAATAGTTTTGGTTAATTTGCATATTTAATATTTATTTTTTCTAACTATCATATATGATCTAAAAAAAATATAAAAAAATATTTTAATAGAATCTACCCGCTGCATCGCGCGGGTAACTACACTAGTGTAATATAAAAATTAAAACTTATAGGGCCCGTTTGGGTACAATAACTAAGGGGGGATAAGGGGTCGGAACTGCTTGTTCCAGGGTGGGAACAAGCAGTTCCCACCCCCAGGTCCACATGCTGTTTCTTTCTTTTTTTTCTTTTTTTTTCTTTTTTTTTTAAAAAAAAAAAAATTAAAAAAATTTTAAACTATAAGATATTTAAATTTATAAAATTTAAAATTTATTTTTTAAATTTTATAAATTTTAAATTTTTTAACTTATTTTTTAATAAATCTAAAAATATATATTTTTATATTTTTTTAAAAAATTAATTAATTTTAAAATTTTTAAATTTACGCAAATTTTTTTATAAATTTTTTAAAATTTATACTAATTTTAAAATTAAAATTTTTGCTTCTATTTTTATAATTTTTTTGAGATAATTAAAATTTAAATTTTTTACATTTATAAATTTTTAAATTTTAAATTTTATAGCTTTTAAAATTTTTAACTTTAATTTTTAATAAATTTTTCAATTTATAAAAATTTAAATTTTATTATTTTTACAATTTATACAAATTTTAAAATTTTTAATTTTAATTTTTAATAAATAATTCACCAAATTTTTAAAATTTTTAAATTTATAAATTTATACCTTTTTTTATATATAAAATTTTGAATTTTAAAAAAATTATAAATTTTAAAAAACCAAAATTTTTTTAATACTTTTTTTTATATATAAGTAAAATATAAATTTTAATAAATTTTTTAATAAATATTTTAAATTAAATATTTAAAATCATATTAGTAAACTTTTTATCTTTAATTAAAATTTTAGTACTTTCTATTCTTCTCATTCCTCTTTAACTTACCAAACATAATTTTTTCTTATTCCCCGATACAATTCTTATATTCAACCAAACACAAAATTACTTTAATTGCTTTAATTGCTGCTTGTACCTGAACTTATACCTATCCCAGGAATAACCAGTTTTCGCTTATATCCGAACCAAACGCAGCCGTAGAGTATAGTTATACTATACACTAAAAAAAAAGGGGATAAAGTAAAAATTTATTCTAAAAAAAAAAAAAAAAAATTTCTACCATTCTTGGCTCCCTCACTTCCAAAATATGGCAAATTTGAAACTTTAAATATTAACATTTTAAATTTAAATTTTCAACACAAAAATTTAAATTTAAAAATATAAATTTTTAATTTTTAAATTTTTAATTTTTAAATTTTTAATTTTTAAATTTTAAATTTTAAATTCTAAAATTAGGATTTAAATTTTAAATTCTAAAATTAGGATTTAAATTTTAAATTTTAAATTTAAATTTTTAAAATTTAATTTTTATTTAAAAAAAAAAAAATTGAAAGAAATTTTCTGTAATTGTATAATATGTATCTAAACAGTTAAAAATTTAAAATCGTAAAATTTTTTAGAATTACAAAATTTTCTATTTTATTTAGACGAAAATCATAATTTATAAACTCCATGCGCATCCAAACAGACAAAGTCAAAAATAGTAATTCTCGTGAATTAGCCCGAAATAAAAAGTTTCAGGCCCAAAATATATACAGGTTATAATTATTTTTTTCTAATAACATATTAAAAAAAAAAAATTTCTCTAGTCCGGAGTAATAATAAAAAAGGTGTAATTTCTTAATGAAAAATTTTGGGGGCAGCAATATCAAATTGGAAGATTCCAATATCAAAGGTGTAATTTTTTTTCTTTTTATTTTTTCTCTTTAATCATATTGTACATAAATAAAAGAGAGTAGACTTTTAGTTGGGATATTAGAAAGTAATGAAAATTTAAATGATAAATTAAAATTTTAAATTTCAAGTATCTATTTAAAAAATACACACGGTAATTCACATGTTTAATACAAAAATATTCTAAAACTAATTTTATTTTGGGATTAGATATTTTATTTTTAGAAGATATTGACATAATCTGTGTATAGGAAAAAAAAAAAAAAAAAAGAAGTAAAAAGAGGCAGCTTGCTCTTACACAAGTAAAACTTTCTGACATATTATTAATTAGAGTTATTATTTTCGGCTTTACTTAATTTTTTTTTTATAATTTACCGAAAATGGAAGGTTAATGATTGGAGCTAGGGCTAATCCGGCCCACTTATAAAAAATGGTACAATAACAGCCAACTTAATCTAAGATGGATCGATTGTATAAATAAAATAGGTCCTAACAATCTGGGCTAGGGCATACGTCTAACACATTGTTTACTCTTATTGTCATTTTGGGTAAAATTTTGGGGCTTTCCATTTTAAGTAAAGGTGAAAATTGTAACTCTCGTGAATTAGCTCAAAATGAAAAGTTTCAATAGTATTAGGACTGGAAGTATATACCGGGTTATAAGTTTTTTTTTTTTTTTTCCCCCTAATAAAGCATAATAATGATCTATATTATAGCCTCTTAACTAAAAAATGAGAAATAAATTAAAAAAAAAATCTGGTGAGCATTCTCCGAAAAGAAAAGAAAAAAAAAAAAAAAAAAAAAAACACACACACACACACACTAGTTACGGCCTAATATTGAGCCCGACAAGTGAAACTTTTCATTTTGGGCTATTCACGAGAGTAATTATTTCCGATTTTACTTAAAATGGATAGTTATGCAATTTTACCTAAAATGGAAGATTAATGATCATAAATGGGCCCAATTCGGCCCATTAAGCAAAAATGGGTTCAATAACGGTCCACTTAATTCAAGATGATACTCTTTACAAAACAAAGCCTTAACAGGCTGGCCCAGGGCCCAGTACAGTTCATTAGAGTTGGGCCTAATGTGCACCTTTAAAGGAAAATGGTCCAATTAATGGCCGACTAAAGTCATAAAATGGGCCTTAACTGGCCAGCACAGAGCATAGTACACTTCTTTGAATCTGGGCCTAATCCGGCACACTTATGAAAATTGTCCAATAACGGCCCACATAATCCGAGGTATATACTATCTGTAAATAAAATGGGCTTTGACGGGCCGGTCCAGGGCTCAGGGCCCAGGACGGTACGTCTAACACATCGTTTTACTCTTATTACCATTTTGGGTAAAAGTTTCGGGACTTTCCATTTTAGGAGTAGTAATGAAAAAGAGATGATTGCTTCATTCACTGAGTGTACATGCCACACTTATATTCAACAATTGAATGTAGTGGGAGCGATCAATCGTCCCTAGAGCAAGTGACAAAGAATTTGGTGGTTGATACGCAAGGTTCCGAGTTTGCAGCTTAGTTGCTTTATATTTTCAGCTAAGTTTATTTCAAAATAAACAAAACGAGTAGCATGCTATTTTAATTTGCTTGTGGATTGGCAATATATACATTCTTAGTACACTTGACCTTTATTATGCACATTCTTAATACCCTTTGTTATTATTATTATTTTTTCGTGGTTGTATACAGAAATATATTATGTGATGTACTAGTATGGCCCGATATTTCACTACTTGATCCAACTCGACTCGACCCGGTCCGTGATCTTTGGACTGGGCTAGGATTTAAAATATTATAAATTATTTTGGGCTCAAATTGAATTTGATTCAAAATTACGAACATTCTAGAAACTACTCGTTCCTTCCTGCAAAAAAAAAAAAAAAAAGAGTAAAAAATACAGGTCAATATTTTTATTATTGTTATTATAATATATTTATATATTTGGTAATTTATTCGTATCTTATTGGTAGGGATCCCTTACTGTGCCGGTCCGTTGGAAATTCTTCAAATCTCTGCCTACCCCAATAAACCTCTTCCAGAAGACAAATTATCGCATGAACCCGGTGCATCGTGAACGTTGCATGTGCTGCTCAATTATTCGTGCGGTGCAGTGGTTGTGGGGTAATACCAGGTGCATCGAACAATTTGCTCTGGAGTGAGCAGGACGGAGCTCCCAACGAGCCCAAGCATATCACACTCTCTCCTCGATTCCATCGATCCTCTTCTTCTTCTTCTTCTTTTTCTTCTTAATCCTTGCCCTAAAGAAAAACACTTTCCTCTTTCAAAAAAAAAAAAAAAAAAAAAAAATCCCCTCACAGACTCACAGCAGCACCCCATCCCACCGCACCCCACTCGCCACCATCCGTTTGTGAGTTGTGATTTTGTAAATTTTTGTATTAATTCATAGTTTTGGTGACTTGTTAGTGAAATTAATATTTTCTCTCAATTAATCTAATTTTTCTCTTTAATCTACCAACTAGTTTCTTTCTAATCTTTCAGTCATTGGCCAATTTTTTTTTTTTTTTCTTTGTAAGGAGTCTCTTAGGGTTGTACTTTCATTATTTTTTTTCTCTTTTTCCTAAATAGGTATTTTTTTTATATCTAAAGTAGGTTGATTAAATTATTCTTAAAAATTGTAACTATAGAATAAATCTAGAGAAATTTTTTTAATTTAATAGCTGAAATTTTTATCCCAAATTTTTAATTGGTGAATTATAATTCCTGTATAAATCGCTTATCCGAATAATTGACGAACCGTTTTTTAACCGAATTTTTCAATGAATTTACGAATTTTATTGGTATTATACCCGTACCGATTTTTTTTGCCGAATCCGAATTAATTAACTATGATCTCTGCCCCCCTCTCTCTCTCTCTCCTCCTGACACTCTCTCTCTCCGCCCTATTTCCCCAGGTTCTTTCTTGTCACGCCCCGGGGTCGAAACTGCGACCCGGGCTCGCCAACAGATCCGCCACCTATGCCAAACCCCGCATAGGCGAAACGTCCTACCTGCAAGAAAAGTACTACAGCTAAACAGATATCAGAGCTATAAATAAAAATCTACTGTAAAACTAAAACCAACCACTGTACAACTAGAAATAATAATAACAATGTCCATCTCCCAAAATGATAATCATACAATATCCTCAAATTCAAAACCCCGAACTCAACAGGGAGGTATCTCAAATAAAACATCAGTGTACAGGCTCTCAATACATCACATATCCTCACTACAACAGTCTCTCAAAAGAGGAAAATAAAATAACTAATCTACTGACGATCTCTTCTGAAGGGGTACCGCTACTCTCCAACGACAGGTGGGGATCTAGCACGCGACTCCCTCGCCCCGCACAGCAACCGCAGAATCAGCAACACCCGCTAAGACTCTTCAAAACAAAGGAGAGAAAGAAAGGGGAGGGGGAAAACCCCCAATGGGTGTGAGAACTACACCAAAAAGGGAGTTCTCAGTCGGTACCACCGCCAGGCCCGACGATTTGCCCACTAAGTCCACTAGAGGCATAAGATAACAAATACAGTAGAAACTGAACAAGAAAGCTAGAAGTACTATACAGCTACCATGCCTCTATCTAAATGCTCAAATGGGGAGACTCTGATAAAGATATGCTACACTCGCACACGAGGTGCTCAATCGACCCAATCGAGCTGACTGCCACATCGGGTCCAGTCAAGCTTGCGCCTACCTACAACCACCTGCCATTGCCGGGCAGGAATTACGTAGGGTGTCCATAAGGACTAACTCGCTATCGAATAGTGGCACATGCAGGCTATAATCAAAATACAGGCTCTCTCTCTCAGAACGGATAGACTAAAAATCCACAACATCTCGCACAACGGTCGAAAAACCTACAACAACCATGGGACCACCATCAAACCCCAAACGGTTCCCAACAACACTAGCAATGGTCTACACACAGCTACTAGACTCTACTCAGCCCCCAGGCACGAGTGCAACAATAGAAGTATCTGTCTGACATAAACCCAATCAATGGACCAGTAATCACTGGCACTGCCTGCTCTGCTGTCGAACTCAAGAACTCAATCGCGGGATACAGACCGGCCTCGATCCGTCCGATCGCATTCCAAAGTAAGTAAAAGATCGGCCTCGATCCGTCCAATCGCATACTAAAGTAAGTAACTGACCGGCCTCGATCCGTCCGGTCGCACACTCCGGAGTGGCACTCGAGGGGAGCGATCCACACGAGTAAAGTAACAACTGTAACAAGTATCGCTGCAACGGGGATCACGATATAGCAGGACTGGATCACGACTCTGATCAAAGTGGAAAAACTCATCCACTAAAGGGAAACCCGATCCCCAAACTGATGCAACAGTAAACAATAAGTGAGAAACTCCATCCACTAGAGAAACCTGATACCCAATCTGATACATAAGCAACCTCCGGTCAACCGCCCAATATACGCGGTTGCCGCAATACCCCATAAACCACAACATCACCAACAATCAATAACCAACACCACAATATCCCCAAAATAGCACACGCTGTTTTTACAAACCAGCAGAGAGGAGGGGGATTTTCACCTACATACAGTCCTCTAAAAATCCTAGAAAAATCACGGTTGCGATCCTCGCGACGAGTAGCCCCAAAACGAGTATTTATACACCTCATTCCGACACGTGTAGGCCAAGAAACAATTAGAACAACATTGGATGCCATTTCCTCAAGAACACAATCCTGCTGGAAAAACAGCAGCAAAGAAGCTTAATTCTCACCCTCGAAACGACATCATAAAAATCCAATAAAAATACGGGTGCGTTCCTCTCGAAGAGTAGATATCAATCGAGTCCTTATACTCCTCATTCTGATGCTCACAGGTCAAGATAGAAAATCGACAAGCCTCCGCTGTCCAAAAGCTCACAGCAGAACAAGGGGTCAAAGTTTGCCTCGGGAACTGTGCCAAAAACTCGAAATGAGGAGAAGTGATCAACATGGAAAACGAAGCCTTACCTCTCTTGAACGCGCTGCCGCAAAAATCAGCTCAAAATACCATCGGAGTAATCCAGGGTGCCTCACGGACCGAAAAGTGACGGTGAAAGCCAAAATCCAAGAAACGTCGCAGTGTGCCGCGTCGCAGAAAGCACGGATATCGAGGCCTCCAAAAAATCTGAAACTTCATCGAAGGGTGGAGGAAAGAGAGAGGAACATTTTTCCTTCAAGGCTCAGAGGGAGAAAAGCTCGGGAAAACCTTCAAATCGCAGGACAAAGAGGGGATATATATAGCCAAATCCAAACAAATGGGATAATTCCAACCAAGTCCCTATTTCCAGGCGCCCGAATGTTTTCGGGCGCACACAGAACACCAACAGTGCCCAATCTGGGCCGTTGATCCAGCGCCCGGAATCACCCCAACGCGCCACGTGGTGCCGAACAGGGGACATCGGATCCGGCCGCTCACCAGGCGCCGCGTGGCCTGCCTCGGAGCCGACGCGTGGCGCGTCCGAGCGGGAATCGCGCGTCAACGCACGCCCGCGTGCGCGCACGCCACGCTGTCGGGCACGCACCCCGAGGCACCTGCCACAAACTCCGTGGACCGCGCTGCCTGCACCAGCCACCCAGCGGCCGCCACATGTCCTACCCTCCGGTGCACGCCGGCGCCGTGGACCGCGCGCCTGCCCGCGGCCGCTCCGCCGCCTGCCCGAGCCCGCTCCGCCGCTGCCCGCCGCCTCCGCCGCCGCCGCAGCCCATCGGCGCCGGAACAGTACCTGTTGCCTCGAAAATCATGCCAAGTCATCCGGGCTTCGAAAAATACATGTAAATAGCCCATTTTGACCGTTTTCGCGCGCCGAATCCAAATCCGCTGCCCGTTTTGCCAAATTCCAATTCCGAAATTTGTCGAAGGCATTCAGATGAGTGTTCTTAACCCAAATTTCACCATGAGTCCAATTCTGATGCCCGATTCGCGTGAAACCACTGCTAAACAATCGACGGGGTCTTCCGATTACCCACGTGATCCATTATACACCCGAAGTCCATCACTTGTGTCCAAATTGGTGCAGAAACACCGCCGACACGCCACATAGGCCTCCAGAAGCTGCTGATCGCACTGTAGAAGCCCTGCAGAGATCTGGGTCACCACATCCTCCCCCACTAAAAGAAAGTTTCATCCTCGAAACTAAAGCAACTCATAAAGAGTCTCAGAAACCAAGGGTAGGTACTCAACACCGCCGTCTCCAGCTCCCAAGTCACCTGTCACTCCCCGTGATTACTCCTTAGCAACAACAACAACCATTATGGCATGGCCCAATTGCGTAATTCTCTCATCTCACGAGCCAGAATTTGCAACAGGCGTCCCTCGTACTACAAATACTCGCAGATCTCAAAGGAAACGAGTCCATCACGGGCGAGGAATCCACAAGCCTAACACTCCTGAGCTGAGACGTGGAAGGACCATCAAGAACTCCAACAAAAGGCTGGGGGGAAAAGAAAGAACAACCAGTGTAGCACGCACCAAAACCGCTTCCTGGTGCCAGCTCAACTAGGCGATCCGAAACATACCCACACAAGCATCCAAAAGAAAAGGGGCCCTAACAAGCCGGGGTTCTCACTCGGTCACTCTCAAAACCGACTACCCGAGGGGACTGTTCAGCCGCAGTCTATCATCAAAAAGGATCCTTCGGGACACAATCTCAAACCTGGTACACCATAATGGTCCCACACAGCGCCAGCTGTGGAATCATCAAACTCAACCCCAAAAAGCTCTCCTGCTCCAGGTATCCGCCACCACAGTGGCCCTGTCGGGGTGATACTGAATGCTCATCAATAATCCAACTGTAACTCCATAGACACTATGGGAGGCATCACTGTATCTCGCAAATCCATCTCCCATCACCGGCGATGCTAAAATCGGCGCTGGTATCAGTCTAATCATCCATTCGTCCAGCTCTGCTGGCACTGCCCAGTCCAGGAAGCTTCTCGTCTCAACGATAGATGTCAGTCTATCTCAAATAGCATCCATCTTGGCCGGATTTCCACCGCCGCTCCAACGGCTAGAATAATGCGGCCCAAGCAGGTATGTTCCCAAAGCTAAAAGTTGCACCTCAACAATTCGGCTCACAGCTTCCATCACACAGACATTGCGGTACCATCCACAAATGCTCCACAAGTTCCAAGTCACTCTGGGAGTCCGTCCAATACCTATGTAGAGCATATTTACCAATCCGTCCAAGTACAGCTGAAACACACAATTCCTCAAATCTTAAAGGCGACGGGGCATTAGTCAATCCATTTGGCCTCACTACACTCATAATGCCCCTACCGTGTCCTGAACGCCATCTAGGCAAAGTCCTCGACTGTCTAATTCCAAGTAGGTACACGCATCACAAACAAACAACTGCCGGAGTATAACTCCATCAAAAAGGTCCTAAATAATATCCGGGCCTGCCTGTGCTCAACCACAAAGGAACCCTCACCGTCGTGTATCAACGACGTAGCAACACCACCGTATATCAACGGCGTGGTAAGTGTTCAACCCAGCAAAAGAACCCTCGATCCATCAAATCCTGCACCTGTGCCATCAACTCTCTCAGCTCCACAAATGATATCCAATGAGGTGTTATTGAGGTTGGCGCGGTTTCCAGAACCGCGTCAATCGCAATCTCAATCTCCCTATCTGGCGGCATAATCATCGGCTCGAGTGGACTCACACCCGGGATCTCGCGGGCGATAGGAATATCCTTTAGTCCCGGTGCCGCCGTAGACACCTCTCACATTGTCGCTATAAGCTGTGTGCTCGAACAGTCTCAATTAAACAAGCCTCCTTTACATGCACAACACCAACAGTAATTCTGTACCTCTAGTGCAAGTGGTAACAACTCTGCCTCTAGTCCATGCCGGAATGCAGAGTGCACTAACTCCGACTGCTGTGATGAAATCACACCTGCAACAACCCGATCCACTGCCGTGGCGCCCTCCAACCAGGCGGCACAATCTCTTCCACACGATGCAAGTGGTTGTCACTCAGTCTGCCAGAAAATATCTAAACCAATCACAAAGGGAGCACGACCTTTGTCTCTGCTCACACTGAGGCGACGGATACGGTCCTCCGCAGACAACAAAACCACGCTACCGCTGCGCTACTCTGATATAGATGCTGATGCTGCCATCGGGGTCCACCCGATCTCCGACATCTCAGAAATCCATTATTGCAACCGTCATATGACAAAACACAAATAATTCACGCAATTCCTTATACAATTATCCTTACTAAGCTCACCCCTCAATCACATATATTATACCCCAAACATGCATGTTATCAATCACAAAGGGTAACATTCCCTTGGGTAAGCTTTACATTAACCGTCCACAAGGATATCCACCATCCTGGAAAGCAAAACGAAAATGCCTCTGCCGGCCGATCTGTCCTCCATCACCTAGCGCCAAGCGCCTCCATCCAGAACTCGCCTCTAGCGGCAGATCCCTATCCAAAGGAACTGCAGCGCCCAGCTCCAAACACAATGCCCACTCTATCGCGGCATCCAAGATCCAACACGGGGGGGGGGGGGACCAGATAAACCGAAAGGTATCCTGGCGTAATCCACTCCCAGTCACACGTATCCGATGCGCCTCGTCCCTCGAAACCTGGAGCGCGTAGTTCAACAACTGCATAAACCCCTTTGACACAAGGAGGCTCTCAAGTAGTCTCTCCATCACCACCAACCACGATTCTGCCTCCAAAGGCTCAAACTCAATTCCACGAATCGGAGTGGTTCATCTACCAAAACTGGCTCCATCGATCGATGATGTCCCATAGCTCATCAGCTGTCAGCTATCCACCCTGCCTCGGCGCCTCGGCGCTAAACATTGGCACGGAGGGGGCTACTTGCTCCATCGGCGCCACTGAAATCGCTGCCACTGAGGATACTGCAACCAGATGGTCTCAGGAGGAAAGCACTGTCGGGCTGCCCGCTGCTCCGACAACTGTGTCACCCAAACCCGCAGCCCAGTCCGCCGCTGATATAACTCAGACAATCCTATCACCTGGGTCCGGAGCTCTCTGACCTCAATCCGGGTATCCGGCCCAAATCCAACCGCCCAAGGTCAACTGCTGTGACAGGATGCACACGGGTCAAAACCCAGCGTCGGGGAGACACCGCTCACCACGACAAAACCGCAAAACAGCACACACAAACACTCGACCCAATCAAGCGAAAGTCTAGAGCATGTCACCCTTTCCACAGCATTATGTTGTCTGCAGCCAACATAACCACTTAGGAGAATAAACATGCCAATCACTCATCCCGTCCCTTGGGAGAGGTGTAAAACCCAATCAGGACTCTCGCTACAAATCATGACTCTCACGAAGTCATCCTAGGGTCCAACCACAAGCCTAGGGTTTCTAAGTCCACCATGACCTACAACCTAGGCTCTGATACCACCCTAATCTGTCACGCCCCGGGGTCGAAACTGCGACCCGGGCTCGCCAACAGATCCGCCACCTATGCCAAACCCCGCATAGGCGAAACGTCCTACCTGCAAGAAAAGTACTACAGCTAAACAGATATCAGAGCTATAAATAAAAATCTGCTGTAAAACTAAAACCAACCGCTGTACAAGTGGAAATAATAATAACAATGTCCGTCTCCCAAAATGATAATCATACAATATCCTCAAATTCAAAACCCCGAACTCAACAGGGAGGTATCTCAAATAAAACATCAGTGTACAGGCTCTCAATACATTACATATCCTCACTACAATAGTCTCTCAAAAGAGAAAAATAAAATAACTAATCTACTGACGATCTCCTCTGAAGGGGTACCGCTACTCTCCAACGACGGGTGGGGATCTAGCACGAGACTCCCTCGCCCCGCACGGCAACCGCAGAATCAGCAACACCCGCTAAGACTCTTCAAAACAAAGGAGAGAAAGAAAGGGGAGGGGGAAAACCCCCAATGGGTGTGAGAACTACACCAAAAAGGGAGTTCTCAGTGGGTACCACCGCCAGGCCCGACGATCTGCCCACTAAGTCCACTGGAGGCATAAGATAAAAAATACAGTAGAAACTGAACAAGAAAGCTATAAGTACTATACAACTACCATGCCTCTATCTAAATGCTCAAATAGGGAAACTCTGATAAAGATATGCTACACTCGCACACGAGGTGCTCAATCGACCCAATCGAGCTGACTGTCACACCGGGTCCAGTCAAGCCTGCGCCTACCTACAACCATCTCCCATTGCCGGGCAGGAATTACGTAGGGTGTCCATAAGGACTAACTCGCTATCGAATAGTGGCACATGCAGGCTATAATCAAAATCCAGGCTCTCTCTCTCAGAACGGATAGACTAAAGATCCACAATATCTCGCACAACGGTCGAAAAACCTACAACAACCATGGGACCACCGTCAAACCCCAAACGGTTCCCAACAACACTAGCACTGGTCTACACACAGCTACTAGACTCTACTCAGCCCCCAGGCACGAGTGCAATAATAAAAGTATCTGTCTGACATAAACCCAATCACTGGCACTGCCTGCTCTGCTGTCGAACTCAAGAACTCAATCGCGGGATACAGACCGGCCTCGATCCGTCCGGTCGCATTCCAAAGTAAGTAAAAGATCGGCCTCGATCCGTCCGATCGCATACTAAAGTAAGTAACTGACCGGCCTCGATCCGTCCGGTCGCACACTCCGGAGTGGCACTCGAGGGGAGCGACCCACACGAGTAAAGTAACAACTGTAACAAGTATCGCTGCAACGGGGATCACGATATAGCAGGACTGGATCACGACTCTGATCAAAGTGGAAAAACTCATCCACTAAAGGGAAACCCGATCCCCAAACTGATGCAACAGTAAACAATAAGTGAGAAACTCCATCCACTAGAGAAACCTGATACCCAATCTGATGCATAAGCAACCTCCGGTCAACCGCCCAATGTCCGCGGTTGCTGCAATACCCCATAAACCACAACATCACCAACAATCAATAACCAACACCACAATATCCCCAAAATAGCACACCCTGTTTTTACAAACCAGCAGAGAGGAGGGAGATTTTCACCTACATACAGTCCTCTAAAAATCCCAGAAAAATCACGGTTGCGATCCTCGTGACGAGTAGCCCCAAAACGAGTATTTATACACCTCATTCCGACACGTGTAGGCCAAGAAACAATTAGAACAACATTGGAAGCCACTTTCTCAAGAACACAATCCTGCTGGAAAAACAGCAGCAAAGAACCTTAATCCTCACCCTCGAAACGACCTCATAAAACTCCAATAAAAATACAGGTGCGTTCCTCTCGAAGAGTAGATATCAATCGAGTCCTTATACGCCTCATTCTGATGCTCACAGGTCAAGATAGAAAATCGACAAGCCTCCGTTGTCCAAAAGCTCATAGTAGAACAAGGGGTCAAAGTTTGCCTCGGGAACTATGCCAACAACTCAAAATGAGGAGAAGTTATCAGCACAGAAAACGAAGCCTTACTTCTCTTGAACGCGCTGCCGCAAAAATCAGCTCAAAATACCATCGGAGTAATCCAGGGTGCCTCACGGACCAAAAAGTGACGGTGAAAGACAAAATCCAAGAAACGTCACAGTGTGCCGCGTCGTAGAAAACACGGTTATCGAGGCCTCTAAAAAATATGAAACTTCATCGAAGGGTGGAGGAAAGAGAGAGGAACATTTTTCCTTCAAGGCTCAGAGGGAGAAAAGCTTGGGAAAACCTTCAAATCGCAGGCCAAAGAGGGGATATATATGGCCTAATCCAAACAAATGGGATAATTCCAACCAAGTCCCTGTTTCCGGGCGCCCGAATGTTTTCGGGCGCACACAGAACACCAACAGTGCCCAATCCGGGCCGTTGATCCAGCGCCCGGAATCACCCCAACGCGCCAAGTGGCGCTGAACAGGGGACAGCGGATCCGGCCGCTTACCAGGCGCCGCGTGGCCTGCCTCGGAGTCGACGCGTGGTGCGCCCGAGCGGGAATCGCGCGTCAACGCACGCTCGCGTGCGCGCACGCCCCGCTGTCGGGCACGCACCCCGAGGCACCTGCCACAAACTACGTGGACCGCGCTGCCTGCACCAGCCACCCAGCGGCCGCCACGTGTCCTACCTTCCGGTGCACGCCGGCGCCGTGGACCGCGCGCCTGCCCGCGCGCCTGCCTGCGGCCGCTCCGCCGCCTGTCCGAGCCCGCTCCGCCGCTGCCCGCCGCCGCCCGTCGGTGCTGGAACTATACCTGTTGCCTCGAAAATCGTGCCAAATCATCCGGGCTCCGAAAAATAAAAGTAAATAGCCTATTTTGATCGTTTTCGCGCGTTGAATCCAAATCCGTTGCCCGTTTTGCCAAATTCCAATTCTGAAATTTGTCGAAGGCATCCAGATGAGTGTTCTTAACCCAAATTTCGCCCTGAGTCCAATTCTGATGCCCGATTCGCGCGAAACCACTGCTAAACAATCGACGGGGTCCTCCGATTACCCACGTGATCCATTTTACACTCGAAGTCCATCACTTGTGTCCAAATTGGTGCAGAAACACCGCTGACATGCCACATAGTCCTCCAAAAGCTGCTGGTCACACTGTAGGAGCCCTGCAGATATCCGGGTCTCCACATTTCTCCTCCTCGTCCAGTTCCATTTAATCTCTTCTTTAATCGCATTTTTAATTGCTAAAATGGATCGAGTATGATATCCGGGTCACACTGTATGGATCGTCCGATTTTTTCAACGAATTTACGAATTTTATTGGTATTATACCCGTACCGATTTTTTTATTGCCGAATCCGAATTAATTAACTATGATCTCCGCCCCCCCCTTCTCTCTCTCCTCCTGACACTCTCTCTCCGCCCTATTTCCCCAGGTTCTTTCTCCTCCTCGTCCAGTTCCCTTTAATCTCTTCTTTAATCGCATTTTTAATCGCTAAAATGGATCGAGTATGATGTTTGTTTTGTTTTGATTGGTTTTGGCTTCTTTTTGATGATTTTAGGGTATGTTCCACTATGGACGCGCTGCTCATGTGCAAATCCGCTTGCTCCCCCCCTGTAAATGATGCTTAATTACTCAGATTCAGCTAGTTCAGTTAATTTATTTTGGTGCGCAAAGTGATTTTAGTGAGCATGAATTGGAATTTGAGTTAATTGTGCATGCTATTGTGGTTGAGAGCTTCAAATGGTGATTTGGGAAAAGATCTGGTTTAAGATTTGGCGTACATGTCAGAAGGCGTATGTCTCCTATCGGTTTCTCGTCTGCTTGAGTTAAAATGCTTAAAGATTTGATTGATTTGGATATAAGTGCTGCAAAATTTGAGTTGATTTAAGGAACAGTGAGAAATGTTGCTCGTGGATTGGAAGTTAAATTACATTGATGCATCATTCCTTAGTTCTTAGTATTCGTTGGCTACCTATGTAAGCGCTGAATTTCTTTTGTTTTCCTCTCCAATTGGATCTTTATTATTATCTTTTCCGTAGTTTCATATATTTGTAGTATATATACGCTTTTTGATTATCATGTGAAAGTTACAAACTGGCCTTTTCTGACATAATCAGCTGGAAAACTATAGATTTCTATGGGTTGTGCTTTTGAGAACTTTTCTCGTTTGTGTTAACTGTATTCTTTGTTCGTGCTCTTAATAAATTAATTTCATGAATTTATTAGCTTTTAGATATTCAAGATCAGAAAACCCATAAAATGATCTGGAAATGGGTCTAGGTGGCTAGAGGGAAAAATGTTGATAAACTGTAAATCTTTGGTTACAATATTTGCTGTCTTTTATTATGATGTCATGAAGAGCTGCAGCTTCATTTTTGTCCAGTATTTTCTTTATCTTTGAAATTTCTCTCAAGTAGCGTTAGATTGGTGATTTATAGTTTACTATTCATTCTGTTTTCTTTTGTGGGTCTAACTTCATGGTGTTTTTGTGAAAAAGGGTTTATTCGTCAAACCTGCTAGAGGAATTAGGAGATCACAATGCAGCTTGATGGTAGGAAACTCTCCAAACTTTCTCAAGATAAGCCTTCCCAGACAAAGGGCTTCCGGAACGACCACTAAGTCGAGAAAATGTGGGGGAGCTCTTAGTGCGACTTGCAGGAATGAGAAGATAGTTATAGCAAATCGAGGTGAAATCGCAGTCCGAGTGATTCGCACTGCTCACGAGATGGGGATTCCGTGTGTTGCAGTTCACTCAACAATAGATCAGGATGCACTTCATGTAAAGCTTGCAGATGAAGCTGTTTGCATTGGCAAAGCACCGAGCAGTCAATCATAAATGATGCTTCTCATTTTGTCAGCAAAAATATGCGAATTCAAACTAATTAGCACCTATCCGGCCTGGCTTTTTGAGAAAATTGTCTATCCCAATAAGTAGGAGCTAAGCATTTTGCAAAAATAATGCCTGGAATTTTAGTTGTAGTGGGCAGTTGAAATGAGCTTTTGAGCTCAAAAAGCGAAAGCTCCGACATTGACCTTTTGCTTTTGCTGCAGCTTGGTAGCTATTGAGGAAGATTTTAACACAAATATTGTCCGTACTTCTTTGAACAACTCTACTTAAACAATATTTTTATCGAAGCTCTGGCCTAGCCAAATAAGCCCTTAATATAGTTGCCCTTCTTTTCCTCCTCAACATTCCTTTTTTTTTTTGGAATTGTATACATAAAAGTATCAGCTGGTGTTGTATTCCTTTGCAGCTTGTCTACATTTTAATAACTTATTAAACTATAGAAAACGTTTTATCTGATATTCCTTTCTTTGACAGGTATTTGTTCATTCCAAATTTTTTATCAGCTGTTGTTAGCCGGGGATGCACAATGTTGCATCCAGGTTATGGTTTTCTGGCTGGAAATGCTGGTTTTGTTGATATATGCAAAGAGCATGGGATCAACTTTATCGGGCCTAATGTAAGCAATCTATATGCACAAATCTCCTTTGAAAAATATCACTCTCGGTAATTAGAGTTATACCAACTTTTTTGCTTTTGTATATTGTCAAAAGATTTAATTTTAAAATAAGGGAGAAAATTAAGTTTTGGATACTCTGCAATCTTGTAAGTTGGACCTCAAGGTGCATAAAGAATTTACAGTTCAATGTTTCATCTATCTAGGACTAGCAGGTCATTTGATGTTTTTAGTGCTTTATTAAATTGTAAGACATCATACCCATGCTTGAAATTCACAAACACATATTTTTTGAAATAGGTGCTTGCCATACACTTTCTCCCAGTTAAATTCATTCCAAAGATGCTGAAAAGAGGGAGAGAAGCATTTCTTTGGAATTTCTTTTCTCTTATCAAATCGCCCTTCTAAGTACTATTCGTTCTGATGTCTAGGCTAACCTAGAAGTTTTAGTCATTGTACTGTTTGCCTCTACTTGTTTAAAAAATTGTAAACTTTTTGCACTGTTCCTGCTTTGAACACGTAGTAATTGTCTGCTGCTGTAAATTTGTCTTGTTATCTTTGGCATAGATATTTGTTCATTTCAGAGATTTTCCAAGAGTGTAGTGAATTGTTTCTTCTGCAGGCTTTGAATCGCTGAAGAGCAAATGTTTTTCTGAAACATGAAATTAATTTTTTCCTTTTTCGTTCTTACCCAGGATAGCATTAAGGTTATGGGTGACAAATCTACAGCAAGAGAAACAATGAAGAAAGTGTAAGGAAAGCGGATGCGCGTGCATTTACATTTAATGCAGCGAAAATAAAATTTTATTTTATAAATATAATCTAATTATATATACCTTAACATCATAACATTTATGATATTAGTATGTACATATATATATATATATATATATATATATATATATATATATATATATATATATATATATATATATATATATATATATATGTATCAAGATCATCTCGCGTGACACACAAAAATTATTATTCTAATCTAATTAGAAGAAGGGTTAGAATTTCAACATTTGCTGATTACCGAAATTGTCTGTCGGTTGATATTGGATCTGAACTTTCGGTCCTTTGAGCCGCACAACTGTCCGGCCTCTATGAATATCCACACAAGGCTGCTCCGGGATCTGTGCTTCACACAATATAATCTCGAAACTTCTTTCGTGATTTCTTGTATCAATGTGGAGAATAATTAATTCTCAAATTGTGCTAGCAATTTCAAGAGAATTAACTATAATATAGAGACCAATGATTGTGGGAAAACTTCTCTATGATGATTAAAGAGAACTCTAAATGATTACTTCATATGATTCTATATGATTTCTCATATGATTACTTCTTATGATTCTCGATGATTACTTTCTATCATTAGAGGAGATTACTCTCTTCCTTTTATAAACCTAAGACTCATAAATAGGAGGAGAGTAAACTCCTCTCGTCGTTTTTAAAAAGTAGAGAGAAACCTCCACCATAAATGAGAGGAAATGAACTTCTCTCATTTATTAAGTGGAGAGGAGAGAAACGAGGAGAGGAGAAAGAGGTTTACTTTTCCTTTCTTAATTGCATGAATTAATAAGTTGAGTGAACGCACTAATTCACTTTCATTTCTCTTTCTTTAACTAATCAAATAATAATTAATTAAATTAAAGAGAAAGAGAGAAATAGTTTGTAAGTTTATGTATATATATATATATATATATATATATATATATATATATATATATATATATATATATATATATATATATATATATATATATATATATATATATATATATATATATATATATATGTATATATGTATATATATATTACAATAAATGTTTTGCTAACCAGCTTAGCAAATAAATTCTTACTTTGTCATTTTAGCAAAATGGTCTTTATAAATTCTCTAAGCACAAATCACACGCAACCTTTATTGTGTGTGACCACATAGGTTCAATTCTATCTGGTTGTGGGATATGACACTAGACTCCTTAAGTGTCACCATCGGAACTCCTTTCGATGGACCAAAATATTTTTGACTCTCCCAATTGAGTGTGATTAACTATCTTAATCACTCATGTGGGTCCCACAATCCACGAGTGGCACCTAGCAGTATGTCGCGGTAATCAAAATAGAATGAATAATAGATTAAACCTCTAGGTGTAGTTACCGTGTGATTAAATCCTTCTATGACTTGTCCTAATTGAGCCGAGGTTATGGATAACTCGTCAAACCCCATTACTCAATTATATATCTTATCTGATCATTAACTGATATATGAAAACTCATTTTTATAAAATCACGCTGCCTTGGCCAAAGACTTTTATATCTTAAAGAACAGATAGCATAGGATAATTACCTCTCTACCGAGGGTGATAGATTCCATCTTAACACACACCTATCTTTATGCATGATCCACTGTAGCCAACATATGTAGACTTTAACTCATGATTAGGGTATAAAGTATTTACACAGTCAAACTACAGTAACCCATACGTAAGATAACCGTGGTGCCTCAGGTCAAAGGATCACTCACACCACTACAGCATGGAACAATTTACTGACGAGTGAGTAGACATCTATGTGATTGTTCATAATTGGTCACGCTCTGTGAAAATGTTCTCCAACATTCACATGTATACTTGCTTTAGTGTCACCAAACTAATGACTTAAGACTCATCATCCCATAAGGAAAGCACAGTATACACTGACCTAACCGGATTTATCGCCGTCCTCATGATAATCCTATGATTAGGAGCATTTAAAAATTAATTACAAAAGAATACATGTCACGCCCCGGGTGTAAACCAGAACCCGGGCCCGTCCACAGATCCGCCGTGCATACGGAATTTTCCGTGTACACGAAGCACTGGTAATCTGCTCAGATATAAAATATATAATAAAGGAGCATAAAACAGAGCTAAACTAAAACTAATACAACTCAGACAAATGTTGGAAATAAAAGTACAATAAGCTCTCACAAATATACAAGTGTCTCTCCCAGCTCACGAAATAAATACAACCAGCTGACCGCAGCCAGACCCAAAATAAAAGGAAATACAACCGTCTGAGTGTACAGGGGATACATCAAAACTACAAAACTCAAACTCGGGACAGTAGCTATCTAATCAGCGATCCTCTTACCTCGATCCAGGGAAGAGGGTCCCGCAACTCCCGCAGAGGACTCTGCAAAACAAAGGGGAAAAGAAAAGAGAAAGCAGTGGGGGGTGAGAACTACTATAAAAGCAGTAGCCTCCCCTAGTGGGTAGACCTCAAACTCAGACATGCCCACTAGGTCTATCAGAGGCGAAAATGAAAACAAAGGTGGTAAGCTACAAGTAACACTACTGATGAAGAGCTACCACTAACATGCCTCTAAGATGCCTAGCTAAAAGAATAGCTGAAAGCATGCACCAGAACGTCAAAGACTGCCTGACCAACCCAATCAAAACACCAGTAAACACTGGTACTGCCTGCTCTGCTGTCAACCTCACAACTCAGTATCTCCCCTGTCCAAATGACCGGAACCCAACACGGTCTGACCGGCACCCAACACGGTCTGAAACCTACTCCGGAGTGGCACTCGAGGGGAGCGACCCACACGAGCATAGTATCACTGTAACTGGTATCATCAGTATCATAAAATAGTAGGACTGGGTCATGACTCTGATCAAAGTGGGAAAACCCATCCACTAAAGGGAAACTCGATCCCCTACCTCCAATCTGATGCAATAATAATGATAATAATAAGCCGGTCAACCGCCCACAGTCCGCGGTTGCCGCAACACCCAAACATCGATCCCCGCCTGTCCCAACTCTGAACATCTGCCTACACAATCCCCTAAGACTAGACGACAGGAGAAAGAATAAAAGCATGGTTTCTCCTAAGTCAATTCCAACATGTTTGTGTAGCAGAAAAAGGTGGCCTAGCTAGATGACCATTCAAGCATGCAAAGTACTTTATTTGATAAAATCATTTCAATTATTCTAACATATGCAACATTAAGTGTTTGGAACCTCCGATGTACATGTGGCAGGATATATGATACATGATACAATTTAGATGCATAATCTACTAGCAAGTACCCCTTTTTACAACATGCATTCTAACCACATGCCCAAACCTTCCCTTAACATATGACATGATATGGCTTTAGTATTATTTCCAACTAATTAAACTGCATATCTAAAACATGGAAACACCACTTACCAACCTGTAGCTTGCTAACAATGCAAATATTAACAAAGGAACCTTAATCTCATACAAGCATGCTAGATACATTCACAATTAATAGCACATGATCAAGGCATTCTAATAGGCCTAGTGACATTCACAAGTAAGAGGTTCACAACATCACCCACCTCGAGCGCTAATCCAAGTTCCCAAAAGCGAAACACAAGCTCAGTCCAAATACTCACCACCAATCTGTACAAAATACCCCAAAGGAAAGTACATAAGCTAATCATTCACAATTTCCAAAATCTGTCCCTTAATACCACAGTCTAGAATTCTCCAATTTTTACCTGCGAAAAATGCCCAGAAAAATACAAGAAAAATACTATCGCGATCCTCGCGACGAACCCGTCGAAACGAGTACCTGCACGCCCAAATCGGAGTTTCCTACGCTGAGATAAAAATCCGGCAAGGGAAACACCCCAATCCAAACTGTACCAAATTTCTGTAACAAAGAACCACAGAAAAAGGAGATTCTCACCCTCGAGCAAAATCTAGAAAAATCTGAGAAAAATCCAGGAGACTCGTTGCGAAATTTAGATGAAAAATGCCTTTTGAATCGCCTCAATCCGACGTCTGAGCGAAAAGATACGGCAAGAACACCGTGGTGCTGTCCAAAAGTCCGCGAAGAAAAATGGGTCAAATGGGTGCTCAGAAAACTCCAAGATCAGCATGGAAATCGAGGAACCTCAAAACACAGGAGTTGAAGTCCTACCTGCGAGGAGTCCAACGGCGCAAGAATCGGCGAAATCGGATGTCGGGGTGAGTCGGGGAAGCCCAAACACTGAGAAGGGGCGAAGCGGGTCGCCGGAGAGCAAGCGTCGCGCCGCGCCGAAAAATCGCTAACCTCGGGATGCGTGCCCCTAAAAATCCCAGGGATGTTCAGTTGGATGAGGAACAAGTAGAGGAAAAATCGCCCAACAGAAATCCCTATGAAAAACCGCTCAGAAAAAGAGCTAAGTGACCCAGAGACCCCTTTTTATAGTCCCAGCCCACAACACTAACGGGCCGGGTTTTCGGGCGCAAGATTCGGGCGCACTACGCCCGAAAACCCGGTCGCACACTCCCCATCTGACGCGCCCGAAATCTCCTGGTGATGCCACGTCACCCCAAACAGGGGACAGCGGTGCAAGGTGGCCCGCTGCGCGCCGCGTGTCCCCTCGCGGTCAGCAGGGGTAGGTACGGCCGCCCAACCACGAGGCGACACGTGGCGCACTCGAGTGCGGCCGACCGCCCGCCTGGCGCTACTGTGCGCGCGCCGTCCTGAGGCGCCCCACTGCGCGCACCGTGGACCGCGCCCACGTGAGCCAGCAAATCCAAAGCCGCCACGTGTCATGCGCCCGGTCCACCGCAACCCCGCAAAATCGCTGAGCCGTGCCGCGTGCGCCGGCCATTCAGGGCACGCCACGCGTCCCCCGCCCGCGGTCCATGCACCGCCGCGCCTCCCCGTGGACCGAGCTGCGTGAGCCGGCCAATAATAGGCCGCCACGTGGCTTAGGCCGGTCCACGAGTCTCCCCCATGCACCTAAAATCCCCGAAAACTTCTGGAAGCCCGCTTTTGGTCATCCGGACTCCAAATTTAACAAGCAAATAGCCGTTTTCAAGCGTTTTTCCGCGCTGAATCCAAATCCAACCTCAGATTGGCCCAAAACCTTTTCTAAAATTCGAAAAATGCAGCCGAAGGCCAAGTCCGCTATCAAAGTCTCACAAGGTCCATCTGTGGCACCCCTTCGATGCACCATGGGCCAGACACACCAACACTAGGTGTTCTACACAGTGGATTCATCGGAAAGTTGCATGGGAAAAACCAGAACACTACATCCTCCCCCACAAGAAAAAGTTTCGTCCTCGAAACAAAAGTCATACCTCAAGCAGGGGCCTCAAACAAGTGGGGGTAAGCATCCATCATCGCTGACTCCAGCTCCCAGGTAGCCTCGCGCTCATCAAGACTGCTCCAGAGGATCTTCACATAAGGGATGGCCCGACTGCGCAACTCCCTAACCTCACGGTCCAAGATCCTCAACGGCCGCTCAACATAGCTCAGGTTCTCAGCAACCTTCAATGGGGTGAAATCGATGATGTGGGACGGGTCATGAACATACCTCCTCAGAGTCGATACATGAAAAACATTGTGAACACCTGAAAGCCTGGGAGGAAGCGCAAGCCTGTAGGCAACTGGCCCTAAGCGCTCCAACACCTCAAAAGGTCCAATATAACGAGGGCTCAGTTTCCCACGAATGCCAAATCTCCGAATCCCCTTCGAAGGCGAGACTTTCAGAAAAACATGGTCACCCACCTGAAACTCTAAGTCTCGCCGTCGAGTATCAGCATAACTCCTCTGTCGACTCTGGGCGGTCTCGAGATGTCGTCGTATCAATCTGACCTTTTCCTCTGCCTCTAATAGTAGATCAGGACCCAATGTCTTCTTCTCACCCACGTCACTCTAATATAGGGGTGACCGACACTTGCGTCCATACAACGCTTCAAACGGAGCCATCTGAATGCTCGCCTGATAGCTGTTGTTGTACGCAAACTCAACTAATCCCAAGTGTCGGTACCATCCTCCTCCAAAGTCCAGAACGCATGCTCTCAACATATCCTCGAGGGTCTGAATAGTGCGCTCTGACTGCCCATCGGTCTGTGGGTGGAATGCTGTACTAAATCGGAGCTGCGTCCCCAAGGCTGTCTGTAAACTCCTCCAGAAATGCGAGACAAACCTCGGGTCTCTATCTGATACGATGGAAACGGGTACCCCATGCAATCTAACCACCTCAGCCAAGTACACCTGTGCCAGTCGCTCCATCGGCCAATTCATCTGAACCGGTAAAAAGTGAGCGGACTTGGTAAGCCTGTCCATGACTACCCAGATAGCATCCGCTCCCGTTTGTGCTCTCGGCAAACTAGTGACAAAATCCATCGTAACATGTTCCCATTTCCATTCGGGGATTGGGAGACTCTGCAACTTGCCAGCAGGTACACGATGCTCAGCCTTTACTTGCTGACAAGTTAGACAGTGTGCTACAAATCTCCCGATGTCTCTTTTCATCCCATTCCACCAAAACTGTGCCTTAAGATCCCTATACATCTTAGTCCCACCAGGATGGATGGTATAAGGTGTATAGTGGGCCTCCCTCAAGATCTGCTCTCGGATCTCTGCATCCATAGGCACACAAGCTCGGTCCCTGTACCGCAGTACTCCCGCAGCATCAACTAAAAAGTACCCTATCAAACCAGTCTGCATCTGCTCTCGAATCCTCATCAGGTGGGGGTCCTCACTCTGTCTCTCCCGAATCCTGTCCAACAGAGTGGGCTGCACGACTAGAGACATAAGTCAAGCAGAGACCCCAGGGGACACAACCTCGAGCTCTAACCGCCTCATCTGCTCAAGTAATGGCGCCTGATCGGTGATCATCAAAGATAGACTCTGTACTGCTCTCCTGCTCAGGGCATCAGCAACCACGTTGGCCTTGCCAGGATGGTATAATATGTCTACATCATAATCTTTCAACAATTCCAACCATCTGCGCTGCCTCAAGTTGAGCTCCTTCTGTGTGAACAGGTATTTCAAGCTCTTGTGGTCGGTGTAAATCTCGCAGTGCTCCCCATACAGGTAGTGGCGCCACAACTTTAGTGCAAAAATCACTGCAGCTAGCTCCAAATCATGGGTAGGGTAATTCTTTTCATAATCCTTCAGTTGCAGAGAGGCATAAGCGATTACCCTTCCCTCCTGCATCAGCACGCAACCAAGTCCACTGTGCGATGCATCGCTGTATATCACGTATCCTTCCCCCATAACGGGGAGGGAAAGGATAGGAGCCGACATCAATCTGTTCTTTAATTCCTCAAAGCTCCTCTGGCAATCCTCACTCCAAGTAAACTTAATCCCTTTTCGCGTCAAACGAGTGAGGGGTGTGGAAAGTTTCGCAAAACCTTCCACAAACCGACGGTAATATCCTGCTAAGCCCATGAAACTGCGGACCTCTGATACCGTCGTCGGTCGGGGCCAATCCCGGACTGCCTCGATCTTCGCCGGGTCTACTGCCACTCCAGCGGCTGAAATCACGTGGCCCAAAAAGACAACCTCCCGAAGCCAGAAATCACACTTAGATAACTTGGCATACAACTTCCTCTCTCTCAGAAGTTGTAGCACAATCCTCAAGTGCTCGTGCTCCACATCGCTTCGGGAATAAACTAGGATGTCATCAATAAAAACAACGACGAACCGATCCAGGTATGGTCGAAAAATCCTGTTCATTAAATCCATAAAAGCAGCAAGGGCATTTGTCAATCCAAAAGGCATGACGGTGAACTCATAATGCCCATACCGCGACCTGAATGCCGTCTTTGGGATGTCCTCGGCCTTCACCTTCAATTGGTGGTAACCAGACTGTAAGTCAATCTTGGAGAAGACACAAGACCCTTGCAGCTGATCAAATAAGTCATCAATGCGCGGCAAAGGGTACTTGTTCTTGATGGTCGCTTTATTCAGCTCCCGGTAATCAACGCACAGTCGAAGCGAACCATCTTTCTTCTTCACAAATAGCACCGGTGCTCCCCAAGGCGATACACTCGGTCTCACAAAACCCTTGTCCATTAAGTCCTGGAGTTGCGCCTTTAATTCTCGCAGCTCAGCCGGTGCCATTCGGTAAGGAGCCTTAGAGATTGGCGCAGTTCCTGGGACTACGTCAATCAAAAACTCAACCTCCCTATCCGGCGGCATACTAATCAGCTCTGGAGGAAACACATCCGGGAACTCGTGGGCAATCTGTGACGCCCGACTTCCCAGGGGGTCACCCATCCTAGAACTACTCTAGCTCTAGCACGCTTAACTCTCATGTTCCTCTTGGATCTTGCTACCATCCAAAATGCTATAGCCGGGTTAGAGATTTAGTCCTATTATATCATTTATATAGAGGACTAATCCAAATTCCGGGGGTGTCACATTCTCCCCCACTTTAAGCCCTGACGTCCACGTCAGGCTCAAGCACACTCACAAGCACCAGGCGATGTGAGACTCGTCTCGCTAGCCTTAGCCGACCTTGTGAGGAGCTGCACTCCACTCACAACGGTCATTAGCCGGGGAGCCTCGCTCTACCCGCTATATAACCGTGGCTCAGCCGAGACTCATCTCACATTTCTGGCTGGTGAATGTCTCTGATACCAACTGTGACGCTCGACTTCCCAGGGGGTCACCCATCCTAGAACTACTCTAGCTCTAGCACGCTTAACTCTCATGTTCCTCTTGGATCTTGCTACCATCCAAAATGCTATAGCCGGGTTAGAGATTTAGTCCTATTATATCATTTATATAGAGGACTAATCCAAATTCCGGGGGTGTCACACAATCGGGATATCCGCGAGTCCCGGAGCCGCCGTAGGCTCCTTAACCACAGATGCCATAAAGGCTACGCATCCACTGCGCATCATCTGCCTCGCACGAGAAGTCGAAACCACAGAGGCAAAGAAAGCACTCTGGCACCCCCCGAAAACGAACACCTCCTGGCCTGGCTAGCTAAAAGTAACAGTGTAGAGTACCGGGATTTGATAGAGCGCACCGACCTCGCAAGATGGCGTGGAGCGGAGGAAATTGTCACGAGCGTTCCACATGTGATTACAGATGAGTTCGGGTCGACTCGGATCAACGCGGAAGCCCCAGGTCGATTCGGGGTTTTCCGGGCATTGTCCGCCGTTAGAAGACTGACTTCGGGGAAGCCTCGACTCCACAGTGGAGTGCGGAAAATTGGGAAATGTTACGGAATTTGAGTTGGCGTAATTTCGTGAAAGGTTCAAGTCTTGAAGATTGAAGGTGAAGAAGGTTGGATCATTCAAGTCAATCTCAAGAAAGAAGAATTCAAAAGGATCAGGTATGTTTAACTAAAGATTTTTGGTGATCCGAATACTTCTTGTAGTGTAGAAACACCAGGAAGAATTTTTCAGTGCATAAAAATCAAAAACTGGACATGGGATATGTTCAGGATCCGGATCAGATATTCCAATCCGGATCCCGAAGGGTGTTCGTTCATACACTGGTTCAATCCGGATCGCAGCATCCCATGATCCGGATCCCGAACACTAGTTTTACCATTTTACTTGCACGATCCGGATCAGGATTTGTAATCCGGATCCCGAACGTTGATGTTTGGTGAAACTGTATGAACGATCCGGATCAGCCATTCCGATCCGGATCTCGAACCATCGTTTTTCTGGAAACCATCTTTCTTGCTACTGCAATCCGGATCGCCCAAATCCGATCCGGATCGCCGTCCGTAAAAATTCCAGAAATGGTAGGTTTTTGATTCTTATCTCCTTCCTAGGGTTTCTAACCTATAAATAGACCCTATGATTCATTTTTCTAGGGCAATCCAGATAATCCACATAGAGCCGTCATATTCAAATATCATTCTATACGGCCTAAGATCCACATTTAGAGAAGAAAGGAAATCATTAGATATTACTCTATGTTTCTTCATCTATATTGATTAGTTTGATTCTAGGTTTTCATACTCACATCTTGAGTTGAATCAAACTAATGAATACTTAGATGGTATTTCCTATCTATCTTTGATCTAAGTATTCGGCGGATCATCACCACCCAAAAACAACGATTTCCCCAAAATCGGCGCGTGGACTCGCGTGTCCTTGTGGATTCAAGGTTCAACCGCTCTCGTGGATTCGGAGCGAGGTACGTTCGTGGATTCGAAGCGTGCTACTGGGTGAAGACCGTGGATTCGGTCGGACGTCGTGGACTCGACGTTGGACGCCGTGGATTCGGCGTTGGGCGCAGATCGTGGATTCGAGAAGCGTCGTGGAGCGAGCGGAGAAGATCCTCTAGGAGCGTATGGAAAAGGTTGAGTCGTAAGTGTGTACGGTAAATCACCTTGTACGTGTTTTAATTCTAGTGAATTTCGCCGTGTTATCGGTCCCGTGGTTTTTTACTCCGGTTTGGAGTTTTTCCACGTAAAAATCTTGCGTGTTCATTTTTATTTCCGCATTGGGTTTTATTGCGCAATGATTTTTTGAGTGTTTATTGTTTACACCTATTCACCCCCCTCTAGGTGTTTTTTTCCCTATTTAGATCTATATTTCATATAACCCAACAAGTGGTATCAGAGCAGGAATAGGGTTGTAAACAATGGTTGAAGGTGGAAACATCAATCGACCCCCTTTCTTTGATGGAACAAATTATGCGTACTGAAAAGTACGGATGAAAGCCTTTTTAATTTCCATCGACGAAAGGGTGTGGCAATCAATTGAATTAGGATGGTCTAATCCAACTGAGATTATTTATGATGTTCGCACCTTAAAACCTAGGTCGAAATGGACCAAGGAAGAGTTAGACTCATCTTCTTACAATGGCAAGGGAATTAATGCTATTTTTAATGCCTTATCTCAAACTGAATTCTCTCGCGTCTCGGCATGTGAGACTGCGAAAGAAATCTGGGATGTTCTTCAGGTTACACATGAGGGAACTAACCTCGTGAAGATTCAAAAGCTGCAAATGCTTATGAGCAGATTTGACTCCATTTTTATGGCAGAAAATGAATCTTTCACGGACTACTATACACGATTGCAAGATATCGTAAATTCATGTGCTAACCTGGGAGAGAAGATTCCAGAATTTAAGGTTGTAAGAAAGATCTTAAGAACTCTTCCTGAACGATTTCGCCCAAAGGTTACAGCCATTGAAACTATTAAACACCCGGACGAAATACGTGTAGAAGAATTAGTTGGTTCATTACAAACTTATGAAATGACATTTACTACTAACTATTCTTCTGGAAAAGCATCCTCTTCTAAGTCTTCAGGTTATGCGTTGAAAACAACTAAGGAAGAAGACGCGGTGTCACGCCCTGGCGTCGAAACTGCGACCCGGGCTCGCTAACAGATCCGCCGCCCATACGGTGAACCCCGTATAGACGAAGCGTCAAACCTGCAAAAGATAGATACTAAACTACCCAGATATCAGAGCTGAAAATAAACCACTAGAAATAAAATAAATTAGTACAAAGTCCTCACCAAAGTACAAGTCACTCAACTCAGAAGGAAAAATACAACTCTATACCTCACTACAAGGTCTCTCAACAAGAAACTCTCAAAATAAAAAGGGTACATCTACTCTCTGGACGACGACTGGTAGGGATCTAGCTCGCGACTCCCTCACCACGATCAGAAGAAGCAGCAACAGGAGCAGCAGGAACAGGAGTAGAAGTCCCTGTGGGAAAATACACCACGACGGGTGTGAGAACTACGTCCCAAGTAGTTCTCAGTGGGTGCCGCCAACAAGCCCAACGGACTGCCCACTAAGTCTACTAGAGGCATAAAGTAACAAAATAAAACTGAAATGAAAGGGCTGGAAAAGTAACTCTACAGCTACTATGCCTCTATCTAGATGCTCAAGAAAAGGAACAGATGAAACGTGATGCATCTACTAACACACACAGTAAACTCACCAAATCTAAACTGACTGCCTCAAAGGGTCCAGTCAAACCTGCGCCCACCTACTGCCGCATATCCTCAACAGGACGGGTCTACCGTAGGGTGTCCGTGACTGCCGCTAACTGGGCCAGTCAGAGGGACGGCGTCGACAAGTCGCGATAGCAAGTAACAGGCCCAACTCCGGAGTGGCTCTCGAGGGGAGCGACCCCACCGAGGAAAGTATCCGCGTATCTCTGTCGAGCTCAAATATGGCTCATGCAGGCTATAGTCCAAACCACGATCAACAAGATCGACCAACAACACCAACTCTCAACCACAAGCTGGAAGTCACACCGCTGGGGCCACCGTTCACCAGACGGCTCCCACAACAGAACACTAAACTCTCCAGAAAGACCGACACCATAAGGGTTCGGAAACCCGATAGACCGGTGCTAAGAACCCTATCAAACAAGAACAGACTCTAGGCTCCGACTATCGAAGTTTCCGATCCCTTATAGTTCGGGAAAGCAATAATCACAGTACAACTCGCAGAAGACACCAACAGGGCCCGAAAGTCCCGGGAGACCTACCCCTACAACCCTATCAAACAAGAACAGGTTCCAGGCTCGGCCCCCGTGGCTTTCGTCCCGACAGAGGAACGGCCCCTAGAACCCAGACCACTCGAATCCTTTCGAGTGGGGAGATTTACAGGAAAAAGGTGACATTTGTTATTGAAAACTAATTTGATCTGGAAGAAATCCATATTTAATGATTTTAGTTCTTTTTAGAAAAACAGTTAGAAAACAAGTGTTTTACCCAAACCCCGAAGGGCTGATGCCTTTGTCCAATCAAACAAGAACAGACTCCAGCGGCCCTTCGATGTTTGGAAGAAAATATTGGTAGACTAAAATCATGTATATGTCGAAAAGGGTTCTGGGTTCTAGGTCCGGCTAACACTAGTACACTACTGCCACTAACACAGTGGCGACGACCCAAACAGGGGAAAACAAGATCTCTCGGGTCCACCGTTTACCCCAAACGGTTCCCGATACAGACAAGCGAACCACCACATCTACCAGACTCCACTCTGCTCCCAAGCACGAGTGCAAATGCATCCCACACTAAAGAGAAGTCCCGACCGCTCGGCCCACTACCCGGGCGAGGATAACACTAAGTCCAGGAATGCGACATAAAGTGTGAATGTCTAAACATAAATAACCCTAGCCCAAGTGAGGGTTTTCTACTGGTCTGGTTACACATGCAACATATGACGGGGGTGCTAGGTCAGGTTCCAATATAACAAATATTTAACATGATAGTAGGAAGCAAGAGATCACAAGATCGACAGATAAAACAAGGATCAACAATTCCTACACTCTAACATGCTACCCAAGTCCAATCACTATCATGCATGATTCTATAGCAATAGAATTAGAGCACAGTCCATAGATCTTGAAAGCAAGCCACCCACCTGAAGGTGCACAACTGTCCAGGGTCGTACAGCTGAAAATACCAGGAAATCCAAATCTCCTACTCCAAAAGATCCAGCAACACTCGTAACTCTCCTGGGTACAACACAAAGTCCACAAATACACATCAAGTCCAAAACTGTCCATAAAAACATACACAGAATTTCAGTCCCAAAGATGTCCCTTTTTCACCTGCTGAAAATGGCCAGAAAAATCCAATAAAAATATCACAGCGATCCTCGTGTCGATATCTTCGAAACGGTGCCCTGCACGTCCAAATCCGAGCCCCGTAGGCCGAGTTACAAATTCTACAGTACAGGTGCGCAAACACTCACAACCACACAACTGTAAAACTCTGCACAGTAAGAGGGGAAACAGTATACCTTCGGGCAAGCCTCATAAAAATCCCAAAAAAATACGATGATAATCCTCGCGACGAGTAGATCCAAAAAGTGTATAGGCTCGTCTCGATCCGATGTCCAGTTGAGGAGATAAAATTCCGGCAAGGGGCCGCTGTCCAAAAACTCCACCAGAAAACAGCGGCTTAGAAATGCCTCAAAAACCGTGTCATAAACTCTGAATCCAGCAAGATGATCAACACAAAAGTCGAAGACGTACCTCTCGTGATTCCAACGCCGCAAAAATCGTCCAAAAATACTGACGGAGTAGCTCTGTGGACATCTCAGATCGAACTGCGACGATAACGGGCCTCCGATGAAAGATCGCCACACTGCGTTCCGATGCCGAAGTCGTCGACGCCGCGGCTTCCAAAAAATCCGGGCCTCTGCCAGAAGATGCGCAAGATGAAGATCTCCAACTTTGCTAAAGGGGCCATGGGCAGGGGAGCTCGGGAAAGGGGGCAAAAAGCCCAAGCAAGCCAGCTATTTATAGGCCCAGCCCGAAAATCCACCTTTTGGGCTTTTGGCCCAAAGTTTCGGGCGCCCGGTACTTCCGGGCTGCTACAGTAACGGGCCCGGCCCGTTACTGTTCACGCCCGGAAAATCCCCAGGCCGCCACGTGTACACCCAAACAGCAAACAGCTGTTTGGGCCAACAGCCATGCGCCACGTGGCCGAACCCCGCGACGACACGTGGCGTCCACACCGGGAGCCTCGGGTCAACGCGCCCACGCCGCGCCCCACGTGCGCCCACGCATGCCTGTCGGGCACGCAGCCCGAGGTACCAGCTCCCCGCACCATGGACCGCGCGCACAACGCCGCGCCAACCCCGATCTGCCACGTGTCCAGTCCCGGTCCACCGTGCACCCGCGCCAATCCCGCGGACCGCGCCCACTGCGCCCGCCAACCGGGAGCCGCCACGTGGCCAGCCCCCGGGTGCACGCCTCCGCGGTGGACCGCGCGCCTCCGCCGCCGCCAGCCGCCGCGCTCCGCCGCCCGCCGCCGCCGCCGGCGCCCCTCCGGCGGCCGGAACAGTACCAAATCACCTCGAAATCCGTGCCGGGTCATCCGGGCTCCGAAAAATACAAGTAAATAGTCCATCTTGACCGTTTTCGCGCGCTGAATCCAAATCCGAAGTCTGATTTGCCAAATTCCACTTCTACAATTTACCAAAAATTCCCGGAAAGCAAACTTGATCCGTTTTTTCATGCCGGGTCCAATCCTTGGGTCCAATATGCGCACAAACACCTCTAACACCCAACAGGGGTCTCCAGAAGCCGCAGATCCAACAGTAATCCAAACGTGGGAATTTCCGGGTCCTCACACGCGGATACATCCTCCTCGGACGATGACGAGAACCTTTCTATGGAGGACTTTGAGAAGCAACTCGCTCTCTTGACAAGGAAGTTTCGCCGCAACTTTCGAAGGGGTAATTCAAGTAAATCTCCATCCTTCGGAAAGTCGAAGAAAGCCAAGGGTACTTCAAGTTACAAGTCAAGAAAGCAAGAGAACTTCTCAAAGGATAAGAAAAGTTCAGAGGGACAACTACAATGCTTCAAATGTCGAGGCTACGGCCACATTGCAACGGAGTGTCCCAACAAGTATCCGGCAAAGAAGAAAGCGATGCAAGTCGTCACTTGGGATGACAACTCAACGTCAAATGAGTCGTCTTCAAGTGATGAAGAAGAAAGCGCAACGGCATTCCACGCGTCCACATCTTCACCATTCATGTGCTTAATGGCAAGTACATCCGAGTCACTGTCCAACTCCACTGTTGAAAAGAATGCAACGGACAATGAATCGGATGATTCGGAAGGTGAAGATTTTGCTTTAGCCTACCACAGACTTTTGAGGGATTCAAAGAAAGTGGCTAAGCAAAACAAGAGTTTGAGAGGGAGAGTGCATGATCTCGAAGAAGAAGCAAAAAGGGCAACTTCTCTCTCAAACGCTCTTGAAGTGGAAAGGGAAAATCTGATAAAAGTAAATGTTTCCCTTCAAGAGTCCAATGAGCTTTTTGAGAAGGAACATACAAAACTGGTGGATAAAGCGTATCACTTCTCAAAGCTCTACAACGAGGCTCGATAAAATAACCTGGAAATGACAAAGGCCATCTTCCAACTCAAGGATGACTTGCAGCGATTCTCTTCTGGAAGGAGTAAGTTGGATAAACTTCTTGGTCTTGGTCAAACAAATCGGTTCGGCCTCGGGTACACTCGAACTGAAAACAGTTCAAGTTCGAGTGGGACAGTCTTTGTGCCCCAGTCGGTATCTCCTCCTCCGACACCGCAACTAACGACAAGCAACGACAACAAGCCTACTTCATCCTCCTCGGGATCGTCAAGTACTAAGGTATGTTTTCGTTGTGGCATTTTAGGGCACATAAGGAGAAATTGCAAGATGGGAGCCAAACGCTCAACTCAAGCACTTCTTGCAACGACTACCAAAAGGGCGCCTCCCCGGAATTCAAAGCAAAACTTTTCAAATGAAAAGAGCCTTGGTAGTTCACCGTGCAAGACGACATCATCAAGGAGCGGCAATCGATCTGACAAGACGCTTTCACCTAGGAGAATAACCTCACGACCATTACCGACGCACTCCAAAAAGGTTTAGGTGCGCAAAGGTGAAATTTATCCTTGTCTTGTTACTAATGTTTCCTTGCATGCATATGATAATTCGTCTTGGTATCTGGATAGCGGATGTTCCCGTCACATGACCGGTGATAAAAATAGTTTTCAAAACTTTGAGAAAATCTCCGGAGGACTCGTTGTTTTCGGAGACGGTCGATCTTCCAAAATTGTTGGAAAAGGAACGGTAGCTATCCCAAATGGCCCGATTTTGAAAAACGTGTTATTTGTTGATGGCCTTAAGACTAATCTCATAAGCATAAGTCAACTTTGCGACAATGGTTTTTCAGTTAACTTTTCATCTGTTGAATGTGTTGTAACTGATAAGGACCATGTCTTCTTTTTAAAGGGGGTTAGATCTGAAAACAATTGTTATGTTGTTCCTAGTAAAACTTCTGAAAATTGTAACTTAGCCTCTTTGAATAATGAAACTCTTTGGCATGAAAGGCTAGGTCACATAAATTTTAAGGAACTTGCTAGAATTTCAAACAAGGACGTGGTAAAGGGGGTTCCAAAACTTTTACTTAAACAAAACATTGTGTGCGGCGGTTGTCAAAAGGGAAAACAGTCCAGGACAGCGCACAAGAACTTGAACCACGTTGGTACAAAACGGCCTTTGGAACTTTTACACATGGATTTAATGGGGCCAACCCGTCAACCATCTTTGGGAGGTAAATGGTATATTTTCTTATTGGTTGATGATTTCTCTCGGTATTCTTGGGTAGCATTTTTAAAAGAGAAAGCTGATACTTTTGATTCTTTTCACGAGATTTGCCATCGTATTATGATTGAAAAGAATGAAAAGATCATTCGTGTTAGAAGTGATAGAGGTGGAGAATTCGTTAACTCTAAATTCATTGACTTTTGCACTTCAAACGGTATTAAGCATGAATTCTCAGCACCCTATACACCTCAACAGAATGGTGTTGTCGAGCGCAAAAACAGGGTTGTTCAAGAGATGGCACGTGTTATGCTTCACAGCCGGAATTTACCGCTACATTTTTGGCTGAAGCTGTGAACACTGCAATCTATGTAATTAATCGAGTTTATTTGCGCCTGCGGAACGTTAAATACACCATATGAACTATGGTGCGGTAGAAAACCCAACATCAAATATTTTCGCATCTTCGGGAGTTGGTGTTACATTTTACGTGACCGTGAAAATCTTGGAAAGTTTGACTCTCGAAGTGACGAAGGGATTTTCTTGGGGTATTCTACAAACAGTAGAGCATATCGAGTATTTAACTTGGAATCTAAGACGATCGTAGAATCGATAAATGTTAAAGTAGATGAAGCTTTCCACTTTGCATCTGAAAAATCTACCCTCGATATCTCTCTAGATGATGATACACCTGCCATTGCATCTTCTCATAATAATACTTCCAATATTAATGATGCATCTAATGGTTCTTCAAGTTTTATCTGATGTGCAGGAATCGTCTCATGTACCTCCGAGTACTCCGTTACCTCAAACTTTACGCATCTCCAAGGATCATCCTGAATCAAACATCATTGGAGACCCACAAGAAGGAGTTAGAACTCGGAGGCAGTTGGTTTGTGGATTCGCTTGCTACGTATCTTTAATCGAACCAAAGAATATAGATGAAGCTCTTCAGGATGACTACTGGATTAAAGCAATGCAGGAAGAGCTCCATCAATTTGAGCGAAACAAAGTCTGGGAATTAACGAAGCCTCCACAGCAACACAATGTGATAGGTACCAAATGGATTTTCAAGAATAGAAAAAATGAGGATGGTACTATCATCAGGAACAAGGCACGATTAGTTGCTCAAGGCTACTCTCAAGTAGAAGGTATAGACTTTGATGAAACTTTCGCCCCTGTAGCTAGACTCGAGTCCCATTCGTATACTATTTGCTATTGCTTGTCATTTTAAAATCAAATTATTTCAAATGGACGTTAAGAGCGCGTTTCTAAATGGGTTTTTAAATGAGGAAGTTTATGTGGCTCAACCGAAAGGTTTTGTAGACCATAAACAACCTAATCATGTTTTTCGTTTGAAAAAGGCTCTTTACGGTCTGAAACAAGCACCGCGAGTATGGTACGAAAGGCTGACAAAGCACCTTTTGGAGAAGGGCTATACTCGAGGGGGAGCTGACAGGACTCTCTTTGTGAAGCATTATCAAAACAATTTCATTGTAGCACAAATATATGTCGATGACATTGTATTTGGCGCAACAAGAGATAATGATGCTTCTAAATTCGCGGAGACCATGGAAAGCGAATTGAGATGTCCATGATGGGCGAATTGACTTATTTTCTTGGATTGCAAATTAAACAAAATGATGAAGGTATTCATTGTGTCAATCCAAGTATGCAATGGAGTTGGTTAAAAAGTTTGACTTAGAAAATTCGAAGGATTTTCCGACTCCAATGGGAACTAGCCACAAGGGACTTGGAAGTGAATCACATAGTGAGAATGTAGACGAGAAACTGTATCGAAGTATGATTGGAAGCTACTTTACCTCACGGCTAGTCGCCCGGATATATCCTTTAGTGTTGGGAATTTGCGCGAGATATCAATCAGCACCAAAGGAGGTTCACCTGAAAGCGGTGAAAAGGATCATCCGGTACATTAAAGGATCAATTAATTTCGGAATTTGGTATCCTATGGGAACTAGTTTGGATATTGTTGGATACTCAGATGCCGATTGGGCAGGATCAGTGGATGATCGGAAAAGCACGAGTGGTGCATGCTTCTATCTTGGCCATTGCCTTGTTGCATGGCACAGTAAAAAGCAGAATTGCATAGCACTCTCGACTGCCGAAGCGAATACATCTCAGCGGGTAGTTTGTTCAAGCCCAACTCATTTGGATGAAAGTGTGTTGAGCGACTTCCGGATTTCAGTAATTTCGGTAACAATTCTTTGTGACAACACTAGTGCTATAACATTTCCAAAAACCCTGTGTTGCACTCTAGAACAAAACACATTGAACTTAGATATCATTTTCTTAGAGAGCTAGTTGAATCAAATACTCTTCTACTTTCATATATGTCAACTGAAGATCAATTAGCTGACATTTTAACAAACCTTTGGATCAAAAAACGTTTATTCATTGCGTAAAGCAATTGGAATGCTTTCCTTGAAATAAACTTCTTTTTGAAACTTTTGCTTAGGTTAGGTTTTGTTTTTGTGTTTTGTTCTTTATCTAGGTTTATACATAGTACATTAATTGAGCTATGTGTATTATTGACTTTACTTGCATCCTTTCATATATTTAGAAATTTATTATGCTTTGGATATCATAATATTTCAGTTGATGCAATGATCATTTATTTAAATTAACCATTTTTCTTGATCAAAGTCAATTTCTCTCTCAATGATCTCTTGGTATGTCATTATCTTATTTGACTATTTAGTCGAGTATGAAATCGAGATCAATTTTTGGTTGAATACTTATATCTTAAATAATTGATAGCCAATTGAGGGGGAGTCAAAGAAAAGTAAAATGCTCAAAAGATGTGGAAAGAGTTACATCCCAATGAGGAGTGTGAAAACTACCACCACATGGAGGAAAGAGCTACCACCTCGGTCGTCCGAGTACTGTGTGCAGCTACCACATGTATACCAAGCATGGTTGTTTCAATTTTTGATTAAGTAAAATGCATGTTGAAATACTTGACTCTGTCAAATTTCAAGGTTGGTATAAGGTGGGATTTTAAAGAAAGATGCTCAAAGAGCCACTCTCTTCAACAGATTGTCTAGATACATTATCTACTTTATTTGGGATTTCAAACATCTATTGATCTTGGTATTTCATTTTCTTTACCAATTGATGATTTGATAAAGGCATACTCATAAGATCAAGTTAGATGTGTTTGAAGGTGTTCAACTTTAAGGGATTTAATTTCTGTAAATTGTCGTTTCATTTTTGAATATTATTGATAGATTTCATAATCTATTTCTCTTGACATGAAACGATGTTTTTTTGCTTACATACTTTTTCTGGATTTTTGGATTTTTTCTAAATTTTTCTGAAGAAAAAGTTGGGCCGATCCGGATCGGTTAAGTGATCCGGATCCCGAACGCAGGCTTCTTCCTGCGGCTAGCCGATCCGGATCGAAATCTCGATCCGATCCGGATCACGGCTAGGGTTTTTAATAGAACGAAAGGGTTTTGATTTCTTTTACCTAATCTTTTGTTCTCAAGTCTCCAGAGCCTCTCTCTCTAGAATTCTTGCACCTTGGAGCTTTCCTAACTCAAGTTCTTCGAATCCAAGTAAGTTTTATTGATCAAAATCTCGTTTTTCACAGTTTTTCTTATTCCTCCTCAAACGTGATGAATTTCTTGTATCAATTCGTTTTGTGGATGGTTTTTGATCAAATTCTTTTGAAATAAGAACTCTGGGTAGATTAGTTTGATTATATGCTAGGTATTCTCCTGATTAACGGATTTTTAGCTTCGATTTCTAAAATTCGGTTTTAGGGCATATAATAGGATTTTCAAAATCATGCAATTGATCTATTTTTAAAAGTCCTTTTGCAAACTAATTTTGATTCTTAGTCTCTCTACATGATTATGATTGTTTGGGTACAATTTTTCTAATTTTTGAAAATTAACAATTTTTCATGTTTCTTGAGTTGGTTTTCACAGGATACATTTTTCACTAGAAACCAATAGCAATGGTGATCACTGGATCATTTCCTACTTGCTGCCATGGTACATGTCAAGGACACTGTCAGCCTAGAGGCTAAAAAGCAAAGAAACTAAGATGATTCCGACAGAGGTCAGGAGACGGAATCAATCGATTGGGATGAGCTTCAAGTTGAAGCAACAACTGTTCCCACTTGCTTCAAAAGGGAAAGCGCCCTGCAGAAACTCAAAGGCTCCTCCTACTGCTGAAAAAAAAAAAAAAGCTAAAGTACAAAACAAAGGGCTCAAGCTCCCATGGAAGAAACTTCTGGGAAGACTAAAGAAAAGAGACTTGCTCGAGCGACTTGGACGAGCTAGGGGTATTGAAATAAATGAAA
>CM055066.1:19903219-20035524 GCA_029204045.2 Tillandsia leiboldiana
CCCGTTGTTGGGGGTTTTCCCCAGTTTGTCCTCTCCCTCCCTCTTTGTTTTGCAGAGTCTTGGCGTGTTGCCGTTCTGGGTTGCTGTGCGGGGTGAGGGAGTAGCGAGCTAGATCCAGACCCATCTTTGGAGAGTAGCGGTACCCCCTTTGGAGGAGATCTTCAGTATAGTCGGTAGATTGTATTTATTTCCTCTTTTGAGAGACTGATGTAGTGAGGATATGATGTATTGAGAGCTTGTACCTGATGTTTTATATTTGGATATCTCCTGTTGAGCTATGAGTTTTGTACTCGAGGTTATGTATGTTTTCATTTTTGGGAGGGGACCTTGTTGTTTTATCTTCATGTACAGTGGTTGATTTTATTTCTACAGCAGTTTAATCTTTTAGCTCTGATATCTGTTAGCTGTAGTTCTTTTTGCAGGTAGGACGCTTCGCATGCGGGTTTTGGCATAGGTGGCGGATCTGTGGCGAGCCCGGTCGCAGTTTCGACCCCGGGGCGTGACAGATAGGTGGTATCAGAGCCTAGGGTAGGTCATGGTGGAACTTAGAAACCCTAGGCTTGTGTTGGACCCTAGGATGACTTCGTGAGAGTCGTGATTTGTAGCGAGAGTCCTGATTGAGTTTTACACCTCTCCCGAGGGACGGGATGAGTGATTGGCATGTTTATTCTCCTAAGTAGTTATGTTGGCTGCAGACAACATAACGCTATGGAATGGGTGACATGCTCTAGACTTTCGCTGGATTGGTCGAGCGTTGTGGTGTGCTGATTTGTGGTTTCGTCGTGGCGAGCGGTGTCTCCCCGACGCTGGGTTGGGGACCCTTGGTGCATCCTGTCATGGCAGTTGAGCTTGAGCGGTTGGTTTTGGGCCGATACCCGGATTGAGGTCAAGAACTCCGAACCCAGATGCCAGGATTGTCAGAGGCATATCAGCGCAGAGTGAGCACTAGTTGGGTGACGCAGTTGTCAGAGCAGTGGCAGCCCGACAGTACTTTTCTTTTGAGACCACCAGGATGTAGTACCCTCAGCGGGCAGGGATTTCTGTAGTGCCAATAGAGCGAGTGGCCCCCTCCGTGCCAATGTTTAGTGCCAAGGCACTGAGGTAGGGTGGATGGTTGACAGCAGAGGAGCTGTGGGGCATGTTTGATTTAGTGAGCCAGATTTGGCAGATGAACCACCCCGACTCGTAAGATTGAGCTTGGAGCCTTTGAGGCAGAGTCGTGGTTGGGGGTGATGGAGTGATCAATTGAGACCTCCCTGTGCTAGAGAGTTTTTGCAGTTGTTGAACTGGTGCTCCAGGTTTCGAGGGACGAGGCACATAGGTAAGTGAGATTGGGAGTGGGATTGCGCCAGGATACTCTTTAGTTTTCTTTTCGGTCCCTCATGTTCGGGTTTTGGACTGTGGAGGCCTCGTCGGAGTAGGCATTGTGTTTGGAGCTGGACACTGCAGTTCCTTGGATGGGGATCTGCCGCTAGAGGCGAGTTCTGGAGGGAGGCGCTTGGCGCTAGTGATGGAGGACAGATCGGCAGGCAGAGGCATTTTCGTTTTGCTTTCCTGGGTGGTGGATATCCTTGTGGATGGTTATGCAAAGCTTACCCAAGGGAATTCTACCCTTTGTGATTATAACTTGCTTATTTTGATTGTATCATATGGGATTGAGGGGTGAGCTTAGCAAGGATAAGTGTATAGGGAATTGCATGGATTAATGGTGTTTTGTCTTATGACGGTTGCAATGATGGACTTCTGAGATGTTGGGGATCGGGCGGACCCCGATGGCTGTATCAGTGTCTATATCAGAGTAGCGCAACGGTAGCGTGGTTTTGTTGTCTGCGGAGGATCGTATCTGTTGCCTCAGCGGGAGCAGAGACAGAGGTCGTGCTCCCTTGTGATTGATTGATATTTTCTGATGGACTAAGCGACAACCGCTTGCATCGTGTGGATGAGCTTGTGCGCCTGGTTGGAGGGCGCCACGGCAGTGGATCGGGTTGTTGCAGGTGTGATTTCATCACAGCAGTCGGAGTTAGTGCACCTCGCTTTCCCGCATGGACTAAAGGCAGAGTTATTACCACGTGCACTAGAGGTTAGAACATCATCGGTGTTATGCATGTGAAGGAGGCTTTGGGTTTTGTTCAGTGTCGTTGAGACCATGAGTTATACCAGCAAACCTCTTGATATGGGTGGCTGTTCGATGTTTGACCCAGTGCTTGGTTTGGTTGGCACGGCACCACTGGATGGTTAAGTGCAGAGAGGGTGCTGATTGTGACTTTTGCGAGGCAGACAAAGGAGGCTTGTTATGGAGATTGTTCGAGCACACAGGGTTTAGCGACTGTGTGAGAGGAGCTTATGGTGGCGCCGGGACCAAAGGATATTTCTATTGCTGCGAAATCCCGGGTGTGAGTCCACTCGAGTTGATGATTATGCCGCCTGTTAGGGATTTTGATTGCGGTTGACGTGGTTCTGGAAACCGCGCCAACCTCAATAGCACCACTTGGATTATCGGTAAGAGCTGGGAGATTTGTCGCACCGGTGCAGGGATCTGTTGGATAGAGGGTCTGTTTGACCTAGTGCCACGTCGTTGATACACGACGGTGAGAGCCTTTGGGATTGGAGTCCAGGCAGGTCCAGGTATTATTTAGAACCTTTTGAAGGAGCTATATTCCGGCAGTTATTGTTTGATGCCTGCGCCAAGTTGGAATTTCAGCTGAGGGCTTGTCTAGATGGTGTTCAGGACACAGTAGGGGCATTACGAGTACAGTGAAGCCAATGGATTGACTAATGCCCTGTTGCCTCTAGATTGAGGAATTCTGTGTTTCAGTTGGCCTTGAATGGTTTGATAGCGGCATCCTCCAGGAATATTTGGTTTTACCCCCCCTCCCTGAGTGGTTTAGAGCTTGTGCAGCATTTGTATATGGTGTGACAAGGTCTGTGGGGAAGAGCTTTTTGCCATGTCGTTGTGGTGCAAGTTTTAGCTTCGAGAGCATATCTTCCTAGATTACTTCTTCTAGCCGAAGGGGCGGCGTGGGAATTCGGCCAAAGTGGATGCTATTTAAGACTGGCCGAGATCGACGGTCATTGTTGGGGTGAGGAGTTTTGGACTGGATAGTGCCAGCAGAGCTTGATGACCGGGTGATGAGATTGGTACCAGCGCCGATTCTAACCTAGTCAGTGGTGGGAGATGGATTTGTGAGTTATAGTGATACCTCCCGTAGTGGCTGTAGAGCCACCATTGGATTTTGTGAGCGTCCAGTATCACCCCGACAGAGCCACTGTGTGGCGGATGCCTGGAGCAGAAGAGCTATTTGGGAGTCGAGTTTGACGGTTCCATAGCTGGCACTGTGTGGGGCCATCCTTGTGTGCAGGGTTTGAGTTGTGTCCCTGAGGATCCCTTTTGATGAAGGCTGCGGCTGAGCAATCCACTTAGGTGGTTGAGTTTTGAGGGCGACCGAGTGTGAACCCCTGCTTGTTTGGGCCCCTTTTTCTGTGCAGGTGTTTGTGTGATGTGATTCGGGTCGCTTTGGTTGAGCTGGCTCTTGAGAGTGATTTAGAGCGTGTTACTCAGGCTTGTTCCTTTTTCCCCTCCCCCGCCTTTTGTTGGAGTTTTTGGGGTTTCTGCGTCTCAGCTCTGGAGTGTCATGTTTTGGACCCCCTCGCCCGTGTTTGACTCGTTCCTTTTGGGGTCTGTGAGAGTTTGGAGTACGAGGGACGCCGTTGCGAATTCCGACTCGTGAGGTGAGGGAATTGCGCAATCGGGCTATGCCGTACTGGTTGTTGCTGTTGTTGTTGCTGAGGAGTATCACGGGGAGTGATAGGTGACTTGGGAGCTGGAGACGGGTGTTGAGTATTGACCCCTGGTTTCTGGACTCCTTGGGAGTTGCCTTAGTTTCGAGGACGAAACTTTCTTTAGTGGGGAGGATGTTGTGACCGGATCTTTGCAGGGCTTCTACAGTGTGACCAGCAGCTTCTGGAAGCCTACGTGGCATGTCGGCGGTGTTCGCGCGGCGCCAGTTTGGACACAAGTGATGGACTCAGGGCTTAAAATGGATCTCGTAGGTACGGGGGACCCCATCGGATGTTTAGAACAGTTTACGCGAGGAGTGGATATCAAATTTTGGCTCGGCGCGGAATTCGGATTAAATTACCTTTCCGGGAGCCTCCGGCAAATTTTAGAGGCGGAATTTGGCAAAATGGACGCCGTTTTTGGAATCAGCGCGCGAAAACGGTCAAGATGGGCTATTTACTTACTGTTTTGGCTGCGGTTACTGTTCATGCCGGAATAGTGTTTCCGGCGATCGCCGGCGGCGGCGGGCAGCGCCGGCGGGCGGCGGCGCCGCCTCGGGGCAGGCGGCAGGCGGCGGCACAGGGCGCGGGCAGGGCGCGGGCAGGCGCCCGGGAGCGCGGGCAGGCGCGCGGTCCACCGCGGAGGTCGTGCGCCGGGGGGGCGGGCCACGTGGCGCTTTGGGGTTGGCCGGTGCTGCAGACGCGGTCCACGGAATTTGGTCAGGGTGCACGGTGGACCGGGTGGACACGTGGCGTGAGGTTATTGGTTCGGTGCTGTGCTCCCGGTCCACGCACACCGTGGAGTGGGTGGCCGGGGGGCAGGTGGCCGTACGGCGGGCAGGTGGCCGTACGGCCCGGGTCAGCCGCGACGTGCGCGGTCCACGGCGCGACGTGCGTGGTGCACGGGTTGCCGGGCCACGTGTCGCGTCGCCATTCGCTGGTGCAGGTGCACCGGGTGCAGTGGGGGCCCAGGGGAGTAATGGGCTGGACTGTGTGGTGGACCGGGCCGCACTGTGCGCGCCCGAAAGTTGTGGGCCGGGCCGCACTGTGCGCGCCCGGAAATTTCCGGGCGCCCGAAACTCGGGACTTATTGGGAATTATCCCAATTGTTTCCTCAGCCTATTTAAAGGCAACCCGAGCCCCCTTCCTTTGCCTTTTTCTCTCAACCCTCTCACTCTCTGCCCGAGCCCCCTCAAGCAAAGTTTTTCACCTCTATGTGCTTGATCTTCCTGCCAAGTTCTACGATTTTAGGAGCACGCATCCCGAGGTTCTGGATTTTACGGTGCGGCGCGATGTTGCTTTCTAGTGTTCTTCTTCGGCGCAGCGACAGTGTTTTGGCTCCCCTGGACTACCCGGAGCTCCTTTTTCTGTGATTCTTGCGCTGACAGACTCCTAAGAGGTAGGGCTTCATCTTTCATATTGATCGCGCTTTCCTGTTGCGAGTTTTTGGCACGGATCCCGAGGCAACACTGTGACCCATTTTCTGTTTGGCTTTGTGGGACAGCATCGAGGTGTTTTGGCCATATCTTTGCGCACAAGCGTCAGCCGGAAACGAGCTTATACAACTTTTTCATCTACAGATCGCAAGGAACGCGGCCGTATTTTTCTTGGATTTTTCTGAGATTTCATCAGAGGTGAAAATTACTGTTTTCTCAGTGAACAGTGTACAGTTTTAACTCAGATTTTTGTATGAGTGTACCCCCTTGCCGAATTTTTATCTTGACTTACCGAACTCCGATTTGGGCGTGCAAGGTACCGTTTCGAAGCTATCGACGCAAGGATTGCTGAGATATTTTTATTGGAATTTTCTGGGCACTATCTGCAGGTGATAATTTAACAGTTCAGAATTCGAGGTTGTATGTGGTTTTAAGTGCTATAATTGGGAGCCTAGTGTAATTAGTGGACTTTGTATTGTGCCAGGAGTGTTACGGGTGTGCTGAACTTATTGGAGCAAGGGATTGGAGTTATTTGGTGTTTTCAGCTGTTGGGCTTTGGACAATCCGCTTTTCAGGTGGGTGCCTTATTCCCGAAACCGGTGGACGGTTCTCTAAATTTTCATATGCTAGCATTGCATGCAGGTGAATGGTACAGTAGCTGGGATTGATCGGTAAGTTTAACAATGAGGATTTTATGGAAATTGCAAGTGAATTATTCACAGTATGACAATGGTATTAATCAAATAGTCATGTTGATGATTAGTGGAAGCTTATCTAAGGCAAGGATACCCTATATGATTAACTATCATGCCATATTAGCACATAACCTTTTAGGAGGATGGTTTATGCATTGGGATAGGATTATGTAGTTATGTGCAGGTTCTACTCTGAGGAGCCATTATGGATTGAGAATTATGGACAGGTATGGTCATTGATAATTTTGGCATGAGGTTTATTTTCTTTATTCTTCTTGAGAACAAATGCATGCTTGTATGGACATATGTGTATGGACATATAGTTAGGCCATCTTTTACTGCTGCACTACATATTGGAATTTGACTTAGGAGAAACCATGATTGCTTTCTTTCTCCTTTTTATTTAGACTTTCGAGTCATGTTGCTCGGGTTCGAGCAGAGGTTTGGGATAGTGTAGCTGGGACCTTAGGGTCAGAGACAGGGTGTGCTTGATTAATTTACCCAATTGTGGATTGTGGGTTATTGCGGCAACCGCGGACAGTAGGCGGTTGACCGGATCTTGATTAATTTACCCAATTGTGGATTGTGGGTTATTGCGGCAACCGCGGACAGTAGGCGGTTGACCGGATCTTGATTAATCTACCCAATTGTGGGTTGTGGGTTATTGCGGTGACCGCGGACTTTGGGCGGTTGACCGGATGTTGACTATTGCATCAAATTGGGTATCAGATCTGTTCTAGTGGATGGTGGTTCCCACTTTTTGAGTACTATTGCATCAGATCGGGGTTTTGTTAGTGGACGGAGTTTCCCACTTTGATCATAGTCTTGATCCAGTCCTGCTATTATGAGACAGTGGTTACAGAGATACTCGATACAGTGATGCTTGATACAGTGATACTTTACTCGTGTGGGTCGCTCCCCTCGAGTGCCACTCCGGAGTAGGCTTTCCACGGTGTGAGCGCCGGGCACCAAGCAGGGTTCTTGAGTCCTGGGGACTCCTTGTGCTTCGGTGTTATGCGTAGGCTGGCATACCCGTCGCAGCAGAGCAGGCAGTACCAGTGATTACTGGTCTATCGATTGGGTTTATTCAGGCAGATACTTTTTGTTACACTCGTGCCTGGGGGACCGAGTGGAGTCTAGTAGCTGTGTTTAGACCAGTGCTAGTATTGTTGGGAACCGTCGGGGTTTGACGGTGGTCCCGTGGTCGTTGTGTGTTCTTTGTGACCATTGGGTGAGAGGTTGAGCATCTTGAGTCTATCCGTTCTGAGAGAGAGAGCATGGATTATGACTATAGCCTGCATGAGCCACTACTCAATAGCGAGTTAGTCCGTTTGGACGCCCTACGTAATTCCTGCCCGTCAGCGGGAGGTGGTTGTAGGTGGGCGCAGGTTTGACTGGACCCGATGTGGCAGTCAGCTCGATTGGGTCTGTTGAGCACCTCGTGTGCGAGTGTTGCATATCTTCATCAGAGTTTCCCCATTTGAGCATTTGGATAGAGGCATGGTAGCTGTAGAGTGTTTCCAGCTTCTTCTTTCAGTTTTACTGCATCGGTTATCTTTTGCCTCTAGTAGTCTTGGTGGGCAGATCGTCGGGCCTAGTGGCGATACCCACTGAGAACTCCCTTATTGCGTAGTTCTCACGCCCGTTGGGGGTTTTCCCCCCTTTGTCCTCTCTCCTCTTTGTTTTGCAGAGTCTTGGCAGGTGTTGCCGTTCTGTGGTTGCTGTGCGGGGTGAGGGAGTAGCGGGCTAGATCCAGACCCATCTTTGGAGAGTAGCGGTACCCCCCTTTGGAGGAGATCTTCAGTATAGTCGGTAGATTGGTATTTATTTCCTCTTTTGAGAGACTGATGTAGTGAGGATATGATGTATTGAGAGCTTGTACACTGATGTTTTATTTGAGATATCTCCCTGTTGAGCTATGAGTTTTGTACTCGAGGTTAATGTATGTTTATCATTTTTGGGAGATGGACCTTGTTGTTTTATCTTCAGTTGTACAGTGGTTGATTTTATTCTACAGCAGTCTTATCTTTTAGCTCTGATATCTGTTAGCTGTAGTTCTTTTTGCAGGTAGGACGCTTCGCCTATGCGGGTTTGGCATAGGTGGCGGATCTGTTGGCGAGCCCGGGTCGCAGTTTCGACCCCGGGGCGTGACACGCGGGCTTGACCGTTCCAGTTTTAGACAGTCATTGAGATTTGGGTTTCGAGAGCGCCTTGTGTGCGAGTGGTGTATAGCTGCTCTTAGATGAGTTTTCCTTTGAGCATGATACTTGAGGCATTTAGTGGTGAGAGTGTATGCATTGTATGTTTATGATAGAGTTTTATTTTGAGCATTATGATTGGGACATGTTTTAGCTGTAGCTTTCTTTCAGCTTACCCGTTATTTATCTATCTATCTATCTGCATACCTATCTTTTGTGCCTCCAGTAGACTTAGTGGGCATACCGTGGATATTGGGACGGTACCCACTGAGATCTGCCTTCTGCAGTAGATCTCACACCCGCTGCGGTGACAGGTTGAGGTAGCTGTTCCGGCTTGGTTCGCACGGAGTCAGCACATCGAGGTGAGGACGTGGCAGATTAGCTCCTTACCAGCATTGAGAGTCAGAGGTAGATGCACCCATTTTTATTTTATGACTCCACTTTTGTACTGGACATTCTGAGAGACTTGTGAGGATTGTTTTATTTTTCATAGCTTTCAGACTATGTATTGAGGACTTTCATTTATCTGGATGTTCAGTTGATTTCTATAGCTTTTGGTTTTAGTTTCAGCTCTGATACATGTTTTTAGCTATAGATCTGACTTGCAGGGTAGACGCTTCGTCTGTGCGGCAGTTTCCGCACAGACGGCGGATCTGTTGGGCGCCCGGGTCACAGTTTCGACCTCGGGGCGTGACAAACAGTCCTCGCGGCGCAATCAATCGTCGCGAAATAGCGAGCCAGCCAATCCATCCCCAGTACAATGTCAAAATCTCGCAGCTGACTAAGGACCATCAGGTCCGCTGGCAAAATCCAAGACTCAAGCTGTACAGGGCAAGACCAACAACACTCCTCTACATGCAATATATGATCGGGAATCTGTACCTCTAATGCATGTGGCAACCGACCTAACTCTAGTCCATGAGATGATGCAAATGCTCTAGTGATAAAAGAATGTGATGCACCGGTATCAAATAAAGTGCGAGCTCGAATACCAAAAAGTAAAGTGATACCTACCACCATGTGGTCGGCTGCCGTGGAGTCCCCTACCTGAGCGGCGTAGACTCTCCCGCTCTGAGCAGGTGGTCGGTAGTCTGCGGGGTGGGAGGAAGGAGCCCTGCTTGCTGGAGCATAGGGCCGCTGAGCTGGCGGTCGCTGCTGAGGTGGAAGAGAAACTGAGGCCGAAGAAGGTGCCACTGATGCCGAAAAAGGGCATGAAGATCGTATGTGCCCGGCCTGACCACAGCCATAACAACGCCCCCACCTCTGATCACAAGTGCCGGGGAAATGCTGACCCCCGCAGAAGATACAACTGCCAGGGGCCCGCAACTGCCGTGACTACTGCTGCTGCTGCCTGTGCGACTGCCACTGAGATCCCTGCTGTCGCGACTGCGACCTCTGCTGCTGCGAGTGCTGCTGCTGTCGCTGGGGCTGCTGATGCTGTGGGGGCCTCTGGGATCCCCCAGGCCCTCGCCGCTCCGAACGCCCACGGCCCGTAAACTGAGGCGGTGGCGGTCGGGGCGGCCTCCAGGAACTGGCCTGTCCCCCCTCATCCGATGCTGGTCGCTTCCTCTCAGAACTCTGAGCGACCAGACCTCCGCGTCTAGAAACAACATGATCTCCCCTCTCGACCCACTGTGCATGATCCACTGCCTCTGATAAAGTCTGAAACCTCTGGGCGTGCACCAAGGTATAGATCTCAGGGCGCAAACCTGTCTCAAATAGCTCCACCTAGTGCAGCCCATCCCTGGCAACATAGGGTACGCAGTTGAGCAACTGCGTAAACTCCTGGAAATAGTCCCACACTGGGCGATCACCCTGCTGAAGGTTCTTCAAGTCATCTTCTATCTTCTTCTTCACGCTCGTAGAGAAGTAAGTGTCAAGGATCATCCTCCTGAACTCCGACCAGGGTAGCTGTCGGATGACCTGAAACTCTAAGGGCTCGACCCGACGCCACCAAGCATTTGCATCCCCCTCTAGACAGTGTACTGCCAAATGTGCTCTGAACCTCTGGTCAATGAAGAAGTCCCGAAACAACTTCTCCATTGATGCTAGCCACGATCCAATCTCCCATGGGTGAGTGCTCCTAGGGGGTCCTCGCTTACAGAACTGTGTGAGTTTGTCAGAAAACTCCCGCTCCTCCACTGGGGTCAATGGCCTGAACATCCCCTGGGCCCCACTGCTCGACGACGGCGCCGTAGGGGCAGGTGGAATAGCCGGCGATACAACAGGTAGTACGGGGGCCTCTGCAGTAGTAGGGGGAGGTGCCGCAACCTGGGCAAATAACTGCTCGAACCTCTGCTCCTGTCGGCGGTGGCTCTCCGCCAACTGGGCCACCATGGCCCTCAGCTCACTGATCTCAGAAGGCCCGGACTGCTCTGGCTCCTCCGGGGGTGTAGGAGTACCCCGAGTAGGAATCTGCCGCCTAGGAGGCATCCTGCCACACAAGAATCCACGGATCAGTAGACAAAACCACTCTCGACCCAATCCAGCGAAAGTCATGGACATTCCCCTATTTCTGTAACCTTATGTTGTCTGCAGCCAACATAATAGTCCCCCAGAAATAGGCTATGCCAATCCCTCTCCACTCACAGGAAGAGTTAACAACGAATTGCCGACTTTCGCAAAATATCGCGTCACTCACGCTCTGCCTTCCTAGGGTCTGCCAAAAGCCTAGGGTTTCCTAAGTCCCAACTGACCTATCCCTAAGCTCTGATACCACCTAATCTGTCACGCCCCGGGTGTAAACCAGAACCCGGGCCCGTCCACAGATCCGCCGTGCATACGGAATTTTCCGTGTACACGAAGCGCTGGTAACCTGCTCAGATATAAAATATATAATAAAGGAGCATAAAACAGAGCTAAACTAAAACTAATACAACTCAGACAAATGCTAGAAATAAAAGTACAATAAGCTCTCACAAATATACAAGTGTCTCTCCCAGCTCACGAAATAAATACAACCAGCTGGCCGCAGCCAGACCCAAAATAAAAGGAAATACAACCGTCTGAGTGTACAGGGGATACATTAAAACTACAAAACTCGAACTCGGGGCAGTAGCTATCTAATCAGCGATCCTCTTACCTCGATCCAGGGAAGAGGGTCCCGCAACTCCCGCAGAGGACTCTGCAAAACAAAGGGAAAAAGAAAAGAGAAAGCAGTGGGGGGTGAGAACTACTATAAAAACAGTAGCCTCTCCTAGTGGGTAGACCTCAAACTCAGACATGCCCACTAGGTCTATCAGAGGCGAAAATGAAAACAAAGGTGGTAAGCTACAAGTAACACTACTGATGAAGAGCTACTACTAACATGCCTCTAAGATGCCTAGCTAAAAGAATAGCTGAAAGCATGCACCAGAACGTCAAAGACTGCCTGACCAACCCAATCAAAACACCAGTAAACACTGGTACTGCCTGCTCTGCTGTCAACCTCACAACTCAGTATCTCCCCTGTCCAAATGACCGGAACCCAACACGGTCTGACCGGCACCCAACACGGTCTGAAACCTACTCCGGAGTGGCACTCGAGGGGAGCGACCCACACGAGCATAGTATCACTGTAACTGGTATCATCAGTATCATAAAATAGCAGGACTGGGTCACGACTCTGATCAAAGTGGGAAAACCCATCCACTAAAGGGAAACTCGATCCCCTACCTCCAATCTGATGCAATAATAATGATAATAATAAGCCGGTCAACCGCCCACAGTCCGCGGTTGCCGCAACACCCAAACATCGATCCCCGCCTGTCCCAACTCTGAACATCTGCCTACACAATCCCCTAAGACTAGACGACAGGAGAAAGAATAAAAGCATGGTTTCTCCTAAGTCAATTCCAACATGTTTGTGTAGCAGAAAAAGGTGGCCTAGCTAGATGACCATTCAAGCATGCAAAGTCCTTTATTTGATAAAATCATTTCGATTATTCTAACATATGCAACATTAAGTGTTTGGAACCTCCGATGTACATGTGGCAGGATATATGATACATGATACAATTTAGATGCATAATCTACTAGCAAGTACCCCTTTTTACAACATGCATTCTAACCACATGCCCAAACCTTCCCTTAACATATGACATGATATGGCTTTAGTATTATTTCCAACTAATTAAACTGCATATCTAAAACATGGAAACACCACTTACCAACCTGTAGCTTGCTAACAATGCAAATATTAACAAAGGAACCTTAATCTCATACAAGCATGCTAGATACATTCACAATTAATAGCACATGATCAAGGCATTCTAATAGGCCTAGTGACATTCACAAGTAGGAGGTTCACAACATCACCCACCTCGAGCGCTAATCCAAGTTCCCAAAAGCGAAACCCAAGCTCAGTTCAAATACTCACCACCAATCTGTACAAAATACCCCAAAGGAAAGTACATAAGCTAATCATTCACAATTTCCAAAATCTGTCCCTTAATACCACAGTCCAGAATTCTCCAATTTTTACCTGTGAAAAATGCCCAGAAAAATCCAAGAAAAATACTATCGCGATCCTCGCGACGAACCAGTCGAAACGAGTACCTGCACGCCCAAATCGGAGTTTCCTACGCTGAGATAAAAATCCGGCAAGGGAAACACCCCAATCCAAACTGTACCAAATTTCTGTAACAAAGAACCACAGAAAAAGGAGATTCTCACCCTCGAGAAAAATCCAGAAAAATCTGAGAAAAATCCAGGAGACTCCTTGCGAAATGTAGATGAAAAATGCCTTTTGAATCGCCTCAATTCGACGTCTGAGCGAAAAGATACGGCAAGAACACCGCGGTGCTGTCCAAAAGTCCGCGAAGAAAAATGGGTCAAATGGGTGCTCAGAAAACTCCAAGATCAGCACGGAAATCGAGGAACCTCAAAACACAGGAGTTGAAGTCCTACCTGCCAGGAGTCCAACGGCGCAAGAATCGGCGAAATCGGATGTCGGGGTGAGTCGGGGAAGCCCAAACACTGAGAAGGGGCGAAGCGGGTCGCCGGAGAGCAAGCGTCGCGCCGCGCCGAAAAATCGCTAACCTCGGGATGCGTGCCCCTAAAAATCCCAGGGATGTTCAGTTGGATGAGGAACAAGTAGTGGAAAAATCTCCCAAGAGAAATCCCTGTGAAAAACTGCTCAGAAAAAGAGCTAAGTGACCCAAAGACCCCTTTTTATAGTCCCAGCCCACAACACTAACGGGCCGGGTTTTCGGGCGCAAGATTCGGGCGCACTACGCCCGAAAACCCGGTCGCACACTCCCCGTCCGACGCGCCCGAAATCTCCTGGTGATGCCATGTCACCCCAAACAGGGGACAGCGGTGCAAGGTGGCCCGCTGCGCGCCGCGTGTCCCCTCGCGGTCAGCGGGGGTAGGTACGGCCGCCCAACCACGAGGCGACACGTGGCGCACTCGAGTGCGGCCGACCGTCCGCCTGGCGCTACTGTGCGCGCGCCGTCCCGAGGCGCCCCACTGCGCGCACCGTGGACCGCGCCCACGTGAGCCAGCAAATCCAAAGCCGCCACGTGTCATGCGCCCGGTCCACCGCAACCCCGCAAAATCGCTGAGCCGTGCCGCGTGCGCCGGCCATTCAGGGCACGCCACGCGTCCCCCGCCCGCGGTCCATGCACCGCCGCGCCTCCCCGTGGACCGAGCTGCGTGAGCCGGCCAATAATAGGCCGCCACGTGGCTTAGGTCGGTCCACGAGTCTCCCCCATGCACCGAAAATCCCCGAAAACTTCCGGAAGCCCGCTTTTGGTCATCCGGACTCCAAATTTAACAAGCAAATAGCCGTTTTCAAGCGTTTTTCCGTGCTGAATCCAAATCCAACCTCAGATTGGCCCAAAACCTTTTCTAAAATTCGAAAAATGCAGCCGAAGGCCAAGTTCGCTATCAAAGTCTCACAAGGTCCATCTGTGGCACCCCTTCGATGCACCATGGGCCAGACACACCAACACTAGGTGTTCTACACAGTGGATTCATTGGAAAGTTGCATGGAAAAAACCAGAACACTACAATACATGTCTCAAATTCCTAATATCTTAGGAATATGATTCTTTTACCATTAATTTTAAAGACGATTCATATACATATATTTAACAATAATATAAATGAATAAATGCCAATTTATTAATTTAGTAAAAGATACAAAGATACTAACCCTATAGTTGTGTCACCGATTGGCTTATAGGGCATATAACTAGCAATCTCCCACTTGCACTAAAGCCAATCACCCATATAGCGTAGACCCATTTTCTCAAGATGGCCTTCCAGCTTTTGTTGAGTGAGTGCTTTGGTTAGTGGGTCTGCTACATTGTCAGCAGAAGCAACCTTTTGCACGAGTATTTCATTGCTTTCAATATAATCTCTGATGGAGGAGATGGAGATCATGGCACCTGAAATGGCGTAAATAGTTAGTTAATTTGAATTTGAAGACTTAATTTGAAATTTCTGGTGATATGAAGGTACCTGATGACTCGAGGACGATGCGTGAGCATAATCTCATCGTCCCTTAGAAATTCTGACAGTAGGTACCGATGGTACATTTTGCAGTACCATATGAATATGCTCGCACATATTTGTCAGAGTCCCGAATATCCTCGTAGGCGACAGACGATTATGCAATAACTGGCCTATAGTAGTATCTATCTGTCGTAGTGTGTCGGCCTGCATTTCAATTTACAAATTAAATTTATATTAAATATACAAAACATGTTAAATTTATATATATAAATTATTATACCATTGCCCTCTTGATATGCCCACGGGGATGAAAAGTCAGCGGAGGACGCTGTACTGGACGATATATCCATCTCCTCGTAATCGTCCAGTACCATTGCATGTATATGGATGCCGCCTGCAGTGGGTCCTCACCAGCAGCCGAGAGCTGATCAACAATGTGATCTAGCCTCTCAGACCACCTCTCAATGTGTACAGCGTGAAATGCAATCCAATCGTCATCCGGACGCCCACGTGATGTCACGCGTCGGATGGACTCCACATTGAGAGGTATATGCTGGAGAAGACAGAATTGCCGCAGGACTCTGTCTGGTACATGCATCTCTACAATGTGATAGCAGATGATGACTGTCCTTGAACGCCAGACTTGCGAGCCCTGTACACAGAAGTCTGGTAATGCAGCTAAAATCTCATATGTGTACGGCATCCATATAACCTGTTAATGACACAAAATGATCAGTTAGTATAAAAAATATTTAGAAAAAAAAATATTTGAAGTATTGATTAAAACATCTACATACCTGCGTCTCTCTCTGCTGATCCAACTCATCTCTATAAAACTCAATGTCAGCGGTCCTAACATTGGCTCTGAATCGTAGTCCTCCAGCGTTTGCCCATCTAGATTGTAAAATATATATATTAGTTGCAATTACATTTGAAATACAAAAATTTACTATATTAAATAAATATCTTACCAGCAACCCAAAGGGAGATCTACAATGTCGGGTAGCGCTAGGACGCTTGTAGGTCGGCCGATATGAATATGCTCCCAAGCCCAAATCTATATATTAACACAAACGACTTAATATAATAAATAAAATATTAAATACCAATATTAACATAATAATGAAATCAAAATATTAGATATTATACCTGCAATAGCGTCCCAAAACAACAACACTCGGCCTTCTCGTACAGTGAGGCAAGTCCTAGCGCTCGATACATATATACTAAGGCAGCTGCACCCCATGCATAAGCCCCGCAGAGATCAAAATCAGCCAAAAGTGATAGCCACTTTAGGTGAACTCTGTGTCCACTGGGGTTGGGAAACAAACTACACCCGATTTGATATAACATATATATACGGGCTGTAGCTGCCACTACTTCTGCAGGGGCATCTAGAGGTATATGGTTGTACTGATGATATAGCCACGTTAGGCATATCTGCGATCCGCTTATTTCGTCGGGCACAGCTCCCAACAATGCCTCGCATATCATCAGTACCCCAGACGCGTCCCTATTGACTAATCAGACCTTGGTATTGAAGGGATATCGTCCCCAAGTGAAACTGGGTGAATGCTGTGTAGCGAGATGCTAACTGCCCTGAGGTAAGTGAACAACTGGCAACGAGATTACGATGAAAAGTAATTAAGTTTCGTAGTGAGATGCTAACTGCCTGAAAAGTAATTAAGTTTCGTAGCGAGATGCTAACTACCTTGAGGTAAGTAAGTGAACAACGGGCAACGAGATTATGGTGAAAAGTAATTAACTTTCGGAGACGAAACTTCTTATAAGGAGTGAGTAATGTAGTAATCGTGAAAATTAAATAAATAAAATTCAAATATATATATATATATAATTTCTAGAATTTCTGGATATTTAAAATTCAAAAATTTGATTTTTTGAGGGGCCTTCGCGATGAAACGACTAATTTAACGAGACCCGATCCTCACTGAATAAAATTGCTATCTGAACGGGCTCGTCGAGCTGAATGTCGTGGTGTGGTCCAATTTTAGTTTCAGCAAAGAAAAACCACAGAAAAACACAAAATAAGGCATATATATAGCGTAGGGCTACTATGCTCTTATGAGTATAAACCCCTTTGTACTCATAACTTTTTTGCCCTTGGATGAAAGAATGTGCGGTTAGGATGATAGTGGTCCCCCTAGGGTTTACTAGGTTGTTGGTGAAATAGTATAAATCCTAGGAACTACTATAATCCTAACCGCACATTGCTTCATCCAACGGATAAAAACTTATGAGTACGAAAGGATTTTACTTATAAGAATATAGTAGTCAAACTCCATATATATATATATATATATATATATATATATATATATATATATATATTAGTACTCGAGAAATTCGAGTTTGAAATTAAGTGAAAATCCTGAGTTCGAGAGATAAACATGTGTGCGATAAACCCTACCTGAATATGTACAAGTGAATAGTGGCCCTCACTTAAGTGTGAATAGTAACCTTAAGAAATTTCGAATTTTCGAACGAAGTTGGCTAACTTGACCTATCTGATTCCAAATTTGATAATTCAAATACTCGATTTGATCGGTCTCGTCGATCTGAGCGCAGTGGCGCAATCTAAATTTATATTTGACGAGCCTAGATTATCGAAAAGCGTGCCAAATATTGAGATTCACTATATTAATGGATTAACTGACCTATCGAAGCTTAAACTCAACGAATCAAAATCACTAGTCGATAGGTCTCGTCGAGCCAAACGACGTGGTGTCAGTTGATTTTCAGTTCGGTAAACCTAATTTACCAAAAAAAAAGTGTAGAAGTGTAGTTTTTACGGATGATGCGTCTAGCGAGACCAGATCTCAGCAAAAAATATCGTCAGTCTGACAGCGTTGTCGAGCTGAAGACGGTGGTGTGATCGAAGCCCGCGTGCCGCACCAGATCTTCATCGAGCCACGCCCGCGCATGGAGCCCGCGTGCCGCACCAGATCTTAATCGAGTCGCGCTGCCCGCGCCTCGCGCAGCGCCCCGCACCAGCGCCTGCCTGCGCGCAGCCCACCTACGTGCCGCTTGCGCGCGGCCTACACCCGCGCGCGGCTCCCTCACGCGATGCCTGCGCGCGACCCGCCCTGCTGCTGCTCGCGCCCTGGAGCGCACCGCGCACCTGCTGTCGCGCGTCCCGCCTGCGCGCGCCTGCTGCACCCTACCCGCGCGCGCCTGGCCGCCCCTGCCCTGGCCGCCCCCTGCCTGCGCCCAGCCCGAGTCCAGCTGGTTTCTCCTTTGATACATAGGTATCATTTCGGTGTGGCTCGCCTCTATTCCGCTTGATTCAACTCTATTTATTTGCTTCCTTTTGGTTCTAATAATTAAAATTATAAAAATCAAATCGAACCACACTAAGGACGGTTTGGATACCTTTAAAAACATAGTTAAATTATACTTTACCCGTAAAAATATGTTTGGCAGGCTAAAAAAAATCTTATTTTTTGAAGTATAGTTAAAATTTTATAATATTGATTTTCAAATTTTAAACATTAAATTTTTTTTTTAAAATAATAAATTTTAATTTTACAATTTAGAATTTAGAATTTTAAATTTTAAATTTAGATTTTATTTTTCAATTTTTCAATTTGAAATTTTAATTTTAAATCTTAAACTTTTAATTTAAAATTATGAAATTTTTAATTTTAAAATTTTAAAATATAAAATTAATATATATATATATATATATATATATATATATATATATATATATATATATATATATATATATATATATATATATATATATATATATATATATATATATATATATATATATATATATATATATATATATATATATATTTTTATTTATTTATTTATTTATTTATTTATTTATTTATTTTTAAAATTTTAAATTGAGAAATTTTGTAGGATTATATAATATGTATCCAAACAAATTAAAATTTAAAATTATGAAATTTTTTAAAGTTACGAAATTCTCTATTTCACTTAGATCAAAAGCACAATTTATAAACTCCATATGAATATTTTACTGTGCATCCAAACATGCCCTAAACCAACTTGTTCTCATCTTTCATTGATTAACTAGTGAATACCCATGCGATGCGGCAAATATAAAATATTTTAATAATAATTTTTAATTAAAATATTTATATTATTTTATTCTCTTAATTGTTAATTAAATAAATTTTAAAAATTGTTTATGGCATATATCTTATTTTATAAAGGTGTATATGGAAAAAAAAATATTAAAAAATTTTATATAAATTAAAAACATAGTATGTTTAATAAAATATTAACTATTAGTTAATAAAAATATCACATATACCAAACCTATTTTTAATAACCACACCTACTAAATATAGAAATTTTTTTAAAAGAAGTTCATTAATTTTCATACATATAAAAAAAAAACTTTATAAGATGCATTCAAATTAAAATATAATTTAATAAATATAATTTATATTATATAAAAAATATTTGATCAAATTTTGTATAAATTTTAATTAACTAAAATTAATCATAAAAGGTTATAAATTATAAAAATTAATTTCAAAAAATAAATTTGAGCAGTCTATTTTAAAACGTGTTAATAGTTGAGAGTGTCTTCACACATTTTTTTTTACCAAAATTTTTTATTAAAAAAAAATTAAAAAAATTAGAACTTGAGTTGGCCTCAATTCAAAAGAATTATAGTTGCAACTAATGCCTCATTTAGTGTAGTGGTCCATGTTCCCATGCAGCTTTTCCCATGAATCCACTGTGTGAAACACCTATCATTGGTATGTCAGGCCCATAATACATCAAAGAGATGCTTTGGATGGACCCAGTGTGATTATGGATTTATGTTTGGCACTCGGCTGCTTTGCCGAATTTTAGAAAAGGATTTGGGCCAAACAGAGTCGGTTTTGGATTCAGCGCGGAAAAATGCTTAAAAACTATTTGCTTGTACTTTTCTGAGTCCGGATGCCCAAAAACGGACTCCCGAAAGTTTGCAGTGGTTTCTGGTGCATAGGGGGGGGGGACCGTAGACCGCCGGGATGCCACATGGCGGCCTGTCATTGGCCGGTTTACAGCGCGCGGTCCACAGAGCAGCGCATGGACCCGGCGGGGACATGTGGTGGCCGGCTATTGGTTGGCGCTCGGTGCGCGGTCCACGGAGTCCCCGCGCGGGTGCATGGACCCGGCGCGGGGGACACGTGGCATCGTGTCATCGGCGGGCTCACCGATCGCGGTGCACGGGGCGCGGGAGGGGCGCCTCGGGGCTCGTGCGTGGCAGGGCGGTCAGGCGGCGCCTGCTCTCATGTGCGTCCCGTCACCGCGGGGGACACGTGGCGCCCCGCTATTCGCGGGCGCCACCTACCCCCGCTGACCGCCCGCGGACACGCGGCGGCACCCGGCTGGGCTTGCACCGCTGTCCCGTGTTCGGGACACGTGTCAAGCCCAGGAGAATCCGGGCGCTCCTCGCGGGGATCCTCTCAGCAGATTCGGGCGCCCGAATTCGGTCCGAGCGCCCGAATCTGGGGACCCGTGGGCATTTTCTGTTTTGTCGAGTTGGGCCTATAAATAGGCCGTTTGAGCAGCGTTTATAGGTTTCCTGGCTGGATTTTCGCAGAGGGTCCTTTAGCAACTTTGTTCCCCACCTCGTGCTGCATCCTCTGGAGGTTTCCCAGGATTTTAGGTGGCACGTTCTTCAAGGCGGAGTGCTACAGATTTTGTGCTTGTGGAGTATCACGCTCACCACGTTGCGTATTTTGTAACTTGACCTACAGGAGTCGGAACGGGACGTGCAAGTACTCGATCTTCATCTACTCGTCGCGACGAGCACAGCGGTGATTTTTCTGGAATTTTCGGAGTTCATCTCGCAGGTGAAAATAGAGCTTTTTCTGGACTGGTTTTATGGACAGCGGCTATGTGTTAAATTGCGAGATTAATAGAGGACCGTTTTGGGTTTTTCGCAGTGTTCGTGGGAGAGACACTTGTACTTTGAGAGTTGTACTTTACTTTTACTTTCCACCTTCTGTCTGAGATGCTTTAGTTTTAGTTTAGCTCTTTTTTTATGCTCTTTTATTATATCTTCTATATCTGAGCAGGTTACCAGCGCTTCGTGTACACGGAAAATTCCGTGTGCACGACGGATCTATGGACGGGCCCGGGTTCTGGTTTACACCCGGGGCGTGACAGATTAGGTTGGTATCAGAGCTTAGGGATAGGTCAGTTGGGACTTAGGAAACCCTAGGCTTTTGGCATACCCTTGGATGATAGGGCGTGAGTGGCGTGACATTTTGCGAAAGTCGGCGATTTGTTTATTTGACTCTTCCAGTGAGTGAAGAAGGATTGGCATATCCTATTTCTGGTGAATAATTATGTTGGTTGCAAACAACATAAAGTTACATAAATAGGGAGATGTCTTTGACTTTCGCTAGATTGGATCGAGGGTGGTTTTGTTGCTGATGTGTGTTTTCTGGTGGCAGGATGTCGCCCCGTCGTCATTCTTCCACCTGGGGTACCCCCACACCTTCTGAGGAGCCTGAGCAGGCGGTGTCCGCCGAGTTGGGGGAACTGCGGGCCTTGGTGACCCACTTAGTGGTGAGGAGCTTTCGACAGGACCAGCGCCTGGAGCAGCTACTGGCGCAGAGGGAGGACTTGGCGGTTGGAGAGGGGGCCGGGGCTTCGGAGCAGCGTTTAGAGAGGAAACACCCAGCCCCGGATGTTGATGGACAGGCCAGTTCTTGGAGACCGCCACGACCTCTGTTTTATGGCCGTGGGCGTTCTGGATGACGAGGGCCTGGAGGGTCCCAGAGGCCGCCGCAGCAGCAGTCGCAGAGACAACCACGGTATCACGACCGGTGTATCTTTTGCGGGGGCCAACACTCCGCCGGTACTTGTGAGCAGAGGCGGGGTCGCTGTTACAAGTATGGACAGCTTGGGCACATTCGAGCTACGTGCCCCATGCGGACAGCTGCAGCACCCACTTCAGCATTTCTTCCTACTTCCCAGCTACAACCGGGAGCTCCACCGACAGATCTCCAGGCAGACCGAGCTTCACCTTCCCGCCCATCTGGTAAGAGACAGCCGTTGTCGAGCGGCCAGGATTGCTTAGCGCCGATGGAGGATTCTGCTATAGCTGACTGTGTGGTGGCAGGTATGATTTATTTCTGGCATTAGGATTCATACTTTATTTGATACCGGAGCATCGCATTCTTTTGTTAGTTGATCATTTGCATCATTACATGGGTTAGAAGTAGGACAGTTGCCACGTGCACTAGAGGTTCAGATTCCCAATTACACTTTGCACGTGGAGGAGTGTTGTTGGTCCTGCCCAGTGCAGATTGAGTCTTGGATTATGCCAGCGGACCTGATGGTCTTGAGACAGCTGCGGGACTTTGATGTGGTACTGGGGATGGATTGGCTTGCTCGGTATTTCGTGACTATTGATTGTGCCGCGAGGACGGTCACCTTTAGCGAGCCAGGCCAGGAGGTGTTTGTGTACCGGAGTTGCCAGAGTGCTTTCTTCGCCTCTATAGTTTCGACTTCTCGAGCGAGGTAGATGATCCGTAGTGGATGCTTAGCCTTTTTGGCTAGTGTGGTTGAGGAGCCTACGGCGGCTCCGGGACTCGGGAATATCCCTATTGTTCACGAGTTCCCGGATGTTTTTCCCCCGGAGTTGACTAATATGCCACCGGATAGGGAGATTGAGTTTTTGATTGACGTAGTTCCAGGAACTGCGCCAATCTCTAAGGCTCCTTACCGAATGGCACCGGCTGAGCTGCGAGAATTGAAGGCGCAGCTTCAGGACTTGATGGATAAGGGTTTTGTTAGACCCAGTGTATCGCCTTGGGGTGCGCCGGTGCTATTCGTGAAAAAGAAGGATGGTTCACTTCGGCTTTGTGTGGATTACCGAGAGTTGAATAAAGTGACCATCAAGAACAAGTACCCTTTGCCGCGCATTGATGACTTATTTGACCAGTTGTAAGGGTCTTGTGTCTTCTCGAGGATTGATCGGCAATCAGGTTACCACCAACTGAAGGTGAAGGCCGAGGATATCCCGAAGACGGCATTCAGGACACGATACGGGCATTATGCATTCACCGTCATGCCTTTTGGATTGACTAATGCCCCTGCCGCCTTTATGGATTTGATGAACCTAATTTTTCGACCGTACCTGGATTGGTTCGTGGTTGTGTTCATTGATGATATCCTTGTTTACTCCCGGAGCGACACTGATCATGAGGAGCACTTGAGGATTGTGCTGCAACTTCTACGAGAGAGGAAGTTGTATGCCAAGTTATCGAAGTGCGAGTTTTGGCTTCGGGAGGTCGTTTTCTTAGGCCATGTGATTTCCGCCGCAGGTGTGGCTGTGGACCCGGCGAAGATTGAGGCAGTCCAGGATTGGCCCCGACCGACGACCGTTTCTGAGGTGCGCAGCTTCATGGGCTTGGCTGGATACTACCGTCGGTTTGTGGAGGGCTTTGCGAAGCTCTCCACACCCCTCACTCGTTTGACGCGCAAGGGAATTAAATTTATCTGGAGTGAGGACTGTCAAAGAAGCTTCGAGGAATTGAAAGGCAGATTGATGTCAGCTCCTATCCTTTCCCTCACTGTTATGGGGAAAGGATATGTGATTTACAATGACGCATCGCACAGTGGACTTGGTTGCGTGCTGATGCCGAAGGGTAGGGTAATTGCTTATGCATCTTGACAGCTTAAAGATTATAAGAAGAATTACCCTACCCATGACTTAGAGCTTGCCGCCGTAGTTTTTGCATTGAAGTTGTGGCACCACTATCTTTATGGGGGGCACCGTGAGATTTATACCGACCACAAGAGACTGAAGTATCTGTTTACACAGAAAGAGTTGAATCTGAGGCAGCGCAGATGGTTGGAGCTGCTAAAGGATTATGACGTGGATATCCTTTATGACCCTGGCAAGGCCAACGTGGTTGCAGATGCCCTGAGTAGGAGAGCGGTGCAGAGCTTGTCTATGATGATTATTGACCAGGCGCCACTACTTGAGGAGATGAGGCGGCTCGAGTGTAGAGTACTGGATTTGTGTTGGGCACCTACTCCGCTTTTTGTGCATAGAAAAATTTGGAAATGCTTGGAACAGGTGTATTTTATGTTTACAGCGGGGTTCGGGAGGTTTCAGAGTGGTGCGGAAGTTTCCGGGGCAAAAAGTGAGTCGGCGGGCGGAAAATCGGAAGCTTGCTGCAGGGTTTTTGGGCTTTGGATGTTGAGTTCCGGAATAGGAGGCTGGGTTCCGGAACTAACACTTGAGTTCCGGAACCAACCTTGGTGTTCCGGAACTCAATGTGTAGGTTTTTATTATATTAAGGATCCACACGGATCTAAATAGGTACTATCAAACAACTAGAGGGGGGGGTGAATAGGTGTAATACATATAAAACCAATCTCAGTGCAAAATAAAAACCAATGCGGAAAATAAAAATAGCACACCGAGATATACGTGGAAACTCCAATCCAGGAGAAAAACCACGGGACCAACACGCAATAACAATCCACTAAGAATAGAAGAATAACAAGGTGATTACCGACTCCACGGACTCAACCCCTCCTTCAACTTCTTCGGACCTTGCGCTCCACCGATTGCACGTCCACTGCACACGTCCGAATCCACGAACGCCACTCGAATCCACGAGCACACGTTTCGAATCCACGAAACGCCTTCAACACATCGAATCCTCGATGCCACGTCGAATCCACGACGCAAATAGCCGATATAGAATATAGGCTTCGATGGTGATCCTTTGCTTAGATTATCATTGAAGAATCGTAGATGGAATCTCTAAGCAAAGACTAGATCAATTCGACAAAGGATAGATCTTGGAAGAACCGTCGAATTGACCTAAAAGAGGCGAAAGAGAAGAACGATAAAAACCAGCCTCTAGAGTTGCTCTCGAGTGTTTCTGAATTGATCGGTAAGTATCGAGAAACCCTAAGTGTCTATTTATAACCCTTGGAAAAAGATAAAAGTCGGTTTAGAGATTTTATCCCGAGAAGGCATTGTGTACCGGTACCAAATAACGTGTTCCGGTACGCAATGGTGCAAAACACAGATTTTTCTATTGTGTTCCGGTACGCGAGTCTGTGTTCCGGTACGCAATGCAAATTACAGAAAATTCTATGTCGGGTTTGAGGAACTCAAAGTGTGGTTCTGGTACTCAATGTAAAAACTGATTTTTCCAAGATAAGCTTTATCCAAAACAATCCTAGTACCGGAATCCAAACTTAAAATAGGTTGTAAGTTAAAACCAAGTTCCTAAAACCAAGTCTAAACCGGGTTTCAATCATTTCCAGATTCCAATGATTGTAAATGAACTTAAATCACCATGGTTTAATTAACCATACCTGAGTGTTATCTTGAGCTCATGTTGAATCTTCAATGAGTCTTCGAAAGCTGATTTGACAATTTGATCCCTTTAAGACTCCGACTCAAATTACGAAATATGCCAACACAAAAAGCCGTAACAATCTCCCCCTTTGGCAATTTCGTGACAAAACCCAAAAGTACATAAAGCCGCTCAAGTCACTCATCTTAAACCAAAAAATCGAAACTCAATGTTATCACCAAAACATTGATTTTCTTTGCGTGAAAGATCCAATAAATACAAATTACATTTGAACCAAACAGTCCTAGAACATACTCTATGACTTAGGACTTGGAGTCTTAAAGTGATGTAATTCCTACAAAACAAAACTCCAAACAAAATCAAACATTAGTCGTTAGAAATTGAAATCCTGCATTTGATTCGTCTTCCTTTTGGTTCTTTTATTTTTCCGGCTCTTTTGTTTTGTGGCTCTTGTTCTCAGTCTTTTCTTTATCTCTCCCTATCTTGAGCATCTCTGTTCTCCCCTTTATATGATACGTTATCTCCCCCTATCTTGAGCATCTCAGTTCTCCCCTTTATATGATACGTGCATTATCATCTCTGTTCTCCCCCTTTTTGTCACAAATTGTCAAACAGTTAAAATAGACAAAAAGAAACATACTAGAAGGATAAGTTCTTAGTTACATGCCCATAAGAGTTCTTGTTCATCACAACGTGAAAAGAAAATGAAAACCAAAAACAAGAAGGAAAAGAGATCACTCATCCTCATTCGAATCATCATCATCATCATGTGATGTTGGTCCATGCGATGTACTCGGTGCAGTTGCTCCAGTGACCACATCATCATGTTTACACCCAAGGATATCGAAGATTTTCTTTAAACCATCCTCAAGTTTCTTGAAGCCTTGCTCCATCCTTTGCTCCATCCTTTGCTTTAGTGAATGAACATCCCGATGCAAGGTTTGAAGAGTTACGACCTCATCTGGTTCAGGAGATTCTTGACGAGGTGGTGCACTCACTGTCGCTTCACTTGCATAAGCTTTTGTATGCCCAAATATCTTCAAAGTGCTAATCGACTTGGCTAAAGTGATTCCATCAATTGCCCCCAAGCCATAATCATATTTGGCACAAGAAGTGTCCACTCCGTGATCTTCCAGAATACGAGTAATCAAGATTGGATACGGTAGAAGGTCACGTTGCCTTGATCCCTCAATGACATGTACCATCTGCTGCCAAATAAGAAATGGAATGTTGATGTTGATTCCATTTGCACTCTCCGAGTGACCGAGGAAAAAGAGAAGTAGCAATCGATCCCATCGAATTCGTTTGGTCCCCAGTGTGGGCAATAAGTTGTAGCATACAATTAAGGACAAAATATGATACTCTGGTTTTAGGTCCTTTGATTCAACATATGATCTGTTCGTGTGCGTCCCTGACTTGCAAATAGAGTCCACAACAATATCCCAATGGGTGTCATGTCGGAAATCACCATCAGTGTAATAAAGACCAGTAGTGTCAACAGCTAATCCAAGATTTGCACCTATTACTGCTGGAGTAATGTCAAACTTGACGTCCTTAACTGTTGTTTCAATAATGAAAGCCCCTGTGTCATGGTCCTTTTGAAGTATGTTAGCTCTCATGTAGAACTCCCTGATGATCTCCACACAAAAACCTATCTTAGGTTGAACTCTGCCAAGTGGCCGAATATAACTTCGTTCCAAAAGCCTTGCAAAGTCTGGCACCTCACGGCATAGCTCATTAAAATTCACGTGTCGCTCTCCAATGCATGTGCGGTTTGCAAATCTGGCACGGCATTTTGCACTCACATGCGTTTCGCTTTCATCAACATTTGATCTCCGTTGAGAGCGCTCGCGTATTACCGGTCCACCGATACTTCTACGCGGAGGAGAATCTGCACCATTCTTTTTCCTTGGAGCCAAAGGTGCTTTCCCTTTCCTTGAACTGATTCCTCTTCATATTCTGAGGAATGTTCAGATTCTGAGCTAGTTGAATCCTCATTGCGTGATCGTTTGGTAGCCTTTTTCTTTCCAGAACCGCGACCACGTCCACTTCCAGTGGCCATCAAAATCACTAGTGCAAGAAGCCATGAAAACGCCATTTCCTACAAAGAACACAATGCACTATGATTTGATCTTATGGGAAGGCTTAAACATGTCTAAGAAACATTCTAATCATGTCACAGTTGATGATTCATCATTTAAAATTCATTTACATTAAAAGCCCTAATTCTCAATTTCTTCTATGCTAAGAACATATGTAAATGTTAGATTCAATCAAATAGGCAAGGAAACATGAATCTAATTACATAGAAAGCAACCATTTGTGTTCTAAACATGAAATATGGGTGATTTATGCAAGAGAATTCATTTGAAGTAAAAGTCTACTCAAAAATCCCTAAATAAGACATCAAAACCTAAAAACTAGGGTTTTGAAGCAAAAGAAAGCAAGATTAATGAAAAACTTACAAATCAAGCCACCAAATCTCTTGATCTTGAAAAGAAAAACCCTTAGAGATGTTTTAGAGAGAGAGAGGGAGGGTTTTGAAGTGGGAGAGATGAAATAAAACTTTGGAATTCCGGAATATAAAGAAACCCAGATCGCGTACCGGTACATGAAGTCGCGTACCGGTACGTAGTGCAAAAACTGAAAATCCTACGTTCGGGTTCCGGATTGAAAAACAGGGGGTGATCCGGATCCGCAATTTAGTTCCGGTACTAAAAATGGAGTACCGGTACGCAAGTGAAAAACCAGAAAAATTCACATTCGGGTTCCGGACTGGATTTTCTGATCCGGATTGGATTTTTCGGTACTAAGAAGCAGGTACCGGTACCACAGAGCCAAAGAGCAAAAATTTCTTGAAACAAATCCAAATTTTGAAATCTTTTCAAATACCGATTTGTATACCATCAAGAAATCCATTTAAGTGCTTTGAAAAACAATAAATTCACATAGATGTCATTCAATCCAATTAATTATAAAAATTAAAAAGATTTACTCCAAAATCATGAAAAATAAAGATAAATCATTATAAACGGTTTTTCATGTTATATTCATCAAACACAAGCCATCAAAAATAATCTTGAGATGCAAACTCTATCAAGATGTAACGGATTTACAAAGATGACTTACAGAGATTTCCAAATGACATTAATTTTGAATTCTACCCTTTCAAATTGAGATAAGCACTAAAATACCTAAGGGTGGCTCTTTGAGCATCTTTTTAACTATCCCACCTTATACCAACCAGGAGATTGTTCAAAATAAGAACTTTGAATTTAAATCTCCGAATCTTCAACTAAAAATTCTCATAAAATATTTTCCAAGCATCCATAACATGTGGTAGCTTCACACACAAACCGGACGACCGGGGTGGCAGCTCTTTCCTACATGTGGTGGTAGTTTTCACACTCCTTTCGGATGTAACTCTTTCCGCATCTTTTACAATTCATTTATTTACCCTTGTAAGGATGCAATCTCTTACGTGAAAGAATTAAATCCCAAATTTTAGTCTATCGGTTGTCTCACGTTTATCACAATGAATTCACACAACCGAGATAGATTAAGCATCTTAAGATCACACATGATTTCTAAAATTTGATGCTTATAACTATCAAAAACTCCTATAATGAAGTATCTTCAAGATTATGATTATGGAGTAAAGTTGATAATCCAAATAAAATTAATTTGGAGTGAATGAACGTGAAGCCCTTTTTATTCAATGCACTTGTTCAATAAAAACCCTTTTGTTCAAAACAAAGTATAAAAACGAAGAGCATTGAAAAACATGTAATGCAAAGATTAAAAAAAATATGAAGAGAAAACCAATCAAAGCATTACATACAGTCATAAGCTAATTAGAACTTAAGACAAGGAAAGATATCACCTTTCCGAATCCAAAAACGTCGAATTTTGGGTTGTCTTGATTCATTGTGGTCGGGAGTTGATAGCTTTGACTGTTGATCCACCTTAGGTCTTTGCCTCGCAGTGATCCACTTGAATGATTGATGTTGTGGCTCGGACCTTTGGTGGGTTGAGTGAACTCCTTTGACTTGATGAGTCTTTTGATTCCGTTGAGTTCGCTCCGTAGATGAAGTTGCCGAAGAATTCTTCTTTCTTTTTTTCGGGCACGACTTCATCAAGTGACCTTCAAGTCCACATTGGTGACAAGTTCTTCCTTTCAACTTAGTTGTGGAACTTGAAGCCTTCACAGTTTGGTTCTTTTTAAATCCCAAACCAACCTTGTTTGTTTGACCTAATCCGGACATACAATCAAATTTTTTGGAACCGGTTGAAAGCCTTTGTATGTCGGACTTAAGTTGATGAACTTGCTTGGTCAAGGCTTGGTTGGTGACATGAATTTTCTCAAACTGCTTTTCAAGAAAATCAATCTTGTTAATATGGGAATTAACGATCGTTTCCGATTGATTTATCTTTTCTTGGAGGATTTTATTATTATCCAATAAAAGCTCTCGTTCCTCCTCGAGATCATGAAGTTTGTTCTTTAAAGCATGATTCTCGTCTTGAATCTCAAGTCGTTGCTTCCTCAACTTCTTTATATGTTTGGCCATCTTCTTTGATTCCGTAAGAAGTTGTTGATATGCCTCAACGAGTTCTTCTTCGTCCGACTCCCCCTCACTTGATGACTCTCCGCTGGATGTTGATGTTTCATGCAAAATCAAAGGAATAGAGTCAGTGATTAAGGATGATAAACAAATATTAGAAGAGGGAATATGAGAGGCATGTAAGGCAACGACTTTTTCCTCTTTACTTGAGGTCGATTCATTAGAAGTAGAATCGTCCCAAGTTTTCGCTTGCAAAGCCTTCTTTATATATGATTTCGGAGAAGGACAATCCGTTGAAATATGGCCATAGCCTTTGCATCTATAACATTGGATTTCCCCTTCGAATTCATCTTTTTCTTTTTCTTTAGAAGGTTTTGCAATGCCTTTGAGTTTAGAGGATTTAGAACCCGATGATCCTTTAGATGGTTTCGAGGATGTAGATCCATCGGTTTGATTCTTCCAAAATTTCCGATGAAATTTCTTTACGATCCGCACCAATTGTTCTTCAAAATCGGCAAAAGAGATTTCATCGTCGGAACTTGATTCGCTATCTTCTTCCTTTGTTGATTTGAATGCAATACCTGTAAGCTTAGAAGAAGACTTGGAAGAAACTTGATTAGTAGGAAAAGTCATTTCATAAGTTTGCAAAGCACCTACTAATTCCTCTACTTTTATCTCATCCGGATGACTAACGGTTTCAATGGCGGTAACCTTTGCCCTAAACCGTTCCGGAAGAGTCCGAAGTATCTTTCTTACAATTTTCGACTCCGGGATCTTTTCTCCTAAATTAGCACAAGAATTGATTACATCTTGAAGTCTAGTGTAATAATCTGTAAATAATTCATGCTCTTCCATATGAATAGAGTCAAATTGACTTGCAAGCATCTGGAGCTTTTGAATTTTTACAAGATTAGTACCCTCATGTGTAATTTTGAGAATATCCCAAATTTCCTTCGAGGTTTCACACGCGGAAATTCGTGTAAACTCAGTCGAGGAAAGAGAATTAAATAAAGCGTTCATACCTTTCCCATTGTAAGAAGAACTTTCGAATTCCTCTTGGGACCATCTAGAGCGAGGGTTTGGGGTAGTAGAATTTTCTACTTCCTCAACAGGATGCACCCAACCGCATTCCACGGATTGCCATACCCGCTCATCAATTGCGATGAGAAAAGCTCTCATCCGCACTTTCCAATAAGCATAATTAGTCCCATCAAAAAGAGGAGGTCTATAAATATTACCACTTACACCCGACATGATAGATAAACCTAAAATCCGCTCCGATACCAATTGTAGGTTTTTATTATATTAAGGATCCACACGGATCTAAATAGGTACTATCAAACAACTAGAGGGGGGGTGAATAGGTGTAATACTTATAAAACCAATCTCAGTGCAAAATAAAAACCAATGCGGAAAATAAAAATAGCACACCGAGATATACGTGGAAACTCCAATCCAGGAGAAAAACCACGGGACCAACACGCAATAACAATCCACTAAGAATAGAAGAATAACAAGGTGATTACCGACTCCACGGACTCAACCCCTCCTTCAACTTCTTCGGACCTTGCGCTCCACCGATTGCACGTCCACTGCACACGTCCGAATCCACGAACGCCACTCGAATCCATGAGCACACGTTTCGAATCCACGAAACACCTTCAACACATCGAATCCTCGATGCCACGTCGAATCCACGACACAAATAGCCGATATAGAATATAGGCTTCGATGGTGATCCTTTGCTTAGATTATCATTGAATAACCGTAGATGGAATCTCTAAGCAAAGACTAGATCAATTCGACAAAGGATAGATCTTGGAAGAACCGTCGAATTGACCTAAAAGAGGCGAAAGAGAAGAACGATAAAAATCAGCCTCTAGGGTTGCTCTCGAGTGTTTCTGAATTGATCGGTAAGTATCGAGAAACCCTAAGTGTCTATTTATAACCCTTGGAAAAAGATAAAAGTCGGTTTAGAGATTTTATCCCGAGAAGGCATTGTGTACCGGTACCAAATAACGTGTTCCGGTACGCAATGGTGCAAAACACAGATTTTTCTATTGTGTTCCGGTACGCGAGTCTGTGTTCCGGTACGCAATGCAAATTACAGAAAATTCTGTGTCGGGTTTGAGGAACTCAAAGTGTGGTTCCGGTACTCAATGTAAAAATTGATTTTTCCAAGATAAGCTTTATCCAAAACAAACCTAGTACCGGAATCCAAACTTAAAATAGGTTGTAAGTTAAAACCAAGTTCCTAAAACCAAGTCTAAACCGGGTTTCAATCATTTCCAGATTCCAATGATTATAAATGAACTTAAATCACCATGGTTTAATTAACCATACCTGAGTGTTATCTTGAGCTCATGTTGAATCTTCAATGAGTCTTCGAAAGCTGATTTGACAATTTGATCCCTTTAAGACTCCGACTTAAATTACGAAATATGCCAACACAAAAAGCCGTAACACAATGTAGAGTACCAGTACCCAACTTGGGGTACCGGTACCCAGCAGTAGGGAATGGGCTAATTAAGGTGCTGACTGGATTTCTTGAGGGGCATTGAGGTAATTTCACTTCTCTTATGTGTTTGCCCTATACTTGGTCTATTTATACAAGCCTTCACCTGCTTCTTCTCCACGTTAACCTAAGGAAAGAAAGAAAGAAGAAAGCAAGGAAAAGAGAGTGAAGGAGAAGAAGGAAGGAAGAAGCTGAAGGTTGGGTTCCTGCTGCTTGGAGTGGAGCTGAGCCGCACGCGCATCGAGTTTCATTGGAGGTAAGTTGTCAGATATTTTAATTTGGGCTTGTGGATTTGTTATATGGTTTTGGAGTGTTGTATTGAGTTGTATTGGATTCTTTCTTCTCTCTTCCCTGCAAGTTGTTGAAAACAGCTTGTGCTGTTGGCTGCATGCTTTGGAGTTACTGCGCGGGGCCGAGCTTACATGCATGCATGCATGTGCGCATATTGTTCTAGCTCAGAGGGAGCCGAGGTGCGCAAGAGGCTTGTAGAGGATTCGAGCTTGCTGGTTGAGCTTCCGGGGATTTTCCGAGGTGCGCGGCAGTGCGCGCGCGGGCGCGGCACAGTTTCAGATTTTTTTTCGACTGATCGTGGTTTCGGCGCGACCCCGACTTCGGCTTTGCCTACGGAAAGCATCTTAGGTGGGTTGAAATTCTTCCAAATTGTATGGAATGCCTTATAATGCTTCTGTATGCATTTTGATCATGTCCAGTGTAGTATTTTTACTATTGGTAAATCTGATAGTTGCCTAGAAAATTCCATAAATTTCAGTAAAACCCCAGATTATTTTTAGTATACTCCTGGTACTGTAGGACACTAGTTTGCATGGTTAGAGAGCATTACTTTTGCACCAGGATCATTTTAAAAATCATAAAGCCGTTTTAAGGAAAAACCAACGTTTTAAAAGTGATTTATTTAAATTGTGAGATCGCCAGCGAGATGGCATGGTTCCAGGGTGCATGTGACCTCGTGCCTGGGGGCCGAGGGGTTTATATTTGACTTGTGGATGATTTTACTAGTGTCATGGGGGTTAGAGAGGGCTTATCAGATTGAGTCGGGAGGGTTCACCGACCTAGACATGAGTTGTGATGTTGGCATTCGAGTTTCCGATCTGTTTGATCGTGGATTAGAGCCTGTAGGCGCCGCTTTGTGACAGATGTAATACACTTAAGCTTGGTGGGGACGCTCCCCTCGAGTTACACTCCAGATGCGATTGAGATGATTGAGGTGGTCAGACTAGGACGCCCCACGTGGAGTGGGCAGGTGCGTTCCTAGTAGTCAGTAGGACGCCCCACGTGGAGTGGACAGGTGCGTTCCTAGACTATAGGCGCAGGCCTGACTGGACCCGATGTGCCAGTCATAGAGATTGGGTGATATGAGCGGGTGGTTGCATTATATGTTCTTAGATGGTTTTCCTTTGAGCATTGTACTTGAGGCATGTAGCAGTAGTTTATTTCCAGCTTGCATTTTATTTATCTACCTATCTATCTGTTGCCTCCAGTAGACTTAGTGGGCATACCGTGGACTTTGGTGACGGTACCCACTGAGAGCTACCTTCTGCAGTAGTTCTCACACCCGCTGTGGTGACAGGTTTTCCTGAGGCGGTTACTCCGGGATCAGCTCGTGCGGAGTCATCAGACCGAGGTAAGGGCGTGGCCGACTAGTTGCTTACCTGAGTCTGTTGAGTCAGAGGTAGAGTCACCCTGTATTTTTGGTTCCCACTTTTGTACTCTTGTTGGAGAGTGGACTATGTATTTTGGACTTTGGTTTTTTAGTGATTTCAGTTGTTCAGTTTTTACTTTCTTAGCGTAGTTTCTTATCAGCTCTGAATATATGTATAGCTATAGATCTTATTTGCAGGTTAGACGCTTTGTCTGTGCGGTAAGTCCCGTGCAGGCGGCGGATCTATTGGCGAGCCCGGGTCGCAGTTTCGACCGTGGGGCGTGACATCGAGCTAGAGGTTCTGTCCCCTGGGGTCTCTGCTAGACTGACGTTCTTAGTCGTGCAGCCCACTCTGCTGGACAGGATCAAAGAGAGATAGAGTGAGGACCCCCACTTGACTAAGATTAGAGATCAAATTTCGAGCGATCAGTCTGGGGACTTTATAGTCGATGCTTCGGGAGTACTGCGGTACAGGGACCGAGCGTGTGTGCCATTGGACTCTGAGATTAGAGAGCAGATATTGAGAGAGGCCCATTATACACCTTATACCCTTCACCCTGGTGGGACTAAGATGTATAAGGACCTCAAGGCACACTTCTGGTGGAATGGTATGAAGAGGGATATAGGGAGGTTTGTGGCTCAGTGTTTAACTTGCCAACAGATAAAAGCTGAGCACCGGGTGCCGGCTGGAAAGTTACAGAGTCTCCCAATTCCTGAGTGGAAATGGGATCACATCACAATGGATTTTGTAGTCGGATTACCGAGGGCCCAGGGAGGTGCAGATGCCATTTGGGTGGTTGTTGATCGACTCACTAAGTCCGCTCACTTTTTGCCGATGCAAACTACTTGGTCATTGGAGCGGCTGGCCCAGCTGTACTTGGTTGAGGTGGTGAGGTTACATGGAGTGCCCACCTCTATTGTATCAGATCGAGACCCGAGATTCGCTTCACGTTTTTGGAGGAGCTTACAGGCCACCTTGGAGACGCAGCTTAGATTCAGTACAGCTTTTCACCCACAGACGGATGGGCAGTTAGAGCGCACTATACAGATCCTTGAGGACATGCTCAGAGCTTGCATCTTGGACTTTGGCGGTGGATGGATCCGACACTTATCCCTGGCTGAGTTTGTGTACAACAATAGCTTTCAAGCGAGCATTCAGATGGCTCCGTTTGAAGCATTTTATGGACGCAGGTGTCGATCACCGCTTTACTGGAGTGATGTGGGGGAGAGGCAGACTTTAGGGCCAGAGATATTGCGTGAGGCAGAGGAGAAAGTCAGAGTGATCACGCAGCATCTTCAGACCGCCCAGAGCAGGCAGAGGAGTTATGCAGATGTACGGCGACGAGACATAGAGTTTCAGGTGGGAGATCACGTTTTTCTTAAGGTCTCGCCGTCCAAGGGGATAAGGAGGTTTGGCATTCGTGGGAAGCTCAGCCCCCGTTATATTGGACCTTTCGAGGTATTGGAGCATATCGGGCCAGTTGCCTGTAGGCTTGCACTTCCCCCCAGGATTGCCGGTGTACATGACGTGTTTCACGTCTCTACTATGAGGAGGTATGTCTTCGACCCGTCGCACGTCATCGACTTCATCCCACTGGAGATCAGTGAGGATTTGAGTTACGTGGAGCGCCTGCTGCAGATTCTGGATCGAGAGGTAAAAGAATTGCGCAGTCGGGCTATCCCTTATGTGAAGATCTTATGGAGCAACCATGGCGAGCGCGTTGCTACCTGGGAGCTGGAGTCGACGATGATGGACACGTACCCCTACCTGTTCGAGGCCCCGGCTTGAGATATGACTTTGTTTCGAGGACGAAACTTTTTTTTTATAGGGTAGATGTAGTGGTACAGGTTCCCATGCAGCTTTTCCCATGAATCCACTGTGTGAAACACCTATCAATGGTGTGTTGGGCGCATAATACATCAAAGAGATGCTTTGGATGGACCCAGTGTGATTCTGGATTTGTGTTGGGCATTCGGCTGCTTTGCCGAATTTTAGAAAAGGATTTGGGCCAAACAAAGGTCGGTTTTGGATTCAGCACGGAAAAATACTTGAAAACGGCTATTTGCTTGTACTTTTTTGAGTCCGGATGGCCAAAAATGGACTCCCGAAAGTTTACAGTGGTTTCTGGTGCATGGGGGGGACCGTAGACCGCCGGGATGCCACGTGGCGGCCTGTCATTGCCCGGTTTACAACGCGTGGTCCACAGAGCGGCGCGGGGTGGCGCATGGACCCGGCGGGGACACGTGGCGGCTGGCTATTGGTTGGCGCTCGGTGCGCGGTCCACGGAGTCCCCGTGCGGGTCCATGGACCTGGCGCGGGGGACACGTGGCATCGTGTCATTGGCGGGCTCACCGAGCGCAGTGCAGGGGCGCGGGAGGGGCGCCTCGGGGCACGTGCGTGGCAGGGAGGTCAGGCGGCGCCTGCCCGCACGTGCGACCCGTCACCGCGGGGGACACGTGGCGCCCCGCTATTCGCGGGCGCCACCTACCCCCGTTGACCGCCCGCGGACACGCGGCGGCACCCGGCTGGGCTTGCACCGCTGTCCCGTGTTCGGGACACGTGTCAAGCCCAGGAGAATCCGGGCGCTCCTCGCGGGGATCCTCTCAGCGGATTCAGGCGCCCGAATTCGGTCCAAGCGCCCGAATCCGGGGACCCGTTGGGCATTTTCTGTTTTGTCGAGTTGGGCCTATAAATAGGCCGTTTGAGCAGCATTTAAAGGTTTTCTAGCCGGATTTTCGCAGAGGGTCCTTTAGCAACTTTGTTCCCTACCTCGTGCTGCATCCTCTGGAGGTTTCCTGGGATTTTAGGTGGCACGTTGTTCGAGATCTTCAGCGTTTCGGCGCGTCGCAACGGTCCTTCACCGGCGACCCTTCTCATCGTGTTTCGGTGCACGGACTCCCCCGGGCTACTCCGACAGTCTTTTTGGACGATTCTTGCGCCGTTGGCTTCATGACAGGTAGGGCTATGACTTTCATATTTTTAGCTCCTGTTCATTTTGAGTTTTTCTTGGAGTTTCTGAGCCTTCTTGTGACCTCTTTTCTGCGGCGGAGTTTTTGGACAACACCAGAGTATTTCGGAGATTTCTCCGCGCTCGAGCATCGGATTGAGGCGTGCAAGTACTTGTTTCGCATCTACGCCTCGCAAGGAGCATCATCGTGATTTTTCTGGAATTTTCTGAGGCTTTCACGAAGGTAAAAATCCCACATTTTCTGGGCGGAGTGCTACAGATTTTGTGCTTGTGGAGTATCGCGCTCACCGCGTTGCGTATTTTGTAACTTGACCTATAGGGGTCGGAACAGGACGTGCGAGTACTCGATCTTCATCTACTCGTCACGACGAGCGCAGCGTGATTTTTCTGGAGTTTTGGGAGTTTATCTCGCAGGTGAAAATAGAGCTTTTTCTGGACTTGTTTTGTGGACAGCGGCTATGTGTTAAATTGCGAGATTAATAGAGTACTGTTTTGGCTTTTTCGCAGTGTTCGTGGTGAGCCGGGGTTTTAGTTGTGAGTGGGCGAGCGTGGATTCATGCTTCACATTCGAGGTGGGTAGTTGTTGTTGTTACGGAATTTAAGTTGGCGTATTTCGTGAATTCGGTTAAGTCTTGAAGATTGAAGGTAAAGAAGGTTGGATCATATAACTCAATCTCAAGAAAGAAGAATTCAAAAGGATCAAGTATGTTTAACTTAATATCTTTGGTGATCCGAATACTTCTTATAGTGTAGAAACACTTGGATGAACTTGTAATTGCATAAATATTAAAAACTGGACATGGGACATGTTCAGGATCCGGATCAGACTTTACAATCCGGATCCCGAAGGTTGTTCGTTCATACACCAGTTCAATCCGGATCGTAGCCTTCCTTGATCCGGATCCCGAACACTGGGTTTACCATTTTATTTGAGCGATCCGGATCAGGCTTTGCAATCCGGATCCCGAACGTTGATGTTTGGTGAACTGTATGAACGATCCGGATCAAGCACTTCGATCCGGATCCCGAACCTTCGTTTTTCTGGAAACTGTTTTTCTCGCTACTGCAATCCGGATCGCCGAACTCCGATCCGGATCGTCGTCATGTAAAAATTCCAGAAAAGGATAGTTTTTGATCCTTATCTTCTTCCAAGGGTTTCTAACCTATAAATAGACCCTATGATTCTTTTTCTAGGAAAATCCAGATAATCCAAAAGGAAGCCGCTAAACCTAAAAGCCGTCATCTTTTATACGGCCTAAGATCCACATATAGAGAAGAAAGGAAATCATAGATTCTATCTTATGTTTCTTCATCTATATTGATTGATTTGATTCTAGGTTTTCATACTCACATTTTGAGTAGAATCAAATCAATGAATACTTAGATGGTATTTCCGATCTATTTCTAATCTAAGTATTCGGCGGATCATCACCACCCAAAAACAACGATTTACCCCAAAATCGGCGCGTGGACTCGCGTGGCCTTGTGGATTCAAGGTGCTACCGCTCTCGTGGATTCGGAGCGAGGTACGTTCGTGGATTCGAAGCGTGCTACTGGGTGAAGACCGTGGATTCGGTCGGACGTCGTGGACTCGACGTTGGACGCCGTGGATTCGGCGTTGGACGCAAATCGTGGATTCGAGAAGCGTCGTGGAGCGAGCGGAGAAGATCAACTAGGAGCGTATGGAAAAGGTTGAGTCGTCTGTGAGTACGGTATATCACCTTGTACGTGTTTAATTCTAGTGGATTTCACCGTGTTATCGGTCCCGTGGTTTTTTACTCCGGTTTGGAGTTTTCCACGTAAAAATCTCTGCGTGTTATTTATTTTTCCGCATTGGGTTTTATATCGCAAAGATTTTTGAGTGTTTATTGTTTACACCTATTCACCCCCCTCTAGGTGTTTTTTCCCCTATTTAGATCCTATTATTCATAACCAAACAAGTGGTATCAGAGCGGGAATAGGGTTGTAAACAATGGTTGAAGGTGGAAACATCAACAGACCTCCGTTCTTCGATGGCACAAATTATGCGTACTGGAAAGTACGGATGAAAGCCTTTTTAATTTCCATCGACGAACGGGTGTGGCAATCAATTGAATTAGGATGGACTAATCCAACTGAAATTATTGGTGATGTTCGCACCATCAAACCTAGGTCGAAATGGACCAAGGAAGAGATTGATATATCCTCTTACAATGGCAAGGGAATTAATGCTTTATTTAATGCCTTATCACAAACAGAGTTCTCTCGCGTCTCGGCATGTGAGACTGCGAAAGAAATCTGGGATGTTCTTCAAGTTACGCATGAGGGAACTAACCTTGTGAAGATTCAGAAACTGCAAATGCTTACGAGCAAGTTTGACTCTATTTTCATGGCAGAAAATTAATCGTTCACAGACTATTACACACGATTGCAAGACATCGTAAACTCATGTGCTAACTTGGGAGAGAAGATTCCAGAATTTAAAATTGTAAGAAAAATATTAAGAACTCTTCCTGAAAGATTTCGTTCCAAGGTTACAGCCATTGAAACTATTAAACACCCGGACGAAATCCGTGTAGAAGAATTAGTTGGTTCTTTACAAACATATGAAATGACATTTCCTACTAACTATTCTTCGGAAAAGGCATCCTCTTCTAAGTCTTCAGGTTATGCGTTGAAAACAACAAAAGAAGAAGACGCGGATTCATCCTCCTCAGGTGATGACGAGAACCTATCTATGGAGGACTTTGAGAAGCAGCTCGCTCTCTTGACAAGGAAGTTTCGCCGAAATTTTCGAAGGGGTAATTCAAGCAAAACTCCATCCTTCGGAAAGTGGAAGAAAGGCAAGGGTTCTTCAAGTTACAAGTCAAGAAAGCAAGAGGGTTTTTCTAAGGATAAGAAAAGCACAGAAGGACAAGTCCAATGCTTCAAGTGCCGAGGATACGGCCATATCTCAACGGAATGTCCAAATAAGAATCCGTCCAAGAAGAAGGCGATGCAAGCCGTCACTTGGGATGACACCTCATCGTCAAATGAGTCATCGTCAAGTGATGAAGAAGACAACGCAACAGCGTTCCACGCGTCCACATCTTCACCCTTCATGTGCTTAATGGCAAGTACATCCGAGTCATTGTCCAACTCCACTGTTGAAAAGAATGCAACGGACAATGAATCGGATGATTCGGAAGGTGAAGATTTTGCTCTAGCCTATCACAGACTTTTGAGGGATTCAAAGAAACTGGCTAAGCAAAACAAGGGGTTGAGAGGGAGATTGCAGGATCTCGAAGAAGAAGTAAAAAGGGTAACTTCTCTCTCGACCGATCTTGAAGTGGAAAGGGATAATCTGATAAAAGCAAATTTTTCCCTTCAAGAGTCCAATGAGCAATTCGAGAAGAATTATATAGATATGGTGAACAAAGCGAATTACTTCTTGAAGCTCAACGGCGAGGCTCGACAGGAAAAATTGAAAATGACAGAGACCATTCTCCAACTCAAGGATGACTTACAGCGATTTTCATCAGGAAGGAGTAAGTTGGATAAGCTTCTTGGTCTTGGTCAATCAAACAAGTTCGGCCTCGGATACAATCGAACTAAAGACAATTTTAGTTCGGTTGGGACAGTTTTTGTGCTTCAGTCGGTATCTCCTCCTCCAACACCGGAATTCACGACAAGCAACGACAACAAGCCTATTTCACCCTCCTCAGAATCGTCAAGCACTAAGGTATGTTTTCGTTGTAATTTTGCAGGGCACATAAGGAGAAATTGCAAGATGGGAGCCAAACGGTCAACTCAAGCACATCTTGCAACGACTACCAAAAGGGTAATTCCTCGGAAATCAAATGCAAATTCTTTGAAGGAAAAGAGCCTCGGTAGTTCATCAAACAAGACGACGACGTCAAGGAAAAGCGACGGATCAAACAAGACGCTTTCACCAAAGGTATCAACCTCACAATCATTTCCGACGTACACCAAAACTCGAAAGGTTTGGGTACGCAAAGGTGAAGTTTTCCCTTGTCTTGTTACAAATATTTCCTTGCATGCATATGATAATTTGTCTTGGTATCTGGATAGCGGCTGTTCCCGTCACATGACCGGTGACAAAAACTGCTTTCAAAATTTTGAGAAAATCTCCGGAGGACTTGTGGTTTTCGGAGACGGTCAGTCTTCCAAAATTGTTGGAAAATGAACAGTAGCTATTCCAGATGGCCCGATTCTGAATAATGTGTTATTTGTTGATGGGCTTAAGACTAACCTCATTAGTATCAGTCAACTTTGTGACAATGGTTTTTCTGTTAATTTTTCATCTGTTGAATGCATTGTAACTGATAAGGATCATGTTTTCTTTTTAAAAGGGGTTAGATCTGAAAACAATTGTTATGTTGTTCCCAATAAAATTTCTGAAAATTGTAACTTAGCCTCTTTGAATAATGAAACACTTTGGCATGAAAGGCTAGGACACATAAATTTTAAGGAACTTGCTAGAATTTCGAACAAAGACGTGGTCAAGGGGGTTTCTAAACTTTCACTTAATCAAAACATTGTGTGTGGTGGTTGTCAAAAGGGAAAACAATCTAGGACTGCACACAAGAACTTGAATCACGTCGGTACCAAACGGCCCTTGAAATTATTGCATATGGATCTTATGGGGCCGACACGTCAACCATCCTTGGGAGGTAAATGGTATATTTTCTTATTGGTTGATGATTTCTCTCGGTATTCTTGGGTAGCATTTTTAAAAGAGAAAGCTTATACTTTTGATTCTTTTCACGAGATTTGCCTTCGTATTATGATTGAAAAGAATGAAAAGATCATTCGTGTTAGAAGTGATAGAGGTGGAGAATTCATAAATTCTAAATTCATTGATTTTTGCACTTCCAACGGCATTAAGCATGAATTCTCAGCACCCTATACACCTCAACAGAATGGTGTTGTCGAGCGCAAAAATCGGGTTGTTCAAGAGATGGCACGTGTTATGCTTCACAGCCGGAATTTACCGCTACATTTTTGGGCTGAAGCTGTGAACACTGCAATCTATGTTATTAATCGAGTTTATTTGCGCCCGGGAACGTTAAATACACCATATGAACTATGGTGTTGTAGAAAACCCAACATCAAATATTTTCGTATCTTCGGGAGTCGGTGTTACATTTTACGTGACCGCGAAAATCTTAGAAAGTTTGACTCTCGAAGTGACGAAGGGATTTTCTTGGGGTATTCTACAAATAGTAGAGCATATCGTGTGATGCCCCACTTCCCAGGGGGGTCACCCATCCTAGAACTACTCTAGCTCTAGCACGCTTAACTCTCATGTTCCTCTTGGATCTTGCTACCATCCAAAATGCTATAGCCGGGTTTGAGACTTTAGTCCTATTATATCATTTATATAGAGGACTAATCCAAATTCCGGGGGTGTCACATTCTTCCCCCCTTTAAGCCCTGACGTCCACATCAGGCTCAAGCACATTCACAAGCACCAGGCGATGTGAGACTCGTCTCGCTAGCCTTAGCCGACCTTGTGAGGAGCTGCACTCCACTCACAACGGTCATTAGCCGGGGAGCCTCGCTCTACCCGCTATATAACCCTGGCTCAGCCGAGACTCATCTCATATTTCCGGCTGGTGAATGTCTCTGATACCAACTGTGACGCCCCACTTCCTAGGGGGGTCACCCATCCTAGAACTACTCTAGCTCTAGCACGCTTAACTCTCATGTTCCTCTTGGATCTTGCTACCATCCAAAATGCTATAGCCGGGTTTGAGATTTTAGTCCTATTATATCATTTATATAGAGGACTAATCCAAATTCCGGGGGTGTCACATATCGGGTATTTAACTTGGAATCTAAAACGATCGTAGAATCTATAAATGTTAAAGTAGATGAAGCTTTCCACTTTGCATCTGATAAATCTACCCCTGATATCTCTCTTGATGATGATACTCCTGTAAGTGCATCTTCTCATGATAATACTTCCAATATTAATGATGCATCTAATGGTTCTTCAAGTTTATCTGATGTGCAGGAATCATCTCATGTACCTCCGAGTACTCCATTACATCAAACGTTACGCATCTCCAAGGATCATCCTGAATCAAACATCATTGGAGACCCACAAGAAGGAGTCAAAACTCAGAGACAGTTGGTTTGTGGATTCGCTTGTTACGTTTCCATGATCGAACCAAAGAATGTCGATGAAGCTCTTCAGGATGACTACTGGATTGAAGCAATGCAGGAAGAGCTCCATCAGTTTGAACGCAACAAAGTCTGGGAATTAACGACGCCTCCGAAGCAACACAATGTGATCGGTACTAAATGGATTTTCAAGAACAAGAAAAATGAGGATGGTACCATCATCAGGAACAAAGCACGTTTAGTTGCTCAAGGCTACTCTCAAATAGAAGGTATAGACTTTGATGAAACGTTCGCCCCTGTAGCTAGACTCGAGTCCATTCGTATCTTATTCGCTATTGCTTGTCACTTTAAAATAAAACTCTTTCAAATGGATGTTAAGAGCGCGTTTTTAAATAGGTTTTTAAATGAGGAAGTTTATGTGGCTCAACCGAAAGGTTTTGTAGACTGTAAACTACCTAACCATGTTTTTCGTTTGAAAAAGGCTCTTTACGGTTTAAAACAAGCACCGCGAGCGTGGTACGAAAGGTTGACAAAGCACCTTTTGGAGAAGGGCTATACTCGAGGGGGGGCAGACAGGACTCTCTTTGTGAAGCATTATCAAAATAACTTCATTGTTGCACAAATCTATGTCGATGACATTGTGTTTGGAGCAACAAAGGATAATGATGCTTCTAAATTCGCAAAAACCATGGAAAGCGAATTTGAGATGTCTTTGATGGGGGAACTGACATACTTTCTTGGATTGCAAGTGAAACAAAATGGTGAAGGCATCCATCTGTGTCAATCCAAGTATGCAAAGGAGTTGGTAAAGAAATTCGGATTAGAAGATTCTAAAGATTTTCCTACTCCTATGGGAACTAGCAATAAGGGATTAGGAAGTGAATCTCTTAGTGAGAATGTAGACGAGAAACTTTATCGCAGCATGATTGGAAGTCTACTTTACCTCACAGCTAGTCGCCCGGATATATCCTTTAGTGTTGGGATTTGCGCGAGATATCAATCAGCACCAAAGGAGGTTCACCTGAAAGCGGTGAAACGGATCATCCGGTACATCAAAGGAACCATTAATTTCGGAATTTGGTATCCTATGAGAACAAGTCTAGATATTATTGGATACTCAGATGCCGATTGGGCAGGATCTGTGGATGATCGGAAAAGTACGAGTGGTGCATGTTTTTATCTTGGCCATTGTCTTGTTGCATGGCATAGTAAAAAGCAAAACTGCATTGCACTCTCGACTGCCGAAGCGGAATACATCTCAGCGGGTAGTTGTTCAACTCAACTCATTTGGATGAAAAGCGTGTTGAGCGACTTCCGGATTTCAGCAACTTCGGTAACTGTTTTATGTGACAACACTAGTGCTATAAATATTTCAAAAAACCCTGTGTTGCACTCTAGAACAAAACACATTGAACTTAGATATCATTTTCTTAGAGAGCTAGTTGAATCAAATATTCTTCAAATTTCCTACATTTCAACTGAAGATCAATTAGCTGACTTGTTAACAAAACCTTTGGATCAAAAACGTTTTATTCATTTGCGTAAAGCAATTGGAATGCTTTCCTTGAAATAACCTCTTTTTGAAACTTTTGTTTAGGTTAGGTTTTGTTTTTGTGTTTTTGTTCATTATCTATGCTTAGACATAGAACATTAATTGAGCATTAGTTTTGATTGACTTTAACTGCATCCTTTTATATATTTAGAAATCTATTATGCTTTAGATGTCATAATATTTCATTTGATGCAATGATCATTTATGTCAATTAACTCATCTTTGTTTTGATCAAAGTCAATTTCTCTCTCGATGATCTCTTGGTATAGTTTTTATCTTATTTGACTGTTTAGTCGAGTATGAAATCGAGATCAATATTTGGCTGAATACTTTATATCTTAAATAATTGATAGCCAATTGAGGGGGAATCAAAGAAAAAGTATTATGCTCAAAAGATGTGGAAAGAGTTACATCCCAATGAGGAGTGTGAAAACTACCACCACATGGAGGAAAGAGCTACCACCTCGGTCGTCCGAGTACTGTGTGCAGCTACCACATGTATACCAAGCAAGGTTTTTCAAGTTTGATTAAATAAAATGCATGTTGAAATACTTGACTCTGTCAAAATTTCAAGGTTGGTATAAGGTGGGAATTTTAATGAAAGATGCTCAAAGAGCCACTCTCTTCAATAAATTGACTAGATATATTATCTAACTTATCTGGGATGTTAGACATCTATTGATCTTTGTATTTCATTTTCTTTACCGAATTGATGATTTGATAAAGGCATTACTTATAAGATCAAGTTAGATGTAATTGAAGTTGTTCAACTTTAAGGGATTTAATTTTTATAAATTTTCGTTTCATTTGTTGGATGTTATTGATAGATTTGGCATAATCTATTTCTTGTTGTATGAAACGATGATTTCCATTTAAAGTTGATACACAAAAGTGCTTACAATCTTTTTCTGGTTTTTCTAGAATTTCTCTGAAATTTTCTAAAGAAAAAGTTGGAGCCGATCCGGATTGGACCTGCCGATCCGGATCCCGAACGCAGATTTTCTTCTACGGGCAGACGATCCGGATTGGACTTGCCGATCCGGATCCCGAACGCAGATTTTCTCTGCGGGTAGCCGATCCGGATCGTAATCACGAACTGATCCGGATCGCGGCTAGGGTTTTATATAGAACAAAAGGGTTTTGATTTCTTTTACTCCAATCTTTTGTTCCAAAGTTTCCAGAGCTTCTCTCTGTAGAATTCATCCATCTTGGAAGCTTTCAAACTCAAGTTCTTAGATTCAAAGTAAGTTTTATTGATCAAAATCTCGGTTTTTCATAGTTTTTCATATTCTTCCTCAAAACGTGATGAAATTCTTGTATCTATTTCATTTGTGGATGGTTTTTGATCAAATTTCTTTTGAAATAAGAACTCTGGGTAGATTAGTTTTGATTATATGCTAGGTATTCTCAAGATAAACGAATTTTTGGCCTTCGATTTCAAAAATTTCGGTTTTAGGGCATATAATGGGAATTTTCGAAAATCATGCGATTGATCTATTTTTAAAATTCTTTTTGCAAAACTAATTTGATTCTTAGTCTCTCTACACGATAATGATTGTTTGGGTATAATTTTTCTAATTTTTGAAAATTAACAATTTTTTCGTGTTCTTGAGGTGTTGCTCACAGGATTTCTTTTCACAAGAAACCAATAGCAATGGTGATCACCTGGATCATTCTTCTTCTGGCTGCTATGGTACACACGAGAGACACTGTCAAGCCCAAGAGGGCTAAGAAAGCGAAGAAAACTAAAGATGATTCCGATACAGAATCTGAAACAGAATCAATCGATTGGGATGAGCTTCAAGTTGAAGCAACAACTGTTCCCACTGCTTCGAAGGGGAAAGCGCCTGCGGAAACATCGAAGGCTCCGCCTACTGTTGCTGAAAAGGGCAAAGCTCCAATGGAAGAAACTTCTGGGAAGACAAAAAGAAAAAGACTTGCTCGAAGGCTCGGACGAGCTCGAGGTATTGAAATAAATGAACCATGTCACGATGAAACAAAGAATATCCCTCAAACTGAAAATGAATCTGAAGACGAAGAAGATTGGGACACATTTCTTACTGAAGTACAACAAGGTATTGATGAAGAAAATAAGGTTTACCTAAAGAACAAGAAGCTACTGAAGTCTTCCTCAATACTTAAGCAGCAAGCAAGGAAAAAGAATGTGCCAAGCAATGAACCTCTTGACAATTCACATTCTCTGCCAAGAAGATCTCCTCGGAATGAAGGTCAGACTGCTCCGTCAGTCGTCACACAACGTTCTTCAACTTCTAGAAGAACTGACCAAAAGGCAAACTTAGAATCTACCATCAACCAAGAACAAGATAAAATGGCTCTAGAACTCAGAAAGATGTCCAAGGACATACATCAGATGAAACAAGAGTGTTCTACGATTTCGGGAATGCTTAAAGGAATTTTGAAAAAGCTGGGCTGCACGAGCTCTGAAGACTCTGCCTCAGATGATTGACTTGTGCTGATTTCTAATAATCTTCTGTTGTGCAGGTTTTTACGTTTTAGTTTTTAGTTTTTAGTTCTCAAACTTTTGGTACTTGAACTGTTAACTATTCTCTCCATTTTGGTAATTTTTGGCTAATTTTTGTGACAAAAAGGGGGAGAGAGAAGTGTAAACAATAATACAAATGTTTGTGAGAAACTTGAAACTATAAAGGTAAGTAGAACCTCAACTTTTGGTTTTCATTTGTGTTTGAATGCATGCCTCGACTAACTATTCGACTAACTATTTGGGCATGTAATATAACTAACAAGTTGATGCTCACTAACATGACATTTGGATTTTGATTGCATAGAAGATATGTTGGTGTTTTAACTATGATCAATTTACATATCTGAATGTATAAATGTCATGGTAAGTATAAATGAGTATAAACTTCATCTCTGTATGTGGTTTTTGAATGATATAAAATTCTTGAGGTATCTAACGATTTCTTTTGTCAAGAATGATTTCTTTTGCAGAGAGTACAGATGTCTAAGTCTAGAGTCTGTTTTAGGAGTTTAACTCATGTATTTTATTTTGGATCTCCATTGTAAATTTTTGTTGTATGGTGATAGCAACAAAAATATCTTTTTGAATTTTCTTGAGTGGATCTATGTTTTGTCACGAAACCGCCAAAGGGGGAGATTGTTACGGAATTTAAGTTGGCGTATTTCGTGAATTCGGTTAAGTCTTGAAGATTGAAGGTAAAGAAGGTTGGATCATATAACTCAATCTCAAGAAAGAAGAATTCAAAAGGATCAGGTATGTTTAACTTAATATCTTTGGTGATCCGAATACTTCTTATAGTGTAGAAACACTTGGATGAACTTGTAATTGCATAAATATCAAAAACTGGACATGGGACATGTTCAGGATCCGGATCAGACTTTGCAATCCGGATCCCGAAGGTTGTTCGTTCATACACCAGTTCAATCTGGATCGTAGCCTTCCTTGATCCGGATCCCGAACACTGGGTTTACCATTTTATTTGAGCGATCCGGATCAGGCTTTGCAATCCGGATCCCGAACGTTGATGTTTCGTGAACTGTATGAACGATCCGGATCAAGCACTTCGATCTGGATCCCGAACCTTCGTTTTTCTGGAAACTGTTTTTCTCGCTACTGCAATCCGGATCGCCGAACTCCGATCCGGATCGTCGTCATGTAAAAATTCCAGAAAAGGATAGTTTTTGATCCTTATCTTCTTCCAAGGGTTTCTAACCTATAAATAGACCCTATGATTCTTTTTCTAGGAAAATCCAGATAATCCAAAAGGAAGCCGCTAAACCTAAAAGCCGTCATCTTTTATACGGCCTAAGATCCACATATAGAGAAGAAAGGAAATCATAGATTCTATCTTATGTTTCTTCATCTATATTGATTGATTTGATTCTAGGTTTTCATACTCACATTTTGAGTAGAATCAAATCAATGAATACTTAGATGGTATTTCCGATCTATTTCTAATCTAAGTATTCGGCGGATCATCACCACCCAAAAACAACGATTTACCCCAAAATCGGCGCGTGGACTCGCGTGGCCTTGTGGATTCAAGGTGCTACCGCTCTCGTGGATTCGGAGCGAGGTACGTTCGTGGATTCGAAGCGTGCTACTGGGTGAAGACCGTGGATTCGATCGGACGTCGTGGACTCGACGTTGGACGCCGTGGATTCGGCGTTGGACGCAAATCGTGGATTCGAGAAGCGTCGTGGAGCGAGCGGAGAAGATCAACTAGGAGCGTATGGAAAAGGTTGAGTCGTCTGTGAGTACGGTATATCACCTTGTACGTGTTTAATTCTAGTGGATTTCACCGTGTTATCGGTCCCGTGGTTTTTTACTCCGGTTTGGAGTTTTCCACGTAAAAATCTCTGCGTGTTATTTATTTTTTCGCATTGGGTTTTATATCGCAAAGATTTTTGAGTGTTTATTGTTTACACCTATTCACCCCCCTCTAGGTATTTTTTCTCCTATTTAGATCCTATTATTCATAACCCAACAGTTGTGGACCTCATATTTGACATACTCACTAGGAATATTAGAGTTTCCCCGTGTAGGATTTATTGATTAATGCTTGGTTGGAATATGCATGCTTGTATGGATATATTGTTAGCTATGTTAGCACTTAACTTTGCATGTGAAATCGACTAATATATTGGGGACAAGATGATTCATCCTGTTAGTGGGTACTACTTGAGGATTTTATGGATATACATAGGTGGATAGCGATTATGACCGATGACTTACCCCTTGCGAGATTATTACTTGATAAACCTTCTTTATCTTTCTTGAGGATATTGCATGCTTATATTGAAAGTGATTTGTATCATGTTAGCATTTAACCTTCCTATGAGTTTGTTTACTAAATTTGGGTTATCATGTTCTAGTAGATGCAAGAACAATGATATCTGTCTTTCTTTTTTCATCATGAGGACACTTGCATGCTTGTATGGTCATCTAGATAGGCCACCTTTTTCTGCTACACTATCATGCTGGGATTTGACTTAGGAGAAACCATGATTACTTCTCTTCTCCTTTTTAGTTAGACATGTGGCACATGTTGCTCGGGTTCGAGCAGGGGTTCGGGATAGTGTAGCCGGGACATTGGGTCTGGGACAGGGTGGATTTGATAGTGGATTGGGGTATTGCGGTGACCGCGGACATTGGGCGGTTGACCGGATGTCGATTATTGGACTTGATTGGGGATTTGTGGGGTGTTGCGGCGACCGCGAACATTGGGCGGTTGACCGGATCTTTACTTGTGCATCTGTAACGACCCGGCCCACTAGCAATAATAACTCGTTGGGCCCAAACCACAGCCCAAAATGCTTAAGCCCAGTTATTATTACTAGTGTCCATGTCTCATATAAACCCAATCACAATTCCATCCACATCCGATGTGGGACTATTGGGGGCATCACAGACTCCCCCCGTTTAGGCCTGACGTCCTCGTCAGCCCAAACACACACACAGCAGCCCAAGATCACCAGGCGATGTGAGACTTATCTCGCTAGCCCGGTCATCTGGACCCAGGCTCAGCCGAGACTCATCACACACTTCCGGCTGGTTATTGGCTCTGATACCAAATGTAACGACCCGGCCCACTAGCAATAATAACTCGTTGGGCCCAAACCACAGCCCAAAATGCTTAAGCCCAGTTATTATTACTAGTGTCCATGTCTCATATAAACCCAATCACAATTCCATCCACATCCGATGTGGGACTATTGGGGGCATCACAGCATCAAATTGGGGATCGGAGTTTCTTTAGTGGACGGGTTTTCCCACTTGAGCATAGTCGTGATCCAATCCTGCTATATTATGATACTTGTGACTTATTACTTTACTCGTGTGGGTCGCTCCCCTCGAGTGCCACTCCGGAGTGTGCGACAGGCAGGCTTTGAGTCCTTGAGACTCCTTATTCCCATCGGTGCTATGCGTATACTAGCATACCCGATATGGTAGGCACAGCAGGCAGTACCAGTTTTACTGGTCCATCGATTGGGTTTATTCAGGCAGGCATTTAGATACCGATGCATACATTTAACTATTCTTATTGGCTTAGCATTTAGAGGCATATTAGTGGTAGCTTTTTCATCAGCAGTTATATTCATAGCATACCACCTCTTTTTCCTTTTCGCCTCTGGTAGACCTGGTGGGCATGTCAGAGTTTGAGGCTTAACCCACTAGGGGAGGCTACTGTTTTTATAGTAGTTCTCACTCCCATTGTCCTTTTTCCTTTTTCTCCCCTATTTTTGCAGAGTCCTCTGCGGGAGTAGCTACGCCGTCAGTGGCAGATCGAGGTAAGAGGATTGCGGATTATATAGACCATCTACCCCGACTGCGAGTGTAATTGTACGTTTGGGTGTAGCCTTATTTTCTCAAACAGTTGTATTTTATTTTGTGTCTGCCTTTAGCCTGCTGTTTGTTTTTATTTGATGAGTTGGGAGAGACACTTGTACTTTGAGAGTTGTACTTTACTTTTACTTTCCAGCTTCTGTCTGAGATGCTTTAGTTTTAGTTTAGCTCTGTTTTTATGCTCCTTTATTATATCTTCTATATCTGAGCAGGTTACCAGCGCTTCGTGTACACGGGAAATTCCGTGTGCACGTCGGATCTGTGGACGGGCCCGGATTCTGGTTTACACCCCGGGCGTGACATTTAGTCTGTTTGAAAATAAAATTTTTCAATCTAGCATTCTTTTCAAAATAATTCCTAATCTAACCTCATTTGAATGGATCAGAAAAGAGTAAGTAATTTAGTAATATTTATTTGAGTTTATGTGTTAATTAGGTGGGAGAAATTTTTTTTTCCCTCTCTCCTTTCCTCCTTTCCAAATAATTTAATAATATTATTATTATTTAATTAAAATATATTGATATTATTAAACATATGATAAAACTACCTATTCAATAAAAAAAATTAATATTACTGAAAATAAATATAATACAAAATAATATAATTGTACACTAGATATAAATAAATATAATAATAATAATAATAATAATAATAATAATAATAATAATAATAATAATAATAATAATAATAATAATAATAATAATAATAATAATAATAATAATAATAATAATAATATTACACACTTAATGTGTGACACCCCCAGAATTTGGATTAGTCCTATATATAAATGATATAATAGGACTAAATCTCTTAACCTGGCTATAGCATTTTGGATGGTAGCAAGATCCAAGAGGTTATGAGAGTTAAACCTGCTAGAGCTAGAGTAGTTCTAGGATGGGTGACCCCCTGGGAAGTGGGGCGTCACAGTTGGTATCAGAGCCATTCACCAGCCGGAAATGTGAGATGAGTCTCAGCTGAGCCAGGGTTATTGTGACGCCCCCAATAGTCCCTCATCGGATGTGGAAGGAATTGTGTTTGGGTTTATATGAGACATGGACACTAGTAATAATAACTGGGCTTAAGCATTTTGGGCTGTGGTTTGGGCCCAATAAGTTATTATTGCTAGTGGGCCGGGTCGTTATATTTGGTATCAGAGCCAATAACCAGCCGGAAGTGTGCGGTGAGTCTCGGCTGAGCCTGAGTCAAGATGACAGGGCTAGCGAGACGAGTCTCACATCGCCTGGTGATCTTGGGCTGCTGTGTGTGTGTTTGGGCTGACGAGGACGTCAGGCCTAAACGGGGGGAGTCTGTGACGCCCCCAATAGTCTCACATCAGATGTGGATGGAATTGTGTTTGGGTTTATATGAGACATGGACACTAGTAATAATAACTGGGCTTAAGTATTTTGGGCTGTGGTTTGGGCCTAACGAGTTATTATTGCTAGTGGGCCGAGTCGTTATAGTTATATAGCGGGTAGAGCGAGGCTCCCCGGCTAATGACCGTTGTGAGTGGAGTGCAGCTCCTCACAAGGTCGGCTAAGGCTAGCGAGACGAGTCTCACATCGCCTGGTGCTTGTGAGTGTGCTTGAGCCTGACGTGTACGTCAGGGCTTAAAGGGGGGAAGAATGTGACACCCCCAGAATTTGGATTAGTCCTATATATAAATGATATAATAGGACTAAATCTCTTAACCCGGCTATAGCATTTTGGATGGTAGCAAGATCCAAGAGGTTATGAGAGTTATGCGTGCTAGAGCTAGAGTAGTTCTAGGATGGGTGACCCCCTGGGAAGTGGGGCGTCACAGTATACCAACCTAACATGATGCAATAGTAAACATCCGGTCAACCGCCCAATGTCCGCGGTCACCGCAATAACCCACAACCTACAATCGGATAAAATAATCAAGATCCGGTCAACCGCCTACTGTCCGCGGTTGCCGCAATAACCCACGATCCAACATCAAGTACACCCTGTCTCTGACCCTAAGGTCCCGGCTACACTATCCCAAACCTCTGCTCGAACCCGAGCAATATGACTCAATAGTCTAAATGAGAAGGAGAAGGAAAGCAATCATGGTTTCTCCTAAGTCAAATCCCAATATGATAGTGTAGCAATAAAATAGTGGCCTATCTAGATGTCCAAACAAGCATGCAAAAGTCCTCATGCAATGTGAACGGGAGAATATCAAATAACAGTTCTACATGTGTAACAAATAATAAATCCACATAATTATAACAATCATGCTAAAATCATCAGTCAACTACACATATATATGATCCCTGTCCACCGTGCACCGGCGGCCCACTCCGTGGACCGGGAAGCGTGCGCCGGCCCAATAAGAGACCGCCACGTGGCAGGTGCGGGTTGGCCCGGTGCAGCGCGCGCGGCGCATGGACTGCGTGCGGGCAGCGCGGGCAGGCCGGGCAGGCGGGGGCTGTGGCGCGGTGCACGGTGGACCGGGGCGCGCCACGTGGCGGCCCCGGGTTGGACGGCGCAGGTGCGTGCGGTGCACCCGCGGGCGCGCTCCTGCGGCCGTACGCGCACGCGGGAGCAGACGCGCAGCAGCGCGTGCCGGCTGGCGTGTCGGGCGGGAAAGCGCCGCCACGTGGCGCAACGCCAGTGGCTGGTGCCACCCACCCCGCCGCCCCGCAAGGGGACGCGTGGCCGCGCCCGGTTCGCCGGGCGCGCTGTTCCCTGTGCGGGGGACACGCGTCGCACCCCGGGGCGGGTTGGACGGTCGCGCGGTCCGGCCGGATCGGCTGTGCGGGTGTGGACCTTGGGCCGGGCCTTGGGCCGGGCTACTGTGTGGGCCCGGTTTCGGGGCCCGAAAGATTCGGGCGCCCGAAACCGGGGACACAGCCGTCATTTCTTCAAATGATTTTTGGGCCTATAAAAGCACCCCACCTCTCCCTCTTCTTTTTCTTTTTCCGAAGTTTAGAGAGGGAATGAGAGGGAGAAACCTTTAGCGAAGTTGTTCCTCACATTATTTTGCTTCTTGTGGTGGATTTCCAGAATTTTTTGAAGCTCGACAACGGTGATCCGGATTTTACAGTTCGCCTCGGTTTTCTCCCCATTTCGGCCCATTACCGTCACAGTTCAGTCGGAAATTCGCTGTGAGCAAACCAGGAGGAGTTTTTGGACGATTTCTTCGACAGCATGTTCCTAAGAGGTAAGGCTTCGATTTTTGTGTTGATCTCTTCACTCCATTTCGCACTTTTGGCACGGTTCCCGAGGCATTTTTGACCCCTATTTTTTTGTGTTGGATTCTGGACAGCACCGGCTTGTCGATTTTATATCTCAGCCTAGGAGCATCGGATCAAGGCGTTTAAGGACTCGATTTTGATCTACTCGTCGCGAGGAACACTGTGGTAATTTTTCTGGGATTTTTGGAAATTGTTTCGAAGGTGATAATTAAGCTTTTCTTGGACAGGTTGCTATAGGAATTTTGATTGGAAGGTTTTGAGTATGCAGCGGTGTTTTATTTTTATCTTGGCCTACAATTATCGGATCTGGGCGTATAAACAGTCGTTTTGGGGCTACTCTTCGCGAGGGACGCGACCGTGAATTTTCTGGATTTTTTTAAGGACTGAACAGAGGTGATATTTAGCCATTTTTGGGGCTGATTTTGGGCAGTAGGTATTTGTGCAGTTTTGGGATTAATTGTGCGCATTGTTCTGTGCAGTGGGACACAGTTTTTGGTGGATTGCTGTGTTAGAGGGCTGCGGCCAGCAAGGAGGTTTCTTTTGGTGTTGTGCACGCTTTTCGAGGTGGGTGGTTATTGCATGCCTCAACATCTGATTTACTCACTAAGTTTATTAGAGAACCCCACTATTGAACATATTGATTGAGTATCATGCATGATTGACTAATATAAATGTGAGCCTATCATCTGAGATTAATTTTGTGGATATAGCATGTTGGGGATACTATTGGGATAATATAGCTGTTGGAACATGATCATTGGAATAATTTAGTAGTGATAGTTAACATGCCGTATTAGCACATAAATCTTATGGAAATTGGTTAAAAGGACTAATTATCGGGACATGATGACATATCCATGTGCGGGTTTCACTTTGGATTTTATCTTACAGCATTTTATTTCCGCTCTGATATTTGCGTAGCTATAGTACTATCTTTTGCAGGTTAGACGCTTCGCCTATACTCGACTTTGCATAGGTGGCGGATCTGTTGGCGAGCCCGGGTCGCAGTTTCGACCCCGGGGCGTGACAGATTAGGTTGGTAGAGCGAGGCTCCCCGGCTAATGACCGTTGTGAGTGGAGTGCAGCTCCTCACAAGGTCGGCTAAGGCTAGCGAGACGAGTCTCACATCGCCTGGTGCTTGTGAGTGTGCTTGAGCCTGACGTGAACGTCAGGGCTTAAAGGGGGGAAGAATGTGACACCCCCAGAATTTGGATTAGTCCTATATATAAATGATATAATAGGACTAAATCTCTTAACCCGACTATAGTATTTTGGATGGTAGCAAGATCCAAGAGGTTATGAGAGTTAAGCATGCTAGAGCTAGAGTAGTTCTAGGATGGGTGACCCCCTGGGAAGTGGGGCGTCACATAATGTGATTAAATATCTAGGGTAAATTGCATACGGCTCTCCGAAAACATATCGAATAGCAGATATATTCCTACAAAGTTCAACTTTTCATATTTAGCCATTCAAAAGTCCTAAGTTATTCATATATATCCCTCCGGTTTATTACCATTAGTTCATTATTTATTTTTTAATAGACTATATGTGAAATGACAGTTTTGCCCTTTCAAAAATATCCCTCCAAAAGTCTCAACTGTTAAAATAATACAAAAATGTTTGGATGGATAAAAAGGTAAATTTATCTCACTAATTAACTAAGATTAAGAATTTAACCTGTGGTTAACTAGATTTTTCTAACAGAGATAGACGGTAGGAATATATATGAATAACGTTGGATTTTTGAAGGGATAAATATGAAAAGTTGAACTTTGTAGGAATATATATATTATTCGATATATTTACAGAGAGCCGTATACAATTAACCCTTCTTAAAAAAAAGGTACATAAGGCATTGTTCTATAGTTGAGGGTATCTAAATTATTAATCTAATATTTTTACTAATCTAATTATTTTATTAACTAATTATGTAACTATTAAATAATCAACTAATTAATTTATTAAATTATTTATAATTAATTGAATTATTTATTAATAATACTCATTATTATTAATTATTTTATCAATTAATATTCAGAATTATCTGACATTAGTTAATTAAATAAATTAAATTATTATTTAATTAATATTTTATATTAATTATTTAGATAAAATATTATTATTTTAAAACTATAATTAGTTTTAGTTTTACTATTCTAATTTAACTATCAAAACATAAATTTTTTTATTTTTAGAAATAACTCAATTTTTATTCCGCGTAAATTTGATATTATTTATACTTATTTCTAAATTTATATATTTTTTTTTTGTCTCTACCTATAATTTCACAAAAAATAATAATAATAATAATTCAAGGACATTTTCGTCATCTAACGCCAAAAAAACATTTCAAAAGGACGAAACATCGGGCCCACCAACCGTTCGATCTCCAGATCTAACGGCATCCGACCATCTACAAAACAAATGGGGGAACACTTGTGAGCCGTCCGATCCCACTCCTGCTCTCCTCACTCCTCTTTATATATAGGCTCAAAGGCACTCCCCGCACTCCCTCTGGTCCCCATTTTCGCCGCTCAATCTCCGTCGCCGTCGTTGTGGAAAATCAAATCACCAAATTCGTCGGTAACACATTTTTATCTAATCCCTGCGCCCAATTTTACCTGTTTTTCGTGATTTTTTAATTATTTTCTTGTAATTTTTCCGATTTTTAATTACTAATAACCATTGATCTAATCCTCCTATGCTTATAACTTTGAGATCTTATTACAACTTGAGGTTTCTTTTACTGTAAATGTTTGATCAATTATTTTTCTGAACTGTTTTGTGCCCTGAATCAATTATTTTCCTATTTTTTGATCATTTTCTTGTAAAATTATTAGATTTCTAATTTCTAAACCTTTGATCTAGTCCCCGTACATTCATATTTTTGAATTCTTATTGCAATTTTTTTTTTTTTCTAGCGTAAATTCTTCAAATTTGTTGCTGAATCGATTTGTTCTCTAAACCTTGTTTGATCGTAGATCTGGCCCCAAATCGACCTTATATGTAGCTAAAATTCCAGATCTAAGCCTCTGAGACCTGTAAATCTAAGGTTCTTGCAATGCCCGTGTTATTTTTGTTCAGTTCATCTTATTTCTGTGTAAATCTTATCTGATCCGTGCTCTGATCCATTTTCTTATAGATGAGAAGTGGGTTGGGACGAAATTATTCCATACTCCCGGTGCATATTTGTATTTTGAACACCGTAGTAATTAATCCCTGTTGATGAAATTTAAACAGTATAATATTTCGTATATAGAATTTTTTATATGGTCTAAATTATATCTGTTAAATTATATTTTAATTTTAAATTTAAAAATAAATTTGGTGCATGTTCACTCCTTGTAGACCAGGTGTATGTAAGTTTTTTGAGTGAGATATGTGTCGCCTTCTCCGATAAAGAAAAAGAAAGAACACCGAAGAAGCCCACAAAACCCTAATAAAAATCCTCTCCCTGCGCGGCCGCTCCTCTTCAATCGATTCTTCGTCCTCTTCCTCTTCTCGATTCTCTAAGCAGGTAAGCACTTTAATTTTCGATCTTATGCTTTTCTTTTGTCTTTTTTTTTTTTTTTTTTTTTTTTTTTTTTTTTCCTTTTTCTTTTCTATATTTCTTGATCTGATCTTTTTTGTAACTTTTTGTCCTTTTTTTTGTTTTTGTTAGACGCTTTTAGAAACTTTTGGGTGGTTCATGTGGTGTTTTTCTCTGTGATCCGGAGGAAAACAAATTTGTTTTTTTGGTTATTTTTGTTTTTGTTTGTTTGCTTGTTTTTTTTTTTTTTTTGTAGATATACTTACTTATCTCAGTGCACCTGAATCAAGGTTAAGAGTATCATTTTATAGAAAAAAAAATGTCATTTGTTATTATATATATATATATATATATTTGCCGCTAAGGATGGAATTACCATGTATGAGAAAGTGCAGGGATTAAGTTGATGAACTTTTAACTGTAGATATTTTGTAAGAAGGTATGTTAATGGTTTTCGAGAGGCCTATTTGCAAAAAAAAAAAAAAAAAAAAAAAAAAAAAGGCATACCTATGGAATAGTAAATTAGTAAAATAAGGATTTTTTTTTAAAATAATCCTGAAAATTTTTAAAATTAGCAAAATGACCATTTGAAATTTTTTTTTGCAAAACTAATCCTGCTTTTGCCAGTAGGGCGCCACTCAGGCGAGATCATCTGAAGGCTTTAGCGCCTTCACAAAAATCCTGTGATGGCGCTGAATCATTCAGCGCCTTCTGCACATATGCTGAAGGCGCTGATTCATTCAGCGCCTTCTGCATATATGTTGAAGGCGTTGAGGATTTAGCCAATTTTTGCGAAAATTGGCTAAGTCCTCAGATATAAGTGCTAAAGGCGCTGAACCATTCAGCGCCTTTAACATTGATGTTAAAGGCGCTGAATGGTTCAGCGCCTTTAACCATAGTAAGACAAGATTTTTTTTTTTACTTCAAAAAATAAAATTTGTACAACAAGTTTCATAACAGAATGAAAAAGTATAACAAGTTTCACAACATCTAGATATTGAGCTAAAACATTCAGAAATTATGTGAAATAATTTCACAACATTCAGATATAACAGTTGAGTAACAACAAAAAAATATAATCACGGAAATGTTAATAATACACCCTCAAACTCAAAATTGAGCTAAAACTCAATTTTGAGCTTGTCCTCTCCCTCGACCTCCTCGGCCACGCCTGCGTCCACGCCCTCGCGGACGCCCACGCCCACGCCCACGAGGAACAGCAAGCTCGATAATCGGCATATCATCAAGATGCTCGAGCGCTGCCAACTGATCGAGCTCCACGATAATACCACCCTCATCATGCTCAGCAATATGCTGGATCTCCTGTGGCCATGATGACGAGGGACGACGACGTGAATATGTCGATGCAAAAGATGTCCGTGATACAGGTGGCGGGAGCGACTCTGACGTCGAGGGAAATGTCGTAGGGGCCTGAATAGGAGGAGATGAAGATCGTGGCACCTGAAATGGCGTAAATAGTTAGTTAATTTGAATTTGAAGACTTAATTTGAAATTTCTGGTGATATAAAGGTACCTGATGACTCAAGGATGATGCGTGAGCATAATCTTCTCGTCTCTCAGAAACTCTGACAGTAGGTACCGACGGTACATTTTGCAGTACCATATGAATATGCTCACGCATATCTGTCAGAGTCCCGAATATCCTCGTAGGCGACGGACGATCATGCAATAACTGGCCTATAGTAGTATCTATCTGTCGTAGTGTGTCGGCCTGTATTTCAATTTACAAATTAAATTTATATTAAATATACAAAACATGTTAAATTTATATATATAAATTATTATACCATTGCCCTCTCGATATGCCCACGGGGATGAAAAGTCAGCGAAGGACGCTGTAGTGGACGATATATCCATCTCCTCGTAATCGTCCAGTACCATTGCATGTATATGGATGCCGCATGCAGTGGGTCCTCACCAGCAGCCGGGAGCTGATCAACAATGTGATCTAGCCTCTCAGACCACCTCTCAATGTGTACAGCGTGAAATGCAATCCAATCCTCATCCGGACACCCACGTGATGTCACGCGTCGGATGGACTCCACATTAAGAGGTATATGCTGGAGAAGACCGAATTGCCGCAGGACTCTGTTTGGTACATGCATCTCTACAATGTGATAGCAGATGATGACTGTCCTTGAACGCCAGACTTGCGAGCCCTGTACACAGAAGTCTGGTAATGCAGCTAAAATCTCATATGTGTACGGCATCCATATAACCTGTTAATGACACAAAATGATCAGTTAGTATAAAAAATATTTAGAAAAAAAAAAATTTAAAGTATTGATTAAAACATCTACATACCTGCGTATCTCTCTGCTGATCCAACTCATCTCTATAAAACTCAATGTCAGCGGTCCTGACATTGGCTCTGAATCGTAGTCCTCCAGCATTTGCCCATCTAGATTGTAAAATATATATATTAGTTGCAATTACATTTGAAATACAAAAATTTACTATATTAAATAAATATCTTACCGGCAATCCAGAGGGAGATCTACAATGTCGGGTAGCGCTAGGACGTCGGTAGGTCGGCCGATATGAATATGCTCCCAAGCCCAAATCTATATATTAACACAAACGACTTAATATAATAAATAAAATATTAAATACCAATATTAACATAATAATGAAATCAAAATATTAGATATTATATCTGCAATAGCGTCCCAAACAACAACACTTGGCCTTCTCGTATAGTGAGGCAAGTTCTAGCGCTCGATACATATATGCTAAGGCAGTTGCACCGCATGCATAAGCCCCGCAGAGATCAAAATCAGCCAAAAATGATAGCCACTTTAGGTGAACTCTGTGTCTACTGGGGTTGGAAAACAAACTACACCCGTTTTGATATAACATATATGCACGGGCTGTAGCTGCCACTACTTCTGCAGGGGCATCTAGAGGTATATGGCCGTACTGATGATATAGCCACGTTAGGCTTATCTGCGACCTGCTTATTTCGTCGGGCACTGCTCTCAACAATGCCTCGTATATCGGCACCCATTCTTGAAGTGAAGTTTCCGTCACTGGTGGACCGTCGACACGGAGACCTGAAATAACCCCCACATCTTGGAGTGTGATGGTCATCTCACCATGGCGAAAGTGGAACGTATGGGTCTCCGGTCTCCACCTCTCGGCAAGGGCGGCTAGTAAATCCTGATCCAGCTGCACGCGTCTCAGGCGTGCTACCCCGTAAAATCCAGACTATTGGAGTAGATCTAGTACAGATGGATAGTCAAGCTCCCACCGGTTGAGCTTGCGCCCATGCTCTGAGAACTCCACAGTACTATACCCCTGTAATGCCAAAACAAATATAGTTAGCTTTTACACCAATTCAGCTTATTTGTATTACAATAAAATATCAAATGAAATTTTATAGCTCTTACCTCAGTCCTGATAAATGCTGACCTATAGAGATACTGCTCTGATAGGACCGACGGATCAACTGGCCCCGCGTCCTCGTGATCTGTCATCTGTAATATATAATCTACATATTAGTAACATAATAGCTAAAAAAGGGTAGATATTAAGACAAAATAAAATTGTGGAAGTCATACGCTGACGTCCTTGTTGCACACTTTGTACATTTTGTGGACAAGTGCTCCTATAATGGCCTGCTTGTTTACAAATGGAGCATGCTCCTCGTCGGCCACCCCCCTTGTCCATTATATTACGAATACGTGTAGATCGTGGACGACCTTTCTTCCTTCGTATAGGAGGCGGTACAATCGGGGGACCTTGGGGTCGTGGCCAGTGCCGTCTATCAGGAACATGATGAAAATGTGGTGCGTACGTCGCACGATAGTAGTCCGTACTATACCAGACTGAACAAAAAATATGATAGTCTAATCTTATATGTGATGTACTACAAACTGCTAAGATATGCGAGCAAGGTATTCCCGTTAGATGAAATTCACCACATGAACATTCTGCATTTGTTCCATTCACCATCACTTTGAAGGCGAAATCTCCAGCACTGACATCAAATTCTATTAGTCCAAATCGTACAACCTGATGTCCCCGCGCCGTATCTATACTTTCGGTAATTATTCTTTTGATTTTAGGGGTTAGCGCGTCCGTCATACTTTCACCGTGAGCACGGCGATCAAAAAAATACTTATTAAGCTTATAAAATATAGCCGCAACAAAAGCCGTGATAGGCAAACCACGACTGCCCTTAAGTACCCCATTTAACGATTCAGAAAGATTCGTAGTCGTCAATCCAAACCGACGGCCTTCATCAAATGTCTTTGCCCAGTACTCTTTATATCTATCAAGATCATGGACCCACTGCCAAGCATCGTGATCCAACGCATCTAATTCTTCCTTCAACTGATTATATTCTGTCGGTGTCGAAGCAATTCCGATCTGTCAAAATTTATCTAATAAAGTTTTATTTTTGAAGCGCTTTTTCATATTTGCTTTCATGTGTCGAAGACACCAACGATGCGAGTGATCCTGTGCTGGAGGATAGATAGTAACCACTATTTCCCTCAATCTAGGAAATCGATCAGATATAAAACAAATGGTTCTATCGCGGGCAACATACTGACGCATGTTTTGCATAAACCATCGCCAACTCCTGCCATTTTTCCCCTCACAAATTACAAATGCCAAAGGATATAGTTCATTATTTGCATCTACAACCGTCGCTATCAAAGCATGACGTTCGTATTTGCCGTACATATGTGTGGCATCAATACTCACTACTGGCCGACATTGTGCGAATCCACGAATTGAAGGTCCAAATGACAAAAAAATACGACCAAAGCGACAAATTCCATCAGCGCGCCACCTATGATCCAGACGCCATAAAGTACACATGTGGTCGTAGGTGGTACACATGTGGTCGTTGGTGGCACACTACTTACCGAGCAAGGTACAACACTTTCAATAGGCAAATACTCACTTTCTCTGCAGTATATATAATGATTAAATCCACTTAAAAAAGATTACAAATTACCAATTTATTATGTTATTTTACTAACTTTGTCATTCTTACACCACCTTCGCTTGGAAGATTTTGATCACCCATTACATTGGCGGAAGGACCCATATCAATATAATTATGGAGCATTCTCGTGTAATAACCTTGCGGTTCAAAATTCTCCGACGGGTGTAGCTCTTTCTCAATGTATACCGACACCGCCATACAACCAAAATTTTCAACCAATCCAATCATTCCCTCAAATGATTCATCATCTACTATTTCGTGAGCTACATATTCATTACCGACAGTGGGGCAACGAATAGTGAATTTTAAATGAAATTATTCTCTTCTACAATTTGTTAAACGATACATTCTCGTCTCGAAACTAGTATATGTAGAATCAGAACGTATCACGATTAATTTTTTTCGACCGCCGATATATTTTGGATCATTCTTATCGATAACTAACTGTCCATCCTAATAAATACTTAGTGACATGCGACGATCAGCCATTTTAACTACAAAAAAAATTAAGCACTTCAAAATACTAATTTGAACTTCACAGTAAGAGAGCGACAGTGAAACCTCTCACTGTGAGATCTCGCAAGGTAATGCTAAGGGCGAAAGAGAGCGATCTCGCGAGGACACAGTAAAATCTCTCTCACAGTGAGAGATCCCTCACTGTGAGACAGTGAGACTCACAGTGAGGGATCTCTCACTTTGAGAGAACTCTCACAGTGAGGTTCTCTCACAGTGAGAGAGCTCTCTCATTGTGAGAGATCCCTCTCGCAGTGAGGGATCCCTCACAGTGAGGGGATCGCTCACTGTGAGCTATCTCACAGTGAGCGATCTCACTGTGAGAGGGAGAGAGAGAGAGAGGGAGAGATGGAGAGAGAGGGAGATAGGCTCACAGTGAGAGATCTAGAGAGCGAGAGAGACGACGCCGGCGACGGCGACAATGGGCTTCCTCTCGGCGATGGTGACGGCGACAATCTGCTCATGCTTCGACACTGTGCGGGAGAGGGGGAGAGAAGAGAGAACTCTGCAGGATTGAAGAGAGAAAGTGAGGGCACTGTAGCCCGCGCGGGGGGTTTTAGTGGAGAAGAAGGCGCTAAATGGTTCAACGCCTTTAGCACTTATATCTAAGGACTTAGCCAATTTTCGCGAAAATTGGCTAAGTCCTCAGCGCTTTTAGCATATATGCTGAATGCGCTGATTCAGCGCCTTCAACATATGTGCAGAAGCCGCTGAATCATTCAGCGCCTTCACAGGGTTTTTGTGAAGGCGCTGAATGATTCAGCACCTTCAGTAAATACACTAAAATTAATATTTTCTCTCAATTAATCTAATTTTTCTCTTTTATCTACCAACTAGTTTCTTTCTAATCTTTCAGCCATTGGCCAAATTTTTTTTTTTCTTTGTAAGGAGTCTCTTAGAGTTGTATTTTCATTATTTTTTTTTCTTTTTTTCCATAATGGGTATTTTTTTTATTTCTAATGTAGGTTGATTAAATTATTCTTAAAAATTGTAACTATAGAATAAATCTAGAGAAATTTTTTTAATTTAATAGCTGAATTTTTTATCCCAAATTTTTAATTGGTGAATGTATAATTCATGTATAAATCGCTTATCCGAATAATTGACGAACCGTTTTTTAACCGATTTTTTCAACGAATTTACGAATTTTATTGGTATTATACCCGTACCGATTTTTTTATTGCCGAATCCGAATTAATTAACTATGATCTCCGCCCCCCCTTCTCTCTCTCCTCCTGACACTCTCTCTCCGCCCTATTTCCCCAGGTTCTTTCTCCTCCTCGTCCAGTTCCCTTTAATCTCTTCTTTAATCGCATTTTTAATCGCTAAAATGGACCGAGTATGATGTTTTGTTTTGTTTTGATTGGTTTTGGCTTCTTTTTGATGATTTTAGGGTTTGTTCCACTATGGATGCGCTGCTCATGTGCAAATCCGCTTGCTCCCCCCCTGTAAGTGATGCTTAATTAATCAGATTCAGCTAGTTCAGTTAATTTATTTTGGTGCGCAAAGTGATTTTAGTGAGCATGAATTGGAATTTGAGTTAATTTTTGCATGCTATTGTGGTTGAGAGCTTCAAATGGTGATTTGGGGAAAGATCTGGTTTAAGATTTGGCGTACATGTCAGAAGGCGTATATGTCTCCTATCGCTTTCTCTGCTGCTTGAGTTAAAATGCTTAAAGATTTGATTGATTTGGATATAAGTGCTGCAAAATTTGAGTTGATTTAAGGAACAGTGAGAAATGTTGCTCGTGGATTGGAAGTTAAATTACATTGATGCATCATTCCTTAGTTCTTAGTATTCGTTGGCTACCTATGTAAGCGCTGAATTTCTTTTGTTTTCCTCTCCAATTGGATCTTTGTTATTATCTTTTCCGTAGTTTCATATATTTGTAGTATATATACGCTTTTTGATTATCATGTGAAAGGTAGAAACTGGCCTTTTCTGACATAATCAGCTGGAAAACTATAGATTTCTATGGGTTGTGCTTTTGAGAACTTTTCTCGTTTGTGTTAACTGTATTCTTTGTTCGTGCTCTTAATAAATTAATTTCATGAATTTATTAGCTTTTAGATATCCAAGATCAGAAAACCCATAAAATGATCTGGAAATGGGTCTAGGTGGCTAGAGGGAAAAATGTTGATAAACTGTAAATCTTTGGTTACAATATTTGCTGTCCTTTATTATGATGTCATGAAGAGCTGCAGCTTCATTTTTGTCCAGTACTTTCTTTATCTTTGGAATTTCTCTCAAGTTGCGTTAGATTGGTGATCTATAGTTTACTATTCGTTCTGTTTTCTTTTGTGGGTCTAACTTCATGGTGTTTTTGTGAAAAAGGGTTTATTCGTCAAACCTGCTAGAGGAATTAGGAGCTCACAATGCAACTTGATGGTAGGAAACTCTCCAAACTTTCTCAAGATAAGCCTTCCCAGACAAAGGGCTTCCGGAACGACCACTAAGTCGAGAAGATTTGGAGGAGCTCTTAGTGCGACTTGCAGGAATGAGAAGATACTTATAGCAAATCGAGGTGAAATCGCAGTCCGAGTGATTCGCACTGCTCACGAGATGGGGATTCCGTGTGTTGCAGTTCACTCAACAATAGATCAGGATGCACTTCATGTAAAGCTTGCAGATGAAGCTGTTTGCATTGGCGAAGCACCGAGCAGTCAATCGTAAGTGATACTTCTCATTTTGTCAGCAAAAATATGCGAATAAAAACTAATTAGCACCTATCCGGCCTGGCTTTTTGAGAAAATTGTCTATCCCGGTAAGTAGGAGCTAAGCATTTTGCAAAAATAATGCCTGGAATTTTAGTTGTAGTGGGCAGTTGAAATGAGCTTTTGAGCTCAAAAAGCGGAAGCTCCGACATTGACCTTTTGCTTTTGCTGCAGCTTGGTAGCTATTGAGGAAGATTTTAACACAAATATTGTCCGTACTTCTTTGAACAACTCTACTTAAACAATATTTTTATCGAAGCTCTGGCCTAGCCAAATAAGCCCTTAATATAGTTGCCCTTCTTTTCCTCCTCAACATTCCTTTTTTTTTTGGAATTGTATACATAAAAGTATCAGCTGGTGTTGTATTCCTTTGCAGCTTGTCTACATTTTAATAACTTATTAAACTATAGAAAACGTTTTATCTGATATTCCTTTCTTTGACAGGTATTTGTTCATTCCAAATGTTTTATCAGCTGCTATTAGCCGGGGATGCACAATGTTGCATCCAGGTTACGGTTTTCTGGCTGAAAATGCTGGTTTTGTTGATATATGCAAAGAGCATGGGATCAACTTTATCGGGCCTAATGTAAGCAACCTATATGCACAAATCTCCTTTGAAAAATATCACTCTTGGTAATTAGAGTTATACCAACTTTTTTGCTTTTGTATATTGTCAAAAGATTTAATTTTAAAATAAGGGAGAAAATTAAGTTTTGGATACTCTGCAATCTTGTAAGTTGGACCTCAAGGTTCATAAAGAATTTACAGTTCAATGTTTCATCTATCTAGGACTAGCAGGTCGTTTGATGTTTTTAGTGCTTTATTAAATTGTAAGACATCATACCCATGCTTGAAATTCACAAACACATATTTTTTGAAATAGGTGCTTGCCATACACTTTCTCCCAGTTAAATTCATTCCAAAGATGCTGAAAAGAGGGAGAGAAGCATTTCTTTGGGATTTCTTTTCTCTTATCAAATCGCCCTTCTAAGTACTATTCATTCTGATGTCTAGGCTAACCTAGAAGTTTTAGTCGTTGTACTGTTTGCCTCTACTTGTTTAAAAAATTGTAAACTTTTTGCACTGTTCCTGCTTTGAACACGTAGTAATTGTGTGCTGCTGTAAATTTGTCTTGTTATCTTTGGCATAGATATTTGTTCATTTCAGAGATTTTCCAAGAGTGGAGTGAATTGTTTCTTCTGCAGGCTTTGAATCGTTGAAGATCAAATGTTTTTCTGAAACATGAAATTAATTTTTTCCCTTTTCGTTCTTACCCAGCCAGATAGCATTAGGGTTATGGGTGACAAATCTACAGCAAGAGAAACAATGAAGAAAGCAGGAGTCCCGACTGTACCTGGGAGTGAAGGATTATTGCAGGTAAATAAAAAATTTAGGAGGATGGAGTTGCTATAAGAAGTTTTCGTGTGGTCTTGGTATAAGTGCCTATATTATACTCTTTAGTTCCGTAAACTTGTCCTACCTGAAATTTGCAGTCCACAGAGGAGGCTGTCAAGCTTGCCCACGAGATTGGTTTTCCCGTGATGATCAAGGTATCAAGCTGTTCCTCGCCCTTGTATAAACAGTGGTGTTATATATATATATATATATATATATATATATAGAGCTAGGCTGGAATGCTATTAATAGCACCAAGTCATTGATGCTATTAAGTTTTTAACCGTTAAATTAAAAGATGTGTGGTTAAGATGATAGTAGGCCCTTTCGGTTTAATGGATGGTTGGGAAAATAGTAAAATCTAACGGATGAAAATAATCAAAGGGGTTGATCTAAGGGTAGAAAACTTGATAGCACCAAATACTTGGTACTATCGATAGCGTAGTAGTCGGTCTCTCTCTCTCTCTCTCTCTCTCTATATATATATATATATATATATATATATATATATATATATATATATATATATATATATATATATATAGTAGAGCTTATATGTTTTTAAAAGCACAAGACAATCCATGCTTGTGAATTTTTTACCATTGGATTTGTATTGGGATTAGTGCTTTTGTAAAGTCAATTAAAGAGAGAAAGATAAAGTAAGAAGCACAAATCCCAATACAAATCCAATGGTAAAAAATTTACAAGCATGGATTGTCTTGTGCTTTTGAAAGCATATAAGCTCTACTCTATATATATGTATATATAAAAGAAATGACTACGGAAAGTTCTCCTCATACTAGTAGAAATCAACAAATGATGCAAATCGAAGAGTTTCAATGTAAAATGACATTATCTTTTGCTTATATATTATCAAAAGCTTTTGCATTCTTATCTCTTACTTCACGCCCAAAATTTTCACAATATCAATCTAAAAATAGTAGACTATTGCAGCGTAATTTTCTATAGCATGGATGCCCATTTTTTTCTTTGCTTCCAGTGATGCTAGTCAACTTACAGATAACTTTTGTGTGCCATTATACATTAGAAAAGTATTTCAGAAACTAGTGATAACATTTGTTTGCCAGTAAATCTTCTGTGCTTAAATATTTTTCGACATTTTATGATTTTTCTTCTTTATATTTTTTATAGGCAACCGCTGGTGGCGGAGGACGTGGAATGCGTCTAGCTAACGAGCCTGATGAATTTGTAAAGCTTCTTCAGGTACACAGCATGCAAAAACCATTTTAGGATGGTATTTGCTAATATAGTTCCTTTTTCGTTGGTCCTACCTTATGAGTTTAGTGGCATCTTCCAAACAGTATTTTGTTTGGAAATTCTTATTAGCTGAACTTGGGTCTACTGCATCTTTGTGTTTTGACATTGCTATATCTTACTCAATGCATGAATGAATAAAGGGAGACTAAGACTTGGTTGTTCAATTCACAGAGTTTATGATGTTCATTACCACTCAAACATTTCTTAACTTCTGGAAATTTGACCTTTTCGGTTGTTTTCTGACCAAAGCTCTCTGCTATATGCAGCAAGCAAAGAGTGAAGCAGCAGCTGCATTTGGTAATGATGGAGTTTATTTAGAGAAGTACATCAAGAATCCAAGGCATATTGAATTTCAGGTAAACTAATCATACTTCTTATTCGGTGAAAACTCAAAAATTAGTATATTAGAGAAGTTTCTGACTGTGTTCTTGAAACTAACCCCAATTATTATTGTAACAATAATTTGAAATGGATAATTAAAAAATTTGTAGGTGTGTTATGCATGTTAATCGTATTTGCTCATAATAGGTTCTTGCGGACAAGTATGGAAATGTCGTTCACTTTGGCGAGCGTGATTGCAGCATTCAGGTAGCCTATCACTACTGCTTTTATCTTGTTACACCCACTCCCAAATTTTCCTATGTGTTGATCGTAGTCAATTTATTAGTTGGTAGATGTCGCCGGACAAATTCTCTTAACATGAATTATGATTACACTCACTCTGCCTTTTCACTTATTGATTGTTGGTGTATCTTTTGATGATAAACCCTTCTATCATGACTTCTTTTGCAGAGGAGGAATCAGAAACTTTTAGAAGAAGCTCCCTCTCCTGCCTTGACCCCAGAACTTCGAAAAGCTATGGGTGATGCCGCAGTTGCTGCAGCAGCATCCATAGGCTATATTGGTGTTGGCACTGTGGAATTTCTCTTAGATGAAAGAGGTACCTTTTACTTCATGGAAATGAACACCAGGATCCAGGTACAAATTTTATTCATCTGCTTATCGTTTTCCAAAGTCTAGCAAAGCCATTAAAATTTGTGAACATATTATTTATTTATTTCTTCATATATGTATTTCTTATATTTGGGCATGGAAAATTAGGTGGAGCACCCTGTAACCGAAATGATATCTTCGACTGATTTGATCGAGGAACAAATTCGTGTGGCTCTTGGAGAGAGGCTTACATACAAACAGGTACAACTTCGGTTCTCAAATTCATTATTAAGTAATGAAGTTACTAGTTGGAAGTTAGTAGAACTACTATTCTCAGGAGGACATTGTTTTGAGAGGGCATTCGATTGAGTGCCGCATCAATGCCGAAGATGCCTTTAAAGGATTTCGCCCTGGACCTGGTACTTTCTCCCTTCATTTGGTTTTTACTTTGAAAAACAAGGAAATTTCAATTTTAGCATTTTTCTTATTATTTTCTATTTTCTTTCTGAATTATTTTGTTTGTCCTACCCTTCCTCGGGAGCTTCAGGGTAATCATGACTATTAATTATGCTAATGGTGTAGGATATCTAATTATATGTTATTGGGAGTTATGCATTACCAATTCCTGCAAAATAATCTGCATACTTTTACATCTTTGAAACCTGAGTTTCTAAATATTCCTCTCAAAGGGCAATTTCTTAAAAAAATACCCGATAGTCGGGGGATCATCCAATTCTTGGATGATAGTGTAGCAGAATATATGTATATATCTTGAATATTTTTTCTATGTTACATCCTCTATTCATCTGTGCTTTGTCAGTATCTTTATGGTTTCTTCTCATTCTTGACTTGAGATGGTTTTTTATGTCAACTACTTTAGAGCCCTCTTAATAGTAGAGCCCTCGTAATGATAATACTTGTTGAGAATTGCAGGAAAGATTACTGCATACTTGCCGTCAGGAGGTCCATTTGTTAGAATGGATAGTCATGTTTATCCGGGCTACGTGGTTCCCCCAAGCTATGACTCACTCTTGGGAAAAGTAAGCAAGTTAATTTCTTGCTTAGCATGTATAAATTGTAAATTACTGATCTACTAAGCGACCTCAATTGTCATCTGTATGCTCAGATTAATTTCTTTAGTATATCTCAGTTCATGACAGTTTTTAGTGGGTTAATTTGTAAACTCTGTTCTATGGGTGGAAAGCTCTAAATTCTTCCTTTTTTTAGCTTATTGTGTGGGCCCCAACAAGGGAGAAAGCAATAGAGCGAATGAAAAGAGCTCTTGATGACACCATCGTTACAGGTTAGATGACTATCGATGTATTTTTTATTTTTCTTTGGGTTTTAGAAACTCTCTGACACAAATTTCTTTGGAAAATATGGCTACTCATAATTTATTCAAGATTCATGAAATAGCTCTGGGCTTTCAGATTTCCTCTCTCTCTGTTGTTTACTTTCTGTACCTTATGATCTATCAAATATTTATAATTCACTTCCACCTTGTTTATATACTTTGAAAGATGTTTGCTAATTCTTTCATCATATCTCTTTTCTTTTTCGTTGGCTTAATATTATCACTTATGCAATATTTTGCATCACTGTGCTAGTGGAACAAGTTTTCATCATGTACCTTTAAGATGTAGGATTTTTTTCGTACAATATACCATTAATAACTATTATTTCCTTATCTCTTACCTTTTAAAGAAATTCAATATTCTTGCAACTAACTAAAACTGATAGTTTTTTTTTTTCAAACTATGAAGCATTGAATTAGGTATATGCTGTTATAGAATAATAACAAAATATTACCGATCAATTTTATCTTATTTTCTCTCGTTATACATACATTATAGCTAATGATCAACTTTTTTCCTTATACAGGGATCCCTACAACTATTGAATACCATAAGCTAATTCTTGACATTGAGGTAATGAATATCGATGTCACAAAGATTACACTTAGTCTCATTAACTTGCAAAGAATGTCATTTTCAAAATTTTAACTTTTAACTCATTTTTTTGTAAAAAACATATTATTGTGAAAATTGCAGGACTTTAGAAATGGAAAAGTGGATACTGCATTTATTCCAAAGCACGAAGAGGATTTGGCTGAGGTTAGTATTTAACTTTTTCTCTTTCATATGGCCTTTGGATGTCTATGACAACCACTTTCCTTTTCCTTTGTTTTCAAAGTTGCAATATAATTACAAAATAGATATGCTTTTAGTTGTTACGAGGCTCTTAAAAGTTAGATGTATAATTGTATCTCTCGAACTTCCAAAATTCTAAAAATGGATGCTAAACTCCTCTGTTTTCAAATCGTCCTTAAACCTAATTTCGTAGTGCAATAGGTCTTTTCATTGGAACAAAGTCAGTTTTGCACTCCACTTTGAAAGGTAACTTGCTTTCTGTAATGATCAAAGCAGGAGAAAGCCTCAAAATAGGAGAATATTACAGCATTAATAAAGCTCTAATAGCTGCATTGAGAGTGCTATTATGGCTGTTTCTGCTACACAAGTTGAAGACACAAGATAAAAAATCCTTAGAAAACCAATGTTGTTTCCTTATTATTGTATTACTACATGAAGAGAGGAGATTTGAAAGTAGAATTCAGAGGCTTTTTGTAGAAGTGTAATTGCTCGAGGGGTGTTTGCATATATAATTTTAATTTAGAAGTTGCATTACCTTGCATGGGTGGAGAACTTTCTCGTCATCTAAGCAAACCATATGCATATAATTTGATATACAAATGTAAATATAAACCTCATTTGGCATATGAGATTGAATTGTACAAGAAAAGATGGGATAATGACATCGGAGGAGAGGAAATTAATTTGGTTTATTTTTAAACAATATGATGTGCAATAGCGTTCTCGCATCCCACTACTACTCAGTTTCCAGTTGATTCCATAAGTTCAACCTCTCGCAACTCCCAGTACCTCTAAGTCGCTAAACCCTCCGTCAACCCTAGCATTGCTCTCTTATGTTGTTTTAACTGAGTCTATTCTTGGATACCAAACATGCATCCATAGTAAATAGGGAAGTACATTTATCAAGCAAGTTTATTGGAGGAAAATCCTATGTAACAAGTTTCTTTCAAATTGCAGCCTCAAAAGCTGGTGTTATCTACTGCAGAGAAAGAGCTTGCGGGAGTCGGCCATTAAAACTTCACCAACCTGCAGCCTTTATTGAATCTTCTGCACTGCAGTCGCCTTCTTATTCATATCTTCTTACACAGCAGAAGATTTTGATGCTAGAATAATAGTGGTCTTAGTTTTTTTTTTTTTTGGGGCTATAAGTTTGAATGTCTTCCGAGATGTATTAAATTGACTATATTAGAAGCAAATTGTTGTATTTAATTTTGGCATAGGCATGCTACTCTTTACTTGAACTATTGTTTTGTTGTTTGAGGACTTAACATTCTTTTAAGTTACACAATTGATGTTGTTGTCCCACACTAAGGACGGTTTGGATACCTTTAAAAACATAGTTAAATTATACTTTACCCGTAAAATTATGTTTGGCAAGCTAAAAAAAATCTTATTTTTTGAAGTATAGTTAAAATTTTATAATATTGATTTTCAAATTTTAAACATTAAAATTTTTTATTTTAAAATAATAGATTTTAATTTTATAATTTAGAATTTTAAATTTTAAATTTTAAATTTAGATTTTATTTTTCAATTTTTCAATTTGAAATTTTAATTTTAATTCTTAAACTTTTAATTTCAAATTATGAAATTTTTAATTTTAAAATTTTAAAATATAAAATTAATATATATATATATATATATATATATATATATATATATATATATATTTTAAATTTTAAATTGAGAAATTTTGTGGAATTATATAATATATATCCAAACAAATTAAAATTTAAAATTATGAAATTTTTTAGAGTTACAAAATTCTCTATTTCACTTAGATCAAAAGCACAATTTATAAACTCCATATGAATATTTTACTGTGCATTCAAACGGGCTCTAAACCAACATGTTCTCATCTTTTATTGCGATGCTGCGAATATAAAATATTTTAATAATAATTTTTAATTAAAATATTTATATTATTTTATTCTCTTAATTGTTAATTAAATAAATTTTAAAAATAGCTTATGGCATATATCTTATTTTATATATATGGAAAAAAAATTATTAAAAAAATTTATATAAATTAAAAACATAGTATGTTTAATAAAATATTAACTATTAGTTAATAAAAATATCACATATACCAAACCTATTTTTAATAACCACACCTACTAAATATAGAAATTTTTTTAAAAGAAGTTCATTAATTTTCACACATAAAAAAAACCCTTTATAAGATGCATTCAAATTAAAATATAATTTAATAAATATAATTTATATTATATAAAAAATATTTGATCAAATTTTGTATAAATTTTAATTAACTAAAATTAATCATAAAAGGTTATAAATTATAAAAATTAATTTCAAAAAATAAATTTGAGCAGTCTATTTTAAAAACGTGTTAATAGTTGAGTGTCTTCACACATTTTTTTTTACCAAAACTTTTTATAATTTTTTTTTTTTTTTTTTTTTTAAAAAAAAAAAAAATTATTATATGGGTAGAGAGAGAAAGAGTGGAGCGGAGCGGGGGGGGGGGGGGGGGAGGGGGACCGCTCTTCGCCACCATCGGTCCCACCACGCGTCCCCCCTCTTCCGCCCTGCCCCTGCTTGGCCCCGCACAGGCCTTGCTCTGGCGACAGGGTAACCAACCTAACCCCCGTAGGCCCCACCCTGCCCCACTGCCGCTTCCCCGACAACCCTTCGCTCGGGGGGTTTCGTCCGCGGGCCTCGTACAAGGAGGCGGTCCTCTTGCCACCTAAGCCCGCTACCGCTCCTTCCCCGCCCGGGCTTTTAGCTCGACAGCCCCCGGCCTTCCTGATCAACCCCGCCCTGCCGGCTCTCCCACCTAAATTTCTGCTTAATCCTTCGCTGCGAGGGAGGTGCTTCCGGTGCTTCGCGAGAGGACACCGTGCGGTGCATTGCAGGGAGCCCAGACGGTGCCTCCTCTGCATGAGAACGGGCCATCAGGCGGCGCGCTGTGGGTACTCGCGTCGCCTTCAATCCGTGGGGCCCGTAGAGGTTCCCCCCCTTCGTCCCGAGGTTCGGGAGCCCGGCCGTCCTGCTTCGGCGGCTGCCTTCCTCCCACCTCGTCCATCCCCCCCCCCGCCGGGCGGCCTTTTCTTGCGGGCTGTGTGGCGAAGGTGGATGTAGCCGGGTTCGAGACTGGGGATCTGAAGGAGATGCTGCCGGCGAAACTCTCGGGATTTTTCGGGGGGGTCGCGACCGACTTCAAGGTGGCGGAGTTTCATTCGGATTCCCTGGCAGTCATCTTCCCTAATTGGGTGACCAGAGAGTCGGCGATCGGCCGCAGCCCGCTACGGTTGGGGGAAGATTTATTTTCGTTCTCCAACTGGGTGGAGGTGGGGGAGGTGGAGCGGGGACACCTCCGCCACCTGGCTTGGATTCGCCTCATCGACTGGCCGCTCTTGTGTTGGTGCGAGGAGGACGTGAAGGCGGCTGTCAGCTGCTTCGGCGAACTTTGGGAAGTCGACGAAGTCAGCTCCGGCGCGGGTAACCTTTCTTTCTTCAGAGCCCGCATCCGGTGCCGGGACGCGGCGCTCATCCCTGAGCACCTCGTTCTCATGGTGGAAGATCGACGATTCCGCGTACCCATTGTGGTGGAGGGGTGGGATGTGACACCCCCGAAATTTGGATTAGTCCTCTATATAAATGATATAATAGGACTAAATCTCTAACCCGGCTATAGCATTTTGGATGTAGCAAGATCCAAGAGGAACATGAGAGTTAAGCGTGCTAGAGCTAGAGTAGTTCTAGGATGGGTGACCCCCTGGGAAGTGGGGCGTCACAGTTGGTATCAGAGCCATTCACCAGCCGGAAATGTGAGATGAGTCTCGGCTGAGCCAGGGTTATATAGCGGGTAGAGCGAGGCTCCCCGGCTAATGACCGTTGTGAGTGGAGTGCAGCTCCTCACAAGGTCGGCTAAGGCTAGCGAGACGAGTCTCACATCGCCTGGTGCTTGTGAGTGTGCTTGAGCCTGACGTGGACGTCAGGGCTTAAAGGGGGGAAGAATGTGACACCCCCGAAATTTGGATTAGTCCTCTATATAAATGATATAATAGGACTAAATCTCTAACCCGGCTATAGCATTTTGGATGTAGCAAGATCCAAGAGGAACATGAGAGTTAAGCGTGCTAGAGCTAGAGTAGTTCTAGGATGGGTGACCCCCTGGGAAGTGGGGCGTCACATGGGAAGACTCGGAGCCTATCCTCCTGGGCGAGGCGCTTGACCTTCGTCTTGGCCTCACTTCTCTGGAGGCCCAGACTGAGTTTGTCAACTCCACGGGGCTTACGGCCGTGCCGGTTCGCCTGGCGGCGGATCCCACCCAGGCGGCTGATTTAGGACGTGCGGCGGTTGGCCGTCGGGGCTCTCTGGGGAGCGGCCGCGATGGGGAGGGCCGGCGGGCCCGCGTCGGCGGGAGCGCTTTGGCTTCGAAGGGGGTCCCCCCGCAGTCTCCATCGTACGGACGTACGACTCGGAGCGGACCTTCCGCTTTTAGCGAGTCTGGCGCTGGCCTAGAAGCTGTTGACCAGGGAAGTTTTCCTCTTTCGTGTTTCACTGCCGGCCAGGGGGCTTTCCCGCTTCTGTGTCGTTCGGCTACCCAGGAGGGGGGTGCGCTAGCCCCAGACTTTCCCCCTTTGGGGAAGACTTTTGACCCGCGGGCTCCCGAGGCCTCCTCGTGTGGACGGGGGATGCCAGAGGATCCCTTAGGGGCGGTTGCGAGCCCCCTTGACACGAGCCGGATCAATGTGGGCCTTTTAAAGGCTGCTCCTCCCACTAAACCTCCTTGTGGGGCTACGATTGGAGGGCCCTCCCCTGGGCTGGACCGGGGCCCCAATTGTAGCCCCTTGGCCCATGAGGAGGACAAGCGGGCCCTTCCACCACCCGGCGACAAGGGCCCTAGTTTGTCAACCCCGGGCCGTCGAAGCTTGCGATTGGCTTCTAAGCGTTTCGGCCGCCATTCCTCCTCGCTTTCCCGGGCCCAGGAATTGAAGCGTAGGCACCTGAAGCTGGGGTGTCCAACATCCGGTTCCCCTCCCTCCTCTGTTCTCGCCCTAGCTGCGCCCCTGACTCACCGCCCCCCCCCCTCGAGGTGCGGCTGCGTCGCCGGGCTGTGAAGACCCAGATCTTCATGGTTATTACAGTGTGATCGACAGCTTGTGGAGGCCTATTTCAGTGGATAGTGTTAGTTGCGCGCAAATCGGACCCGAGAAACGGATTCAGTGCGAGAAATGGATCAAGATTGTCTAATGGGGAGTTTCGCCGAAAATTAGAAATGGATTCTTGCAAAAAGGACTTCGTATTTGGATTCAGCGCGGAAAAACGTTGGAAATCGGCTATTTGGTTGTTTTTTTCGGAGTCCGGATGAGCAAAAACGGGCAACCGGAAGTTCGGGGGATCTTTCTGGCGCAGGGGGGAAGGCCGTGGACCGGGGTGCCACGTGTCGGCACCCCATTGGTCCGGTGTTGGAGCGCGGTCCAGCGGCCGTTGCGGGAGGACGCGTGGCGGGCCATGGTTGGGCCCGCCGCCACGCGCACGTGGGCGCGCTGTGCGGTCCCGCACGTGGGGACACGCGGCGCGCGCCCGTTGGTGGCGCCGCGGCCACCCGGATCAAGCCACGTGGCTTGATCCGGGCTGCTCGTCCCGGGCGACGTGGCGGCCCGGATGGCCGCCACGTGTCCGGCCCGCCAGGCCGAGCGGGCCGGGCCCGTCCTGTAGCTGCAGGGGAGAGGGGGAGGGGATTATTTTGTGTTTTCTTCTTCTTCTTCTTCCTTTCTTCTTCTTCCTCCTCCTCCTTCTCCCTCTTTTGATGCTACCAACTTTGGGGACTTCTGCAGGGGACTCTTATGCAACTCTCCTTCATTTTCTTCAGCAAAGAGTTGGGTTTTAGAGGCTTCATCACCATCATCTTCTCCTTGAGGCAAGCTCCACCATTGTTGCTGTTGGTGGACCTTCCCATCGCGTTTCAGTGCGAAAATTCCCCAGGCTTCATTTCTTGGAATTTCGAGCTCATTCTTGGTTCTACGTTTTCACAAGAGGTAAGGCTACAATCTTTGTATTCAACTCTCCCCTCAGATCTCATGTTTTTACAGAGTTTTAAGGCCATCTTTGGGACCCTTTGTTTCAGTCTGGATTTTTGGGCAGCCTTTAGTATTTTGGCTTTTCTGAATTGCAGGAGTGGAATTTTTGGATGATTTTTGTGGGAAAAATTCCAGGACTCGAAGATCTACAATATTGATAAGTACCATTTTCCCTAGATCTGAGCTTATGTTGGGGTTTATGTATAATCTTTGGAACACCTTGCTGCATTCGTGCACAGATGGAACTTGGTGGATAGTTCAAAGTGTTTATGGGTTTTCTCCTCCATCCGAGCATGAAATTTGGAGTTCTTTAGCTCAATTTGTATCTACTCTTGACAAGGAATTCTATGGTACCTCTCTTGCAGGATTTGGTGTCACGTCCCGGGGTCGAAACTGCGACCCGGCTCGCCAACAGATCCGCCACCTATGCCAAACCCGCATAGGCGAAGCGTCCTACCTGCAAGAAAAGTACTACAGCTAAACAGATATCAGAGCTATAAATAAAAATCTGCTGTATAACTAAATCAATCACTGTACAACTGGAAATAATACAACAATGTCCGTCTCCCAAAAATGATAATCATACAATATCCTCATATACAAACTCAGAACTCAACCGGGAGGTATCTCCAATAAATACAACAGTGTACAGGCTCTCAATACATGACAATCCTCACTACATCAGTCTCTCAAAGAAGGAAAAATAAAATAACTAATCTACTGAAGCTCTCCTCTGAAGGGGTACCGCTACACACCAACTGTAACGACCCGGCCCACTAGCAATAATAACTTGTTGGGTCCAAACCACAGCCCAAAATGCTTAAGCCCAGTTATTATTACTAGTGTCCATGTCTCATATAAACCCAATCACAATTCCATCCACATCCGATGTGGGACTATTGGGGGCGTCACAGACTCCCCCCGTTAGGCCTGACGTCCCCGTCAGCCCAAACACACACACAGCAGCCCAAGATCACCAGGCGGTGTGAGACTTGTCTCGCTAGCCCTGCCATCTAGACCCAGGCTCAGCCGAGACTCGCCGCACACTTCCGGCTGGTTATTGGCTCCGATACCAAATGTAACGACCCGGCCCACTAGCAATAATAACTTGTTGGGTCCAAACCACAGCCCAAAATGCTTAAGCCCAGTTATTATTACTAGTGTCCATGTCTCATATAAACCCAATCACAATTCCATCCACATCCGATGTGGGACTATTGGGGGCGTCACACCAACGACGGGTAGGGAACTAGCTCTCGACTCCCTCGCCTCGGTCAGAAGGATCAGCAACAGGAACAACAGGAACCGGAGTAGAAGTCCCTGGGGAAAGACACCACGACGGGTGTGAGAACTACATCCCACAGTAGTTCTCAGTGGGTGCCGCCAACAAGCCCGACGGTCTGCCCACTAAGTCTACTAGAGGCATAAAGCAACAAATGCAGTACTGTAAGGAAAGCTGGGAAAAGTAAACTCTACAGCTACTATGCCTCTATCTAGATGCTCAAAGAGTGGAACAGAAAGAACATGATGCCACAACTAACTCTCATCTCGGATCACCCAATCTGAACTGACTGCCTCCTCGGGTCCAGTCAAACCTGCGCCAACCTACTGCCGTTACGTCCCGGAGGAGCGGACTTATGTAGGACGTCCATGACTGCCAACACCAGCACAGCCAGAGGGACAAAAGCAACGACAAGTCGCGATAGAAAAGCTCAAGCTCACGCCGGTACAACAACCCGGTCTCGCCTACTCCGGAGTGGCACTCGAGGGGAGCGACCCGCTCGAGTCAAAAAGTAACCCATCTCAAATATCTCTGTAAAGTATCTCTGTCAAGCTCAAATGTGGCTCATGCAGGCTATGATCCACGATCAAACAGATCGGTAACTCCAAGCTCAAAGCACAACTCAGTCGGAAAAAGAACCTCGACTCGAACAGGAATAGCCCAAAACACTCTCACAGCTATGTCGGAGAACCCTCAACGACTCAATCTGATAATGCGCGACCATGGCTGAGTCGGGAAACCTCCACGACTCGATCTGCCAGAACCCCAAGATCCTCAAAGCTAAGTGGGAGAACCACCTCCACCACTAAATCAGAAAAACAACCTCTAGATCACACTCTACCAACTCATAGCACAAAGTCGCATCCACTGCGAGAAACTGCCTCAACAGGCCAACACCGCATCCACTGCGAACAACTGCCTCAACAGGCCAACATCGCATCCACTGACACGAGGAAGGGTCCGGGAACCCCGAAAGACTAGAACCTACAATCCAAATCAAACAAGAACAGGCTCTAGGCATAGCCTCTCGTTGTTCCCGTCCCAAGAAGAAGGCAGACCTTAGAACCCAGACCACTCGAATCATCTCGGGTGGTTAATTTATAGGAAAAAGGTGACATTTCTTACTGAAGCCATCTGATATGTAAGAAATCCATATTTAATGATTTTTAGTTCTTTTTAGGAAAACAGTTGAAACCAAGTTTTATATCCAAGCCTCGAAGGGCTAATGCCTTCGTCCAATCAAACAAGACAGACTCCGGCGACCCTACGATGCTTGGAAGAAACCATTTGGTTGACAAAAATCATATGTGTGTCCAAAAAGGTTCTGGGTTTAAGGTCCTGCTAACACTGATATACCGCTGCCACTAACACAGCGGCGACAGATAAAACAAGAGTATAAAATATCTCGGGACCGCCGTCTACCCAAACAGCTCCCGCTACAGATGAACAACCAACTACATCTACCAGACTCCACTCTGCTCCCAAGCACGAGTGTAACATGCATCCCACACTAAAAGATAACTCCTGACCACTCGGCCCACTACCCGGGCGAGGAAGAACACTATGTCCAGGAAAGTAGAAGTGTGGATGTCTAAAGCAGAAATAACCCTAGCCCAAGTGAGGGTTTTCTACTAGTCTGGTTACACATGCAACATATGACGGGGTGCTAGGTCAAATTCCAAGATAACAATAATCAACAGCTTGTAGGGAAGGAAAATAAACACATGATCATCTAACAGCATTAGGAACATCAATTCCTATAATCTAGCATGCTATATAGAACACATCTATAACATGCAAGTCCCTACACAGATAGAATTAATGCACAGTCCATAGGTCATGAAGACAAGGCCACCCACCAGAAAATGCTAACTGTCCGGAGTTCCACAGCTGAAAACACCAGAAGCAACAACCTCCACTAATCCTCAACACCAACGGGTTCACAAACATCCGCAAATACTCCTGGGTACAACAAAAGGTCCAAGGTTACACTTTATTCCACAAAATAACCAAGTACAAAAATCTGCAGAAGACAGTCCTGAAGATCTGAAATTTTCACCTGCAGAAAGTGCCCTGAAAATTTCGATAAAAATATCACAGCGAGCGTCTCGTCGAGACCTTCGAAACGGGTACCTGCACGCCCAAATCCGAGCCCCGTAGGCCAAGTTACAAATTCCACAGTACAGGTGCGCAAACGCTCACAACCACACAACTGTAAACTCAAACACAGATAAAAGGGGAATAGTATACCTTCGGGAAAGCCTCAGAAAAATCCCGGAAAAATACAATGATAATCCTTGCGACGAGTAGATCCAAAAAGTGTATAGGCTCGTCTCAATCCGATACTCGGGTGCGGAGATAAAATTCCGGCAAGGGGCCGCTGTCCAAAAACTCCACCAGAAAACAGCAGCTTAGAAATGCCTCGAAAACCATGTCATAAACTCTGAATCCAGCAAGATGATAAACACGAAAGTCGAAGACGTACCTCTCGTGATTCCAACTCCGCAGAAATCGTCCAAAAATACTGACGGAGTAGCTCTGTAGACCTCTCAGATCAAACTGCGACGATAACGGGCCTCCGATGAAAAATCGCCACACAGCGCTCCGATGCCGAAGTCGTCGACGCCGCGGCTTCCAAAAAATTCGGGCCTCTGCCAAAAGATGCGCAACACGAAGATCTCAAACTTTGCTAAAGGGTCCAAGGGCAGGGGAGTTCGGGAAAGGGGGCAGAAAGCCCCAGCCAACAGCCTATTTATAGGCTCAGCCCGAAAGTCCAACACTTTGGACTTTTGGCCCAAGTTCCGGGCGCCCGCAGGTTTCGGGCGGCTACAGTGTTGGGCCCGGCCCAACACTGTGCGCGCCCGAATCAACGAGGGAGCGCCACGTGGCCCCGCAACGCTCCCCGCGCCCGGCGCACGCGCGCCCGCAAACCGCGCGACGCCACGTGTGCCGACACGCGGACGTGCGCGGCTGCGCCCGACCAACCACGGGGCGCCACGTGGCGCCCCCCCACGTCGCCCGGCAGCGCCCACGCCGCGCCCACGTGCGCGGCCGCACCGCCCGCGGCACCGTGTCGGGCACGCATCCCGAGGCAGCCGCCGCTGCCGCGTGGACCGCGCGCACCAGGACCCGCCAACCACGCTCGGCCACGTGTCCGCACCCGGTCCACCGTGCACCCGCGCCTCTTCCGTGGACCGCGCCCGCTGCGCCGGCCAACCAGAAGGCGCCACGCGTCCGCCGCCCGGGTGCACGCCTCCGCGGTGGACCGCGCGCCTGCCCGAGCTCGCTCCACCGCGCTCCGCCGCTGCCCGCCGCCGCCGGTGATGCCCGGCCGGCCGGAACAGTAACCCAAGTCTCGAAATCCGTGTTTTCGCATCCGATCTCCGAAAAATACAAATAAATAGTCCATCTTGACTGTTTTCGCGCGCTGAATCCAAATCCGAAGTCCGATTTGCCAAATTCCACTTCTAGAATTTACCAAAAATTCCCGGAAGAGCAAACTTGATCCGTTTTTCATGCCGGGTCCAATCCTTGAGTCCAATATGCGCGCAAACACCTCTAACACCCAACATGGGTCTCCAGAAGCCGCAGATCCAACAGTAATCCAAACGTGGGAATTTCCGGATCCTCACATTTGGAGTTCAATTGGTTAGGTAACATTAATAATCTTTCCAAGTGTTGTTTTATGGATTACTGCAGTCCCTGTTTTAGTTTTAATTAGAGCAATGCACCTTAGAATGCAGATAACTTTGTGGATACAAGGTCTTTTTCAGAAATTCAAGTTGGGACTTCTTCTTAACTTCAAGGTGAGCAAATTCCCTTTTGTAATCTGTGGATAAATTGTCACGCCCCGGGGGTTCGAATCGCGCGGAAGAGGAGCCACCGATGCCCCTAATTCAGCCATGTATTTTTTTTTGTGTAACCAATGCTCCCCGGTGCGCGTCCAGACCCGCCGTATACACAAATTCACTCTGCACACGGGCAGAGTCTCCTTTGTATATGCACGGCGTCTCAATTACAAAGTGTCTCACAAGGTGTAGCACATACAATCTCTAACCACATCAGTTGGGGTCTCGTTCGCATACAACCAAACAACTCACATGATATTCTAATATTCACTTAGAACATAGAGGCCGATGTTTTGAAAGGATAAATAATCACAAGGTTTTGAAAACGGCATCCACACGATGCCATCGTTTTATGAAAGACCGTTTGAAAGCCACATAAATCCACAGGGGTTTGAAAACGGCACCCACCCGATGCCGAACTTTGTGAAAACAGTTCGCAAACACATAAATCCCACAAGGTTTGTAAAATTCGGTGCCTACAGGACACCCACGTTTTAAAAGTAGTTTTCGCAAATGGTTTTCTTTGCTTTTCATTGTTTAAAACGGCCAAGTAAGAAAAAATGCAACAATCATTCGTTTATTCAAAAAGGGAAAAGGCAACATCCACTTCGACCCCACGGGGGTGTCGCAATCCACAACTAGCTAGCATGAGTAATAAAAGAAAAGGGAAAGGAAAGTCACTGTATCTGAAGTCACTAAAAGCCAGAACAGCACTCTCGCGGCCTCACCGGTGCCCTAGAACTCGTCCCTGAACGAACCTGTCACGGAGTGGGAAGTCAGTGACTAGAATAAACATAATGAGCAAGAAAGCTAAAATAAAGCAAACCACTGTAACCAGAGCAACCGTCACCCCTCATACACCGTCAACAACGATCATGACCTGCACCAAACATAAACCGGGCACCCTCCCCGGACACCGCACCGGGCCCCTACCCCGGTGCCCCCTCTCTGCCGAGCACCTGTCTCGGCCGCCGAGCACCAGCCTCGGCGTCACCGCTCACACCCTCCACCCATGAGGGCCCCCATTCCTAACGCCACCGTCGCGTGGGGTACACGGGTCAACGTACCACTTTTCCGGAAAAGCACACCCTTGCGGTGGCCAAACCGCCGGTGTGCGTGTAGTAACACCAGAGCCTTTTAACCAGATGATGAATCGAATGAAGTAAAAACGGGGTTAGCATTGCTCATAAGGATAACTTAGAAGGGAAAAACACCTTTGCTCGCGAAGAATAACTTAAAGAGAAAACACCTTTGCTCATGAGAAGTAACTTGAAGAGAAAACACCTTTGCTCATGAGAAGTAACTTAAAGAGAACACACCTTTGCTCATGAGAAGTAACTTAAAGAGAACACACCTTTGCTCATGAGAAGTAACTTAAAGAGAACACACCTTTGCTCATGAGGAATAACTTAAAGAGAAAACACCTTTGCTCATGAGAAATAACTTAAGGGAAAACACCTTTGCTCATGAGGAATAACTTAAAGAGAAAGCACCTTTGCTCATGAGAAATAACTTAAGGGAAAACACCTTTGCTCATACTAACACTTTACGTATGTACGCCCTTACCCAATTAACCTTGGCAAAGGTACCCACCTGTGTGTGTCGTCCGGTGCTTGGCACGTCCGCGACCGTGCACCAGTCGCCAACAGCGTCCCACACTCCTGAAGGAACAAGGGCAAGTCAAGACTTAGAGGTCCGAAACTCAGATCGACTCCCAACAGCGTGCGGCGGAGTTCCCTGCACGGCACCGGCCCGTGCGGCGCACACTCCGCCTGGGCACAGCCCCGCGCGGCACCAGCCCGCGTGGGTGACCCACCCGCGGGCGGCCCCGCGCGGCCGAGCGCCGCACGGGCGCGCTGCCCGCGGTGCGGGGCGACCCCGCGCGGCACCAGCCCGCGCGGGCGCCCCTCCTACGGGCGGCCCCGCGCGGCCGAGTGCCGCGCGGGCGCGCTGCCCGTGGTGCGGGGCGACCCCGCGCGGCACCAGCCCGCGCGGGCGCCCCACCTGCGGGCGGCCCCGCGCGGCCAGGCGCCGCGCGGGCCGCTGCCCGCGGTGCGGGGAGACCCCGCGCGGCATCAGCCCGCGCGGGCGCCCCACCTGCGGGCGGCCCCGCGCGGCCAGGCGCCGCGCGGGCGCGCTGCCCGCGGTGCGGGGCGACCCCGCGCGGCACCACCCCGCGCGGGCGCCCCTCCTGCGGGATAATGGGAAGGGTCAAGAAAGGCCAGGTCTTACATAAATCCCTTTGGATAAGCCCCTAATTAAGTTTGGAAATACTAGCAAGTTTATGTTAGCAGTTTTTGGACAGCATTATGATTTTGCTTCATTTGAATGTTAAGGGAAATTGATGGTGGATTTTTGAGGACTTGAAGATGGTTGTATGAAAGAGGGCATCTTTGATTTACTGTTTGGAACTTCATCTTGAGGTATTTGGGGCTGCACTTACATCTTCTTAAACTTAATTTCAATTGCTGAAATTCTGAAATTTGATTGCGCGGTGTGCATTGTTTTAGTGATTGTGCCCAATCCGTGAGGCGGATTTGGATGATTTTCGTGGCATCGGACTTCTGCGAGGATAAGGATTACTCATGCCAAATTTCAGCTACAACGGGCAGCGGATCGTCAAGTTTCAGGTGGGTGGTTGTGCTTTGCCGAAAACAACGATTTACCCACTCGGACTATTGGTTTTTCCCCATGGCATAGTTGATTGTTGTTCTCTTCCCCTTGGTGTGATATGTTTGAATATCCATGTTTAGATTAAGTTAATTGATCCTCATTGTATACATAAGTGAATGAATAGTTTGATTGATGTTGCATCATCTCATATGAAGTTGATTATAAGTGATCATCCTTAAACCTATGCTATGTGAGGGTAATTGGGAAATTAATCTTCAACCTACACCTTGTGATGAATGGTTAACATAATTATGTGAGAATGATGGTGATAGTTATATGTGAATGGTTGTTTGATTTATGTGAGGACTTGATGGGATTATGTGACAAGTGCCCGGTTGCTTATGTGAGAAGGACTTGGTTGATTTATTTGAGAATGGTTTATGTGAGAGTAGTTGGTTTGGTGATTCTTAGTCCCCACTTGGTGATATGAATTATAGCTGTCGATTCTTATCCTATAATGTGTGATGTTGGGCATAGATGTTGATTCATAACATATCCATGTGAGAATAATTAGCTGATTGATCTTTGATCTAGCTTATGTGAAAATGGGTGTCAAGGTTGGTTATTGATCTAGTTGATGTGAGAATGACCTATGCATTTGATTTCTAATTCATTCATGATAAGATGGATATCATTGCGAGTTGAGGCCTATTCCTTATGAGACTAAGCTCTGTTCATGACTCCTAATTCCTCCAAATAAGATTGGATGTTGTTGGTTGATCCTATGTTCATCCTATGTGAGATCAATAAAGGTTGTGGGGCCTTAGACTATTCATTGGTGATACATGATTGAATGTCTATGATTAAGTAATGTTAAATGATCCTAAGAATATTCATGTGTGAATGCGAGGTTTGACAAGCGTTGTATTACCTTATGTGATGTTGATTATGAGTGACACTTGGGTTAGAATGTTGATTGCGCATCGTGGATAAAATTGCAGGCTTGGTTGAGATCAAAGCATATCATGTTAGAAAGAAAAGGCCAATTTATACCTGTGAGCATCGTGTATGTGGTATAGTCAGGGATAGGCTATGTTGCACTTAATGTTCTTATGCAATTATCAATATTTTGGAATAGCATGCTCTAATAAATGTAAGAATATCGACACCTGTTTTCTTTTTATCATCTTGGGACATTTGCATGCTTGTATGGTCATTTGGGTAGGCCACCTTTTTCTGCTACACTATCATGTTGGACTTGACTTAGGAGAAACCATGTTTCTTGCTTTTTTCTTTCATACTAGGCTCAGGGTATTTGTAGCTCGTGCGCGAGCAGGTGGTTTTGGGATAGTGTAGACAGACTCTTGGGATCTGGGATAGGCTGGCTTGAGGGCAGGGTATTGCGGCAACCGCGGATTTTGGGCGGTTGACCGGACAGTTGTTATTGCATCAGATTGGGGGAGAGGGATCGAGGGATCGGGCTTTCTTTAGTGGATGGGTTTTTCCACTTTGACAGAGTCATGATCCAGTCCTGCTGATTTATACATATGTTACTTGTTATGAGATACTTTACTCGTGTGGGTCGCTCCCCTCGAGTGCCGCTCCGGAGTAGGCTTTAGACCGTGTTGGGTGCCGGTCAGACCGTGTTGGGTTCCGGTCATTTGGACAGTGGAGATACTGAGTTCGTGAGATTGATGACAGAGCAGGCAGTACCGGGTTTTATACCGGTTCATTCGATTGGGTTTATTTGGTCAGATACTGTTTTCTGATGCATTCATACAGTCATTTCTTTCGATGCTGCATTTAGAGGCATACTAGTGGTAGCTTCCTCTTATCAGTATTTCTGTTTATAGCTTACCACCTCTCTTACTCATTCTCTTGCCTCTGGTAGACTTTGTGGGTACGTCGGGGTTTGAGGCTTTACCCACAGGGGGAGGCTACTGGTTTTACTAGTGGTTCTCACCCCCATCGTTGTTTTTCCCCTTTCCTCCCTTTGTTTTGCAGTGTCTGCTGCGGGAGTTGCTGATCCTTCAGTTGACGGTTCGAGGCGAGGGAGTCGCGAGATAGATCCCCTACCAGTGTTGATTTCTACAGTGGGATAGATGTACCAACCCGGATTGTGGGTTTCACTGTACACAGTTGTATTTTATTATTTTAGTTTATCTCCCATTTTGGATTTATAGATGTTGTATAGGTGGCTTTTACTTGTATTACAGTTTTTGGTGGATCGGATTATTGTATCATTATTTTTTTGGGAGATGGATATTGTACTTTTATTTTTCAGTTGTACAGTGATTCAGGTTTTTATTACAGCAGTTTTTCTTCAGCTCTGATATCTGTTTAGTGGTTAGAGGGTACTATTGCAGGTTGGACGCTTCGCCTATGCGGGGTTTCGCATAGGTGGCGGATCTGTTGGCGAGCCCGGGTCGCAGTTTCGACCCCGGGGCGTGACACGGGCTCCCCTTCTCCCAGGCCGAAGAGCGATGGGGCCCCACTGATCAACAGGGAGCTTAGGCATCCCCTCACGGCGGCCGAGATCCTACAAATCAAGGCGTGCTGTGGGATCACCGAAGCGGGGGGGAATGGCACCGCTACTCCTGTACTGCCTACCGCGGAGGGGACCGAGTTGGCGGGCTCGCGGGGGACTTGAGGTCCGGGCCCCCTGGAGGTTCTGTGCAGTCTTCTCTCCAATGCCACGCAACAGATCCTTTCGTTTTCTCACATGGAACGTGAGGGGGCTCAACGGGCGGGATAAATGCTCACTGGTACGTTCTTTTGTCAGATCTTGCAAGTGCTGTGTGGTTTGTTTTCAGGAAACAAAACTAGCGTCCATCCCCCCTCCAAATTTTACAGTTTCTGTGGATACCACCTCCGCGATTACCGCACTCTCGACGCCGCGGGCACTAGGGGTGGCTTACTTACTGCTTGGAACCCCTCTCTTTTTGACTGTATCCAAGTTTGGGCCGGGAGACACTCCCTTAACAATGTGCTGAGAAGGAAGATCGACGGAGCGATCTTCACAGTCTCTAACATATACGGCCCCACGAGCCCTTCTCTGAAGCGAGGTTTCTGCCATGAACTGCGCTCTCTAGGCGCGAGAGCAGTGGGAGCGTGGACTTTATTGGGGGACTTCAACATCCTGCTTTCGGTTAATGATAGGAACGGCCCACCCTGCCATGTAGCAGACATGCTGGCCTTCAGACATGTCATCAACCACCTGGGTATCTTGGACCTTCCCATCGTCAACAGATCCTTCACCTGGACGAACGGGAGACGCACCCCCACCTTGGAGCGACTCGATCGGGCCTTCATCTCCACGGATTGGCAGAGCTCTTTTCCCAGTTCTGTACTTCGCGCCCTCCCGCGGCCTAGGTCAGACCATTCGCCCCTTGTGCTTTCAGCCTCCTCTTTTATTCCGGCGCCGCTACTCTTCAGGTTCGAATCATTCTGGCTCCGCTATCCGGCGATTACTGATGTCGTTTCTACAGCCTGGTCCGCTGGTTCGGAGAGAGTCGACCTTTCAACCGGATTTGCCTCTAAAATTAGACGTGTATCCTCGGCCTTAAAAGAATGGAGTTCTGGCCTGACGGCAGCCCTAAAATCACACGCCGAAAAGTGCCTCTCCTGGATCAACTGGATCGACAAGGCGGAAGAGGTTAGGGCGCTTCTATCGACGGAGTTTACGCTGAGAATTAGGCTCAAAGAGAGATTCGGGGAGCTTTGCCTCCAAGAAGAAATCAAATGGAAACAAAGATCGAGGATAAATTGGCTGAAGGAGGGAGACGCGAACACCAAGTACTTTCACCTTTGTGCCAACGGGCGCAGGAACAAGAACTACATCACCCGTTTGACCGACGGGCTCTCCTCTCATTCGGGACATGCGGCCATGGCAAACCTTCTATTCTCATTCTTTGTGGATCAACTCGGCACCGAGTCTACCTGCTCCCCGGTCGTTGACTTACCTTTCCTTTATGCTAACGACTTGATCGATCTTCAGAGTTTGCAGGAACCCTTTTCTTTAGAAGAAATCAAGAGCGCTGTCTTCGCTTGTGCGCCTGATAAGGCGCCAGGTCCAGATGGGCTACCTCTGCTGTTCTATCGGCGGTTTTGGGGGGTCCTAAGGAATGATTTGGTGGAGGTCTTTCACAAGCTTCACTGTGGACGTTTGGACCTTCACGACATCAACCGTGGCTGGATTTGTCTCATCCCGAAGAAAGCGGGGGCCTCGGACGTGCGGGAGTTTCGGCCGATCTGTCTTGTCAACGGTTTGACCAAAATTGTCTCGAAGGTGCTGGCAACTAGACTTCAATGGTTTATGGAGGATCTCATCAACCCCTTTCAGACGGCCTTCATCAAAGGGCGGTCGATCCTAGACAACTTCTTCACGGCGCATATCTTGACTCACCACCTCTTCTCTTCTCATCAGCAAGCGGCTTTATTCAAGATTGACTTTGAGCGTGCGTTTGACCACATCAACTGGTCTTTCCTGGTTGAATTATTGCATTCGAGGGGATTTGGGGATAGGTGGATCAACTGGATCAAGGTGATCCTTCACTCGTCCTCCAACGCGGTTTTGCTCAATGGAACCCCGGGTGCCTTCTTCCAATGCAAACGCGGAGTTCGTCAGGGGGACCCCCTCTCCCCATTACTGTTCATCTTATGTATTGATGTCTTGTATAGGATGCTGCACGCGGCGGTTACTAACCTCCTGCTACCGCCAGTTGGGGTTGGAGGCATTGTCATTCACACACTACAGTTTGCCGACGATCTTCTCCTCTTTTTCGACGGCAGCATGAAGTCGGTGGAGGTTATCAAGATGGTGCTGGACGCTTTTTCGGTGACATCGGGCCTTCGAATCAATTTCTCCAAAAGCCGCATTATTCCTGTACACTTGGAGGCGCAGCAGGCTGCCACCATTGCTTCATTCTTTGGATGCTCTATTGATGGATTCCCGTTGTCTTATCTGGGCCTCCCCCTCTCACCGAAATCTCTGTGCAAAGGGGACTTCCTACCGCTCATTGAAAAGATAGGTAACCGCTTGGCGGGTTGGAAAGGCCGGCAACTATCTAGAGCGGGCCGGTTGGTTCTCATCAATTCGGTGCTCACTAGCGTTCCCTCATATTATTGCTCGGCTTTTAAAATTCCGGGCTGGGCTCTCAATGACATCGACAAAATGCGGAGAGGTTTCTTCTGGAAAGGCGAGGCCCGCACAAGCGGGTTCCATTGCTTGGTTAACTGGGACCAGGTCTGCCGGCCAAGGGGGGCAGGCGGACTTGGGGTTCGAAAGATTAGAGCGGCAAACTCAGCACTTCTTATGAAGGGGCTGTGGAAGTTTTACACAGCCAAAGAACTACCTTGGGTGCAGTTATTACACCAGTTACACTACAGGCGCAGATTGCCGTGCGCGGGCGGGGCATTACCCACAAAGTGCGCGCCACTGTGGAAAGGCATCCTCAGCACTTCGAGTCCTTTCCACGCATCGGTATCATTCAGGCTCGGGGACGGAGCGACAACGCCCTTTTGGCACGCAAGATGGTCGGGAGACAGCTCGCTGCGCGCTCGCTTTCCGACCCTGTTTGCTTTATCTTCGCTTAGACACATCTCGGTGCATCGATGGATGCAAGGTTTTGCCACCAGAGACAACTTCGGATTCACCAACCTGCGGGCAATAGATCATGTGGCGCATAGGGAACTATCTGATTTTTCCAACGTGATCGGGAACACTGCGCTGGGTGCCAACGCGGACGCGATACTTTGGCGTTGGAACACTAAGGCTTGTTTCAGCGCTCAAAGCGCATACAATTTTCTGGTTTTTGACGGAGTCGACGACAGCAGAATACCTCATCTTTGGAGTTTCAAGGTACCACTTCGAATTATTATTTTCCTTTGGTTGGCAGCAAGGAATAGATTATTGACGGCTGACCAGTTGATCAAGAGAGGGTGGCAAGGCCCATCCATCTGTGCTTGTTACGGCAGCGACGAAGAGAATCTGGACCATCTGCTTTTTAGTTGCCGATTTGCCCGCAAGGTGTGGAGTCAGAGCCTACAGGGCAACTACCTGCTGCTCTCGACTCTGCTACACGAACCTGGAAATGTAGCGTCAAGATGGCAGAGGGTTGTACTGAAATTCCCTCACAGCGAACTTGATCATCTCAACGCGTGTATCGCAGCCACTTGCTGGGAATTGTGGAGGGAGCGCAACCACAGGATCTTCGACAATCGGACCTCTAGTGTGGGGGTGTGTGGTAGGAACATTGTCAATTCGGTGGCCCTGTGGAGCGCGATGTCGAAAGGGTAGTTAACTGGGTTGGCCTACAGAGTTGACTGAGATGATGGCTTGGAAAGATAGACCGCAATTGTAGCTTTGAGCCATCCGCGCTGCAACTATGGCCGGTAGCTACACGACCATTCCGACTACGGCGAGGCCGTGCGCGAAGACGAAGCTGGGATCATGGCGACTTCCATTGGATGAGTCTTGACAAGGCCTATTTCATCCACTACACTTTATACCTGTGGTGCACTGAAGTTGCTTATCGCTGGATGGCACTCGAGTTCACGATCCACCAATTTACTTGTACCTTGGACGTTGATGAACACAAGGATTGGATACGGCAGCACTTTACGTACCTTCTGCTTGCTTTAATTCCTGAGGTAGTGGATGATTGTGATTTCTTCTAACATTGAAAGACTTGATATCAATTGATAACTCTTTGGTGGTAGTTTTAGCCGGTCAGCGCTTGCAGAAATCCAAGTTCCTTACACTAGGCCTAGCTTTCTGATCAAGCACTACACTTTTATTTTTACTTTTGTTGTTCTGCTGTAATATTGGGACAAATCTGCTTTCTTTCATTTTGAGTTGGGTTGTAATTGGCAGCAATACGGGAGGGGGCTGTCCGAGTTTTTTCTCTTTGCTGTCGGGGCACTGTCTTGCGTATGGGCAAGGACACAGCTCCCTGTATTGGGTCTCTCTTCCTATATCTACTCCCTGTAACTTGCTCAAATAGGGTTTATCCCTGTTTAATCAAAAAAAAAACTTTTTATAAAAAAAAAAAATTTTAAAAAATTAGAACTTGAGTTGGCCTCAATTCAAAAGAATTATAGTTGCAACTAATGCCTCATTTAGTGTAGTGGTCCAGGTTCCCATGCAGCTTTTTTCGTGAATCCACTGTGTGAAACACCTATCATTGGTGTGTTAGGCCCATAATATATCATGTTGGGTTATATGTAATACGGATCTAAATAGGGAAAAAAAAAACACCTAGAGGGGGGTGAATAGGTGTAAACGCATAAACACTCAAAAAATCGTTGCGATAAAAACCCAATGCGGAAATAAAAATAATACGCAAGATTTTTACGTGGAAAACTCCATCACCGGAGAAAAAACCACGGGACCGATAACACGGCAGAAATCCACTAGAATTAAAACACGTACAAGGTGATTTACCGTACACACTTACGACTCAACCTTTTCCATACGCTCCTAGAGGATCTTCTCCGCTCGCTCCGCGACGCTTCTCGAATCCACGATCTGCGCCCAACGCCGAATCCACGGCGTCCAACGTCGAATCCACGACGTCCGACCGAATCCACGGTCTTCACCCAATAGCACCCTTCGAATCCACGAACGTGCCTCGCTCCGAATCCACGAGAGCGGTTGAACCTTGAATCCACAAGGACACGCGAATCCACGCGCCGATTTTTGGGGTAAATCGTTGTTTTGGGTGGTGATGATCCGCCGAATACTTAGATCAAAGATAGATCGGAAATACCATCTAAGTATTCATTAGTTTGATTCAACTCAAGATGTGAGTATGAAAACCTAGAATCAAACTAATCAATATAGATGAAGAAACATAGAGTATTCTCTAATGATTTCCTTTCTTCTCTATATGTGGATCTATAGCCGTATAAAATGATATATGAGAATGACGGCTATTGACTATGTGGATTAACCCTAGAAAAAGAGTCATAGGGTCTATTTATAGGTTAGAAACCCTAGGAAGGAGATAAGAATCAAAAACCTAACATTTCTGGAAATTTTACGGACGGCGATCCGGATCGGACTAGCTGTGATCCGGATCGTCGTAACGAGTCAGCCAGTTCCAGAAAAACGAAGGTTCGGGATCCGGATCGAAGTGCATGATCCGGATCGAAGTGCATGATCCGGATCGTTCATACAGTTTACCAAACATCAACGTTTGGGATCCGGATTGCGAAGCATGATCCGGATCGTTCAAGGAAAATGGTAAACTCACTGTTCGGGATCCGGATCAAGAGACTACGATCCGGATTGAACTGGTGTATGAACGAACCACCTTCGGGATCCGGATCGAACAACCTGATCCGGATCCTGAACATGTCCCAAGTCCAGTTTTTGATTTTTATGCAATGAAAGATTCTTCCAAGTGTTTCTACACTACAAGAAGTATTCGGATCACACAAAATCTTTAGTTAAACATACCTGATCCTTTTGAATTCTTCTTTCTTGAGATTGAGTTAACTGATCCAACTTTCTTTACCTTCAATCTTCAAGACTTGAGACTTTCACGAAACTACGCCAACTCAAATTCCGTAACAATCTCCCCCTTTGGCGGTTTCGTGACAAAACATAGATCCACTAAAGAAAATTCAAAAAGATATTTTTGTTGCTATCACCATACAACAAAAATTTACAATGGAGATCCAAAAATTTAAAAACATGAGATAAACTCCTAAAACAGACTCTAGACTTAGACATCTGTACTCTCTGCACAAAGAAATCATTCTTGACAAAAAGAGATCGTTAGATACCTCAAGAATATTTAGCATACAAAACCTAGTACAGAGATAGAGTTTATCTAATCATCATGACATTTGAGAATTCAGATATGTAAGAGAATCATAGTCAAAAACCAACATATCTTCTATGCAACTAAAAACCAAATGTCACACAATGTTAGTCCAACATCAACTTGTTAGTTATATTACATGCCCAAATAGTTAGTCGAATAGTTAGTCGAGACATGCAAACAATCACAAGATGAAAACCAAAAGTTGAAGTTGAGATCATACTTACCTTGATATTTCATCATTCATTGTAGAGATCATACTTACCTTGATATTTCATCATTCATTGTTCAAAGTTCTCTCTAACTCTCTCCCCCTTTTTGTCACAAAACAAAGCCAAAATGTAGTTAAGACTACGAAATGTTAGGAGAGGGAAAAGTTCCAATAAAACGTAAAACCTGAGAACTAAGCTAAAGTAAGTATAAAACTAAATTCTAAAATCAAAATCCTGCACAAAAAGAAAAAAAAAAAAAATGAGTCAAAAGTAATCAGTTGTCAGAATCTGAGTCTTCAGAGCTTGTGCAACCCATCTTAGAGAGTATCTTTCGCATCCGCTTGTCCATTGAATTGATCTTCTTCGTTATGGTAATGTGAGCTGCCGTGGTAATCTCAAGCTCATTGGTAATTCTTTGTTGTTCCTTCAAAATTTGTTCTTGCTTAACAGATAGTCGCTGTTGTTCCTTGATAATCGATGTTATTGATGCTTGTCCATCATCTGTGCCGGGTGCTTGTCGAGATGGTGATGCGTCAGTGCTTGTACTGTGCTTCGTTCCAGATGCAGGAACTGGAGTGACATGCGGCAACTTATGGAGGGATTTGACAATGGTAGACTCATCTATCATGCTCAGACATTGATGATAAGTTGTTGAAGTAATGTCAACCTGAAATTTCTTTAAAATCCTCATTATAATCAAGGGAAATGGAATTCTCTCAGTGGGATGAGGATGCTCAACATATCGCGCCATTCTATTCCAGATAATGTACGGAATGTTGATATTCAATGCCGTTGCCTCTGATGGATGTCCTATAAGATACAAAAACAACAACCGGTCCCATCTCACAACCTTTGTCTGCATATTTGGAAGTATGTTGTAACATGTGATGAAGTTTAAGAAGCGATATTCAAGACGAAGTTCTTTAGATCGAACAGATTTTTCGGTTGATTGTGTTCCCTCGAGACAAATTCCCTCTATAACTTTTCGCCATAATGTGTTTGTCAAATTTACCCCCTTCAAGTAGTGAACTCCTTTCTTGCTGGCTTCCATTCCCAAAACCTCTCCAATCAATTGTGGAGTAATCTTAAACCTTGTGCCTTGGATATTCGTGTAGAACTCCATAGGACCGTTCTCAAACTCTCGAAGATGCCGTGCATTAGTATAGAAGGTCCTTACATGATGCAAACAGTAGCCAAGAGTTTCTGGGAAACGACATACTTGAATAAGGTTTGCTTGTTCAATCAGAAGACCAAACTCAGGGGAGTGACCTTGCAGAGCCTCAATGTTAACATGCCTTTCACCAATGCATTCGCGATGTGCAAAGGCTCGAAGACGATCAGTGTTAACGAATACTTCTTCCAAGCGATGTGGGGAGTCAGGAGCTATCGGCGTGTCAACATTAATGTCCTGTCGTAGCCCACGGCGTCTAGTTATTCTCTTTCTTTTCATGGAGATGGTTGGTGCTGCCATTGATGCTTTTCCTGGTTCCTTAGTTGCCTTTTCTTTTGATTTAACAGACGCCTTTCTCCTTGAATCATCAGACGGTTCTTGTTCATACATTGAGTCATCATCATCCGTCAATGCCGCCCAGTCAACCTCATGACAATCTACCTCTGTGTCACTGACCTCGACAAATTCACCTTTTCGTTGGAGGTTCTTGGCTCTCTTCAGTTTATTTGTTGGGCGAGTGTGTACCATTGAGACCAGGAGAAGGATTAACCAAGAGAAACACATTGAATTAAGTGCCATTGATCAAAGTGCTTGAGTTAAGAAGGTGTCCTGTGAAAACCCAACTCAAGAACACATGAAAAATTGTTAATTTTCAAAAATTCTGAAAAATTGTACCCAAACAATCATAATCATGTAGAGAGACTAAGAATCAAATTAGTTTTGCAAAAGGACTTTTAAAAATAGATCAATTGCATGATTTTCGAAAATCCTCATTATATGCCCTAAAACCGAAATTTTAGAAATCGAAGCCTAAAAATCCGTTAATCAGGAGAACACCTAGCATATAATCAAAACTAATCTACCCAGAGTTCTTATTTCAAAAGAAATTTGATCAAAAACCATCCACAAACAAAGTTGATCCAAGAAATTCATCACGTTTGAGGAGGAAAAGAGAAAAACGGTGAAAAACCGAGATTTTGATCAATAAAACTTACTTGGAGTTGAAGAACTTGAGTTTGAAAGCTTCCAGGAAGGATGAAATCTAGAGAGAGAGGCTCTGGAAACTTTGGAACAAAAGATTGGAGTAAAAGAAATCAAAAACCCCTTTCGTTCTTTATAAAACCTAGCCGCGATCCGGATCAGTTCATAACTGCGATCCGGATCGGCTACCCGCAGTGAGAAACTGCGTTCGGGATCCGGATCGGCAGATACAATCCGGATCGTCAGCCCGCAGAAGAATTCCTGCGTTCGGGATCCGGATCATCTAGCCCGATCCGGATCGGCCCCAACTTTTTCTTTAGAAAATTTCAGAGAAATTCAAGAAAAACCAGAAAAAGATTGTAAGCGCAAATGTGTATCAACTTTAAACAAAAATCATCGTTTCATACAACAAGAATTAGATTATGCCAAATCTATCAATAATATCCAAAAATGAAACGAAAATTTACAAAAATTAAACCCCTTAAAGTTGAACACCTTCAATTACATCTAACTTGATCTTATGAGTAATGCCTTTATCAAATCATCAATTCAGTAAAGAAAATGAAATACAAAGATCAATAGATGTTTGAACTCCCAAATATAATAGATAATGTATCTAGACAATCTGTTGAAGAGAGTGGCTCTTTGAGCATCTTTCTTTAAAAACCCACCTTATACCAACCTTGAAATTTGACAGAGTCAAGTATTTCAACATGCATTTTACTTAATCAAAAATTTGAACAACCATGCTTGGTATACATGTGGTAGCTGCACACAATACTCGGACGACCGAGTTGGTAGCTCTTTCCTCCATGTGGTGGTAGTTTTCACACTCCTCATTGGGATGTAACTCTTTCCACATCTTTTGAGCATTTTACCTTTTCTAAGACTCCCCCTCAATTGGCTATCAATTATTTAAGATATAAAGTATTCAACCAAATATTGATCTCGATTTCATACTCGACTAAGCAGTCAAATAAGATAATGACTATACCAAGAGATCATAGAGAGAGTGAAATTGACTTTGATCACTTTAGAAGATGATTTAATTAACATAAATGATCATTGCAACAGTGAAATATTATGATGGCAAAAGCATAATAAATTTCTAAATGTGCGAAAAGATGCAATTAAAGTCAATTATGATTTATGCTCAATTAATGTCCTATGTACAAACATAGATAATGAACAAAACAAAAACAAATACAAAACCTATCCTAAGCAAAGATTTCAAAAAGAAGATTATTTCAAGGAAAGCATCCCAATTGCTTTTCGTAAATGAATAAAACGTTTTTGATCCAAAGGTTTTGTTAGAATGTCAGCTAATTGATCCTCAGTTGAAATATATGAAAGTTGAAGAGTATTTGATTCAACTAGCTCTCTAAGAAAATGATATCTAAGTTCAATATGTTTTGTTCTAGAGTGCAACACAAGATTTTTAGAAATGTTAATAGCACTAGTGTTGTCACAAAGTATTGTTACCGAAGATGCTGAAATGTGGAAGTCGCTCAATACGCTTTTCATCCAAATGAGTTGAGTTGAGCAACTTCCAGCTGAAATGTATTCCGCTTCGGCAGTCGAGAGTGCTATGCAGTTCTGCTTTTTACTGTGCCATGCAACAAGGCAATGGCCAAGATAGAAGCATGCACCACTCGTGCTTTTCCGATCATCCACTGATCCTGCCCAATCGGCATCTGAGTATCCAACAATATCCAAACTTGTTCCCATAGGATACCAAATTCCGAAATTAATTGATCCTTTGATATACCGGATGATCCTTTTCACCGCTTTTAGGTGAACCTCCTTTGGTGCTGATTGATATCTCGCGCAAATCCCAACACCAAAAGATATATCCGGGCGACTAGCCGTGAGGTAAAGTAGACTTCCAATCATACTTCGATACAGTTTCTCGTCTACATTCTCACTATGTGATTCACTTCCAAGTCCCTTGTGGCTAGTTCCCATTGGAGTCGGAAAATCTTTACAATTTTCTAGATCAAACTTTTTGACCAACTCCATTGCATACTTGGATTGACTCAAGTGAATACCTTCATCATTTTGTTTAATTTGCAATCCAAGGAAATAAGTCAATTCGCCCATCATGGACATCTCAAATTCGCTTTCCATGGTCTCCGCGAATTTAGAAGCATCATTATCTCTTGTTGCGCCAAATACAATGTCATCGACATAGATTTGTGCTACAATGAAATTGCTTTGATAATGCTTCACAAAGAGAGTCCTATCAGCTCCCCCTCGAGTACAGCCCTTCTCCAAAAGGTGCTTTGTTAACCTTTCGTACCATGCTCGCGGTGCTTGTTTCAGACCGTAAAGAGCCTTTTTCAAACGAAAAACATGGTTAGGTTGTTTATGATCTACAAAACCTTTCGGTTGAGCCACATAAACTTCCTCATTTAAAAACCCATTTAGAAATGCGCTCTTAACGTCCATTTGAAATAATTTGATTTTAAAATGACAAGCAATAGCGAATAGTATACGAATGGACTCGAGTCTAGCTACAGGGGCGAAGGTTTCATCAAAGTCTATACCTTCTACTTGAGAGTAGCCTTGAGCAACTAATCGTGCCTTGTTCCTGATGATAGTACCATCCTCATTTTTCTTGTTCTTGAAGATCCATTTGGTACCTATCACATTGTGTTGCTTTGGAGGCTTCGTTAATTCCCAGACTTTGTTTCGCTCAAATTGATGGAGCTCTTCCTGCATTGCTTTAATCCAGTAGTCATCCTGAAGAGCTTCATCTATGTTCTTTGGTTCGATTAAAGATACGTAGCAAGCGAATCCACAAACCAACTGCCTCCGAGTTCTGACTCCTTCTTGTGGATCTCCAATAATATTCGATTCCGGATGATCCTTGGAGATTCGTAACGTTTGTTGAAACGGAGTACTCGGAGATATATGAGATGATTCCTGCACATCAGATAAACTAGAAGAACCATTAGATGCATCATTAATATTGGAAGTATTATTATGAGAAGATGCACTAGCAGGAGAATCATCATCTAGAGAGATATCGAGGGTAGATTTTCCAGTTTCAAAGTGAAAAGCTTCATCTACTTTAACATTTATAGATTCTACGATCGTCTTAGATTCAATGTTAAATACTCGATATGCTCTGCTATTCGTAGAATAACCCAAAAAGATCCCTTCATCACTTCGAGAGTCGAACTTTCCAAGATTTTCACGGTCACGTAAAATGTAACATCGACTCCCGAAGACACGAAAATATTTGATATTGGGTTTTCTACTAAACCACAGCTCATATGGTGTATTTAAAGTTCCTGGGCGCAAGTAAACTCTATTTATGACATAGACAGCGGTGTTCACAGCTTCAGCCCAAAAATGTAGCGGTAAATTCCGGCTATGAAGCATCACACGCGCCATCTCTTGAACAACCCTGTTCTTGCGCTCAACAACACCATTCTGCTGAGGTGTATAGGGTGCCGAGAATTCATGTTTAATTCCATTTGAAGTGCAAAAATCAATGAATTTTGAATTTATGAATTCTCCACCTCTATCACTTCTAACACGAATGATCTTTTTATTCTTTTCAATCATAATACGATGGCAAATCTCATGAAAAGAGTCAAACGTATCAGCTTTCTCTTTTAAAAATGCTACCCAAGAAAACCGAGAGAAATCATCAACCAATAAAAAGATGTACCATTTACCTCCCAAAGATGGTTGACGGGTCGGCCAAAAGAAAAAGAAGAAAAGAAAGTAGTATACATAAACTACACAAGATTTAATCGAAGAACGATTAAAGACAAGGAGGGGTTTCACCTTTGCATACCCAAACCTTTTGAGTTTTGGAGTATGTTGGCAATGGTTGAAAGGTTTTCCTTGATGAAGACGTCTTGCAGGATTGGTCTTTTTCTTTTTTCATCGTCTTGGTTGAAGTACTACTAATGTCCTTTTCTTTAGGAAAATCATTCTTTGAATTCCATGGAGTGAACTTATTGGTAGTAGTTGCAAGATGTGGTTGATTTGATCTTTGAGCTCCAATCTTGCAATTTCTTCCAATGTGCCCTGCAAAATTACAACGAAAACATACCTTTGTGCTTGATGATTCTGAAGAGGATGAAGTAGGCTTGTTGTCGTTGGTTGTCATGATTTCCGGTGTCGGAGGAGGAGATACCGACTGAGGCACAAAGACTGTCCCAACCGAACTAAAATTGTCTTCAGTTCGATTGTATCCGAGGCCGAACTTGTTTGTTTGACCTAGACCAAGAAGTTTATCCAACTTACTCCTTCCCAAGGAAAATTGCTGTAAGTCATCCTTGAGTTGGCAAATGGTCTCTGTCATTTCCAATTTTTCCCGTCGGGCCTCCCCGTAGAGCTTCAAGAAGTAGTTCGCTTTGTTCACCATATCTATATAGTTCTTCTCGAGTTGCTCATTGGACTCTTGAAGGGAAACATTTTCTTTCATCAGTTTATCCCTTTCCACTTCAAGATCGGTCGAGAGAGAAGTTACCCTTTTTACTTCTTCTTCGAGATCCTGCAATCTCCCTCTCAACCCCTTGTTTTGCTTAGCCGGTTTCTTTAAATCCCGTAAAGATCTATGATAGGCTAGAGCAAATTCTTCACCTTCCGAATCATCCAATTCGTTGTCCGTAGCTTTCTTTTCAACAGTGGAGTTGGACAACGACTCAGATGTATTTGCCATAAAGCACATGAAGGGTGAAGATACGGACGCGTGGAATGCGGTGGAGCTCTTTTCTTCATCACTCGAAGACGACTCATTTGACGTTGAGTTGTCATCCCAAGTGACGACTTGCATCGCCTTCTTCTTTGCCGGATACTTGTTAGGACATTCCGTTGCAATGTGGCCGTAGCCTCGACATTTGAAGCATTGTAGTTGTCCTTCTGAACTGTTCTTATCCTTTGAGAAGTTTTCTTGCTTTCTTGACTTGTGACTTGAAGTACCCTTGCCTTTGTTCGACTTTCCGAAGGATGGAGATTTGCTAGAATTATCCCTTCGAAAGTTGCGGCAAAACTTCCTTGTCAAGAGAGCGAGCTGCTTCTCAAATTCCTCCATAGAAAGGTTCTCGTCATCGTCTGAGGAGGATGTATCCACGTCTTCTTCCTTAGTTGTTTTCAACGCATAACCTGAAGACTTAGAAGTGGATGCCTTTCCAGAAGAATTGTTAGTAGTAAATGTCATTTCATAAGTTTGTAATGAACCAACTAATTCTTCTACACGAATTTCGTCCGGGTGTTTAATAGTTTCAATGGCAGTAACCTTTGGGCGAAATCGTTCAGGAAGAGTTCTTAAGATTTTTCTTACAATCTTAAATTCTGGAATCTTCTCTCCCAGATTAGCACATGAGTTTACGATGTCTTGCAATCGTGTATAGTAGTCCGTGAAAGATTCATTTTCTGCCATTAAGATAGAGTCAAACTTGCTCGTAAGCATTTGCAGTTTCTGAATCTTCACGAGGTTAGTTCCCTCATGTGTAACTTGAAGAACATCCCAGATTTCTTTCGCAGTCTCACATGCCGAGACGCGAGAGAATTCAGTTTGGGATAAGGCATTAAAGATAGCATTAATTCCCTTGCCATTGTAAGAAGATGAATCTAACTCTTCCTTGGTCCATTTCGACCTAGGTTTTAAGGTGCGAACATCACCAATAAATTCAGTTGGATTAGTCCATCCTAATTCAATCGATTGCCACACCCGTTCGTCGATGGAAATTAAAAAGGCTTTCATCCGTACTTTCCAGTACGCATAATTTGTTCCATCGAAGAACGGGGGTCGGTTGATGTTTCCACCTTCAACCATTGTTTACAACCCTATTCCCTCTCTGATACCACTTGTTGGGTTATATGTAATACGGATCTAAATAGGGAAAAAAAAAACACCTAGAGGGGGGTGAATAGGTGTAAACGCATAAACACTCAAAAAATCGTTGCGATAAAAACCCAATGCGGAAATAAAAATAATACGCAAGATTTTTACGTGGAAAACTCCATCACCGGAGAAAAAACCACGGGACCGATAACACGGCAGAAATCCACTAGAATTAAAACACGTACAAGGTGATTTACCGTACACACTTACGACTCAACCTTTTCCATACGCTCCTAGAGGATCTTCTCCGCTCGCTCCGCGACGCTTCTCGAATCCACGATCTGCGCCCAACGCCGAATCCACGGCGTCCAACGTCGAATCCACGACGTCCGACCGAATCCACGGTCTTCACCCAATAGCACCCTTCGAATCCACGAACGTGCCTCGCTCCGAATCCACGAGAGCGGTTGAACCTTGAATCCACAAGGACACGCGAATCCACGCGCCGATTTTTGGGGTAAATCGTTGTTTTGGGTGGTGATGATCCGCCGAATACTTAGATCAAAGATAGATCGGAAATACCATCTAAGTATTCATTAGTTTGATTCAACTCAAGATGTGAGTATGAAAACCTAGAATCAAACTAATCAATATAGATGAAGAAACATAGAGTATTCTCTAATGATTTCCTTTCTTCTCTATATGTGGATCTATAGCCGTATAAAATGATATATGAGAATGACGGCTATTGACTATGTGGATTAACCCTAGAAAAAGAGTCATAGGGTCTATTTATAGGTTAGAAACCCTAGGAAGGAGATAAGAATCAAAAACCTAACATTTCTGGAAATTTTACGGACGGCGATCCGGATCGGACTAGCTGTGATCCGGATCGTCGTAACGAGTCAGCCAGTTCCAGAAAAACGAAGGTTCGGGATCCGGATCGAAGTGCATGATCCGGATCGTTCATACAGTTTACCAAACATCAACGTTCGGGATCCGGATTGCGAAGCATGATCCGGATCGTTCAAGGAAAATGGTAAACTCACTGTTCGGGATCCGGATCAAGAGACTACGATCCGGATTGAACTGGTGTATGAACGAACCACCTTCGGGATCCGGATCGAACAACCTGATCCGGATCCTGAACATGTCCCAAGTCCAGTTTTTGATTTTTATGCAATGAAAGATTCTTCCAAGTGTTTCTACACTACAAGAAGTATTCGGATCACACAAAATCTTTAGTTAAACATACCTGATCCTTTTGAATTCTTCTTTCTTGAGATTGAGTTAACTGATCCAACTTTCTTTACCTTCAATCTTCAAGACTTGAGACTTTCACGAAACTACGCCAACTCAAATTCCGTAACATATCAAAGAGATACTTTGGATGGACCTAGTGTGATTCTGGATTTGTGTTTGGCATTCGGCTGCCTTGCCGAATTTTAGAAAAGGATTTGGGCCAAACAGAGATCGGTTTTGGATTCAGCACGGAAAAATGCTTGAAAACGGCTATTTGCTTGTACTTTTTAGAGTCCGGATGCCCAAAAAGGGACTTCCGGAAGTTTGCAGTAGTTTCTGGTGCATGGGGGGGGACCGTAGACCGCCGGGATGCCATGTGGCGGCCTATCATTGGCCGGTTTACAGCGTGCGGTCCACAGAGCGGCGTGGGGAGGCGCATGGACCCGGCGGGGACACGTGGTGGCCGGCTATTGGTTGGCGCTCGGTGCGCGATCCATGGAGTCCCTGCGCGGGTGCATGGACCCGGCGCGGGAGACACGTGGCATCGTGTCATTGGCGGGCTCACCAAGCGCGGTGCACGGGGCGCGGGAGGGGCGCCTCGGGGCTCGTGCATTGCAGGGCGGTCAGGCGGCGCCTGCCCGCACGTGCGACCCGGCACCGCGGGGGACACGTGGCGCCCCGCTATTTGCGGGCGCCACCTACCCCCCGCTGACCGCCCGCGGACACGCGGCGGCACCCGGCTGGGCTTGCACCGCTGTCCCGTGTTCGGGACACGTGTCAAGCTCAGGAGAATCCGGGCGCTCCTCGCGCGGATCCTCTTAGTGGATTCGGGCGCCCGAATTCGGTCCGAGCGCCCGAATCCGGGGACCCATTGGGCATTTTCTGTTTTGTCGAGTTGGGCGTATAAATAGGCCGTTTGAGCAGCATTTAAAGGTTTTTTGGCCGGATTTTCGCAGAGGGTCCTTTAGCAACTTTGTTCCCCACCTCGTGCTGCATCCTTTGGAGGTTTCCCGGGATTTTAGGTGGCACGTTCTTCGAGATTTTCAGCGTTTTGGCGCGTCGCGACGGTCCTTCACCGGCGACCCTTCTCGTCGCGTTTTGGTGGACGGACTCCCCCGGGCTACTTCGACAGTCTTTTTGGACGATTCTTGCGCCGTTGGCTTCACGACAGGTAGGGCTATGCCTTTCATATTTTCAACTCCCCTTTGTTTCGAGTTTTTCTTAGAGTTTTCGAGCTTTCTTGTGACCTCTTTTCTGCGGCGGAGTTTTTGGATAGCACCAGAGTATTTCGGGGATTTCTCCGCTCTCGAGCATCAGATTGAGGCGTGCAAGTACTCGTTTCGCATCTACGCCTCGCAGGGAGCATCATCGTGATTTTTCTAGAATTTTCTAAGGCTTTTCCGAAGGTATAAATCCCACCTTTTCTTGACGAAGTGCTACAGATTTTGTGCTTGTGGAGTATCGCGCTCACCGCGTTGCGTATTTTGTAACTTGACCTACAGGAGTCGGAACGGGACGTGCGAGTACTCGATCTTCATCTTCTCGTCGCGACGAGCGCAGCGGTGATTTTTCTGGAATTTTCGGAGTTCATCTCGCAGGTGAAAATAGAGCTTTTTCAGGACTACTTTTGTGGACAGCTGCTACGTGTTAAATTGCGAGATTAATAGAGGACCGTTTTGGGTTTTTTATAGTGTTCGTGATGAGCCGGGGTTTTAGTTGTGAGTGGGCGAGCTTGGATTCGTGTTTTACATTCGAGGTGGGTAGTTGTTGTCGACCTCATATTTGACATACTCACTAGGAATATTAGAGTTTCCCCGTGTAGGATTTATTGATTAATGCTTGGTTGGAATATGCATGCTTGTATGGATATATTGTTAGCTATGTTAGCACTTAACCTTGCATGTGAAATCGACTAATATATTGGGGACAAGATGATTCATCCTGTTGGTGGGTACTACTTGAGGATTTTATGGACATACATAGGGGGATAGCGATTATGACCGATGACTTACCCCTTGCGAGATTATTACTTGATAAACCTTCTTTATCTTTCTTGAGGATATTATATGCTTATATGGAAAGTGATTTGTATCATGTTAGCATTTAACCTTCCTATGAGTTTGTTTACTAAATTTGGGTTATCATGTTCTAGTAGATGCAAGAACAATGATACCTGTCTTTCTTTTATCATCATGATGACACTTGCATGCTTGTATGGTCATCTAGATAGGCCATCTTTTTCTGCTACACTATCATGCTGGGATTTGACTTAGGAGAAACCATGATTATTTCTCTTCTCCTTTTTAGTTAGACATGTGGCACATGTTGCTCGGGTTCGAGCAGGGGTTCGAGATAGTGTAGCCGGGACATTGGGTCTGGCACAGGGTGGATTTGATAGTGGATTGGGGTATTGCGGCGACCGCGGACATTGGGCGGTTGACCGGATGTCGATTATTGGACTTGATTGGGGATTTGTGGGGTGTTGCGGCGACCGCGGACATTGGGCGGTTGACCGGATCTTTACTTGTGCATCAGATTGGGGATTGGGGTTTCTTTAGTGGACGGGTTTTCCCACATGAGCATAGTCGTGATCCAGTCCTGCTATATTATGATACTTGTGACTTATTACTTTACTCCTGTGGGTCGCTCCCCTCGAGTGCCACTTCGGAGTGTGCGACAGGCAGGCTTTGAGTCCTTGAGACTCATTCTTCCTATCGGTGCTATGCGTAGACTAGCATACCGATATAGCAGGCACAACAGGCAGTACCAGTTTTACTAGTCCATCGATTGGGTTTATTCAGGCAGGCATTTAGATACTGATGCATACATTTAGCTATTCTTATTGGCTCAGCATTTAGAGGTATATTAGTGGTAGCTTTTTCACCAGCAGTTATATTCATAGCATACCACCTCTTTTTCCTTTTCGCCTATGGTAGACCTAGTGGGCATGCCAGAGTTTGAGGCTTAACCCACTAGGGGAGGCTACTGTTTTTATAGTAGTTCTCACCCTTATTGTCCTTTTTCCTTTTTCTCCCCTGTTTTTGCAGAGTCCTCTGCGGGAGTAGCTGGGCCGTCAGCGGCAGATCGAGGTAAGAGGATTGCGGATTAGATAGACCGTCTACCCCGACTGCGAGTGTAGTTGTACTTTTGGGTGTACCCTTATCTTCTCAGACAGTTGTATTTTATTTTGGGTCTGGCTTTAGCCAGCTGTTTGTATTTATTTGGTGAGCTGGGAGAGACACTTGTACTTTGAGAGTTGTACTTTACTTTTACTTTCCAGCTTCTGTCTAAGATGCTTTAGTTTTAGTTTAGCTCTGTTTTTATGCTCTTTTATTATATCTTCTATATCTGAGCAGGTTACCAGCGCTTCGTGTACACGAAAAATTCCGTGTGCACGGCGGATCTATGGACGGGCCCGGGTTCTGGTTTACACCCAGGGCGTGACAGATTAGGTAGGTATCAGAGCTTAGGGATAGGTCAGTTGGGACTTAGGAAACCCTAGGCTTTTGGCAGACCCTAGGATGATAGGGGGTGAGCGGCGTGACATTTTGCGAAAGTCGACGATTTGTTTATTTGACTCTTATAGTGAGTGAAGAAGGATTGGCATATCCTATTTGTCGTGAACAATTATGTTGGCTGCAAACAACATAAAGTTACAGAAATAGGGAGATGTCTTTGACTTTCGCTAGATTGGGTCGAGGGTGGTTTTGTTGCTGACGTGTGTTTTCTGGTGGCAGGATGTCGCCCCGTCGTCATTCTTCCACCTGGGGTACCCCCACACCTTCTGAGGAGCCAGAGCAGGCGGTGTCCGCCGAGTTGGGGGAACTGCGGGGCTTGGTGACCCACTTAGTGGCGAGGAGCTTTCGACAGGACCAGCGCCTGGAGCAGCTACTGGCGAAGATGGAGGACTTGGCGGTTGGAGAGGGGGCCGGGGCTTCGGAGCAGCGTTTAGAGAGGAAACACCTAGCCTCAGATGTTGATGGACAGGCCAGTTCTTGGAGACCGCCACGACCGCTGCGGCCTCAGCTTTATGGCCGTGGGCGTTCTGGGCGACGAGGGCCTGGAGGGTCCTAGAGGCCGCCGCAGCAGCAGTCGCAGAGACAGCCACGGTATCGCGACCGGTGTATCTTTTGCGGGGGCCAGCACTCCGCCGGTACTTGTGAGCAGAGGGGGGGTCACTTGTCACGCCCCGAGTGTAAACTAGAACCCGGGCTCGTCCACAGATCCGCCGTGCACACGGAATTTTCCGTGTACACGAAGCGCTGGTAACCTGCTCAGATATAAAAGATATAATAAAAGAGCATAAAACAGAGCTAAACTACAACTAATACATCTCAGATAAAGCTGGAAAGTAAAAGTACAGAAGTAAAGTCTCAAATAAACATGTGTCTTTCCCAGCTCACCAATCAGAATACAACCAGCTGGCCGAAGCCAGACCCAAAAAAAAATGGAAAGTACAAGTATCTGAGTGTATAGGGGGGGGGGACATCAAACAGCTAAACTGGCGTCCATGTAGACCGCTATCTAATCCGTGATCCTCTTACCTCGATCCGCCGAGGAGGGTCCCGCAACTCCCGCAGATGACTCTGCAAAACAAAGGAAAAAAGAAAAGAGAAAACAGTTGAGGGGGGGGGGGGGGGGGGGGGGTGAGAACTACTATAAAAACAGTAGCCTCCCCTAGTGGGTAGATCTCAAACTCAGACAAGCCCACTAGGACTACCAGAGGCGAAAATAAAACAAAGGTGGTAAGCTATAAGTAAAACTACTGATGAAGAAGCTACCACTATGCCTCTAAAATGCCAAGCTAAAAGAATAGCTAAGTATGTGCATCAGAATATAAATGCCTGCCTGACAAAATCCAATCTGTACACCAGTAAACACTGGTACTGCCTGCTATGCCTGCCAAATCGGGTATGCCAGCCTATGCATAACACCGATAGGGGATAGGAGTCTCAAGGACTCAAAGTCTGTATATCGCACACTCCGGAGTGGCACTCGCTGGGAGCGACCCACACGAGTAAAATGCTTGAGTAATAAGTATCATAGGAGAATAAGTCCGCAGGACTGGATCATGACACTGATCTAAGTGGAAAAGAACCATCCACTAAAAGAAGCCCAAATCCTCTCCCCGATCTGATGCAATAACAACTGTCCGGTCAACCACCCAAAATCTGCGGTTGCCGCAATACCCTGCCATCACAGCCTGCCTGTCCCAAATCCCAAATGTCTGACTACACTATCCCAGCCCCTGCTCGACCCCGAGCGTACTATCCCCTAAGTCTAGATAACTGGAGAAAGAATAACAGCATGGTTTCTCCTAAGTCAGTTCCAGCATGATAGTGTAGCAGAAAAAGGTGGCCTATCTAGGTGACTATACAAGCATGCAAAAATCCTTTACTTAATAACATGATTTCGGGTATTCTAATTCTTACAAATTAGAGTATGCTATTTCATGAATATCCACTGTACCAAGTTGCCATAAGCCGGTCTCTATACATGCATAAGATGTCCCAATATACAAATAACATAATATGGTTTAACAAACTATTCCCAAGGGGTTTTAGACAACATATCTTTTGCAAGAATTAAACCTTTTATTAATACCTAGTCCTTTAGAGATGCAAGTATCAACCACAAATCCATTCCTTCCAATTAAGCATGCTATATTTATTCCACTAGTATACTAGCAATATAACATAGGACTAGCTCCAATATGCCTAGTGGGTTATCACAAGTAGGAGGATTACAACGGTACCCACCTCGAGCGCTAAATCCCTATCCAAAAGTGAAGCCCTCGCCCAAGTCAGTCAACCGCCACAAACACTGAACAACATGCCCCAAAAACATACACAATTAAACATTCACAGTTCCAACAAAATTCTGTCCAAACACAACAATCCAGTGTTTCTCTGTTTTCACCTGCGGAAAGAGCTCAGAAAATTCCAAGAAAAATACAGACACGATCCTCGCGACGAACCGGTCGAAACGAGTACCTGCATGTTCAAATCCGAGTTTCCTACCCTGAGATACAAATTCGACAAGGGAACTACCCCGAAATAAATCAACCTCAAAATCTGTAGCATGAAGTTCTGTAAACAGGGATTTCTCACCTTCGGGGAAAATTCAGAAAATTCCAAGAAAATTCGGGTATATTCCTTGTGCTGTTTAGATACAAAACGCCTCATGGCACGCCTCAATCCGATGCCTGTGCGCAAAGATATGGCCAAAATACCGCAGCGCTGTCCAAAACTCCGCGAAAGAAAAAGGGTCAAAAGGAAGCTCCAAAAACTTCAAGATAAACTCGAAAAGAGGGGGAGCTCAAAATAGAGAAATCGGAGTCCTACCAGTCGTGAGTCCAACGGCGTAAGAATCGCCTAAATCGGAGGTCGGAGTAAGCCGGGGGAGTCCGCACACTGAAATGTGACGAAACGGGTCGCCGGAGAACGAGCGTCGCGCCGTGCCGTAAAAACGAAAACCTCGGGATGCGTGCCAGTAAAAATCCCAGGAATGCACTGAGGGGTGTAGCTCTGGTGGAGGAAGAAAATTCTAGAAGAACACTCTGTGAGAAGCAGCTCGAAAAAGGGTGAAAAGGTGGCCCAAACACCCTATTTATAGGCCTCAGCCCGCACTCATGGGCCTGGCGGATTCGGGCCCAACTTTTGGGCGCCCGAATCCGCCAGACGGGTCGGACGGCCCCCCGTCCGACGCGCCCGAATCATCCCCGTGCTGACACGTGTCCCGCACAACAAACAGCTGTGCGGTGCGCGTCAATCGCCGTCGCGTGGCCCGCGTGGGTGAGGGACGTGTGTCCCACACAGCAAACAGCTGTGCGGGCGCGCCTCGGGCCGACGCATGGCACCGCCCGGTCAGGCGGGTAGGTGGCGCCCGCGAATGGCCGGGCGCCACGCGTCCCCCGCCCTGTCGCGGTCACACGTGAGGGTAGGTGCAGCCTGGCCGCCTGCCACGCACGCGCCCCGAGGCGCCAGCCTGCGCCCCCGTGCGCTGCGCCTTGTGAGCCCGCCAATAGCATGCCGCCACATGTCCCTACGCCGGGTCCATGCACCCGCACGGGGAACTCCGTGGACCGCGCACCCAGCGCCCACCAACCAGGGATCGAAACGTGGCATCCCGCTCGAATCCCTGCACCGCCGCTCAAATCCCTGCGCCGCCACACCAATCCCGTGAACCGCGCACCAAAAGCCAACCTATCCCCGCCTGCCACGTGTCTTGCGCCGGGCTCATGCACCCAGCCGCGCCACTCCATGGACTGGGCGCTGCGAACCGGCCAATGATAGGCTGCCACGTGGCAAGCCGGCGGTCCACGGTCCCCCCGATGCACCAGAAACCACTGAAAACTTTCGGGAGTCCGTTTTTCGGCATCCGGACTCAGAATTTAACAAGCAAATAGCCGTTTTCAAGCGTTTTTCCGTACTGAATCCAAATCCAACCTCTGTTTGGCCCAAAACCTTTTCTAAATTTCGACAAATGCAGCCGAAGGCCAATCTGACAATAAATATCTCACTGGGTCCATCTGTGCTATCCCTTCGACACACCATGGAACAGACACACCATCAATAGGTGTTTTACACTTTGGATTCACGGGAAATAAAGCATGGAAATCAGGACCATTACATTCTCCCCTACAAAAAAAAAGTTTCGTCCTCGAAACAAAAGTCATACCTCAAGCCGGGGCCTCGAACAAGTGGGGGTAGGCATCCATCATCGCTGACTCCAGCTCCCAAGTAGACTCGCGCTCACTATGGCTGCTCCACAGAATCTTCACGTACGGGATGGCCCGACTGCGTAACTCCCTAACCTCACGGTCCAAAATCCGCAACGGTCGCTCGATATAACTCAAGTCCTCCGTGATCTCTAGTGGGGCGAAATCAATGATGTGCGACGGGTCATAAACATACCTCCACAGAGTGGATACATGAAACACGTCGTGAACACCAGCAAGTCTGGGAGGAAGTGCAAGCCTGTAGGCAACTGGCCCTATGCGCTCCAATACCTCGAAAAGTCCAATATAACGAGGGCTCAGCTTCCCACGAATCCTGAATCTCTGGATCCCCTTCGAAGGCGAGACTTTCAAAAAGACATGATCTCCAACCATAAACTCAAGGTCTCGCCTCCGCACATCTGCGTAGCTCCTCTGTCTGCTCTGAGCGGTCTGAAGATGCTGCCTGATTACCCTGACCTTATCCTCTGCCTCTAGCAGCAATTCTAGCCCCAATGTCCGCCTTTCACCCACATCGCTCCAATAAAGTGGGGAACGACACTTGCGTCCATACAATGCTTCAAACGGAGCCATCTTGATGCTCGCTTGAAAGCTATTGTTGTACGCAAACTCTGCCAGTGATAAGTGTCGCACCCAACCTCCTCCAAAGTCCAGCGTGCAAGCTCGGAGCATGTCCTCAAGAATCTGTATAGTACGCTCTGACTGTCCGTCTGTCTGTGGGTGAAACGCTGTGCTGAAACTGAGCTACGTCCCCAAAGCGGCCTGTAGGCTCCTCCAAAAGCGCGAAACAAACCTCGGATCTCGATCAGATACAATGGAGGCAGGTACTCCATGCAGCCTCACCACCTCGTCTAAGTATAACTGCGCCAGCCGCTCGAGTGGCCAAGTCACCTGCACCGGTAAAAAGTGAGCGGACTTGGTGAGTCTATCCACGACCACCCAGATCGCATCCGCTCCAGTCTGTGCCCTCGGCAACCCAGTGACGAAGTCCATAGTGATATGCTCCCACTTCCATTCAGGGATTGGGAGACTCTGCAACTTGCCAGCAGGTACACGATGCTCAGCCTTTACTTGCTGACAAGTTAAGCAGTGTGCCACAAATCTCCCAATGTCTCTCTTCATACCACTCCACCAAAACTGTGCCTTGAGGTCTCTATACATCTTAGTCCCACCAGGATGAATGGTATAAGGTGTATAATGGGCATCTCTCAAGATCTGCTCTCGAATCTCTGAATCCATAGGCACGCAAACTCGGTCCCTGTACCGCAGTGCTCCCGAAGCATCAACTGAAAAATCCCCTGTCAATCTAATCTGAGTCTGCTCTCGAATCCTCATCAAGTGGGGGTCCTCACTCTGTTTCCCTCGAATCCTGTCCAACAGAGTGGGCTGCATGACTAAAGACATAAGTCTGGCAGAGACCCCAGGGGACACAACCTCGAGCTCTAACCGCCTCATCTGCTCAAGTAATGGCGCCTGGTCGGTAATCAACAAAGATAGGCTCTGTACTGCTCTCCTGCTCAGGGCATCAGCAACCACGTTGGCCTTGCCGGGATGGTAGAGTATGTCCACATCGTAGTCCTTTAACAATTCTAACCATCTGCGCTGCCTCAAGTTGAGCTCCTTCTGTGTAAACAAGTATTTCAAGCTCTTGTGGTCGGTGTAAACCTCGCAGTGCTCCCCATACAAGTAATGGCGCCACAACTTCAGTGCGAAAATCACCGTAGCTAGCTCCAAGTCATGGGTAGGGTAATTCTTTTCATAATCCTTAAGTTGCCGTGAAGCATAAGCGATTACCCTACCCTCCTGCATCAGCACGCAACCAAGTCCACTGTGCGATGCATCACTATAAATCACGTATCCTTTCCCCATAACAGGGAGGGAAAGGATAGGAGCCGTCATCAATCTGTTCTTTAATTCCTCAAAGCTCCTCTGGCAATCCTCACTCCAAATAAACCTAATCCCTTTATGTGTCAGACGAGTGAGGGGTGTGGAAAGTTTCGCAAAACCTTCCACAAACCGACGGTAATATCCGGCCAAGCCCATAAAACTGCGAACCTCAGATACCGTCGTCGGTCGGGGCCAATCCTGGACTGCCTCAATCTTCGCTGGGTCTACTGCCACTCCTGCGGCTGAGATCACATGGCCCAAAAAGACAACCTCCCGAAGCCAAAATTCGCACTTAGATAACTTGGCATACAACTTCCTCTCTCTCAGAAGTTGCAGCACAATCCTCAGGTGCTCCTCGTGCTCCGCATCACTCCGGGAATAAACCAGGATATCATCAATGAATACAACGACAAACCGATCCAGGTATGGTCGAAAGATCCTATTCATTAAATCCATAAAAGCGGCAGGGGCATTAGTCAATCCAAAAGGCATGACGGTGAACTCATAATGCCCGTACCGTGTCCTGAATGCCGTCTTTGGGATGTCCTCGGCCTTCACCTTTAATTGGTGGTAACCAGACTGTAAATCAATCTTGGAGAAGACACAAGACCCTTGCAGCTGATCAAATAAATCATCAATGCGCGGCAAAGGGTACTTGTTCTTAATGGTCACTTTATTCAACTCTCGATAATCCACAAAAAGCCGAAGTGAACCATCCTTCTTCTTCACAAATAGCACCGGCGCTCCCCAAGGCGATACACTAGGTCTCACAAAACCTTTGTCCAATAGATCTTGAAGTTGCGCCTTTAACTCTCGCAGCTCAGCCGGTGCCATTCGGTAAGGAGCCTTAGAGATTGGCGCAGTTCCTGGGACTACGTCAATCAAAAACTCGATCTCCCTATCCGGCGGCATGCTAGTCAGCTCCGGTGGAAACACATCCGGGAACTCGTGGACAATAGGGATATCCGCGAGTCCCGGTGCCGCCGTAGGCTCCTTACCCACACAAGCCAAAAAGGCCACGCATCCACTGCGCATCATCTGCCTCGCACGAGAAGTCGAAACTACTGAGGCGAAGAAAGTACTCTGGCACCCTCTATACACAAACACCTCCTAGCCTGGCTCGCTAAAAGTCACAGTCCTCGCGGCGCAATCAATCGTCGCGAAATAGCGAGCCAGCCAATCCATCCCAAGTACTATGTCAAAATCTCGCAGCTGACTCAGGACCATAAGGTCCGCTGGTAAAATCCAAGACACAACCTGTACTGGACAAGACCAACAACACTCCTCTACATGCAATGTATGATTCGGAATTTGTACCTGTAATGCATGTGGCAACCGACCTAACTCTAGTCCATGGGATAATGCAAATGATCTACTGATAAAAGAATGGGATGCACCGGTATCAAATAAAGTGCGAGCTCTACTGCCAGAAAGTAAAATGATACCTGCCACGACGTGGTCGGCTGCCGAGGAGTCCTCAACATGGGCGGCATAGACTCGCCCGCTCTGCGCTGGTGGTCGGTAGTCTGCAGGGTGGGAGGAAGGAGCCCTGCTCACTGGAGCATAGGGCCGCTGCTGGGCCGCAGAAGGAACAGATGACGAGGAAGGAGCCGTCGATGGCGCATAAGGGCAAGTAGCTCGGACGTGGCCAGACTGTCCACACCGATAACAGCGGCCAAACCTCAGGTCACAAGTATTAGAAGTATGCTGACCCCTGCAGAAGATGCACCTAACCGTAGACTGGGGCTGCCTCGCCTGCTGCTGCTGCTGCCTCTGCCGCTGAGGCCCCTGCTGCCGCGACTGTGACCTCTGCTGCTGCGAGTGCTGCTGCTGTCGCAGGTGCTGCTGCTGCTGCTGCTGCTGATGCTGTGGGGGACTCTGGGATCCACCAGGCCCTTGCCGCTCCGAACGCCCACAGCCCGTAAACTGAGGCGGTGGCGGTCGGGGCGGCCTCCAGGAACTGGCTTGTCCCCCATCGTCCGGTGCTGGTCGCTTCCTGTCAGAGCTCTGAGCGACCAAGCCTCCACGTCCGGCGACAATGTGGCCTCCCCTCTCAACCCACTGAGCATGCTCCGCTGCCTCCTCCAAGGTCTGTAGGCTTTGGGCATGCACCAAAATATAGATCTCTGGGCGCAGACCCGTCTCAAAGAGCTCCACCTGATGCGGTCTGTTAAGGATTTTAGTTTTGGCGTATTTCGTGAAAGTGTTTAAGTCTTGAAGATTGAAGATGAAGAAGCTTGGATCATATACCTCAATCTCAAGAAAGAAGAATTCAAAAGGATCAAGTAAGTTTAACTAAACATTATTGGTGATCTGAATACTTCTTATAATGTAGAAACACTTGGATGGATTTTTAATCGCATAAAAATAAAAAACTGGACATGGTATATGTTCAGAATCCGGAACAGGGGACTACAGTCCGGACCCCGAACGTTGGTTGGTTCATGCGAAAATCCTGTCCTGAACATCCCAGTTTCGTTCCGGACCCCGAACGTGGAGTTTGCTGAAATCGCATGAACAGTCCGGACCGTAGGATTTCGTTCCGGACCCCGAACCTTGATTTTTCAGGAATTCTCTGAAAAACAACGACAATCCTGAACGAGCCTAATCCAGTCCGGACCGTCGTGCGGGAAAAATTCTATTACAATCAGTTTTTGATTCTTATCCTCTTCCAATGGTTTCTAACCTATAAGTAAACCCTAATTCTATCTTTTAGGGTAATCCACAATAAGTTTTATACTCCGGGAAATGACGGAAAAATATTAACGGAGAAAAACTTATAGATCCACATATAGAGAAGAAAGGAAATAACTAGATTTAATTCTATGTTTCTTCATCTATATTAATTAATTTGATTCTAGGTTTTCATACTCAGATTTTGAGTAGAATCAAATTAATGAATACTTAGATGGCATTTCCGATGTCACGCCCCGAGTTCAAAAACCAGTGTATAAATTTTTTTTTTTTAAATCAGAGTTGCAAAACAGACAGGGCAATGACAGACTGCCACATATATAGAAGAGTCCCAATCCCCTATGGAATTGAGCCTTTTCTATATATGCACGGCTAGCTTGGCAACAACATCAAAGTACTAACTACGTACTACAACCAACAATAACAAGTAAACCTTACAACTATCTTTACAAATATACAACTGAAATACAATTTCCTTTCTCTCAAACATCTATTACATAGCTTCTCGGCTGTCCAGGGTCAACCTCTATATCGATACCTTGCCAATTCGTCCCGACATCCCAACACCCGCTTGACCTGAAAAACAGTCACCCGAGGGTGTGAGACACACCGGAGTGTATCCCAGTGGGCACGACGAGCCGAGAAATAGCAGATCGTACCTACTGGCATACAATACTAGAGGATAGTAATAATCACATTAGGTAAGCATGATTATGAAGCGAATGAATAATCAACAAGGATTTAGCATAATCTTGACAGGAATATAATGAACCAAGCATGCTGAATAATTGCATAGGCAGGTATCAAACAAATGAATATCAGGAATTATGAGATAAGACAAAAGTAGACTAAAAGCAACATATGCATCAATAGATGATATATCAAATTATCCAATCACAAGCCACCATATTGGTTCCACAAAACCTCAGGCGAATTTGCCCACTTGGCACCAGCGGGTTGACATTTCCCTCCACAAAGGGGTCACGGGTCGCTATTGCTAACCACTTTACCGGTAAAGAACATAGCTGCGGGTAATTACTCCGCTAATGTTCGTGAAGTACAACGGTGCGGGCGATCAAATGCAAATGCTCAAACTCACGGTCCACTGACCGGGTAATCGGCAACAAGCCGGGAAATCCCCACTGGGATGCAATAACAAAATCAACTGAATCTCAACTCTCATGCAGGAATAATCAGCAACTAATCTCAACTCATATGCAAGATCAAAAGCAAATCTCAACTCAACATAAGATCAACAGCAAATCTCAACTCAATCATGCAGACCAACCAAACATACAAAACTAAACACATATTTTTGCGGGAACTAGTTTGAAAATAGGTTTTAGGCCCAAACTTCGAAGAGCAATGCCTTTGTCCTATCAAACAAGAACAGACTCAGGCGACCCTACGACGTTCAGTAAAACATTAGTTGATTAAAATTATGTGTTCAGCAGTGTAATATTTGATCAACAGGAAAGCAAGCTCGACATCTAGTAACCAATCAGTCATGGCAATGTCCAGAATAACGATATGAATACTGGAAGCACTATGATTAATCATGTAAGGCAACAGATAACTGATAAAAGTCATAACTCAGGCATAAAGCAGCATAAACTGAATCAAAAGGAAGGCAGGCTCAAAGTAATAGTTAAGCTACCAAAAACAGGGGTCCAACCAATACCGTACACAGAGGGCCGAAATGATAAAGCCCGGACCGAAGATAAACCCACCTGTCAAATCGCAGGCGACTAGACTGAATCGACTGTACGCTCAGAACCAGATGCAAACTGGACAGACCTGAATCAAACATATTGATCAGGGATCGATTTAATCTCTAACTTTTTCAAGTCAACTTAACCCTTTTTAGCGCTGTTTTCGCTCGTTCTTTCTACTGGAAACTCATTTTAACGAGCCGTCACTTCCAGCAGGTGACTTTTAACTTGCTGAACACCGTGCTCACACATTTGTGGCGCACACAACCCGAGGAAAACTTCAGGCCATAAAAGGCCTTGCTAACATAGCCAAAATGAATTTTTGTTTCTCCGGATCATCGAAACTTAAATCTGACGCGAGCATCGCATCCAGTGACCCCAAATTAGCCAGGAGCTCACTGTCTCAGCTTTTTAAACAGTCCAGAAATAGGACTTTGGCCAATTATTCATTCTAGAGCTTGATTACATTAGAACTCAACCTATACTTAACCAATTTCAATTCTGTTTGAAAGGTATGATTAAAATACCTTATAAATCACTGTGCTTGCCCTAGTGCAGCACAGAAATGGCTGGATCAAAAGATCCATCAACCTTGCTCACTAACATAAAGCACAATGCTCCAAACCTCTGTCCACACAGATCTAACTTGATCTGAAGTGAGCATCAAGCTCAGGGGGTTATTTGGAGCATCTTTCATATTTAACTCGAAAGCAAATTCCATAGTTTTCTTCTCTCAGGCATTTTCACAAACACTAGGTGTGCACTTCTCCCACAACACACCACATACAAGATCCCGAGTTAGTTCTCTGCAACCACAGCACCAAATCACTTCCAACTTGGAAGGAAATGCTTCTGAGGATTTGAACATCATCCCCCGCAAGCCTGGGCCAAGGTTGCACACTCGATGGGCCGCGGCAAGAGGTTGAAGATGACACCATTTCTTTGAAAATTGTGACCATTCAAGCAAGGCATCTGGGACCAAATCACTTGCCCAATTGGATGCTAATACACACCACAAACTCACCTGTACTTGTGCCCGACGACAGGACACGGCGGCGACGCGGCTGGAGTGAGCTCGGTTTGGAGCTCCTCCACCTCTAATGGCGAATTTTCACAGAGGCCATATAAAGTTCTCTAACTCGCATGGTAGGTTCCTTTGGCCCACACGAAGCTTCCCGACCATGCCTCCCCGGCCGGAGATGGCCGGAGCGCCGGCGGCCGCGAGTGGAACCCATTTCGGTTCAATCTTGGCCGCGCCAACTCCAAGCTGCATGGGCCGCATGCAAATGCATGGGAGCACTCCTCACACTCCCAGGAAGAAGTCTGGGCAAGTGGCCGGCGGCGGAGTGGCCTGCCGGCGCCAGAGCAACAAGCTCGGCCGAAGTGCAAGAAACCCGAAAATTAGGGTTAGGTTCTGCGAGTGATCCTCTTGATCAAACTCCACCAAACTTGGTGGAGTTGATCCCCATCTCCTACAGTCCAAGCCCACCATTTTGGTTCCCCATTTAGTCCACTGGTTGCCGAGAAAAACGGCAGCGGAGCACGGCTAGGTTTCCGGCCATCTTTGCTCCCGCCGGCCAACCAGGCTGCATGGGGGCTCGGGCTTGTGCAGAGAGCATCCTTAGGACACAGGGAGTCTACTACTAAGGGTCTCGGGTCTTGAGAACCATTGGTTAGGGTGCTCTTACTTGGCCGGAGTTGGTGAAGATGGAAGAAGCCGGTTCTCTCTTCCTCTTCTTCGCGCGGCCACAGCAAGCTCCGGGGTGATCCCCAGACACAGGCAAACACTTCAGGGAACTCAGAGAGCAAAGTTGGTGCAACTTTCTCCAAGCTTTACTCTTCTCTCACTATTCTTGGATTTTTCTCAATGGGGTTGTGTCTCTTCGGCCACCCAGCACTCCGGGCTTATAAGGAAATAACTCTTGGGAGTTAGAAATCCCAAGAGGCTTCCACGGGTAACCTCCCACAGACCCCTCGTGTTCACCCCCAAGGAGACCAAGAGACAAAAACTCCTTTAATGCAAGATTCTTTCTAAAACTCTATTCACACGTAATCCCAAACCCTAGCAAGTTCCCTCAGATCTCAATTGCATTCAGAACCCTAAGGAATAAAGCTTGCATGATTTGGTACATAAAATATATGTGTTTCTTTAGAAATTATTGCTTTTTCACCCCTTTTCACGCATTTCGAGAAAATCCGCTCGACGATTTGCGAATCGGACTTCGCCACGACGTCCGGCTCGTCGAGACCTGTCAAGTAGCGTATTTGTTTGTTTAGTTTGGTGCTCGGATAAAATCTCGGGCCATCTAGTTCTGTATGTTGCAAACCGACGCACGCACTTCGATGCACCCGGATCGCCAAACGCGAAATCAGTCAGTGCCATTGCGCTCAGAACGTCGAAATTAGCTAGGTTCGACTACTCATACCCCTATGTCAGGGTTCCAGACAGTGAAACGACCGATGATGATCGAAGGGTCATTTAAAATAGGGGTTACTATTCACAACTTAAGTTGTGGGACCCGTTTCTTCTTTGCTAATTTCTGGAAGATCCGACCGTTGGATCGTCGACAAGTGAATATGAACTTTTCATGTTTCGTCGAGACGATCGCAATGGTGATCTCGGATTTTCGAGATCAGGCCCCGATCAAAAGTTGATATTTATGGGCCACTATTTTACCACTAAAAATTTCTATTTTTGCCAAAATTACCAATTTTATAAACTCCAAAGGTAATTATAAAGTCTTTAATTTTCTAGATTACTACATCCGATCTATCTTTGATCTAAGTATTCAACGGATCATTACCACCAACAAAACAACGATTTTCCCCAAAATCGGCGCGTGGATTCGCGTGGCCTTGTGGATTCAAGGTGCAACCGCTCTCGTGTATTCGGAGCGAGGTACGTTCGTGCGATCGAGACGTACTACCTGGTGGAGACCGTGGATTCTGTCAGACTTCGTGGACTCGACGTTGGACGCCGTGGATTCGGCGTTGGACGCAAATCGTGGATTCGAGGCGCGTTGCGGAGCGAGCGGAGAAGATCAACTCGGAGCGTATGGAAAAAGGTTGAGTCGTCTGTGAGTGCGTTATATCACCTTTGTACGTGTTATAATCTTAGTTGATTTCACCGTGTTATCGGTCCCGTGGTTTTTTACTCATGTGATGGAGTTTTCCACGTAAAAATCTTGTGTTTTATTTTTCATTTCCGCATTGGGTTTTATTACGCAAAGATTTTTGAGTGTTTATCGTTTACACCTATTCACCCCCCTCTAGGTGTTTTTTCCCCTATTTAGATCTTTATTAGAGTTAACCCAACAATTGGTATCAGAGCGGGAATAGGGTTGTAAACAATGGTTGAAGGTGGAAATATCAACAGACCCCCGTTCTTCGATGGAACAAACTATGCCTACTGGAAAGTACGGATGAAAGCCTTTTTAATTTCCATCGACGAACGGGTGTGGCAATCTATCGAGTTAAGATGGTCAAATCCAACTGAAGTTATTGTTGATGTTCAAACCATCAAACCTAGGTCGAAATGGACCAAGGAAGAGATTGACTCATCTTCTTACAATGGTAAAGGAATTAATGCCTTATTTAATGCTTTGTCATAAACTGAGTTCTCTCGCGTCTCGGCATGTGAGACTGCGAAAGAAATCTGGGATGTTCTACAAGTTACACATGAGGGAACAAACCTTGTGAAGATTCAAAAACTGCAAATGCTTACGAGCAAGTTTGACTCTATTTTCATGGCAGAAAATGAATCTTTCACAGATTACTATACGCGATTGCAAGACATCGTGAATACATGTGCTAACTTGGGAGAGAAAATTCCAGAATTTAAAGTTGTAAGAAAGATTTTAAGGACTCTTCTTGAAAGATTTCGTTCCAAGGTTACGACCATTGAAACTATTAAACACCCGGACGAAATCCGTGTAGAAGAATTAGTTGGTGCACTTCAAACATATGAAATGACATTTCCTTCTAACTATTCTTCTGGAAAAGCATCTTCTTCTAAGTCTTCAGGTTTTGCGTTGAAAACAACAAAAGAAGAAGACGCAGATTCTTCCTCCTCAGATGATGACGAGAACCTATCTATGGAGGACTTTGAGAAGCAACTTGCTCTCTTGACAAGAAAATTTCGCCGAAACTTTCGAAGGGGTAATTCAAGTAAAACTTCATCTTTCGTAAAGTCGAAGAAAGGCAAAGGTTTTTCAAGCCACAAGTCAAGAAAGCAAGAGAGTTTTTCAAAGGATAAGAAAAGCTCGGAGGGACAAGTCCAATGCTTCAAGTGCCGAGGGTACGGTCATATCTCAACGGAGTGTCCCAATAAGAATCCGTCGAAGAAGAAAGCGATGCAAGCCGTCACTTGGGATGACACCTCAACGTTGTAGGTTTTTATATACTAAGGATCCACACGGATCTAAATAGGTACTATCAAACAACTAGAGGGGGGGTGAATAGGTGTAATACTTATAAAACCAATCTCAGTGCAAAATAAAAACCAATGCGGAAATAAAAAACAGCACACCAAGATATACGTGGAAACTCCAATCCAGGAGAAAAACCACGGGACCAACACGCAATAACAATCCACTAAGAATAGAAGAATAACAAGGTGATTACCGACTCCACGGACTCAACCCCTCCTTCAACTTCTTCGGACCTTGCGCTCCACCGATTGCACGTCCACTGCACACGTTCGAATCCACGAACGCCACTCGAATCCACGAGCACACGTTTCGAATCCACGAAACACCTTTAACACACCGAATCCACGATGCCACGTCGAATCCACGACGCAAACTTAGCCGATAGAAATATTGGTTTCGATGGTGATCCTTTGCTTAGATTATCATTGAAGAACCGTAGAAGGAATCTCTAAGCAAAGACTAGATCAATTCGACAAAAGATAGATCTTGGAAGAACCGTCGAATTGACCTAAATGAGGCTATAAAGAAGAACGATAAAAACCTAGCCTCTAGGGCTGCTCTCAAGTGTTTTATAAAATAATCGGTAGTTCTTGAGAAACCCTAACTGTCTATTTATAGTTTAGAAACCTTTGGAAAGAGATAAGCATAAAAAACTGACTTAACAGAATTTTTCCCGCACGACGATCCGGATCAGATTTACGGCGATCCTGGCTGTCGTCTTTTTTCAGCAATTCCTGAAAAAATAAGGTTCGGGATCCGGATCGGAATTCTGATCCGGATCGGAATTCTGATCCGGATCGGTTCAGGATCAGAAATTCTGAACTAGACTCTGAACATCCAATTTGTCCAGATTTTGATTTTTAAGCAATGAAAACTTATCCAAGTGTTTCTAAACTACACAAATGTATTCGGATCACCAAAATTATTTAGTTAAACGTACCTGATCAATCCGAATCCATTTTCTTTAAGATTGATGTATATGATCCACAATTCTTCAACTTCAATCTTCAAGACTCAAAACACTGAGTGTCAACTTGAGATCTTGTTGAATCTTCTCTGAGTCTTCAATTGCTGATTGACAATTTGATCACTTCAAGACTCCGACTCAACTCGCGAAATATGCCAACACAAAATGCCGTAAAAATCTCCCCCTTTGGCAATTTCGTGACAAAACCCAAAAATACATAAAACGCTCAAGACACTCATCTTAAACCAAAAAATCGAAACTCAATGTCATCACCAAAACATTGATTTTCTTTGCGTGAAAGATCCAATAAACAAAAATTACATTTGAACCAGTCTTAGAACAAACTCTATGACTTAGGACTTGGAGTCTTAAAGTGATGTATATCCTGCAAAACAAAAACTCCAAACAAAATCAAACGTTTAGTTGTTAGAAATGGAATCCTACATTTGATTCGTCCTTTTGGTTCTTTTTGTTTTTCGGCTCCTTTTTCATCATCTCCCTCCTTTTTCATCATCTCCTCCTATCTCGATGATCTCATCTCCCCCATTTCTCTTCTCCCCCTTTTTGTCACAAATTGTCAAACAATGAACATACTAGACAAAAGGAAATCACTAACAACATTAGTTCATAGAGAAAGAGAGATAAAAGCCCAGTTCCGGTATATAAACAAAAACGCAGATTTCGTACCGGTCCTCGAAGGCAAAAATTACAAAAATTCTTGAAACAAATTCAAAATTTGAAATCTTTCAAATACCGATTTGCATTCCATCAAGAAAACAATTTAAGTGCTTGAAAATAATATGAGATCACATAGATGTCAGATCACATAGATGTCATTCAATCCAATTAATTTTACAAAAATTAAAAAGATTTACTCCGAAATCATGAAAAACAAAGATAAAACATTATAAACATTTTTCATATTATATACGTCAAACACAAGTCATCAAAAATAATCTTGAGATCCAAAGTCTACCAAGATGTAACGGATTTACAAAGATGACTTACAGAGATTTCCAAATGACATCAATTTTGAATTTTACCCTTTCAAATTGAGATAAGCACTAAAATACCTAAGGGTGGCTCTTTGAGCATCTTTTAACTATCCCACCTTATACCAACCAGGAGATTGTTCAAAATAAGAACTTTGAATTTAAATCTCCGAATGCTTCAACTAAACAAAATTTCATAAATATTTTTCAAGCATCCATAACATGTGGTAGCTTCACACACAAACCGGACGACCGGGGTGGCAGCTCTTTCCAACATGTGGTGGTAGTTTTCACACTCCTTTCGGATGTAACTCTTTCCACATCTTTTGCAATTCATTTCATTACCCTTGTACGAAAATACAATCTCTTATGTGAAAGAATTAAATCCCAAATTTTAGTCAATCGGTTGTCTTATGTTTATCACAAAGAACTCACACAACCGAGATAGAATAATCATCTAAAGATCACACATGATTACTAAAATTTGATGAATATAATTATAAAAAACTCTTATAATGAAGTATCTTCAAGAATTATGATTATAGAGTAAAGTTGATAATTCATATAAAATTAAATTGGAGTGATTGACAGTGAAATCCTTTTTATTCAATGCACTCGTTCGTTAAAACCCTTTTGTTCAAAAACAAAACATAAAAACGAAGAGCATTGAAAACATGTAATGCAGAGATTCAGAAAAATATGAAAGGAAAACCAATCAAAGCATTACATACAGTCATAAGCTATTTAAAACTTAAGACAAGGAAAGATATCACCTTTCCGAATCCAAAATCGTCGGATTTTGTGTTGTCTTGATTCGTTGTGGCCGGGAGATGATAGCTTTGACTGTTGGTCCACCTTAGGTCTTTGCCTCGCAATGATCCACTTGTATGATTGATGTTGTGGCTCGGACCTTTGGTGGGTTGAGTGAACTCCTTTAACTTGATGTGTCTTTTGATTCCGTTGAGTTCGCTCCGTAGATGAAGTTGCCGAAGAATTCTTCTTTCTCTTTTTCGGGCACGTCTTCATCAAGTGTCCTTCAAGTCCACATTGGTGACAAGTTCTTTCTTTCAATTTAGTTGTGGAACTTGAAGCCTTCACAGTTTGGTTCTTTTTAAATCCCAAACCAACCTTGCTTGTTTGACCTAATCCGCATATACAATCAAATTTCTTGGAACCGGTTGAAAACCTTTGTATGTCGGATTTAAATTGATGAACTTGCTTGGTCAAGGCTTGGTTGGTGACATGAATTTCCTCAAACTGTTTTTTTTAGAAAATCAATCTTGTTAATGTGGGAATTAACGATCGTTTCCGATTGATTTATCTTTTCTTGGAGGATTTTATTATTATCCAATAAAAGCTCTCGTTCCTCCTCGAGATCATGAAGTTTGATCTTTAAAGCATGATTCTCGTCTTGAATCTCAAGTCGTTGCTTCCTCAACTTCTTAATATGCTTGGCCATCTTCTTTGATTCCGTAAGAAAGTTGTTGATATGCCTCAACGAGTTCTTCTTCGTCCGACTCCCCCTCACTTGATGACTCTCCGCCGGATGTTGATGTTTCATGCAAAATCAAAGGAATAGAGTTAGTGATTAAAGATGATAAGCAAACATTAGAAGAGGGAATATGAGAGGCATGTAAGGCAACGACTTTTTCCTCTTTACTTGAGGTCGATTCATTAGAAGTAGAATCGTCCCAAGTTTTCGATTGCAAAGCCTTCTTTATATATGATTTCGGAGAAGGACAATCCGTTGAAATATGGCCGTAGCCTTTGCATCTATAACATTGGATTTTCCCTTCGAATTCATCTTTTTCTTTTTCTTTAGAAGGTTTGCAACGCCTTTGAGTTTAGAGGATTTAGAACCCGATGGTCCTTTAGATGGTTTCGAGGATGTAGATCCATCGGTTCGATTCTTCCAAAACTTCCGACGAAATTTCTTTACGATCCGCGCCAATTGTTCTTCAAAATCGGCAAAAGAGATTTCATCGTCGGAACTCGATTTGCTATCTTCTTCCTTTGTTGATTTGAATGCAATACCTGTAAGCTTAGAAGAAGACTTGGAAGAAACTTGATTAGTAGGAAAAGTCATTTCATAAGTTTGCAAAGCACCTACTAATTACTCTACTCTCATCTCATCCGGATGACTAACGGTTTCAATGGCGGTAACCTTTGCCCTAAACCGTTCCGGAAGAGGTCCGAAGTATCTTTCTTACAATTCTCGACTCCGGGATCTTTTCTCCTAAATTAGCACAAGTATTGATCACATCTTGAAGTCTAGTGTAATAATCTGTAAACAATTCATGCTCATCCATATGATAGAGTCAAATTGACTTGTAAGCATCTGGAGCTTTTGAATTTTTACTAGATTAGTACCCTCACGTGTAATTTTGAGAATATCCCAAATTTTCTTCGCGGTTTCACACGCGGAATTCGTGTAAACTCAGTCGAGGAAAGAGAATTAATAAAGCGTTCATACCCTTCCCATTGTAAGAAGAACTTTCGAATTCCTCTTGGGACCATCTAGAGCGAGGTTTTGGGGTAGTAGAATTTCCTACTTCCTCAACAGGATGCACCCAACCGCATTCCACGGATTGCCATACCCGTGTTGGGTTATATGAATAATAGGATCTAAATAGGGGAAAAAATACCTAGAGGGGGGGCGAATAGGTGTAAACCATAAACACTCAAAAATCTTTGCGATATAAAAACCCAATGCGGAAAAATAAATAACACGCAGAGATTTTTACGTGGAAAACTCCAAACCGGAGTAAAAAAACCACGGGACCGATAACCGGTGAAATCCACTAGAATTAAACAGCGTACAAGGTGATATATCCGAACTCACAGACGACTCAAACCTTTTCAATACGCTCCTAGTTGATGTTCCTCCGCGTCGCTCCAGACGCTTCTCGAATCCACGATGTGCGTCCAAACGCCGAATCCACGGTGTCCAACGTCGAGTCCACGACGTCCGACCGAATCCACGGTCTTCACCCAGTAGGCACGCTTCGAATCCACGAACGTACACTCGCTCCGAATCCACGAGAGCGGTTGCACCTTGAATCCACAAGGCCACGCGAGTCCACGCGCCGATTTTGGGGTAAATCGTTGTTTGTGGGTGGTGATGATCCGCCGAATACTTAGATCAAGATAGATAGGAAATACCATCTAAGTATTCATTATTTGATTCAACTCAATGTGATTATGAAAAACCTAGAAATCAAACTAATCATATAGATGAAGAAACATAGAATTATCTTAGTTATTTCCTTTCTTCTCTATGATGTGGATCTGAGGCCGTATAAAATGATATTGATTATGACGGCTACTTTTTGGACTGACCCTAGAAAAAGAATCATAGGGTCTATTATAGGTTAGAACCCTTGGAAAAAGATAAGGATCAAAAACTATCATTTTCTGGAGTTTTTACAATGACGACGATCCGATCGGAAATCGGCGATCCGGATTGCAGTAGCGAGAAAAACAGATTCTAGAAAAACGAAGGTTCGGGATCCGGATCGAAGTGCTTGATCCGGATCGTTCATACAGTTCACCAAACATCAACGTTCGGGATCCGGATTGCAGTATCCTGATCCGGATCGTTCAAATAAAATGGTAAACTCAATGTTCGGGATCCGGATCAAGGGAAGCTACTGTGACGCCCCACTTCCGGGGGTCACCATCCTAGAACTACTCTAGCTCTAGCACGCTTAACTCTCATGTTCCTCTGGATCTTGCTACCATCCAAAATGCTATAGCCGGGTTAGAGATTTAGTCCTATTATATCATTTATATAGGACTAATCCAAATTCTGGGGGTGTCACATTCTTCCCCCCTTTAAGCCCTGACGTCCACGTCAGGCTCAAGCACACTCACAAGCACCAGGCGATGTGAGATCGTCTCGCTAGCCTTAGCCGACCTTGTAGGGAGCTGCACTCCACCTACAACGGTCATTAGCCGGGAGCCTCGCTCTACCCGCTATATAACCCTGGCTCGAGCCGAGACTCATCTCACATTTCCGGCTGGTGAATGGCTCTGATACCAACTGTGACGCCCCACTTCCCCAGGGGTCACCCATCCTAGAACTACTCTAGCTCTAGCACGCTTAACTCTCATGTTCCTCTTGGATCTTGCTACCATCCAAAATGCTATAGCCGGGTTAGAGATTTAGTCCTATTATATCATTTATATATAGGACTAATCCAAATTCCGGGGGTGTCACAGCTACGATCCGGATGAACTGGTGTATGAACGAACCACCTTCGGGATCCGGATTGAACAATCTGATCGGATCCTGAACATGTCCCATGTCCAGTTTTTGATATTTATGCAATAACAAATCCATCCAAGTGTTTCTACGCTATAAGAAGTATTCGGATCACCAAAGATATTAAGTTAAACATACCTGATCCTTTTGAATTCTTCTTTCTTGAGATTGAGTTATATGATCCAACTTCCTTTACCTTCAATCTTCAAAACTTAGCCAATTCACGAAATACGCCAACTCAAATTCCGTAACAATCTCCCCTTTGGCGGTTTCGTGACAAAACATAGATCCACTCAAGAAAATTCAAAAAGATATTTTTATTGCTATCGCCATACAAAAAATTTACAATGGAGATCCAAAATAAAATACATGAGTTAAACTCCTAAAACAGACTCTAGACTTAGACATCTGTACTCTCTGCAAAAGAAATCATTCTTGACAAAAGAAATCGTTAGATACCTCAAGAATTTTATATCATTCAAAAACCACATACAGAGATGGTTTATACTCATTTATACTTACCATGACATTTATACATTCAGATATGTAAACTGATCATAGTTAAAACACCAACATATCTATGCAATCACAAACCCAAATGTCATGTTAGTGAACATCAACTGTTAGTTATATTACATGCCCAAAAATAGTAGTCGAATAGTTAGTCGAGGCATGCATTCAAACCAAATGAAAATCGAAAGTTGAAGTTCTACTCACCTTTCAAGTTGAGGTTATACTTCCTCTATAGTTTCAAGTTTTCTCCGTAACCATTGTATCATAGTATCATTGTTTATACTTCTCTCTCTCTTTTGTCACAGAAATTAGCTAAAAATACCAAAATGGAGAGAATGGTTAACAGATCAAGTACCACAAGTTTGAGAAACTAAAACTTAAAACTAAAACTAAAACGTCAAAACCTGCACAAAAAAAAAGTTAAAAAAAAAATGAATTTCCTGCGCAAGAGAAGGATTAAAAATATGCATAATAAACAAGAAATTGGAAGGATACGGATTATTCAGACTCCTCTGAACTGATACAGCCAAGAATTTGGAAGATTTTCTTTAATCTCTTGTTCATTGTGACTGATTCTATTTTACCTTTCTTATTTCTCCTTTACCTCAATGAGCTCATTTGATATACGTTCTTGCTCGTTGGAGAGCCTTTGCTGTTCTTTATAGATTGAGGTAACAGATGCATCATCATCAGAAGTTGATGGAGGTGCTTGTTTGCTGGTTGGACTGGAGGAGTTGCTGCCGGTGCAGAGGTGTCGCTTGTTGTTGTTGAGCTCGTTGTCGGTGAGGAGGTAATATGGGCTCGTCTGGCTTTGTCGAGAGAGACTTTACAAACCGTTGTTTCATTGATCGTTCCCAAACTGTGCATGTAGGAACTCGCATTCGTGTCAGCTTTAAATTTTCGAAGAATGGCATGATGATCATTGGATAGGTAGTATCTCTGAAGGGTGAGCATGTTCCACATAGCGAGCCATCCTCGCCCAGATGATGTAGGGAATGTTTAAGTTTGCTCCCATGCTGCTGTGGGGTTTCCAAGAAGATAAAGGAATAACATCCTATCCCACCGAAGAACCTTCGTGTTCATTTTGGAAGCACGTTATAAAAACAATGAAGTTTAAGAAGCGATACTCTGGTCGTAGTTCTTTTGAAAAGACGGAGTTTCCTGTAGACAGAGTATCGGGCAGACAGATGCCATCAATAACCACTCTCAGGAGTTGGTGTTGAAAACTTGATTCTTCTGGTAATAAGCGCCATCGGCTCGGGCCGTCATCTAATACCTCTCCAATTAGTTGCGGCGTTACTTTAATCTTAACATTCTGACCAATGTTTGAAAGTCTCGACGTCCGCTCTCCTGATCAACTAGATAGCAAGCTTCTGATAAAACATCCTCACTGAGTGAAGACAATACCAAGTGGTCTCGGTAAGGAAAGTCCAAATGGGAGCAAGACCTATCTGGTCAAACAAGTCCCAAATGGCCGAGAACGCTCCTTCAAGGCTTTGACATCAACATGCCTTTCGCCAATGCATTCCCTATTTCAAAATCCTTTATCCTAGCCGAGCTGATAAAGTCTTGTGGAGGTTGCTTGGCTATCAACTGGTTGCTCAATGGAGATTCCTCGAGCACTCCCTCTTTTGCGAGCAGCAACTCTTTCGTCTTGTCTTCCCAGAGTTTCTTCCATTGGAGCTTTGCCCTTATCAGCAGCAGTAGGCGGAGCCTTCGATGTCTCCGCAGTCGCTTTTCCTTTGAAGCAGTGGGAACAGTTGTTGCTTCAACTTGAAGCTCATCCAATCAATTGATTCTGTTTCAGATTCCGTATCGGAATCATCTTTCGCTTTCTTCGCTTTCTTAGCCCTCTTGGGCTTGACAGTGTCTCTCGTATGTACCATAGCTGCCAGAAGGAAATGATCCAGGTGATCACCATTGCTATGGTTTCTGTGAAAAGGAATCCTGTGAGCAACACCTCAAGAACACGAAAAAAATTGTTTAATTTTCAAAAATTAGAAAAATTGTACCCAAACAATCATTATCGTGTAGAGAGACTAAGAATCAATAGTAGTTTTGCAAAAAGAAAAATTTTAAAAATAGATCAATTGCATGATTTTGGAAAATTCCCATTAATGCCCTAAAACCGAAATTTTTGAAATCGAAGACCAAAATCCGTTTATCTTGAGAATACCTAGCATATAATCAAAACTAATCTACCCAGAGTTCTTATTTCAAAAGAAATTTGATCAAAAACCATCCACAAATGAGATGATACAAGAAATTCATCACGTTTGAGGAGGAATAAGAAAAAACTGTGAAAAAACCGAGATTTTGATCAATAAACTTACTTGGAATTGAAAGAACTTGAGTTTTGAAAGCTTCCAAGATGGATGAAATCTAGAGAGAGAAGCTCTCGAAACTTTGGAACAAAAGATGGAGTAAAAGAAATCCAAACCCTTTTGTTCTATATAAAACAATAGCCGCGATCCGGATCAGTTCGTGATTACGATCCGGATCGGCTACCCGCAGTGAAAAACTGCGTTCGGGATCCCAGATGGCAGGTCCAATCCGGATCGGCTGCCCGCAGAAGAATATCTGCGTTCGGGATCCGGATCGGCAGGGTCCAATCCGGATCGGCTCCAACTTTTTCTTTAGAAAAAATTTCAGAGAAATTCTAGAAAGACCAAAAAAGATTGTAAGCACTTTGTGTATCAACTTTAAACGAAAAACATCGTTTCATACAACAAGAAATAGATTATACCAAATCTATCAATAACATCCAACAAATGAAACGAAAATTTATAAAAATTAAAAATCCCTTAAAGTTGAACACTTCATTACATCTAACTTGATCTTATGAGTAATGCCTTTATCAAATCATCAATCGGTAAAGGAAAATGAAATACAAAGATCAATAGATGTCTAACATCCCCGATAAGAGATAATATATCTAGTCATTTATTGAAGAGAGTGGCTCTTGAGCATCTTTCATTAAAAATCCCCCTAAACCAACCTTGAAATTTTGACAGGAGTCAAGTATTCAACAGGCATTTTAATTAATCAAAACTTGAAAAACTTGCTGGTTACATGTGGTAGCTGCACACAATACTCGGACGGACCGAGGTGGTAGCTCTTTCCCTCCATGTGGTGGTAGTTTTCACACTCCTCATTGGGATGTAACTCGTTCCACATCTTTTGAGCATACTACTTTTCTTTGACTCCCCTCAATTGGCTATCAATTATTAAAGTATAAATATTTAGCCAAATATTGTTCTCGATTTCATACTCGACTAAACAGTCAAATAAGAGTAAAAACTATACCAAGAGATCATCGAGAGAGGAAATTGACTTGATCAAAACAAAAGACATGAGTTAAATTGGACATAAAATGATCAGTTGCTCATCAAATGAATATTAGATATCTAAGGCATAATGATTTCTAAATATATAAAAGGATGCAGTTAAATCAATAAAACTAATGCTCAATTAATGTTCTATGTCTGCGCATAGATAATGAACAAAAACACAAAAACAAAACCTAACCTAAACAAAAGTCAAAAGAGGTATTTCAAGGAAAGCATTTCATTGCTTACGCCAAATGAATAAAACGTTTTTGATCCAAAGGTTTTGTTAAATGCAGCATAATTGATCTTCAGTTGAAATGTAGAAATTTGAAGACAATTTGATTCAACTAGCTCTCTAAGAACTGATATCTAAGTTCAATGTGTTTTGTTTCGAGAGTGCAAAAAACACAGGGTTTTTTGAAATGTTTATAGCACTGTGTTTGT
>CM055066.1:20035624-20062074 GCA_029204045.2 Tillandsia leiboldiana
GTTCTTCAGAGAAATTTCCCCACACAGTGCACTATCCTTTGGAGTTTTGGAGGTATTTTTTGGTGGCACTTTCCCGTGGTTCACGATTTTCACGGCGCGGCGCGACGCTTGTTCTCCGGCGACCCGCTTCGCCCTTCTCAGTGTTTGGACTCCCCCCCCGACTCACCCCGACTTCCGATTTCGCCGATTTTCACGCCGTTGGACTCACGACAGGTATGAGTTCAACTCCTGTGTTTTGAGTTTCCTCGTTTTCCCGTGCTGACCCCTTGGAGTTTTTTGAGCACCCATTTTGACCCTTTTTCTTCACGATTTTTGGACAGCACCGCGGTGTTCTAGCCGTATCTTTCGCTCAGACGTCGGATCGAGGCGATTCGAAAGGCAATTTTCATCTACAACACTTCGCAAGGAGTCTCCTGGATTTTTTCCCCTGAATTTTTTGGAATATTTTCCGAAGGTGCAAGTCTCCTTCCACTGTGGGCTTTGACCAGAATTTCTGGACATTTGGATTCGGGGTGTTTCCCTTGCAGAATTTGAACTCGGCGCAGAAAACTCAGATTTGAACGGGCAGGTACTCGTTTCGACGGGTTCGTCGCGTATCGCGACAGTATTTATCTTGGATTTTTCCGGGCATTTTTCAGTAGGTGAAAATAGACAAATTGGACTGTTGTAAAATTGGACAGATTTGGTTGGATATTATATTAATTTATGTATGTTCCTTTGGGGTATTTTGTACAGATTGGTGGTGACTTTTTGGACTGAGCATGGGATTCGCCTTTGGGTCGGGATTAGCGCTCGAGTGGGTGATGTTGTAAACCTCCTACTTGTGATTGTGACTAGGCCTATTAGAATGCTCTTGATCATGTTGTTAGTAGACTGTGAAATGGACCTAGCATGCTGGTATGAGATCATGGTTTCTTTGTTAGTAATTGCATTGCCAGAAAACTACAAGTTAGTAGGTTGTGTTTCCATGCTTTAGATATGTAGTATAATTACTTGGAAATAATGCTAAATCCATATCATGTTGAATGTTTAATGAGAGGTTGGGACATGTGTTAGAGTACTTAAAATGGTTTCACTAAGAAAGGACTTTTGCATGCTTGAATGGTCACCTAGATAGGCCACCTTTTTTTCTGCTACACTATCATGCTGGAATTGACTTAGGAGAAACCATGTTTATTCTTTCTCCAGTCACTTAGACATAGGGGATAGTATGCTCTGATTAGAGCAGGGACTGGATAGTGTAGTCAGCTTTGGGATTTGAAGCAGGACAGGTACTCGCGGCAACCGCGGATTTCGGGCGTTGACCGGACTGTTATTAGTGCATCAGATTTGGGGATAGGGGATCGGGTTACTTGTGACCGTGCCGGTCAGGAGCCTGTCTGTTGCAGTACTTGAGACCGTGCCCGGTCAGGAGCCGGTCTGCTGCAGTACTTATGACCGTGCCAGGTCCAGGAGCCGGTCTGCTGCCTCTGGGATGGGACCGTGTCGGTCAGGAACCAATCTGCATCCCGCAGCTGAGATGTGAGTTAGTGGGCATAGTAGGCAGTACCGGTGTTCACCGGTGTCTAGATTGGGTTACCCGGGCAGGCATATGTATACTCTGATGATATGCATTTAGCTACTCTTTTAGCTTATCACTTTAGAGGCATCTTAGTGGTAGCTTTTATCAGTTGTTATACGTATAGCTCACCACCTTATTTTATTTCTCCGCCTCTTGTAGTCCTAGTGGGGCAGGTCTGAGATAGAGGTTACCCACTAGGGGAGGCTACTGTTTTTATAGTAGTTCTGAACCCCACTGTTTTCCCTTTTCCTTGTCCCCTGTGTTTTGCAGAGTCATCTGCTGGAGTTGCGGGACCCTCTTCCCAGGATCGAGGTAAGAGGATCGCTGACTAGATAGCTGCTACCCCGAGCTCGAGTTTAGTAGTTTTGTTGTATCCCCAGTACACTCAGACGGTTGTATTTTCTTTTATTTTGGGTCTGGCTGCGGCCAGCTGGTTGTATTTATTTCGTGAGCTGGGAGAGACACTTGTATATTCATGAGAGATTATTATACTTTTATGTTCCAGCATTTGTCTGAGATGTACTAGTTTCAGTTTAGCTCTGTTTTATTCTCCAGTATTATTCTTTATATCTGAGCAGGTTACCATCGGCTTCGTGTACACGAAAAATACCGTGTGCACGGCGGATCTGTGGACGAGCCCGGGTTCTGGTTTACCACCGGGGAGTGACAGATTAGGTTGGTATCAGAGCTTAGGGATAGGTCAGTTGGGATTTAGGAAACCCTAGGCTTTTTGGCAGACCCTAGGAAGGCAGGGCGTGAGTGACGCGATATTTTGCGAAAGTCGGCAAGTTGTGTATTAAACTCTCCTGTGAGTGGAGAGGGACTGGCATTAGCCTATTTCTGGTGGACTGTTATGTTGGCTGCAGACAACATAAGGTTACAGAAATAGGGGGAATGTCTATGACTTTCGCTGGATTGGGTCGAGTGTGGTTTTGTTTACTGACCCTGGTTTCTTGTGTGGCAGGATGCCTCCTAGGCGGCAGATCCCTACTCGGGGTACTCCTACACCCCCGGAGGAGCCGGAGCAGTCCGGGCCCTCTGAGATCAGTGAGCTGAGGGCCATGGTGGCCCAGTTGGCGGAGAGTCACCGCCGACAGGAGCAGAGGTTTTGAGCAGTTGCTGGCTCAGGTTGCGGCACCTCCCCCTACTACTGTAGAGGCCCCTGTACCCACCGGTTGTACCGCTGGCTATTCCAACTAGTCCCTACGGCACCGTCGTCGAGCAGTGGGGCCCAGGGGATGTTCAGGCCATTGACCCCAGCGGAGGAGCGGGAGTTTTCTGACAAACTCACCCAGTTCTGTAAGCGAGGACCGCCTAGGTTCTCTGGGCGGAGCACTCACCCATGGGAGATAGGATCGTGGCTGGCAGCAATGGAGAAGTTATTTCGGGACTTCTTCATTGAGCATAGGTACAGAGCGCTTTTGGCAGTACACTGTCTAGAGGGGGATGCAGATGCTTGGTGGCGTCGGGGTCGAGCCCTTAGAGTTTCAGGTCACCCGACAGCTACCCTGGTCGGAGTTTAGGAGGATGATCCTTGATACTTATTTCTCCACGAGCGTGAAGAAAAAGCTAGAAGATGATCTGAAGAATCTTCAGCAGGGTGATCGGACAGTGTGGGACTACTTTCAGGAGTTCACGGCAGTTGCTCAACTGCGTACCCTATGTTGCCAGGGATGGGCCGCACCAGGTGGAGCTGTTTGAGACGGGTCTACGCCCAGAGATTTATACCTTAGTGCACGCCCAGAGGCTCCAGACTTTGTCAGAGGCTGTGGATCACGCGCAGTGGGTTGAGAGGGGAGATCAGGTGGTCGCTAGGCGCGGAGGCTTGGTCGCTTAGAGTTCTGAGAGGAAGCGGCCAGCGCCAGACGATAGGGGGACAGGCCAGTTCATGGAGGCCGCCCCGACCGCCACCGCCTCAGTTTACGGGCCGTGGGCGTTCGAAGCGGCGAGGGCCTGGGGGATCCCAGAGGCCCCCACAGCAGCAGCAGCATCAGCAGCCCCAGCGACAGCAGCAGCACTCGCAGCAGCAGAGGTCGCAGTCGCGACAGCAGGGGTCACAGCGGCAGAGGCAGCAGCAGCAGCAGTCGACGCAGCCCCGGTCTACAGTTGGGTGTGTTTTCTGCAGGGGTCAGCACCCCTCCGATACTTGTGATTTGAGGCACGGTCGCTGTTTCAGATATGGGCAGTCAGGTCATCGGCGAGCTACTTGCCCTTTTTCGACATCGCCGGCTCCTTCCTCAGCATCAGTCCCTTCGGTGCCCCAGCAGCGGCCTTATACTCCAGCGAGCAGGGCTCCTTCTTCCCACCCTGCAGATTACCGACCACCAGCTCAGAGCGGACGGGTTTATGCCGCCCAGGTGGAGGACTCCTCGGCAGCCGACCACGTGGTGGCAGGTATTATTTTACTTTTCGGCATTAGAGCTCGCACTTTATTTGATACCGGAGCATCACATTCTTTTATCAGTAGAGCATTTGCATCATCTCATGGACTAGAGTTAGGTCGGTTGCCGCATGCATTAGACGTACAGATTCCCGATCATATTTTGCATGTAGGGGAGTGTTGTTGGTCTTGCCCTGTATAGCTTGAGTCTTGGATTTTGCCAGCGGACCTGATGGTCCTTAGTCAGCTGCGAGATTTTGACATTGTACTGGGGATGGATTGGCTGGCTCGCTATTTCGCGACGATTGATTGCGCCGCGAGGACTGTTACTTTTAGTGAGCCAGGCCAGGAGGTGTTCATTTACAGGGGGTGCCAGGGTGCTTTCTTTGCCTCTGTGGTTTCGACTTCTCGAGCGAGGCAGATGATGCGCAGTGGATGCGTGGCCTTTTTGGCATCAGTGGTTAAGGAGCCTACGGCGGCACCGGACTCGCAGATATCCCTATTGTCCACGAGTTCCCGGATGTGTTTCCTCCTGAGCTGATTCATATGCCGCCGGATAGGGAGGTTGAGTTTTTGATTGACGTAGTCCCAGGAACTGCGCCAATCTCTAAGGCTCCTTACCGAATGGCACCGGCTGAGCTGCGAGAGTTAAAGGCGCAACTCCAGGATTTAATGGATAAAGGTTTTGTCAGACCAAGTGTATCGCCGTGGCGAGCGCCGGTGCTATTTGTGAAAAAGAATGATGGATCACTTCGACTATGTGTTGATTATCGGGAGTTGAATAAAGTGACCATCAAGAACAGTACCCTTTGCCGCGCATTGATGACTTATTTGATCAGCTGCAAGGGTCTTGTGTCTTCTCCAAGATCAATTTACAGTCTGGTTACCACCAATTGAAGGTGAAGGCCGAGGACATCCCAAAGACGGCATTCAGGTCGCGGTACGGGCATTATGAGTTCACCGTCATGCCTTTTGGATTGACAAATGCCCCTGCTGCTTTTATGGATTTAATGAACAGGATTTTTCGACCATACCTGGATCGGTTCGTCATTGTTTTTATCGATGACATCCTAGTTTATTCCCGGAGCGATGTGGAGCACGAGGAGCACTTGAGGATTGTGCTGCAACTTCTGAGAGAGAGGAAGTTGTATGCCAAGCTATCCAAGTGTGATTTCTGGCTTCGGGAGGTTGTATTTTTGGGCCACGTGATTTCAGCCGCTGGAGTGGCAGTAGACCCGGCGAAGATCGAGGCAGTCCGGGATTGGCCCCGACCGACGACGGTATCAGAGGTCCACAGTTTTATGGGCTTAGCTGGATATTACCGTCGGTTTGTGGAAGGTTTTGCGAAACTTTCCACACCCCTCACTCGTTTGACGCGAAAAGGGATTAAGTTTATCTGGAGTGAGGATTGCCAGAGGAGCTTTGAGGAATTAAAGAACAGATTGATGTCGGCTCCTATCCTTTCCCTCCCTGTTATGGGGAAAGGATATGTGATTTACAGTGATGCATCGCACAGTGGACTTGGTTGCGTGCTGATGCAGGAGGGAAGGGTAATCGCTTATGCCTCTCGGCAACTGAAGGATTATGAAAAGAATTACCCTACCCACGATTTGGAGCTAGCTGCAGTGATTTTTGCACTAAAGTTGTGGCCACCTGCCCGATCACCCACTCCACCGGTTGCGTGGACCGGGAGCACAACACCGGACCAACCACCTCACGCCACGTGTCCACCCGGTCTACCGTGCACCACCGGCCTGCACCGTGAACCCAGACCACAACACCGACCAGTGAGAACCTGCCACGTGTCCCCTCCTCGGGTGCACGACGGCCGCGTGGACCGCGCACCTGACCGCGCCCCCGCGCGCCTGCCCGCGCCCCTGTGCGCCTGCCCGCGGCCGCGCGCCGCCTGCCCGAGCGCCTTCCGCCGCCTTCCGCCGCTGCCCGCCGCCGCCAGCCGCCGCCGGCGATCGCCGGAAACACTGTTCCGGCGATGAACAGTAAAATTACTGTAGCAAGCTCCGAAAAATACATGTAAATAGCCCATCTTGACCGTTTTCGCGCGCTGATTCCAAATCCGGCGTCCATTTTGCCAAATTCCAATCCTATAAATTGCCGGAGGCTCCCGGAAAGGTATTTTTAATCCGAATTCCGCGCCGAGCCTAAATTTGATATCCACTCCTCGCGTAAACTGTTCTAAACATCCGATGGGGTCCCCCGATTACCTACGAGATCCATTTTAAGCCCTGAGTCCATCTCTTGTGTCCAAACTGGCGCGCGAACACCGCCGACATGCCACGTAGGCTTCCAGAAGCTGCTGGTCACACTGTAGAAGCCCTGCAAAGATACGGGTCACCACACCTGTCTTGCTGGCTTGCATTCCCAAAACTTCGCCAATCAATTGTGGAGTAATTTTAAACCTTGTGCCTTGGATATTCGTGTAAAACTCCATCGGACAGTTTTCATTTTCTCGAAGGTGTCGTGCATTTGTATAGAAAGTCCTCACGTGATGCAGACAATATCCAAGCATTTCTGGGAATCGGCATACTTGAATAAGGTTTGCTTGTTCAATCAGAACACCAAACTCAGGGGAGTGGTCTCGTAGAGCCTCAATATTAACATGCCTCTCGCCAATGCATTCACGATTCTCAAATGCCCTTAGGCGATCCACATTAACGAACACTTGTTCCTCACGGGGTGGAGAATCCGGAAGTATTGGTTCGCTAATTTCGAAACCTCGTGCTCGTCCAAAACGTCGAGCCAGTCTTTTTCTTTTCATCGAGATAGAGGATGTCATTGGCGCTTTACCATTTGATGTGTCAAAAGTCTTTTGCTTAGGTTGAATAGGCATTGATTCATCATCCGACAATTTGTCCCAATCTACTTTTTGATCATCTGCTTCAGCCTCTGAATCGCTGACAAGAAGAAACTCACCTTTCCGTTGAGTTTTCTTAGCTCTTTTCAGTTTGTTTGTTGCTCGAGTGTGTACCATTGCAACTAGCAGAAAGATGATCCAGGAAAACGTCATTGTTGCTATTAATTGTGAAAAGAAATCCTGTGAGCAACAACTCAAGAACACGAAAAATTGTCAATTTTCAAAAATTTGAAAGATTGTACCCAAACAATCATTATCGTGTAGAGAGACTAAGAATCAAATTAGTTTTGCAAAAGGAATTTTAAAAATAGATCAATCGCATGATTTTGGAAAATTCCCATTATATGCCCTAAAACCGAAATTTTTGAAATCGAAGGCCAAAAATCCGTTTATCATGAGAATACCTAGCATATAATCAAAACTAATCTACCCAGAGTTCTTATTTCAAAAGAAATTTGATCAAAAACTAATCCAAAACGAAAAAGATATAGAAATTTCATCACGTTTTGAGGAAGAACATGAAAAACTGTGAAAAACCGAGATTTTGATCAATAAAACTTACATAGAATCGAAGAACTAGAGTTTGGAAGCTTCCAAGATGGATGAATTCGAGAGAGAGAAGCTCTGTAGACTTTGGAACAAAAGATTGAAGTAAAAAGAAATCAAAACCCTTTTGTTCTATATAAAACCCTAGCCGCGATCCGGATCAGTTCGTGAATCCGATCCGGATTGGCTACCCGCAGAGAATACCTGCGTTCGGGATCCGGATCGGCTTGTCCAATCCGGATCGGCTCCAACTTTTTCTTCAGAAAAATTCAGAAAAAATCTAGAAAATCCAGAAAAAGATTGTAAGCACTTTTGTGTATCAACTTTAACCAAAATCATCATTTCATATCAAAAGAAATAGATTATACTAAATCTATCAATAAAATCCAACAAATGAAATGAGAATTTATAAAAATTAAATCCCTTAAAGTTGAACAACTTCAATCACATCTAACATGATCTTATGAGTAAAGCCTTTATCAAATCATCAATTTGGTAAAGAAAATAAAATACCAAGATCAATAGATGTCTGAAATCCCAGATAAGTTAGATAATATATCTAGTCAATTTATTGAAGAGAGTGGCTCTTTGAGCATCTTTCATTAAAATTCCCACCTTATACCAACCTTGAAATTTTGACAGAGTCAAGTATTTCAACATGCATTTTATTTAATCAAACTTGAAAAACCTTGCTTGGTATACATGTGGTAGCTGCACACAGTACTCGGACGACCGAGGTGGTAGCTCTTTCCTCCATGTGGTGGTAGTTTTCACACTCCTCATTGGGATGTAACTCTTTCCACATCTTTTGAGCATAACACTTTTTCTTTGACTCCCCCTCAATTGGCTATCAATTATTTAAGATATAAAGTATTCAACCAAATATTGATCTCGATTTCATACTCGACTAAATAGTCAAATAAGATAAAAACTATACCAAGAGATCATCGAGAGAGAAATTGACTTTGATCAAAACAAAGATGATTTAATTCACATAAATGATCATTGCATCAAATGAATTATTATGATATCCAAAGCATAATAAATTTCTAAATAAACGAAAAGATGCTACTAAAGTCAATAAGACATATGCTCATTTAATGTTCTATGTCTAAGCATAGATAATGAACAAAAACACAAAAACAAAACCTAACCTAAACAAGAGTTTCAAAAAGAGGTTATTTCAAGGAAAGCATTCCAATTGCTTTACGCAAATGAATAAAACGTTTTTGATCCAAAGGTTTTGTTAAAAAGTCAGCTAATTGATCTTCAGTTGAAATGTAGGAAATTTGAAGAATATTTGAATCAACTAGCACTCTAAGAAAATGATATCTAAGTTCAATGTGTTTTGTTCTTGAGTGCAACACAGGATTTTTTGAAATGTTTATAGCACTAGTGTTGTCACATAAAACAGTTACCGAAGTTGCTGAAATCCGGAAGTCGCTCAACACGCTTTTCATCCAAATGAGTTGAGTTGAACAACTACCCGCTAAGATATATTCCGCTTCGGCAGTCGAGAGTGCAATGCAGTTTTGCTTTTTACTATGCCATGCAACAAGACAATGGCCAAGATAAAAACATGCACCACTCGTACTTTTCCGATCATCCATAGATCTTGCCCAATCGACATCTGAGTATCCAATAATATCTAGACTTGTTCCTATAGGATACCAAATTCCGAAATTAATGGTTCCTTTGATGTACCGGATGATCCGTTTCACCGCTTTCAGGTGATCCTCCTTTGGTGCTGACTGATATCTCGCGCAGATCCCAACACTAAAGGATATGTCCGGGCGACTAGCTGTGAGGTAGAGTAGACTTCAAATCATACTTCGATAGAGTTTCTCGTCTACACTATCACTAAGAGATTCACTTCCTAATCCCTTATTGCTAGTTCCCATAGGAGTAAGAAAATCTTTAGAATCTTCTAATCCGAATTTCTTTACCAACTCCTTTGCATACTTGGATTGACACAGATGGATACCTTCACCATTTTGTTTCACTTGCAATCCAAGAAAGTATGTCAGTTCGCCCATCATTGACATCTCAAATTCGCTTTCCATGGTTTCAGCGAATTTAGAAGCATCATTATCCTTTGTTGCTCCAAATACAATGTCATCGACATAGATTTGTGCAACAATGAAGTTATTTTGATAATGCTTCACAAAGAGAGTCCTGTCTGCTCCCCCTCGAGTATATCCCTTCTCCAAAAGGTGCTTTGTCAACCTTTCGTACCACGCTCGCGGTGCTTGTTTTAAACCGTAAAGAGCCTTTTTCAAACGAAAAACATGGTTAGGTAGTTTACAGTCTACAAAACCTTTCGGTTGAGCCACATAAACTTCCTCATTTAAAAACCCATTTAAAAATGCGCTCTTAACGTCCATTTGAAAGAGTTTTATTTTAAAGTGACAAGCAATAGCGAATAAGATACGAATGGACTCGAGTCTAGCTACAGGGGCGAACGTTTCATCAAAGTCTATACCTTCTATTTGAGAGTAGCCTTGAGCAACTAAACGTGCTTTATTCCTGATGATGGTACCATCCTCATTTTTCTTGTTCTTGAAAATCCATTTAGTACCAATCACATTGTGTTGCTTCGGAGGCGTCGTTAATTCCCAGACTTTGTTTCGTTCAAACTGATGGAGCTCTTCCTGCATTGCTTCAATCCAGTAGTCATCCTGAAGAGCTTCATCGACGTTCTTTGGTTCGATCATGGAAACGTAACAAGCGAATCCACAAACCAACTGCCTCCGAGTTCTGACTCCTTCTTGTGGGTCTCCAATAATGTTTGATTCAGGATGATCCTTGGAGATGCGTAACGTTTGAGGTAATGGAGTACTCGGAGGTACATGAGATGATTCCTGCACATCAGATAAACTTGAAGAACCATTAGATGCATCATTAATATTGGAAGTATTATCATGAGAAGATGCATTTACAGGAGTATCATCATCAAGAGAGATATCAGGGGTAGATTTATCAGATGCAAAGTGGAAAGCTTCGTCTACTTTAACATTTATGGATTCTACAATCGTTTTAGATTCCAAGTTAAATACCCGATATGCTCTACTATTTGTAGAATAACCCAAGAAAATCCCTTCGTCACTTCGAGAGTCAAATTTTCCAAGATTTTCGCGGTCTCGTAAAATATAACACCGACTCCCAAAGATACGAAAATATTTGATATCTGATTTTCTACAAAACCATAGTTCATATGGTGTATTTAAAGTTCCCGGGCGCAAATAAACTCGATTAATAACATAGATTGCAGTGTTCACAGCTTCAGCCCAAAAATATAACGGTAAATTTCGGCTATGAAGCATAACACGTGCCATCTCTTGAACAACCCTGTTTTTGCGCTCGACTACACCATTCTGTTGAGGTGTATAGGGTGCTGAGAATTCAAGTTTTATCCCATTGGAAGTGCAAAAATCAATAAATTTTGAATTTATGAATTCTCCACCTCTATCACTTCTAACACGAATGATCTTTTCATTCATTTCAATCATAATACGAAGGCAAATCTCGTGAAAAGAATCAAAAGTATCAGCTTTCTCTTTTAAAAATGCTACCCATGAGTATCTAGAGAAATCATCAACCAATAAGAAAATATACCATTTACCTCCCAAGGATGGTTGACGTGTCGGCCCCATAAGATCCATATGCAATAATTCCAAGGGCCGTTTAGTACCAACATGGTTCAAGTTCTTGTGTGCAGTCCTAGATTGTTTTCCCTTTTGACAACCACCACACACAATGTTTTGTTTAAGTGAAAGTTTTGGAACCCCCTTGACCACGTCTTTGTTTGAAATTCTAGCAAGTTCCTTAAAATTTATGTGACCTAGCCTTTCATGCCAAAGTGTTTCATTATTCAAAGAGGCTAAGTTACAATTTTCAGAAATTTTATTGGGAACAACATAACAATTGTTTTTAGATCTAACCCCCTTTAAAAAGAAAACATGGTCCTTATCAGTTACAATGCATTCAACAGATGAGAAATTAACTGAATAACCATTGTCGCAAAGTTGACTGGTACTTATGAGGTTAGTCTTAAGACCATCAACAAATAACACATTATTCAGAATCGGGCCATCTGGAATAGCTACTGTTCCTTTTCCAACGATTTTGGAAGACTGGCCGTCTCCGAAAACTACAAGTCCTCCGGAGATTTTCTCAAAATTTTGAAAGCAGTTTTTTGTCACCGGTCATGTGATGGGAACAACCGCTATCTAGATACCAAGACAAATTATCATATACATGCAAGGAAATATTTGTAACAAGACAAGGGAAGATTTCACCTTTGCGTACCCAAACCTTTCGAGTTTTGGTGTACGTCGGAAATGATTGTGAAGTTGATACCTTTGGTGAAAGCGTCTTGAATGATCCATCGCTTTTCCTTGATGTCGTCGTCTTGTTTGATGAACTACCGAGGCTCTTTTCCTTCGAATAATTTGCATTTGATTTCCGAGGAATCACCCTTTTGGTAGTCATTGCAAGAAGTGCTTGAGTTGAGCGTTTGGCTCCCATCTTGCAATTTCTCCTTATGTGCCCTGCATAACCACAACGAAAACGTACCTTAGTTCTTGACAATCCCGAGGAGGGTGAAGTAGGCTTGTTGTCGTTGCTTGTCGTTAGTTCCGGTGTCGGAGGAGGAGATACCGACTGGGGCACAAAGACTGTCCCAACCGAACTAAAATTGTCTTCAGTTCGATTGTATCCGAGGCCGAATTTGTTTGATGGACCAAGACCAAGAAGCTTATCCAACTTACTCATTCCTGATGAAAATCGCTATAAGTCATCCTTGAGTTGGAGAATGGTCTCTGTCATTTCCAATTTTTCCTGTCGAGCCTCGCCGTTGAGCTTCAAGAAGTAATTCGCTTTGTTCACCAAATCTACATAATTCTTCTCGAGTTGCTCATTGGACTCTTGAAGGGAAACATTTATTTTAATCAGATTATCCCTTTCCACTTCAAGAGCGTTTGAGAGAGAAGATGCCCTTTTTGCTTCTTCTTCGAGATCCTGCAATCTCCCTCTCAAACTCTTATTTTGCTTTGCCAGTTTCTTTGAATCCCTCAAAAGCTTATGGTAGGCAAGAGCAAAGTCTTCACCTTCAGAATTATCCGATTCATCGTCCGTTGTAATTTTTTCAACAGTGGAGTTGGACAACGACTCGGATGTACTAGCCATTAAGCACATGGAGGGTGAAGATGTGGACACGTGGAACGCCGTTGAGTTATTTTCTTCATCACTTGAAGACGACTCATTTGACGATGAGGTGTCATCCCAAGTGACGGCTTGCATCGCTTTCTTCTTTGACGGATTCTTATTTGGACACTCCATTGAGATATGGTCGTATCCTCGGCACTTGAAGCACTGAACTTGTCCTTCTGAGCTTTTCTTATCCTTTGAAAAACTCTCTTGCTTTCTTGACTTTTGGCTTGAAAAACTTTTGCCTTTCTTCCACTTTCCGGAGGATGAGGTTTTACTTGAATTACCCCTTCGGAAGTTTCGGCGAAATCTTCTTGTCAAGAGAGCGAGCTGCTTCTCAAAGTCCTCCATAGATAGGTTTACGTCATCGTCTGAGGAGGATGAATCCGCGTCTTCTTCTTTTATTGTTTTCAATGCTAAACCTGAAGACTTAGAAGATGATGCTTTTCCCGAAGAATAGTTAGTAGGAAATGTCATTTCATATGTTTGTAAAGAACCAACTAATTCTTCTACACGGATTTCGTCCGGGTGTTTAATAGTTTCAATGGCCGTAACCTTGGATCGAAATCTTTCAGGAAGAGTTCTTAAGATCTTTCTTACAATTTTAAATTCTGGAATCTTCTCTCCCAAGTTAGCACATGTGTTTACGATGTCTTGCAATCGTGTATAATAATCTGTGAACGATTCATTTTCTGCCATAAAAATAGAGTCAAACTTGCTCGTAAGCATTTGCAGTTTCTAAATCTTCACAAGGTTAGTTCCCTCATGTGTAACTTGAAGAACATCCCAGATTTCTTTCGCAGTCTCACATGTCGAGACGTGAGAGAACTCTGTTTGCGACAAAGCATTAAATAAAGCGTTAATCCCTTTGCCATTGTAAGTAGATAAATCAATCTCTTCCTTGGTCCATTTCGACCTAGGTTTGATGGTGCGAATATCACCAATAAATTCAGTTGGATTAGACCATCCTAATTCAATTGATTGCCACACCCGTTCGTCGATGGAAATTAAAAAGGCTTTCATCCGTACTTTCCAGTAGGCATAATTTGTTCCATCGAAGAACGGGGGTCTGTTGATGTTTCCACCTTCAACCATTGTTTACAACCCTATTCCCGCTCTGATACCACTTGTTGGGTTATATATAATTGGATCTAAATAGGGGAAAAAACAACTAGAGGGGGGTGAATATGTGTAAACAATAAACACTCAAAAATCTTTGCGATATAAAACCCAATGCGGAAAAATAAATAACACGCAGAGATTTTTACGTGGAAAACTCCAAACCGGAGTAAAAAACCACGGGACCGATAACACGGTGAAATCCACTAGAATTATAACACGTACAAAGGTGATATACCGTACTCACAGACGACTCAACATTTTTCCATACGCTCCTAGTTGATCTTCTCCACTCGCTCCGCAACGCTTCTCGAATCCACGATCTGCGTCCAACGCCGAATCCACGGCGTCCAACGTCGACTCCACGACGTCCGACCAAATCCACGGTCTTCACCCAGTAGCACGCTTCGAATCCACGAACGTACCTCGCTCCGAATCCACGAGAGCGGTTCCACCTTGAATCCACAAGGCCACGCGAGTCCACGTGCCGATTTTGGGAAAATCGTTATTTTTGGGTGGTGATGATCCGCCGAATACTTAGATTAGAAATAGATCGGAAATACCATCTAAGTATTCATTGATTTGATTCTACTTAAAATATGAGTATGAAACCCTAGAATCAAATCAATCAATATAGATGAAGAAACATAAGATAAAATCTAGTATTTCCTTTCTTCTCTATATGTGGATTTTTCTATTTCGGCCGTATATTTCGCTTTTTGCGTCGTCCCTTCAAAGATGAATTAAAGGGTCTATATATAGGTTAGAAACCGTTGGAAGAGGATAAGAATCAAAAACTAACCTTTTCTGGAATTTTTCAGGACGGCGATCCGGATCGGATTTCGGCGATCCGGATTGCAGTAACGAGACAGACAGTTTCCAGAAAAACAAAGGTTCGGGATCCGGATCGAAGTGCCTGATCCGGATCGTTCATACAATTCACCAAACACCAATGTTCGGGATCCGGATTGAAATGCCTGATCCGGATCGTTCCTATATTTCGGTAAAAACCAGTGTTCGGGATCCGGATCAAAAGAGGCTACGATCCGGATTGAATTTGCGTATGAACTAACACCCTTCGGGATCCGGATCGAAGTGCCTGATCCGGATCCTGAACATGTCCCATGTCCAGTTTTTGATTTTTATGCAATTAAAAATTCATCCAAGTGTTTCTACACTATAAGAAGTATTCGGATCACCAAAAATAATTAGTTAAACATACCTGATCCTTTTGAATTCTTCTTTCTTGAGATTGAGTTATATGATTCGACCTTCTTTATCTTCAATCTTCAAGACTTAACCGAATTCACGAAATACGCCAACTCAAATTCCGTAACAGTACCCATTAGGATACATTCAGTTGTGTCTCACACCCTTTGGGTGACCCATTTTCAGGTTAGTCGGGTGGTAAGCAGTCGGGACGCTGATGAGAGATTTTGCGCTAGATCTATCCCGAGATATCTGTTATTTAGATTTATTTTTGTTCTTTCAGATTTATGATCATGACTTATCTGCCTAGTTTCGTTTAGTTATGTAGTATTTATCTGATTGACAATGTATTTGGATTAACTTGTGGACTTTGCAATTGGTTTATTTATGTAGTTAATCGGTTAGTTGTAAACTTTGATTGCATGAACGGTATTCTTGTACTTGCCTACCCGAGCGCGTACAGGGGAGACTCCGTCTGATTGGACCTGGAATTTCTTTTGCGCGTGGCGGATCTGTTCACGTCCGGGGATTATTTTTCGAACTCTGATTTAAAAAAAAAAAAAAAAAAAAAAAAAAAAAAAAATAGACCGCTTCTGAAATTCCGGGGCGTGATAGATTTATAACTGTTAGTTGTAAACTCTGATTGCATGGATGGTATCTTTGTACTTGCCTAGCCGAGCGCGTACCGAGAAGACTCCGTCCGTTTGGATAGAAAATTTTCTTTACGTGTGGCGGATCTGTTCACGTCCTGGAGTCATGTTACGAACTCTGATTTTATAAAAAAAAAATTTAGACCGCTTCAGAAAACCCGGAGCGTGGCAGATTTATATGGTATTAGAGTATAGGTCCACGGTACCAAGTTGTAAGACCTGGCTTTTCCGTTACCCTTTCCGTTATCCCTTTCTTACGACTGTCCGACTGTGGGACAATTTTTAGTGTTTTTCCGGAAAGTCCGTCGGGACTCGCGGACATTTTTAGGCGGAAGGTCTCGCGAAACGGAGAACGGGGACGCGATCGGTTTCGGATTCCGACTCCCGGTTCTCCCAGAATAAATTTTTGAAGTTCGGACCCCTTTAGGCGCCCCGGTATCCGTGCGATTGGATGACACGCTTTTCGAGACAATCTTAGCCGCCGATTTTTTATTAGGGTTTTCCTTAAAACCGGGGGCCGTAGGGTTTTTCTTTTCCCTCTTGGTTTTCTCTCTTGACGGCTAGGATTTAGGGCGGCGCTTTTAAGAAAGAAAAAGAGGAACCCGAATCGATATTTTCCTCTCTTTTCGAGAAGCGGCGCAAACGAGACGAGGAGAAGGGAAGAACGGGGGAAACCCATCCCTCGTGGAGCTTTCCGTTGGAGACGAGAGGGACGATCCACCCTCCCACCCTTTTCCTCACAAGATCACGGTAAGCGTCGTTCCCCCTTTATTGCATTTTCTGTGGGGTCGAGGTTTTGGTTGGGGGTTGTTCGGGTGTCGCACGCGTCGTGGGTTGTGGTAACGGGAAGCCGCCGTCGCCGTTGTCAAACGGGAGGCCGCCGCCGCCGTTATCATGCCCACGAGGTCGTCGCCGGAGTCGCACGGGAGCGAAAACGGAGAAGAAAGCAAAAAAAGGGGCGTTACTGTTCATCGCGTACGGATCCTCCAGCCGCGGTCCACAGACCCCAGTCGTGCACCCGGTGCACACCCCGCAGCCCCGGAGGCGCAGACCCGGCGCACGGAACCGTGCGCCGGGCTGCGCACTGTGCGCGGTGCACGCTCCGGGCGTGCACCCGGCGCTCGCCGCGGCAGCCGCGCGGCATGGACCCGGTCCGCGCCTTTCCCCGTGCGCGGCCCGGCCCAAGACGCACCGGCTCACCTTGCCGAGCGGTGCACCCGGTCTGCGCCGCAGGCTCCTGCTGCCGTGGACCCGGTCCGCGCCCTTCCCCGTGCGCGGCCCGGCCCAAGACGCACCGGCTCACCTTGCCGAGCGGTGCACCCGGTCTGCGCCGCGGTCACTTGCTGCCGTGGACCCGGTCCACGCGCTGCCCCGTGCACCACCCGTCAGCCCGGAGGCCCGGGAGCTCCGTTTTTGGCCCGTTTCGCCCCGTTTTTGAGTGTTTTTGACTACGACGATGTTTTTAACAATACTTTTCCTACCTTAGTTCTCCGGGCGCAAGGTGGGGGGGACTTCTGACTGGAATTTTCCCGCACACCCTTTTCTTCGCGTTCCAGGTGGGTACCCCTTAGAACCTCTTTATGCACAGTTTCGTTGTTACTATGTTTATTTTGTTGAGGGGTTTGGTGGGTGATGTGGACCTCCGGATTTACGGCTATCGCGGTAGAAGACCGGGCGGGCAGTTCGCCCTACCCAAACAAAGGTAGGGTAGTTCGGGACATACTAGCGTTGGGGACGGTGATCGACGTGACCTTTCAGAATATTAAAGTTCAACTTGTGGAATATTGTTAACTCCGGTAAGGGTTTGTGTTTTATTATCTTTATAGTATGGCGACTATGGGTCGCTGTAGGGACTCTTCCATTGTCTTGGTTTCCGGAGTTATGGGAAAAGGGGTAAGATCTTAGTAATTGCATGTTTACATTTGCTAACCCTGTTAAAGCTATTGAGTGGGTATTTGGTTGCCGAGGCAGGTGCTCGGTCTGGTTCGCCGAGGTTGGTGCTCGGATGAGGCTCGAGATTTTCTACACGCACAAAGATCTTAGTAATTGCATGTTTACATTTGCTAACCCTGTTAAAGCTATTGTGTGGATATTTGGTTGCCGAGGCAGGTGCTCGGTCTGGTTTACCGAGGTTGGTGCTCGGATGAGGCTCGAGATTTACTACACGCACACCCGCGGTTTGGCCACCGCAAAGGGTGTGCTTTTCCGGAAAAGTGGTACGTTGACCCGTGTACCCCACGCGGCGGTGGCGTTAGGAATGGGGGCCCCCATGGGTGGGGGGGTGTGAGCGGTGATGTCGAGGCAGGTGCTCGGCGGCCGAGGCAGGTGCTCGGCGGTGGGCATCGGGGAAGGTGCCCGATGTTGTTTTGATACAGGGTGTGGTTATGGTGGATGATGCATGGGAGGGATGGTTGCTCCGGTGTTTGTGGTTGCCGGGGGAGGTGCCCGGTTATGCTTGCACAAGGTTCTGCATTGTATTGTTTGCAAGAGGTTCTGCATTATATTGTTTGCACTGGGTGCTACATTGTTGATTGCTCTGGTTTTTATCGTGGTTTGCCTTTCTTTAGCCCGTATTGATTTTAATATTGTTTCTGGTCACTGACTCCCCACTCCGTGACAGGTTCACCCAGTCCGTCCGGGGTCGAGCGCTAGGGCACCGGAGAGGCCGCAAGAGTGCTGTTCTGACTTTGATCGAACTTCAGACACAGCGACCCTTCTTTCCCTTTATCTTTTATTACTCATGTAGTTAGTTGTGGTTTGCGATACCCCCGTGGGGTCGAAGTGGATGTTGCCCTTTTTCCTTTTTGAATAATTGAATGAATACTACGTTCTCTCTTACTTGGCCGTTTTGAACGATGAAAAACAAAGAAAACCGTTTGCGAAAACTACTTTTAAAACGTGGGTGTCGTGTGGGCACCGAGCTTTATAAACCTTGTGGGATTTATGTGTTTGCGAACTGTTTTCACAAACGAGGGCATCGTGTGGATGCCGCTTTCAAAACCTTGTGATTATTTATCCTTTCAAAACACCGGCCTCTATGCTCTAAGTGAATGCTAGAATGTCATGTGAATTGTTTGGTTGTATGTGTACGAGACCCCAACTGATGTGGTTAGAGATTGTATGTACTACGCCTTGTGAGACACTTTGTAGTTGAGACGCCGTGCATGTACAAAGGAGACTCTGCGCGTTTGCAGAGTGAATTTGTGTATGCGGCGGGTCTGGACACGCGCCGGGGAGTATTGTTTTACAAAAAAAAATATATGGCTGAATCAGGGGCATCGGTGGCTCCTCTTCCGCGCGATTCGAACCCCCGGGGCGTGACAGATTAAGATGGTATCAGAGCGGTAAACTTTAACCACAACAGTCGGGGCCCAACATCCACGGGGCGCAATACACTAACTACTGATTAATAAAGTGAACTGGGGGATTTAATTTTAGTACGTCTGTAGGTCGTGGTGCTAGACCCGATAGGTTTAGGGTTGACTTGGTTTCTTTGTATGTAGCGATTAATGGCCCGAAAGGGGTTATCAGCGGAGAACGCAGGGGCAGAAAGTACGGTGCCAATAGCGGCGGAGTATCAGCTGCTCCGACAACAACTACAAGAGGTGGCCGGGCAGTTGGCAACCCTTATGGAACAAATGCGGCAGTGGGCGCAACAGTCGACATTACCAATGGAGGTCGCCCAGGCTTCTTTGCCCGGACCAACCGCACCAGTGACGAGACCGTCGGTGGCGGTCAGCGAGACTACGGTTGCCCCTTCTCCGACCTCGGTGACCGAGATACCGTCGGTTCATCCGACGACGCCTTCAGCAGCACTAACACCAGCAACTTCGGGACTTATGCCGGGGGCCACTGTTGGAGCTCCCTTGGGAGAGACCGTGGTGACACCTATCCCCAGAATGACCGCCGTTACTGCGAGGGCACCGCCCTTCCATCTTGGACCACGTTCCGAGAAAAACTGTTTGAGGAATTTCTCTCCGACAGCATCAAACAGCAGATGGAAGATGACCGAAAGCACATCAAGAAAGGAAGTCAGACAGTTACGGGTTATCAACGGGCAAATTGTGAGGTTGACCAAATGTGTTCCCCCTGTTATAAGAGATGAATCTCACAAAGCCCGTCTTTTTGTGAATGGTTTACGAAGCGATATCTACAAGGTGGTGCAAACGGCGGATTTGCACACCTTCTAGGAGGTGGTCGATAGAGCCACCACAGTGGAGCACGAATTGCGAGTTCACGAGCCCGACGGGAGAGCTCAGATTGCGGCGGGGATAAGAAACGAGCTCGACCTTGTTTTGGAAAGGAGCATACCAAGAGGAGCCGGCCTCCTAAATACTTGAGATGGCAATAAGGAACCACGAATGCGCCGACGGGAGGACAATGGTCGGTGGACAAGTCTTGCATCAATTGCGGTGGAATACACCAAGTGACCGAATGTCCCCAGAAGCAAGACCACCGTTTTCGATGCGGCAAACCGGGGCGCCATTGTTTCAACTGCCCCTCGGAAACAGGGACATCACCCGTAGCAGCATCCCACCCCTCCCCCTCGCTTCATGTTTCTCCCTACCATAGATATTAGAAGAAATCCCATCGTAGAGATAAGTTCGGTCGGATCCTCCGGCTACCCCTCGAGGCAGGCGGCTGTACTCCTTCTGCCCAGCGAGGGCGAGACGGGTTCTTAGTCTCTAAGGACTAATGAGGTTTCCGTTAAAAGTTACGGCATCACGCTTGGGGCCGACAGTCGCGGCAATCTTTAAGTGGTAGTTGACTGCTTGAAGTTCCAAGTGCGTCTCCGGGAACCAGACTTACCGAAAAAACAGCCTTACGAACTCGGAGTGGTCGACATGAGTTCACGGTCATACCGTTCAGACTCGTTAACGCACCAGCGGTATTCACAGGCATGATGAATAGGATACTCAAGCCCTCCTTAGACCAGCCGGGTAATGGTCTTATAGTGGACGTTCCGATCTACTCTCACAACGGACAAGGGGTATGGGGAACACTCGCGAGTAATCCCCTAGACCCTCCAGGATCAGCAACCATATGCCAAACTCATAAAGTGTGAGTTTTGGCTCCGTGAGGTGGACTTTTTTGGGGCATACCGTTTCGACATCTGGAATTGCAGTGGATCCGAGGAGGATCGAGTCGGTGGCCAACTGGGCTCGGCCAACAACGGTGACGGAGATCGAAGCTTCTTAGGACGGGCAGGCCACTACAGACGCTTCGTGGAGGCCACTTCCCTAAATCGACTAACCCAAAGTGGGTAGAGGTTCGTCTGGACAGCCCAGTGCCAAAGGAGTTTCAAAGAACTTAAAGACAGACGCACACAGGCGCCAGCGCTCATACAGCCGAAGCCCGGAAAGGACTATAAGATCTAGTCTGACGAATCTCCAAGAGGATCTTGGGAGACCAAACGACGGACACGTAACTACAACTGGTGCAAGACAGAATGTCCTCGGAGCAAGGCGGAATTTTTACGAGTGACTCAGGGATGTAATAAGGTTCCGGGGACGAATTCGTGTGCCCGATAAGCTAGAAACGAGGAAGAAAATCTAGCCAAAGTATATAATACCTCCTATACCGCCCATTCCGGAGGTACAAAGAGGTGCAGGGATCTATGGCAGACCTGTCTGGTGGCCCAAATCGAAAGAGCGATGTGGCACAAATTGTGGCGCAATTTTGGGTGTGCCACAGGTGAAAGCGAAACATCAGCGACCGGCGGGGGAAAGCAGACGTTTCGGCTACGAGGGAGGTAGTAGCAAGGAAGACCTCGTACAAGGGAAATTTTGGCCACGACCACCAGAGGAACCCTTAGAAGTAATGCTTCGTACCCTCCTGCCCATAAGGAGGTGAAGACTAGTTGTCTTTTATGTTGGCTATTTAGTCAAGGGTTAAATAGGTCCAACTTCCGGCCTTGTGACAATAGACCCGAGGCGTTGTAATAGTACGCCTTAGACGTCCAGGTGAGGTGAGACGGGCAAGACCCGAGGCGTTGTAACAGTACGCCATAGACGTCCCGGTGGGTTGAGTCAGGACAAGATCGCTGGCGGTGTGACAGGACGCCTTAAGTAAATGAGTTGCGTATTGCTAATGGTTCGAGCTTTTGGGATTGTTGGTGGCGTCAATGACCCGATATTTGGGATGTTGGAGCCGTGGCCCGGTGACCATACCGGTTGGCTTTACTGCCAAACTCGATGCGATCTTAGCACGAGGAGGACAAAAAGGGTGCGCAACCGGACGATCCCCCTATGGGAAGGCGCTGTGAAGCAACAGGAAGAATTGGAGGTAACTTAGGAACTAGAGTCAAAGATGGGGGAGTGCTACCCGGACCTCTTCGCCGCAGGCGGGAGTTAAGTTTCGGGGACGAAACTTGTTTTTATTGGTGGATGAGTAAGACCTGGCTTTTCCGTTACCCCTTTCCGTTCTCCCTTTCTTACGGCTGTCCGACTGTGGGACAATTTTTAGTGTTGTTTCCAAAAAAGTCCGTCGGGACTCGCGGACATTTTTAGGCGGAAGGGCTCGCGAAACGGAGAACGGGGACGCGATTCGGTTTCGGATTCCGACTCCCCGGTTCTCCCAGAATAAATTTTTGAAGTTCGGACCCCTTTAGGCGCCCCGGTATCCGTGCGATTGGATGACACGCTTTTCGAGACAATACTGAGCCGCCGATTTTTTATTAGGTTTTCCCTTAAATAACGGGGGCGTAGGGTTTTTCTTTTCCCTCTTGGTTTTCCTCTTGACGGCTAGGATTTAGGGCGGCGCTTTTTAAGAAAGAAAAAGAGGAACCCGAATCGATATTTCCTCTCGTTTCGAGAAGCGGCGCAAACGAGACGAGGAGAAGGAAGAACGGGGGAAACCCATCCTCGTGGAGCTTTCCGTGGAGACGGAGAGGGACGATCCACCCTCCCACCCTTTTCCTCACAAGATCACGGTAAGCGTCGTTCCCCCTTTATTGCATTTCTCTGTGGGGTCGAGGTTTTGGTTGGGGGTTGTTCGGGTTGCGCACGCGTCGTGGGTTGTGGTAACGGGAAGCCGCCGTCGCCGTTGTCAAACGGGAGGCCGCCGCCGCCGTTATCATGCCCACGAGGTCGTCGCACGGAGTGCACGGGAGCGAAAACGGAGAAGAAAAAAAAAAGGGGCGTTACTGTTCATCGCGTACGGATCCTCAGTCCGCGGTCCACAGACCCCAGTCGTGCACCCGGTGCACACCCCGCAGCCCCGGAGGCGCAGACCGGCGCACGGAACCGTGCGCCGGGCTGCGCACTGTGCGTCGGTGCACGCTCCGGGCGTGCACCCGGCGCTCGCCGCGGCAGCCGCGCGGCATGGACCCGGTCCGCGCCTTTCCCCGTGCGGGCCGGCCCAAGACGCACCGGCTCACCTTGCCGAGCGGTGCACCCGGTCTGCGCCGCGGGCTCTCTGCTGCGTGGACCCGGTCCGCGCCCTTCCCCGTGCGCGGCCCGGCCCAAGACGCACCGCTCACCTTGCCGAGCGGGTGCACCCGGTCTGCGCCGCGGTCACTTGCTGCCGTGGACCCGGTCCACGCGCTGCCCCGTGCACCACCCGTCAGCCCGGAGGCCCGGGAGCTCCGTTTTTGGCCCGTTTCGCCCCGTTTTGAGTGTTTTTGACTACGACGATGTTTTTAACAATACTTTTCCTACCTAGTTCTCCGGGCGCAAGGTGGGGGGGACTTCTGACTGGAATTTTCCCGCACACCCTTTTCTTCGCGTTCCAGGTGGGTACCCCTTAGAACCTCTTTATGCACAGTTTCGTTGTTACTATGTTTATTTTGTTGAGGGGTTTGGTGGGTGATGTGGACCTCCGGATTTACGGCTGTCGCGGTAGAAGACCGGGCGGGCAGTTCGCCCTACCCAAACAAAGGTAGGGTAGTTCGGGACATACTAGCGTTGGGGACGGTGATCGACGTGACCTTTCAGAATATTAAAGTTCAACTTGTGGATATTGTTAACTCCGGTAAGGTGTTTGTTTTATTATTTATAGTATGGCGACTATGGGTCGCTGTAGGGACTCTTCCATTGTCTTGGTTTCCGGAGTTATGGGGAAAAGGGGTAAGATCTTAGTAATTGCATGTTTACATTTGCTAACCCTGTTAAAGCTATTGAGTGGGTATTTGGTTGCCGAGGCAGGTGCTCGGTCTGGTTCGCCGAGGTTGGTGCTCGGATGAGGCTCGAGATTTTCTACACGCACAAAGATCTTAGTAATTGCATGTTTACATTTGCTAACCCTGTTAAAGCTATTGTGTGGATATGGTTTTGGAGGCAGGTGCTCGGTCTGGTTTACGAGGTTGGTGCTCGGATGAGGCTCGAGATTTACTACACGCACACCCGCGGTTTGGCCACCGCAAAGGGTGTGCTTTTCCGGAAAAGTTGTACGTTGACCCGTGTACCCCACGCGGCGGTGGCGTTAGGAATGGGGGCCCCATGGGTGGGGGGGGTGTGAGCGGTGATGTCGAGGCAGTGCTCGGCGGCCGAGGCAGGTGCTCGGCGGCCGAGGCAGGTGCTCGGCGGTGGGCATCGGGGAGGTGCCGATGTTGTTTTGCCTTTTGATACAGGGTGTGTTAGGTGGATGAGCTGGGAGGGATGGTTGCTCCGGTGTTTGTGGTTGCCGGGGGAGGTGCCCGGATGCTTGCACAAGGTTCTGCATTGTATTGTTTGCAAGAGGTTCTGCATTATATTGTTTGCACTGGGTGCTACATTGTTGATTGCTCTGGTTTTTATCGTGGTTTTGCCTTTCTTTAGCCCGTATTGATTTTAATACTGTTTCTGGTCACTGACTCCCCACTCCGTGACAGGTTCACCCAGTCCGTCCGGGGTCGAGCGCTAGGGCACCGGAGAGGCCGCAAGAGTGCTGTTCTGACTTTGATCGAACTTCAGACACAGTGACCCTTCTTTCCTTTATCTTTTATTACTCATGTAGTTAGTTGTGGTTTGCGATACCCCGTGGGGCGAAGTGGATGTTGCCCTTTTTCCTTTTGAATAATTGAATGAATACTACGTTCTCTTTACTGGCCGTTTTGAACGATGAAAAACAAAGAAAACCGTTTTGCGAAAACTACTTTAAAACGTGGGTGTGTTTGTGGGCACGAGCTTTATAAATCTTGTGGGATTTATGTGTTTGCGAACTGTTTTCACAAACGAGGGCATCGTGTGGATGCCGCTTTCAAACCTTGTGATTATTTATCCTTTCAAAACACCGGCCTCTATGCTCTAAGTGAATGCTAATGTCATGTGAATTGTTTGGTTGTATGTGTACGAGACCCCAACTGATGTGGTTAGAGATTGTATGTACTACGCCTTGTGAGACACTTTGTAGTTGAGACGCCGTGCATGTACAAAGGAGACTCTGCGCGTTTGCAGAGTGAATTTGTGTAGCGGCGGGTCTGGACACGCGCCGGGGAGTATTGTTTACAAAAAAAAATATATGGCTGAATCAGGGCATCGGTGGGTCTCTCTTCCGCGCGATTCGAACCCCGGGGCATGACACAAGTCATTGTTGCTTGTAGATTTTTAGCCCTTGGATGAAAAGATATATGGTTAGGATGATAGTAGGCCCCTTGGGTTTAAGCGAGTGGTTCGTGGAATAGAATGATCTAAGGGATGAATTTAATCAAGGGGTAGATCTAACGATAGAAAACTTTACGAGCACCAATTGCTTGGTGGTGCTTGTACAAGCATAGTAGCTGGTGTCACGCCCCGGGGTCGAAACTGCGACCCGGGCTCGCTAACAGATCCGCCGCCCATACGGTGAACCCCGTATAGACGAAGCGTCTAACCTGCATAAGAGATACTATACTAAACAGATATCGGAGCTGAAAATAAACTGCTATAAATAGAATAAATACAACTCCAAGTCCTCACCACAAGTACAAAAGTCGCTCAACTCTGAATAAAAAGTACAACTCTATACCTCACTAAAGGTCTCTCAACAACAAGTAACTCTCAAAATGTAAAAAAAGTGGGTACATCTACTCTCTGGACGACGACGTCTGGTAGGGAACTAGCTCGCGACTCCCTTACCTCGCTCTGAAGAAACAGCAGCTGGAACAGCAGGAACAGGAGTAGAAAGTCCCTGGGGAAAAAATACACCACGACGGGTGTGAGAACTACATCCACAGTAGTTCTCAGTGGGTGCCGTCAACAAGCCCAACGGTCTGCCCACTAAGTCTACTAGAGGCATAAGGTAATAAATGAAATACTGAGAAGAAGAGCTGGAAAAGAATATCTCTACGCTACTATGCCCCTATCTAGATGCTCAACAAGTGAAACAGATGGAAAACATGATGCATCTACTAACTCTCAGGTGTAGTAACCAATCTAATAATGACTGCCACAGGGTCCAGTCAAACAGTGACCACCTACTGCCGCACATCCTCAACAGGACGGGTCTACCGTAGTGTCCGTGACTGCCACATCTGGGCCAGCCAGAGGGCGGCGTCGACAAATGATAGAAGAACTCAATCTCACGCGGTTACAACAACCCGGTCTAAAGCTCAATCTCAACGCCGGTTACAACTACCCGTCTAAAAGCTCATCTCGACGCCGGTTACAACAACCCGGTCTCGCCTAATCGGAGGGGCACTCGAGGGAGCGCCCCGCTCGAGCAAATGTGCCCAAGTCCAATGCTCTGCTCAATATCTCAGTAAATCAGATAAATGTCGACACTATGCTCAAAGTTGGCGACTCACTCAATCCACAATGCAAACATCCGCCCCAACTGATGTATAACACTAATCGGTCAAAACCGCCCATTTTAGTTCGCGGTTACCGAAATATTAACCCGAGTCGATAATCTGGTGCAATCCCACTCGACATCAACAATGTAGCTATACTATCCCCCAATCCTGTCTCTAACCCGGCAAGCACAGGAACACCGACAGTCGGGACCGCG
>CM055066.1:20062174-20200920 GCA_029204045.2 Tillandsia leiboldiana
TGGATGAGAGATTTGCGCTAGATCTATCCCGAGATATCTGTTATTTAGATTTTTTTTTGTTCTTTCAGCTTTATGGATCATGACTTATCTGATAGTTCGTTTAGTTATGTAGTATTTATCTGATTGACAATGTATTTGGATAACTTGTGGACTTTTGCAATTGGTTTATTAGTAGTTAATCGGTTAGTTGTCAACTTTGATTGCCTGAACGGTATTCTTGTACTTGCTACCGAGCGCGTACAGGGGAGACTCCGTTATGATTGGCCTGGAATTCTTTTGCGCGTGGCGGATCTGTCACGTCCGGGGATTATTTTTCGAACTCTGATTTAAAAAAAAAAAAAAAAAAAAAAAAAATAAAAAAATAGACCGCTTCTGAAATTCGGGGCCGTGATAGATTTATAACTGTTAAGTTGTAAACTCTGATTGCATGGATGGTATCTTTGTACTGCCTGCCGAGCGCGTACGAGAAGACCCGTCAGTGTGGATAGAAAATTTTCTTTACGTGTGGCGGATCTGTTCACGTACTGGAGTAATGTTACGAACTCTGATTTATAAAACAAAAAAATTTAGACCGCTTCAGAAAAACCGGAGCGTGGCAGATTTATTGGTATTAGAGTATAGGTCCACGGGTACCAAGTTGTAAGACCTGGCTTTTCCGTTACCCTTTCCGTTATCCCTTTCTTACGACATGCGACTGTGGGACAATTTTTAGTGTTTTTCCGGAAAGTCCGTCGGGACTCGCGGACATTTTAGGCGGAAGGTCTCGCGAAACGGAGAAGGGGACGCGATCGGTTCGGATTCCGACTCCCGGTTCCCCGATAAATTTTGAAGTTCGGACCCTTTAGCGCCCGGGTATCCGTGCGATTGGATGACACGCTTTTCGAGACAATCTTAGCCGCCGATTTTTTTATTAGGTTTTCCTTAAAAACCGGGGGCCGTAGGGTTTTTCTTTCCCTCTTGGTTTTCTTCTGACGGCTAGGATTTAGGGCGGCGCTTTAAGAAAGAAAAAGAGGAACCGAATCGATATTTTCCTCTCTTTTCGAGAGAAGCGGCGCCAAAGAGACGAGGAAAGGGAAGAACGGGAAACCCATCCCTCGTGGAGCTTTCCGTTGGAGACGAGAGGGACGATCCACCCTCCCACCCTTTTCCTCACAAGAACGGTAAGCGTCGTTCCCCTTATTGCATTTTATGGGTCCGCGGTTTTGGTTGGGGGTGGTTCGGGTGTCGCACGCGTCGTGGGTTTGTGGAACGGGAAGCCGCCGTCGCCGTGTCAAACGGGAGGCCGCCGCCGCCGTTATCATGCCCCGAGGTCGTCGCCGGAGTCGCACGGGAGCGAAAACGAGAAGAAGCAAAAAAGGGGCGTTACTGTTCATCGCGTACGGATCCTCCAGCCGCGGTCCACAGACCCCAGTCGTGCACCCGGTGCACACCCCGCAGCCCCGGAGGCGCAGACCCGGCGCACGGAACCGTGCGCCGGGCTGCGCACTGTGCGCGGTGCACGCTCCGGGCGTGCACACGGCGATCGCCGCGGCAGCCGCGCGGCATGGACCCGGTCCGCGCCTTTCCCCGGTGCGCGGCCCGGCCCAAGACGCACCGGCTCACCTTGCGAGCGGTGCACCCGGTCTGCGCGCAGGCTACTGCTGCCGTGGACCCGGTCCGCGCCCTTCCCCGTGCGCGGCCCGGCCCAAGACGCACCGGCTCACCTTGCCGAGCGGTGCAACCCGGTCTGCGCCGCGGTCACTTGCTGCCGTGGACCCGGTCCACGCGCTGCCCCGTGCACCACCCGCAGCCCGGAGGCCCGGGAGCTCCGTTTTTGGCCCGTTTCGCCCCGTTTTTGAGTGTTTTTGACTACGACGATGTTTTAACAAACTTTCCTACCTTAGTTCTCCGGGCGCAAGGTGGGGGGACTTCTGACTGGAATTTTCCCGCACACCTCTTTTCTTCGGTTCCAGGTGGGTACCCCTTAGAACCTCTTTATGCACAGTTTCGTTGTTACTATGTTTATTTTGTTGAGGGGTTTGGTGGGTGATGTGGACCTCCGGATTTACGGCTATCGCGGTAGAAGACCGGGCGGGCAGTTTCGCCCTACCCAAACAAAGGTAGGGTAGTTCGGGACATACTAGCGTTGGGGACGGTGATCGACGTGACCTTTCAGAATATAAAGTTCAACTTGTGGAATATTGTTAACTCCGGTAAGGGTTTGTGTTTTTATTATCTTTATAGTATGGCGACTATGGGTCGCTGTAGGGACTCTTCCATGTCTTGGTTTCCGGAGTTATGGGAAAAGGGGTAAGATCTTAGTAATTGCAGTTTACATTTGCTAACCCTGTTTAAAGCTATGAGTGGTATTTGGTTGCCGAGGCAGGTGCTCGGTCTGGTTCGCCGAGGTTGGTGCTCGGATGAGGCTCGAGATTTTCTACACGCACAAAGATCTTAGTAATTGCATGTTTACATTTGCTAACCCTGTTAAAGCTATTGTGTGGATATTGGTTGCCGAGGCAGGTGCTCGGTCTGGTTTACCGAGGTTGGTGCTCGGATGAGGCTCGAGATTTACTACACGCACACCCGCGGTTTGGCCACCGCAAAGGGTGTGCTTTTCCGGAAAAGTGGTACGTTGACCCGTGTACCCCACGCGGCGGTGGCGTTAGGAATGGGGGCCCCCATGGGTGGGGGGGTGTGAGCGGTGATGTCGAGGCAGGTGCTCGGCGGCCGAGGCAGGTGCTCGGCGGTGGGCATCGGGGAAGGTGCCCGATGTTGTTTTGATACAGGGGTGTGGTTATGGTGGATGATGCATGGGAGGGATGGTTGCTCCGGTGTTTGTGGTTGCCGGGGGAGGTGCCCGGTTATGCTTGCACAAGGTTCTGCATTGTATTGTTTGCAAGAGGTTCTGCATTATATTGTTTGCACTGGGTGCTACATTGTTGATTGCTCTGGTTTTTATCGTGGTTTGCCTTTCTTTAGCCCGTATTGATTTTAATATTGTTTCTGGTCACTGACTCCCCACTCCGTGACAGGTTCACCCAGTCCGTCCGGGGTCGAGCGCTAGGGCACCGGAGAGGCCGCAAGAGTGCTGTTCTGACTTTGATCGAACTTCAGACACAGCGACCCTTCTTTCCCTTTATCTTTTATTACTCATGTAGTTAGTTGTGGTTTGCGATACCCCCGTGGGGTCGAAGTGGATGTTGCCCTTTTTCCTTTTTGAATAATTGAATGAATACTACGTTCTCTCTTACTTGGCCGTTTTGAACGATGAAAAACAAAGAAAACCGTTTGCGAAAACTACTTTTAAAACGTGGGTGTCGTGTGGGCACCGAGCTTTATAAACCTTGTGGGATTTATGTGTTTGCGAACTGTTTTCACAAACGAGGGCATCGTGTGGATGCCGCTTTCAAAACCTTGTGATTATTTATCCTTTCAAAACACCGGCCTCTATGCTCTAAGTGAATGCTAGAATGTCATGTGAATTGTTTGGTTGTATGTGTACGAGACCCCAACTGATGTGGTTAGAGATTGTATGTACTACGCCTTGTGAGACACTTTGTAGTTGAGACGCCGTGCATGTACAAAGGAGACTCTGCGCGTTTGCAGAGTGAATTTGTGTATGCGGCGGGTCTGGACACGCGCCGGGGAGTATTGTTTTACAAAAAAAAATATATGGCTGAATCAGGGGCATCGGTGGCTCCTCTTCCGCGCGATTCGAACCCCCGGGGCGTGACAGATTAAGATGGTATCAGAGCGGTAAACTTTAACCACAACAGTCGGGGCCCAACATCCACGGGGCGCAATACACTAACTACTGATTAATAAAGTGAACTGGGGGATTTAATTTTAGTACGTCTGTAGGTCGTGGTGCTAGACCCGATAGGTTTAGGGTTGACTTGGTTTCTTTGTATGTAGCGATTAATGGCCCGAAAGGGGTTATCAGCGGAGAACGCAGGGGCAGAAAGTACGGTGCCAATAGCGGCGGAGTATCAGCTGCTCCGACAACAACTACAAGAGGTGGCCGGGCAGTTGGCAACCCTTATGGAACAAATGCGGCAGTGGGCGCAACAGTCGACATTACCAATGGAGGTCGCCCAGGCTTCTTTGCCCGGACCAACCGCACCAGTGACGAGACCGTCGGTGGCGGTCAGCGAGACTACGGTTGCCCCTTCTCCGACCTCGGTGACCGAGATACCGTCGGTTCATCCGACGACGCCTTCAGCAGCACTAACACCAGCAACTTCGGGACTTATGCCGGGGGCCACTGTTGGAGCTCCCTTGGGAGAGACCGTGGTGACACCTATCCCCAGAATGACCGCCGTTACTGCGAGGGCACCGCCCTTCCATCTTGGACCACGTTCCGAGAAAAACTGTTTGAGGAATTTCTCTCCGACAGCATCAAACAGCAGATGGAAGATGACCGAAAGCACATCAAGAAAGGAAGTCAGACAGTTACGGGTTATCAACGGGCAAATTGTGAGGTTGACCAAATGTGTTCCCCCTGTTATAAGAGATGAATCTCACAAAGCCCGTCTTTTTGTGAATGGTTTACGAAGCGATATCTACAAGGTGGTGCAAACGGCGGATTTGCACACCTTCTAGGAGGTGGTCGATAGAGCCACCACAGTGGAGCACGAATTTGCGAGTTCACGAGCCCGACGGGAGAGCTCAGATTGCGGCGGGGATAAGAAACGAGCTCGACCTTGTTTTGGAAAGGAGCATACCAAGAGGAGCCGGCCTCCTAAATACTTGAGATGGCAATAAGGAACCACGAATGCGCCGACGGGAGGACAATGGTCGGTGGACAAGTCTTGCATCAATTGCGGTGGAATACACCAAGTGACCGAATGTCCCCAGAAGCAAGACCACCGTTTTCGATGCGGCAAACCGGGGCGCCATTGTTTCAACTGCCCCTCGGAAACAGGGACATCACCCGTAGCAGCATCCCACCCCTCCCCCTCGCTTCATGTTTCTCCCTACCATAGATATTAGAAGAAATCCCATCGTAGAGATAAGTTCGGTCGGATCCTCCGGCTACCCCTCGAGGCAGGCGGCTGTACTCCTTCCTGCCCAGCGAGGGCGAGACGGGTTCTTAGTCTCTAAGGACTAATGAGGTTTCCGTTAAAAGTTAACGGCATCACGCTTGGGGCCGACAGTCGCGGCAATCTTTAAGTGGTAGTTGACTGCTTGAAGTTCCAAGTGCGTCTCCGGGAACCAGACTTACCGAAAAACAGCCTTACGAACTCGGAGTGGTCGACATGAGTTCACGGTCATACCGTTCAGACTCGTTAACGCACCAGCGGTATTCACAGGCATGATGAATAGGATACTCAAGCCCTCCTTAGACCAGCCGGTAATGGTCTTATAGTGGACGTTCCGATCTACTCTCACAACGGACAAGGGGTATGGGGAACACTCGCGAGTAATCCCCTAGACCCTCCAGGATCAGCAACCATATGCCAAACTCATAAAGTGTGAGTTTTGGCTCCGTGAGGTGGACTTTTTGGGGCATACCGTTTCGACATCTGGAATTGCAGTGGATCCGAGGAGGATCGAGTCGGTGGCCAACTGGGCTCGGCCAACAACGGTGACGGAGATCCGAAGCTTCTTAGGACGGGCAGGCCACTACAGACGCTTCGTGGGAGGCCACTTCCCTAAATCGACTAACCCAAAGTGGGTAGAGGTTCGTCTGGACAGCCCAGTGCCAAAGGAGTTTCAAAGAACTTAAAGACAGACGCACACAGGCGCCAGCGCTCATACAGCCGAAGCCCGGAAAGGACTATAAGATCTAGTCTGACGAATCTCCAAGAGGATCTTGGGAGACCAAACGACGGACACGTAACTACAACTGGTGCAAGACAGAATGTCCTCGGAGCAAGGCGGAATTTTTACGAGTGACTCAGGGATGTAATAAGGTTCCGGGGACGAATTCGTGTGCCCGATAAGCTAGAAACGAGGGAAGAAAATCTAGCCAAAGTATATAATACCTCCTATACCGCCCATTCCGGAGGTACAAAGAGGTGCAGGGATCTATGGCAGACCTTCTGGTGGCCCAAATCGAAAGAGCGATGTGGCACAAATTGTGGCGCAATTTTGGGTGTGCCAACAGGTGAAAGCGAAACATCAGCGACCGGCGGGGGAAAGCAGACGTTTCGGCTACGAGGGAGGTAGTAGCAAGGAAGACCTCGTACAAGGGAAATTTTGGCCACGACCCCAGAGGAACCCTTAGAAGTAATGCTTCGTACCCTCCTGCCCAATAAGGAGGTGAAGACTTAGTTGTCTTTTATGTTGGCTATTTAGTCAAGGGTTAAATAGGTCCAACTTCCGGCCTTGTGACAATAGACCCGAGGCGTTGTAATAGTACGCCTTAGACGTCCAGGTGAGGTGAGACGGGCCAAGACCCGAGGCGTTGTAACAGTACGCCATAGACGTCCAGGTGGGTTGAGTCAGGACAAGATCGCTGGCGGTGTGACAGGACGCCTTAAGTAAATGAGTTGCGTATTGCTAATGGTTCGAGCTTTTGGGATTGTTGGTTGGCGTCAATGACCCGATATTTGGGATGTTGGAGCGCGTAGGCCCGGTGACATACCGGTTGGCTTTACTGCCAAACCTCGATGCGGATCTTAGCACGAGAGGACAAAAAGGGTGCGCAACCGGACGATCCCCCTATGGGAAGGCGCTGTGAAGCAACCAGGAAGAATGTGAGGTAACTTAGGAACTAGAGTCAAAGATGGGGGAGTGCTACCCGGACCTCTTCGCCGCAGGCGGGAGTTAAGTTTCGGGGACGAAACTTGTTTTTATTGGTGAGTGATGTAAGACCTGGCTTTTCCGTTACCCTTTCCGTTATCCCTTTCTTACGACTGTCCGACTGTGGGACAATTTTTAGTGTTTTTCCAAAAAGTCCGTCGGGACTCGCGGACATTTTTAGGCGGAAGGGCTCGCGAAACGGAGAACGGGGACGCGATCGGTTTCGGATTCCGACTCCCGGTTCTCCCAGAATAAATTTTTGAAGTTCGGACCCCTTTAGGCGCCCCGGTATCCGTGCGATTGGATGACACGCTTTTCGAGACAATCTTAGCCGCCGATTTTTTATTAGGGTTTTCCTTAAAACCGGGGGCCGTAGGGTTTTTCTTTTCCCTCTTGGTTTTCTCTCTTGACGGCTAGGATTTAGGGCGGCGCTTTTAAGAAAGAAAAAGAGGAACCCGAATCGATATTTTCCTCTCTTTTCGAGAAGCGGCGCAAACGAGACGAGGAGAAGGGAAGAACGGGGGAAACCCATCCCTCGTGGAGCTTTCCGTTGGAGACGAGAGGGACGATCCACCCTCCCACCCTTTTCCTCACAAGATCACGGTAAGCGTCGTTCCCCCTTTATTGCATTTTCTGTGGGGTCGAGGTTTTGGTTGGGGGTTGTTCGGGTGTCGCACGCGTCGTGGGTTGTGGTAACAGGAAGCCGCCGTCGCCGTTGTCAAACGGGAGGCCGCCGCCGCCGTTATCATGCCCACGAGGTCGTCGCCGGAGTCGCACGGGAGCGAAAACGGAGAAGAAAGCAAAAAAAGGGGCGTTACTGTTCATCGCGTACGGATCCTCCAGCCGCGGTCCACAGACCCCAGTCGTGCACCCGGTGCACACCCCGCAGCCCCGGAGGCGCAGACCCGGCGCACGGAACCGTGCGCCGGGCTGCGCACTGTGCGCGGTGCACGCTCCGGGCGTGCACCCGGCGCTCGCCGCGGCAGCCGCGCGGCATGGACCCGGTCCGCGCCTTTCCCCGTGCGCGGCCCGGCCCAAGACGCACCGGCTCACCTTGCCGAGCGGTGCACCCGGTCTGCGCCGCGGGCTCCTGCTGCCGTGGACCCGGTCCGCGCCCTTCCCCGTGCGCGGCCCGGCCCAAGACGCACCGGCTCACCTTGCCGAGCGGTGCACCCGGTCTGCGCCGCGGTCACTTGCTGCCGTGGACCCGGTCCACGCGCTGCCCCGTGCACCACCCGTCAGCCCGGAGGCCCGGGAGCTCCGTTTTTGGCCCGTTTCGCCCCGTTTTTGAGTGTTTTTGACTGCGACGATGTTTTTAACAATACTTTTCCTACCTTAGTTCTCCGGGCGCAAGGTGGGGGGGACTTCTGACTGGAATTTTCCCGCACACCCTTTTCTTCGCGTTCCAGGTGGGTACCCCTTAGAACCTCTTTATGCACAGTTTCGTTGTTACTATGTTTATTTTGTTGAGGGGTTTGGTGGGTGATGTGGACCTCCGGATTTACGGCTGTCGCGGTAGAAGACCGGGCGGGCAGTTCGCCCTACCCAAACAAAGGTAGGGTAGTTCGGGACATACTAGCGTTGGGGACGGTGATCGACGTGACCTTTCAGAATATTAAAGTTCAACTTGTGGAATATTGTTAACTCCGGTAAGGGTTTGTGTTTTATTATCTTTATAGTATGGCGACTATGGGTCGCTGTAGGGACTCTTCCATTGTCTTGGTTTCCGGAGTTATGGGAAAAGGGGTAAGATCTTAGTAATTGCATGTTTACATTTGCTAACCCTGTTAAAGCTATTGAGTGGGTATTTGGTTGCCGAGGCAGGTGCTCGGTCTGGTTCGCCGAGGTTGGTGCTCGGATGAGGCTCGAGATTTTCTACACGCACAAAGATCTTAGTAATTGCATGTTTACATTTGCTAACCCTGTTAAAGCTATTGTGTGGATATTTGGTTGCCGAGGCAGGTGCTCGGTCTGGTTTACCGAGGTTGGTGCTCGGATGAGGCTCGAGATTTACTACACGCACACCCGCGGTTTGGCCACCGCAAAGGGTGTGCTTTTCCGGAAAAGTGGTACGTTGACCCGTGTACCCCACGCGGCGGTGGCGTTAGGAATGGGGGCCCCCATGGGTGGGGGGTGTGAGCGGTGATGTCGAGGCAGGTGCTCGGCGGCCGAGGCAGGTGCTCGGCGGCCGAGGCAGGTGCTCGGCGGTGGGCATCGGGGAAGGTGCCCGATGTTGTTTTGATACAGGGTGTGGTTATGGTGGATGATGCATGGGAGGGATGGTTGCTCCGGTGTTTGTGGTTGCCGGGGGAGGTGCCCGGTTATGCTTGCACAAGGTTCTGCATTGTATTGTTTGCAAGAGGTTCTGCATTATATTGTTTGCACTGGGTGCTACATTGTTGATTGCTCTGGTTTTTATCGTGGTTTGCCTTTCTTTAGCCCGTATTGATTTTAATACTGTTTCTGGTCACTGACTCCCCACTCCGTGACAGGTTCACCCAGTCCGTCCGGGGTCGAGCGCTAGGGCACCGGAGAGGCCGCAAGAGTGCTGTTCTGACTTTGATCGAACTTCAGACACAGTGACCCTTCTTTCCCTTTATCTTTTATTACTCATGTAGTTAGTTGTGGTTTGCGATACCCCCGTGGGGTCGAAGTGGATGTTGCCCTTTTTCCTTTTTGAATAATTGAATGAATACTACGTTCTCTCTTACTTGGCCGTTTTGAACGATGAAAAACAAAGAAAACCGTTTGCGAAAACTACTTTTAAAACGTGGGTGTCGTGTGGGCACCGAGCTTTATAAATCTTGTGGGATTTATGTGTTTGCGAACTGTTTTCACAAACGAGGGCATCGTGTGGATGCCGCTTTCAAAACCTTGTGATTATTTATCCTTTCAAAACACCGGCCTCTATGCTCTAAGTGAATGCTAGAATGTCATGTGAATTGTTTGGTTGTATGTGTACGAGACCCCAACTGATGTGGTTAGAGATTGTATGTACTACGCCTTGTGAGACACTTTGTAGTTGAGACGCCGTGCATGTACAAAGGAGACTCTGCGCGTTTGCAGAGTGAATTTGTGTATGCGGCGGGTCTGGACACGCGCCGGGGAGTATTGTTTTACAAAAAAAAATATATGGCTGAATCAGGGGCATCGGTGGCTCCTCTTCCGCGCGATTCGAACCCCCGGGGCATGACACAAGTCATTGGTGCTTGTAGATTTTTAGCCCTTGGATGAAAAGATATATGGTTAGGATGATAGTAGGCCCCTTGGGTTAAGCGAGTGGTTCGTGGAATAGAATGATCTAAGGGATGAATTTAATCAAAGGGGTAGATCTAACGATAGAAAACTTACGAGCACCAATTGCTTGGTGCTTGTACAAGCATAGTAGCTGGTGTCACGCCCCGGGGTCGAAACTGCGACCCGGGCTCGCTAACAGATCCGCCGCCCATACGGTGAACCCCGTATAGACGAAGCGTCTAACCTGCATAAGAGATACTATACTAAACAGATATCGGAGCTGAAAATAAACTGCTATAAATAGAATAAATACAACTCCAAGTCCTCACCACAAGTACAAAAGTCGCTCAACTCTGAAATAAAAGTACAACTCTATACCTCACTACAAGGTCTCTCAACAACAAGTAACTCTCAAAATGTAAAAAGTGGGTACATCTACTCTCTGGACGACGACGTCTGGTAGGGAACTAGCTCGCGACTCCCTTACCTCGCTCTGAAGAAACAGCAGCTGGAACAGCAGGAACAGGAGTAGAAGTCCCTGGGGAAAAATACACCACGACGGGTGTGAGAACTACATTCCACAGTAGTTCTCAGTGGGTGCCGTCAACAAGCCCAACGGTCTGCCCACTAAGTCTACTAGAGGCATAAGGTAATAAATGAAATACTGAAAGAAGAGCTGGAAAAGAATATCTCTACGCTACTATGCCCCTATCTAGATGCTCAACAAGTGAAACAGATGGAAAACATGATGCATCTACTAACTCTCAGGTGTAGTAACCCAATCTAATAATGACTGCCACACAGGGTCCAGTCAAACCAGTGACCACCTACTGCCGCACATCCTCAACAGGACGGGTCTACCGTAGGGTGTCCGTGACTGCCACATCTGGGCCAGCCAGAGGGACGGCGTCGACAAATCACGATAGAAGAACTCAATCTCACGCCGGTTACAACAACCCGGTCTAAAGCTCAATCTCAACGCCGGTTACAACTACCCGGTCTAAAGCTCAATCTCGACGCCGGTTACAACAACCCGGTCTCGCCTACTCCGGAGGGGCACTCGAGGGGAGCGACCCGCTCGAGTCAAAATGTGGCCCAAGTCCAACTGCTCTGCTCAATATCTCAGTAAATCAGATAAATGTCGACACTATGCTCAAAGTGGAGACTCACTCAATCCACAATGCAAAAACCCAGCCCCAACTGATGTATAACACTAATCGGTCAAACCGCCCATAGTTCGCGGTTACCGAAATATTAACCCGAGTCGATAATCTGGTGCAATCCCACTCGACTCAACAATGTAGCTATACTATCCCCCCATCCTTGCTCTCTAACCCGAGCAACAAGGAACACTCGACAGTCGGGACCGCTGTCAACCCAACGACTCCCTAAAACAGGCATCACTGACAGGATAACTCCACAACAGAAACAATAAAGGGTCCGGGAACCCCGGAAGACTAGAACCTACAACCCTAATCAAAAAAGAACAGGCTCTAGGCATAGCCTCTCGTTGTTCTCGTCCCAAAGGAAAAAGGGCAGACCTTGGAACCCAGAGCCTGTTACATAGGAATATCACTATTATGCATGGTCCTACTATAGCAGATTTAATGCACATTCCATCATTCTTGGAGACAGGGCCACCCACCTGAAGGTGCACAACTGTCCAGGGTCGTACAGCAAAGAAAGCCCAGAAACAGATATACGAGCACAATCACCAAGCCAACAGTACCAAAGTAGTGTTCAAAGCATCCTGGGTACAAAAATACCACCCAAAGTTACATTAATTCCATAAAATTCCAAGTTACAAAAGCTGTGTGAACAGTCCACTCTCTGCGAAATTTTTACGTGTAAAACATCCCCCAAAAATTCCAGTAAAAATACCACAGTGATCCTCGCGTCGATACCTTCGAAACAAGTGCCTGCACGTCAAAATCTGAGTTCGGTAGGTCAATATATAAATTCGGCAAGGTGGTGTACTCAAACGATTTCCTGCGTCAAAACTGTAACACTGTACACAGAAGAACAGGAATTTTCACCTCTGATAACATCTCTAAAAAATCCGAGAAAAATACGACGCGTTCCTTGCGATCTGTAGATGAAAAAGTTGTACAAGCACGTTTTCGTCTGACGCTCGTGCGCGAAGATATCGCCTCCCCAATCCGCTGCTGTCTCAAAATCCCTCACAGAAAAAGGGGGACCACTGTTACCTCGGGATCCGAGCCAAGGAGTCAAAATACGAATGCGCAATCAAATGAAAGATGAAGCCCTACCTCTTAGGAGTGTGTCGGCGCAAGAATCACCAAAAACCAGTGTCGGGGTAGCCCAGGGTAACCTTTACACTGAACTTGCGACGAAGAGGAACACCGAGAAGGAAACGTTGCTCCGCGCCGTAAAATCCAAAACCTCGGGATGCGTGCACTCAAAAATTCCGAAACTCTGCAGCAAGAACCAGAACTCGAAGATGAAAATCTTCACTGAAGGGAGCTCGGGGAGATGGGGCTTCGAAGTGGCAAAAATGGCTAAGTAAAACTCCCTCGAATGCAACCATGAAGAAAAACCAAATCGAACAATTCCCAAAATACCAGATGAGTCCCCAAAACAGCAAACATCTGTAGAAGGCCTCTCAAACGCCGCCACGTGTCCCCTCCAAAGTCAGCCGCGCACAGTGCGCGGCGTCAGCGCGGCATGGCGCGCACGCGCGCACGCGGCCCGAGGCAACCAAATCCTGTTCCGTGGACCGGGTGCACGACACCAGCAAATCACGAGCTGCCACGTGTCACCCACCGGTCCACCGTGCACCCGAAGAAATTCCGTGGACCGCGCCTCCTGAACCAACCAACCACAAGCCGCCACGTGGCACCGCCCTGGTGCACGCCCGCCGCCGTGGACCGCGCGCCTGCCCCCGCCCTGCCCGCGCCGCGCGCCGCCGCTGTGCCGCCTGCCCGAGGCTGCGCCGCCGTCGCCGGCGATCGCCGGAACAGTAATAGTACTGTAGCAACCTCCAAAAATAGCAAGTAAATAGCCCAACTTGACCGTTTTCGCGCGCTGAATCCAAATCCGAAGTCCGATTGCCCAAATTCTGCTTCTAAAATTTCCCAAAAATTCCCGGAAAAGTAAACTTGATCCTTTTTCGTGCCGGGTCACTTTCTTGGTTCCAATAAGCGCGCACAAATCTCAATCATCCAATATGAGCTTCCTGATAAGCAATTCTTGCTCCAATTACTCCAGAAATCCAATAACTTGGGCCCGACACGTGCACAAACACCTCCCGAAGACACTAATCCAACAATAACCCTTAAGCGGGGATTCGGGTCCTCACAGCTGGACTATATATATATATATATATATATATATATATATATATTCGAGATGCTATCGAGTAGAACACAAACGAGTTGACCCTAGTTCGTGTTCGGCTCGTTTATTAAACGAGTTAAAAAATTCAGCTCGTTTACTAAACGAGTGATTCGATCTCAAACTTATTTCGAGCCGAACACGAGTTGGCTCGGAAACAACAAGTTGTATTATCACCCCTATTTTACACCCACTATCCAAGGGTTTAAAACTCCGATTATTTTTTTTGTATTAAAAAAAAAATGTTGATGAGACTTGCGCAAAAATATTGGACTTTGGATGAGTCAGGTATAAGATAAACACCGTGCTTCTTGGCTTACCTGTAGAGTTGCTCGGAGTTAAAAGTGATTTTTAAACCCTTAAATAGATAAATATAAAATTTATATTCTACTTTTTTTGAGTGCACAAATAGTATTTTCATAAATAAATATTACTCAAATAGCACTTACAAGTATTGCTTCCTACAGTGGGACCGAATGGGCCCTTAGTCCGTCCAATAGTGTTTTAATTCAAGCCAACAGTGTAATATCTCTTGTACCCATTCTGTGAGGGCGGCATATTTTGCAGGAAGCCCAAACACAAGTCTACGTGAGCTCTCACTCTTCTCTTATCGAGGCTTGTTGGAATACATTACATTAATTCTATTGAAATAAAAATAGAAGATTAGTACAAATAAAAGTTAACAAAACTGCATCGATAGCTTTCGTCTAAGCACTCCATTATGTACATAAACAGCGGAGGCACCACCACACAGCCTTAATTAGTAGATCCTTTATTCCTCTCTAGCTCTCTTTCTAACCTGAATTGGCAAGCCCCCTTTCATTCTTAGTGTTAGCGAGAGTACATGTTCAGGGGTGCTCTTTTTTTCCACGACGCTAAGATGAAACCTTTCAAAAAAGCAAGCCGCGATGGACTTCATCTGTACATAAGCCATTTCTTTCCCCAAGCACATTCTCGGCCCGGCGTGAAACACCGAGTAACGGAACGGGCTCTCCGGCCGGAAAACCCCCCCGTTTTCCAACCACCTCTCCGGCTTATACTCTTCGCAATCTTTGCCCCATATGTTCTCCGATCTCCCCATGGCATAAGCACTGTACGTTACAAACCATCCTTTCCCCACGAACGTTCCGTCCGGCATCGTATCGTCCTCTTCGCACGACTGCGTATCCATAGGCACGGGAGGGTATAATCTCATTGATTCCGATATCGCGGCGTGCAAGTAGTGCATCCCGCGTAGCTCGTCGAAGCAGAAAGTGTCGCTCGAATTTGGATTTACGGTTCGGATTGATTTAATCTCTTCCACTATCTTCTCTTCTACGTCAGGCCTCGTAGATACGATCCAGAAGAACCACGTCAGTGCCGATGACGTCGTCTCGCGGCCTGCAAGGAGGAAGCTTATCACGATATCGCGAAGGAACTCTTCCGAGTGGTCATCGTACGATGCGAATCGGGACAGGAGATCGCTCTTCCGATCCAAAGGCCTCTCCCTTCGCGGCCGAATGATGCCCAAAGCGTAGTTGTGGACAATCGAGATGGCTTCTTTTATCCGCCGCTCCGATCCGATGTTGAGAAGCTTCTTGATCCTCCATGTCACCTTCAGCGCATCCATGAAGCGCCATCCGACGAGGAACTGTGCTTCTCCGAAAGCGCGCATGAAGTCGGAGTTCGTGCCGGAGAAGCCCTCTTCGGCGAGGCAAGCGGGGTCGGCATCGAAGGCCACCTTGCAGATGTTATCGAACGCAAAGCGTTCGAGAACGTCCTGCAGCTCGACGGTCTCGTCTCTTTCTTCCGCTCTCTTCAGCAACGGCAGCAATCTGCTTTGTATCTCGAACTGCACGGCATCCACCACGAAGTTGCGGAGCGACTTGGTATTGAATTCGTGGCTCGCCAGCTTCCTCTGCCGCTTCCAGTGCTCCCCGTCGGAGTTGAAGATTCCGCGGCCGAGAAAATCTTCGAGCAAGGCGAACGTGCGCGCACCCTTCGGGTAGTTTTCCAAGTTGATTTTCAGCATGTACTCGACATTCGCAGGATCGGCAGTGATGATGCCGCTGACCTGCCCGAGGCTCCGGAAGCCCATCGTGTGCGTCGGACTGGCGAGGAGAATTTCAGTCGTCCATTCGAGGAAGCGGTGGCGGTTCTTGACGAACTGCGGGAGGTAGCCCAGAAGTGGGTAGGGTTTTAGGCCGTAGATGGTGGGTTTTCTTGATTGGTCTCGATGGAAGAAGAAGAAGACGCCGTAGAGGAAGAAGGGAAGAAGGAAGAGAAGAACGAGTGGTGGGAGAGTGGAGAGCTCCATATCTGCTCTCTCACTGAGTTCAGCGAACAAACAGTTGGTCGGCAACGAAAGAACACTTGTTGTCCTTTCGTCTTGGCGAGTGTTGTAGAATTAGCAACTTTAGATAGTTATTTAAATTGTATTTCTTAATTTAGATTAGGCTGATTTTGATTAATAGTAAATTTTTTGGATATTGATTGTGTGGACGGTAGAATAGACGTTTATCCACCTAATAGGCCGCACAAAATATAGTGGGACAATTGTTTACAAAATTATTTATATATTTATTCCTCAAAAAATTATCATATTAATATATTCTTTTTAAAATTTCACTTTTTTTTCAATATAATCTAAAAAATACTAAAAATAAAAATAAAAATATATAAGAAAGAAATAAAAACTTATCACATGCCAAATATCTTAGATATATAATAAATTTTACAAATTTAGAATTAAAATTTAGGCATTAATTAAAAAGTTTTTAATTAAAAAAAATTAGAATTATAATTTAGGCATTAATTTAAAAATTTTTAAATTATAATTTAGACATTAATTTAAAAAGTTTAACTTAAAGAGTTTTAAAATGACAATTTAGGCATTAATTTAAAGAGTTTAATTTAAAAAAAAAAATTATAATTATAATTTAGCTATTAATTTAAAGAGTTTAATTTAAAGAATTTTAGAATTACAATTTACGTATTAATTTAAAGAGTTTAAATTAAAAAAATTTAGAATTACAATTTAGGCATTAATTTAAAAAGTTTAGAATTACAATTTAGACATTAATTTAAAAAATTTAATTTAAAGAGTTTTAAAATGACAATTTAGGCATTAATTTAAAGAGTTTAATTTAAAAAAATTTAGTATTGCAATTTAAACATTAATTTAAATAGTTTCAGAATTAAATTTTAGTCATTAATTTAAATAGTTTAATTTAAAAAAATTTAGAATTACAATTTAGACATTAATTTAAAGAGTCTTAAAATTACAATTTAGATATTAATTTAGAAAGTTTTAGAATTACAATTTAGGCATTAATTTAAAGAGATTTAGAATTACAATTTAGGCATTAATTTAAAGGGTTTAATTTAAAAAAAAAATAGAATTACAATTTAGGCATTAACTTAAAAAGTTTAATTTAAAAAAATTTAGAATTACAATTTAGGCATTAATTTAAAAATTTTAAATTAAAAAAATTTAGAATTACAATTTAGATATTAATTTAAAGAGTTTTAGAATTACAATTTAGACATTAATTTAAAAAGTTTAACTTAAAGAGTTTTAGAATGACAATTTATGCATTAATTTAAAGAGTTTAATTTAAAAACTTTTAAAATTATAATTTAGGCATTAATTTAAAGAGTTTAATTAAAAGAATTTTAGAATTATAATTTACACATTAATTTAAAGAGTTTAAATTAAAAAAAATTTAGAATTACAATTTAGGCATTAATTTAAAAAGTTTTAGAATTACAATTTAGGCATTAATTTAAAAAGTTTAATTTAAGAAGTTTTAGAATGGCAATTTAGGTATTAATTTAAAAAAATTTAGAATTACAATTTAGGAATTAATTTAAAGAGTTTTAAAATTAAAATTTAGTCATTAATTTAAAAAGTTTAATTTGAAAAATTTTAGAATTACAATTTAGGCATTAATTTAAAGAGTTTTAGAATTACAATTTAGGCATTAATTTTAAAAGTTTAATTTGTTTAAAAAATTTTAAAGTTTTTTAAATTTAAACATTAATTTTGTATTACAATTTTAAAAATTTCAATATGCTTAAATATTTGATTTAATAAAAATATATGGTATAATTCAAATTTATTTTTAGAATAGAATTGTACGGACTAGGTTAAATCAAATTTAACTAGTAAAATTTGATCTTTTAAAATAATGAGATCATATATTATAGTTTAAAATATAAATTGATAATAAAAATTAATAGATTCCTAAATTCTAATTTCTAAAAATAATATTTTAAAATTAAAATTATTTACAATATATTAAATAAAGATAATTAAAATATTACCATTTAAGACGATAACAAAATTAGAATATTTAAAATTTATATTATTTCCAAAAATAAATACTCTCACTAAATTTAAATTTTTAAAATTTATAATATTTACAAAAATAAAAATTCTCAAAATAGAGATAAAATTACTTAATTATCCTTGAAGCAAAAGACTAAAATAACTCTGTTTTGGGGTATCCGGTAACCGGTACCTCCTCAAAATAACCTGCTATTGTAGGTCACAACTTAAAAATAATCAAATCTGAGCCGTTGAACAGGTATGGATAGACGGTAACTAAAAAAAAAAAAAGTATAGAAGTATGGCTCATATATATATATATATATATATATATATATATATATATATATATATATATAATTAGGCTAGAATATTATCGATAGCACCAAGCCATCGGTGCTATCAAGTTTTTAACCGTTGGATGAAAAAATATGCGGTTGGAATTATAGTGGTCCCCTAGAGTTTACTAGGTGGTTGGTTGAATAGTAAAAATCTTAGGGGACCACTATAATCTCAATCGTATATCTTTTCATCCAACGGCTGAAAACTTGATAACACCAATTGTTTGGTGCTATCGATAGTATTCTAGCCGGACTCTATATATATATATAGTAAATCTTCTCTACTTTCGAAAATACGGGAGAGCCTTCATGTTTGTAAGTTGTTTTCGATGATCGGATATTCGATTCGACGATCGTCTTCATTAGACATGATCTACGCTATTAGAATTATTTAGAAGCTAAATTTTATAATTTTTTTATATTATTTATCAAGCGATCAAAGAGTCTTAAAAATAACTATTTTAACGACTGTGCTTGTAAGTTGTTTTCGATGATCGGATATTCGATTCGACTGATCTACACTATTATAATTATTTAGAAGCTAAATTTTATAATTTTTTGATATTATTTACCAAGCGATCAAAGAGTCTCAAAAATAACTATTTTAACGACTGATGTGACACGTTTATAAGTTTAACGGTATAGAATAATCAAAATTAAGTAAAACTTTAATAGAAAATTTTACTTAACATCAAGAGTAAGATCAATACTTCCAATTTTAAATTTTAGTCTTTTATTACTATTTTTTATGAGATTTTTATTTTCAGCCGTTTATTTTAAAGCTACTCGTTCACTATGCAAATAAAGTCAACAAACTATTAAATTTGATTTTTATATAATTCCAATATTATAGAATATGTCTAATAGAACTGATCGTCGAATTGAATATTCTATCATCAAAAAAAATAATTTACAAACACAAAATTACCCGTACTATGAAAAATATAGCAACCTAGCTATATATATATATATATATATATATATATATATATATATATATATATATATATATATATATATATATAACTCTACAATTCAATAGAAGAGTCATCATATTATCATAAGTCAAGTGTCCCTTCTCATTAAACTAGGAATCGCACTTTGCGGATAGTATTTCAATCAATATATATAATTATTAAAATTTTAAGATTGAAAAAAATTATAACAAAAGAACTAAAAAAATAAAATTGGTATAAACTTTTATATATTATAAAAATTATTTTTTTATTAATATTTTTTAACTTTTTCAATATTTGTATTATAATATTTTACTTAAATATTCAATTAAACTTAATAGTTAAAATTTTTATAAATAAATTTTTTAATTATAAAATTAAAATTAGAGAACTTATTTAAATTGTCAAATATATAAGGATGTCTTTATCTTGTTAAAAGTGATCGAAAAAAAACAAATTATTATATACACCTAGTGTATATTAACACATCCACTACAACAAAATTATGTTATAGCGACACTTTTAAATGCCCTAAAACCTAAAAATAGTATCACTAGCAAAAATACCGACACTTATTATAATATCGCTATATGTGCAGTCGCTAGGCTATATAACGACACATTACTAAGTGCTGGTATATCCCAAAAAAAAGTGCTGCAATTTAGCAATACCTTTTTTAACTTTTAGTGACACATTTATGTTTCCCAAATTTGAAAAAAAGAAATTATATTTTTTTAGCATAGTGACACTTTATAAGTGTCCCATTATCATTAAAAATAATAATATTATATTTAAATATCTAGTGTTAAACTTTAGTTAAGCTAATACTAAAAAAAACAATCAACAAAGTTTTAAAAATTCTCATTAAAATGATAAATCCACAAAATAATATCCATACATCAAAACAATAATATCCGCTCACATTTTATAGTAATTAATACAAACCAAACTCTCTAACTACTCTTGTGCTTGCAGACGTACTCCTTCAACTTTACCGGACCGAACACGTCTTTCATCATCACCTGCGACCGTTTTCGAATTATAGTTATTTCATATTGGTAGCAGATAATTAAGATGGTATGCAGTTGCAGTTAACATGATTGAGATTCTCCATGACATTAAACTAATATAAATAAATTAGACTCAACTTGACTCAGTCTTGGCTTTTTTAGCAAGAAGCCAAAAATTAAACCTAGTTTATTTATGGATTTTTAATAATTCAAAGCTCAAGGTCATCATGTGTTCAGCTTCTTCAAAATATATGGCAAGTTGAAGTGATCTATTATTCCACCCCCACTTAACACAAAGATATCACAAACTAGGCCAAACCGAATTCTGATTAAATAAAAGGTTATAAAATCTATATTATCTGACATTGCTCAGTTGTTAAGTTTCTGATTTGAGATTAGATTAGATTAGATTAGATTAGATTAGATTACCTGCAGGTGATGAGTTCTTGATTGGTTTGGTAAATTGGCAGCAAATCTCCTGCAATTCATGAACAGATTAGAGCAAAATTTACAAACAATTTTCGACAGAATGAGAGAGAAGGAAAAGAAGCATTAGAAATTGAGCTGATTGATTTCAGAATAATCTAAGAACAGTAACAAAATGTATGAGTTGAGTATTACTCTGATAATCCCCTCTTTCTCACTGCATTAGGATTCCGAGGGGCTCCTCCTGCGAGGTTTCCGATGCCGCGCAACGCTCTTCGGTTACCGTTATTCGCCGTTCGAGCTTCGAATCTCACTCCCTCCATAGGCACAGCTTCTGGGGCTTCGCAAAAAATCAATCGAAAACTCGTTTGTTTCGCACGAAATTAAAAAATGTATCTTGGAGATGTGAATTAAGTGGAAATGCTATTACTTTCTGCAGTGCTTAGCCTTTATACCTTCTCCGAGTCGAACAAATTTGCAAGATTAAGTCCTTTTGACATTGAAATCAGTTCAAATGCATTCATTGCTGCTAATTGTTCTTCCTTTTTCTCTGTCACATGGTGTTCCTGCATCAGATAAGACAGATTGTAAGTAACCCTCTAGCAGAATCCAAGAGGAAGATTGGATAATTTTACTATAACCGGCACTGAAGCTCGTCTGCAACTCACTTCAGAGCCCCTGAACACAACATCCACATCATCCAAATTTGCATCGTAATTTTCCTCGAACACCGGGGGCTTATACCCTTTCTTGAACCATTTGTCCTCCAATATCTCAGGGGCTGTTATTCGCTGCAAGAAATTATAAATTCAAGGTCAAATATAAATCATAAGTCCCATAGAACATAACATCGAAAACTACACTACTCCGAGGAGACCGAGGAAAGTTGTTCCGAGTTATCATTGGATAAACCAATTACAATGAATTAATCCATGCTACTATTTAGTAGTGTTTGGCAGAATAAGGGAAATTACTTGATACTCGTTTCTATCCCCGAAAAACACAAGACTTTTAGAGTAGTGTCTAAAGAAGTAATTTTACTATATGAACTGATCGAGGATTCTCGTTAACAACTTCCTAGCACCAAAAGATATCCAAGATGGACATGTAAATTCGGCATTTAAAATATGCGTAAAAGAAAGTGTTAAATTATGTTGTGCATGTCAGGACAGGCCGATTCCCTCTAAATATAGTAAACTTGCTCACTTTCTTATACAAGGTCATAAGATTAGAATCCTCAAAAGGCAAGTACCCTGCTAGCAGCACAAACAGAATGACCCCACATGACCATAAGTCTGCAGTTGCACCATCGTAGCCTCTGTCCTCAAGAACCTGCCAAAAGAAAGGCAATTTAGTTTGTAATTTCCTCTTTTTTTTATTATTATAAGGATAAGTGGAATGGGTGCTCTTGCGGGAATTGAGTTATGAAAGGGAAATTCGCACCTCTGGAGCAACATAATTTGGAGTTCCACAAGTCGTGTGAAGCAGGCCGTCATCCTGCAGAAATTACCATTACAGCTATTGGAACTCGAGTTTACAATTTTGGGAATTGGTAATACGAGGTAATTTTACGTAGCTTCTGACCAGGAAGTAATTTGGATTTCTTATGCTTCATTGATAATTGACTAATTTTTTAATCTTTGATAGTGAGGCCAAGGAAAATCTAGAAATAATTTAGTAGTGGTAGCAACTAATATGCATAAATAAACGGACTTGCTACATTGCATAATGTTGGGAATCTGGTACTCGCACCGGTACCAAATTTTGTGAATCCGCAATCTGCTCCGTGTTGGAATTCCGCAACGGAAACGTCAAATCGAGTTTTTACCATAAAGCTATCTCCTCAATAGAAACTGAAATCGACACCACCACAAAAAGGGAGAAAAAACCAAAACAGAAAAATGCGGGTGAAATAAGATTCATTAACCAAGAGAAGAATTACACCAAACTCCTCTTCTACACAGAGTAGCTTCAACCTGAACCCTCCTCCTGAATCTCTCTTACTCTTCTCTCGTCTTCTATAAACCCAAAAGAAGACTACTCTCTTTTCTTTCTCAAATGCACCCGTGCACTAGGTGCATGTAACTCGGCTAACTTTTCTCTTTGGTACGGACCACACCATGCTTTAGCTGCGCACCCCAAGAGAAAAAGCTTTTTTGTACTATCTAAAGCTGTAGTAAATTAATTGCAACAAAGGAGTATATATAAAGCTCCACCAAGATGTATCCAAATCTAGTTAAATTATGATTCTACTCTAATTAATATTTAAATCTTAATAAAATTTATCTTCAACAGATTTAAATATTAATGCTAATCTAATTAAGATTTAATTACAAATCTAACCAAATTCTAACGATCTCCGCCTTGGATTGATTTGTAATCTTCAACCGCTGCAACGACCTCACACCGCTCCATCTTGAGCGATTGTGCCTCCGCGAACTTTTGGAACTAAAATTGTTCTCACTTCTGTCCTGACCACGCTCCCGTTCAGAACATACAAGTTCTCGCGCTTGTTCGCCTCACACACGACCCGATCTCGTTTTTAGACCCTCAGCTCCAGTGGCAGGAGCGTCAAGCATCATTCTATTTTTTTTTATTTTTTTTTTTTTAAATTTTGAGGTCGATCTAGATTGCATAAGCAACAAACATAAGGTAAAGATCCTAGTCACCAAGTAAACTTATACAATTCACGGGAAGTTCCTCACTTCATTTTCATTTGTTAGCAGTTCAAAAAATATCTAGATGATGTATCTAATCACTATGAACCACTATGAAAATACACTGTTCCTAATTGGTCTTGCTTTAAAGAAAATTTATCAAAGTGTCCATGAATTCTAAAAAACTCATCATTTAACGAAATTCAATATGAAAGTGAAAGAGAAAGGAGCCTGAGCGATAATATTATACCAGGCTTGTTAAGGATTTTGTGTTGGCGTATTTCGTGAAGTAGTAAAAGTCTTGAAGGTTGAAGATGGAGAATTATGGATCAATTACATCAATCTCAAGAATAATGAATTCGGAATGATCAGGTACGTTTAACTAAATAATTTTGGTGATCCGAATACATTTGTTTAGTTTAGAAACACTTGGATAAGTTTTCATTGCATAAAAATCAAAAACTGGACAAGTTAGATGTTCAGGATCCGGATCAGACCATTCCAGTCCGGACCCCGAACATAGTTTAGTTCATGCGGAATTCCAGTCCGGACCTTCCCTGTTTCAATCCGGACCCCGAACTATGTGTTTGCTGAAATCGCATGAACAGTCCGGATCAGGAAATTCCAGTCCGGACCTCGAACTATTTTTTCAGAAAAATTGCTGAAAAAAGACGACAGTCTGGATCAGCCAAATCCAGTCCGGACCGCCGTGCGGGAAAAATTCTGTTAAGTCAGTTTTTTATGCTTATCTCTTTCCAAGGGTTTCTAACCTATAAATAAACCGTAATTTCATCTTTTAGGGTAATCCAAAAAAGGACGGAGAATTAATCGAGATAATCGATAAATTATCGAAAAATCCACAAATATAGAGAAGAAAGGAAAACACGATTAAATTCATGTTTCTTCATCTATATTGTTCAATTTGATTTTAGGGTTTTCAAACTCCTATTTTTCGTAGAATCAAATTGAAGAATACTTAGATGGTATTTCCTTATCTATCTTTGATCTAAGTATTCGGAGGATCATCACCAAACCAAACAACGATCTATCAAGAATCGGCGCGAGGATTCGCGTGGCCTTGTAGATTCAAGGTGCTACCGCTCTCGTGGATTCGGAGCGAGGCGCGTTCGTGTGATCGAGACGTGCCGCATTGGTGAAGACCGTGGATTCGGTTGGACGTCGTGGATTCGACGTTGGACTTCGTGGATTCGAAGTTGGACGCAAATCGTGGATTCGAGGCGCATTGTGGAGCGAGCGGAGAAGATCAACTAGGAGCGTATGGAAAAGGTAGAGTTGTAGGGTTACGGTAAATCACCTTGTACGTGTTTAATTCTAGTGGATTTCGCCGTGGTATCGGTCCCGTGGTTTTTTACTCCTGTGACGGAGTTTTCCACGTAAATCTTGCGTACTTTATTTATCTTCCGCATTGGGTTATTTTTACGCAACGATTTGGTGTGTTTATTGTTTTCACCTATTCACCCCACATCTAGGTGATTTTTCCCCTATTCAGATCCATATTATCCATAACCCACAAGTGGTATCAGAGCGGGAATAGGGTTGTAAACAATGGTTGAAGGTGGAAACATCAATAGACCACCGTTCTTCGATGGAACAAATTATGCATATTGGAAAGTACGCATGAGAGCGTTCTTAATTTTCATCGATGAACGGGTTTGGCAATCAATTGAGTTTGGATGGACAAATCCTACTGAGATTATTGTCGATGTTGTTACCATCAAACCTAGGTCGAAATGGACTAAGGAAGAAATTGATTCTTCTTCTTACAACGGCAAAGGAATTAACGCCTTATTTAATGTTTTGTCGCAAACTGAATTCTCTCGCGTCTCGGCATGTGAGACTGAGAAAGAAATCTGGGATACTCTACAAGTTACACATGAGGGTACAAGTTTAGTGAAGATTCAAAAACTGCAAATGCTTACGAGCAAATTTGACTCTATTTTTATGGCAGAAAATGAATCGTTCACAGATTATTATACACGATTGCAAGATATCATTAATACATGTGCTAACTTGGGAGAGAAAATTCCAGAATCTAAAGTTGTAAGAAAGATTTTGAGAACTCTTCCTGAAAGATTTCGCCCTAAGGTCGCAGCCATTGAAACAGTAAAACACCCGAAAATATCAAAGTAGAAGAATTAGTTGGTGCACTTCAAACTTATGAAATAACTTTTCCTACTAACTATTCTTCTGGAAAGCCTTCCTCTTCTTCTAAGTCTTCAGGTTTTTCATTGAAATCAACAAATGAAGAAGACACGGATTCATCCTCCTCAGACGCTGATGATAATCTATCCATGGAGGATTTCGAGAAACAACTTGCACTCTTGACGAGGAAATTTCGCCGAAGCTTTCGAAGGGAAAATTCAAGTAAATCCTCATCCTTCGTTAAGTCCAAGAAAGGAAAAGGATCTTCAAGCTTTAAGTCAAGAAAGCAAGAGGATTCTTCAAAGGACAAGAAGAACTCTGAGGGACAAATCCAGTGCTTCAAGTGCCGAGGTTATGGCCATATCTCAACGGAGTGTCCCAACAAGAATCCGTCAAAGAAGAAGGTTATGCAAGCCGTCACATGGGATGACACTTCCACTTCCAATGAGTCATCTTCCAGTGATGAGGATAACAACGCCACAGCATTCCACGCGTCCACAACTTCACCTTACAAGACTTTACTTTTGCCTATCATAAGTTATTGAAGGATTCAAAGAAATTGGCAAAGCAAAACAAAAGTTTGAGAAGAAGATTGCGGGATCTTGAAGAACAATCTAAAGAGGCAACTTCTCTCTCAAACGCTCTTGAAGAGGAAAAGGATAACTTGGTCAAAATCAATGTTTCCCTTCGAGAGAAGAACGAGCATTTCGAGAAGGAGAACATCAAATTGGTGGATAAAGCTAATTACTTCTTGAAGCTCTACTCCGAGGCTCAACAAGGAAAATTAGAGATGACGAAGACCATACTCCAACTTAAGGAAGATTTGAAGCGATTTTCTTCTGGAAGGAGCAAGTTGGACAAGTTGCTTGGTCTCGGTCAAACAAATCGGTTGGGTCTTGGATACACTCGAACCAGCAATGATCCAAGTTCGAGTAGAACAGTTTTTGTGCCCCAGTCGGTTTCTCCTCCGACGACGAAAATCATCGCATCCAACGTTAACAAGCCTACCACATCTACTTCGGGTTCAACATGTACAAAGGTATGTTTTCGTTGTAGTTTTACAGGGCACATAAAGACGAAATTACAAGAATGGAGCGAAGCGATCAAATCAAGCACCTCTTGCAACAACTACCATTAAGGACAAAGACCGAAATTCAAGAAGAAATCAACCAAAGGTCAAGAACAATAGTAGTACACCCCACAAGACGACGTCATCATGGATTCCAAAGAAAAGTGATCACCAAGGAGATCAACTTCACAATCATTGCCGACGTACTCCAAAACTCGTAAGGTTTGGGTGCGCAAAGGTGAATTATTCCCTTGTCTTGTCATTCATACATCACTTTATGCGTATGACAATTCGTCTTGGTATCTGGATAGTGGTTGCTCACGCCACATGACCGAAGATAAAAACGTTTTTCAAACCCTTGAGAAAACCTCCGAAGGACATGTAGTTTTTGGAGATGGGCGATCTTCAAAAATTATCGGCAAAGGAACCATTGCTATTCCAGATGGCCCGGCTTTAAACAATGTTTTGTTTGTTGAAGGCCTTAAGACTAACCTCATAAGCATTAGCCAACTTTGTGATGATGGTTTTTCAGTTAATTTTTCTTCTGTAGAATGTCTTGTAACTGATGTAAATCATTCATTCATTTTGAAAGGGGTTAGGTCACAAAACAATTGCTATGAAGTTCCTGGTAAAACAAGTCAAAATTGTAACCTAGTGTCACTTGATAATGAAACACTTTGGCATGAAAGACTAGGTCACATTAACTTTAAGGAACTATCTAGAATATCTAACAAAGACATAGTTAGAGGTGTTCTTAAATTGAACTTCAAAGAAAACCTTGTGTCTAGTGGTTGCCAAAAGAGAAAACAAACGAGATCCACTCACAAGAATTTGAACCATGTAGGAACTAAACGCCCATTAGAATTATTGCATCTTTGCATGATAAATCTTCTGGAAATTTTGATGCATCTCATGGTTCTTCTAGTTCATCTAATGTGCAGGAATCATCGCAATTACCCCCGAGTACTCCGTTACCTCAAACGCTACGTATCTCCAAGGACCATCCGGAATCAAACATCATTGGAGATCCTCAAGAAGGAGTTAGAACTCGGAGACAGTTGGAATGTGGAGTCGCATGCTACGTCTCCATAGTAGAACCAAGGAATATTGATGAAGCTCTTCAGGACGACTATTGGATTGAAGCAATGCAAGAATAGCTCAATCAATTTAAAAAGAACAAAGTCTGGGAATTAACGAAGCCCCCGAAGCAACAAAACATCATCGATACAAAATGGATTTTCAAGAACAAGAAAAATGAAAAAGGTACTGTTGTTCGGAACAAAGCAAGGCTAGTTGCTCAGGGCTATTCACAAGTTGAAGGTATAGACTTTGATAAAACTTTTGCCCCGGTAGCCCGTCTCGAGTCAATTCGTATTTTATTTGCTATTGCTTGTCATTTTAAAATAAAACTTTTTCAAATGGACGTTAAGAGCGCGTTTTAAATCGTTTTCTAAATGAAGAAGTTTATGTTGCTCAACCGAAAGGTTTCATTGATCATAAACTTCCAAACCATATTTTTCGATTGAAAAATGCTCTTTACGGTCTAAAACAAGCACCGCGAGCATGGTATGAAAGACTGACAAAGCACCTTTTGGAAAAGGGCTATACTCGAGGGGGAGCCGATCGGACACTCTTTGTGAAGCACTCTCAAGACAATTTTATTGTAGCACAAATCTATGTGGACGATATTGTGTTTGGTGCTACAAAGAACAATGATGCTTCAAAATTTGCTGAAACAATGGAAAGCGAATTTGAGATGTCCATGATGGGTGAGTTGACATACTTTCTTGGATTGCAAGTAAAACAAACTGAAGATGGCATTCATTTATGTCAATCCAAGTATGCAATGGAGTTGGTCAAGAAATTCGGATTAGAGAACTCTAAAGACTTTCCGACTCCCATGGGAACTAGCAATAAAGGACTTGGATGTGAATCTCACGGAGAAAAAGTAGACGAGAAACTCTATCGAAGCATGATTGGAAATCTACTTTACCTTACGGCTAGTCGCCCGGACATTACCTTCAGTGTAGGGATTTGCGCGAGATATCAATCTGCACCGAAGGAAATTCACCTAAAAACGGTGAAACGGATCATCCGGTACGTCAAAGGTACGCTAAATTTCGGAATTTGGTATCCTATGGGCACATCTCTCGACATAATAGGATATACGAATGCCGATTGGGCTGGATCAGTGGATGATCGGAAGAGCACGAGTGGTGCATGCTTTTACCTTGGCCATTGTCTAGTTGCATGGCATAGTAAGAAGCAAAACTGCATTGCACTCTCGACTGCCGAAGCGGAATACATTTCAGCGGGAAGTTGTGCAACTCAATTGATTTGGATGAAAAGCGTATTGAGTGACTTCTGAATTCCTGCAACTTCGGTAACAATTCTTTGTGACAACACTAGTGCCATTAACATTTCTAAAAACCCTGTGTTGCACTCAAGAACAAAACACATTGAACTTAGATATCATTTTCTTAGAGAGCTAGTTGAATCAAGTACTTTACAACTTTCTTATGTTTCAACTGAAAATCAATTAGACGATATTTTAACTAAACCTTTGGATCAAAAACGTTTTATTCATTTGCGTAAAGCAATTGGAATGCTTTCTTTGAAATAACCTCTTTTGAACCATTGCTTAGGTTAGGTTTTGTTTTGTATTTTTTTTCTTTCTTTTTGTTCGTATAGAACATTAACTAAGCATTTGTTAAATTGACTTTAATTGCATCCTTTCATATTTTGAGAAATCTATTATGATTTGGATATCATGATTATTCATTTGATGCAATGATCAGTTATATCAATTAGTTCATCTTTAATTGATCAAAGTCAATTCCTCTCTCAATGATCTCTTGGTATAGTTTTTATCTTATTTGATAGTTAAGTTAAGTATGAACGCGAGATCAATTTTTGGTTGAATACTTCATATCTTAAATAATTGATAGCCAATTGAGGGGGAGTCTATTATTTAAAGTTTCATGCTCAAAAGATGTGGAAAGAGTTACATCCTTAAGTGGAGTGTGAAAACTACCACCACATGGAGGAAAGAGCTACCACCTCGGTCGTCCGAGTACTGTGTGCAGCTACCACATGTTTACCAAGCATGGTGAGTATTGTTTATTAAAATGCTTTTTGGAATACTTGACTTTGTCGAATTCCAAGGTTGGTATAAGGTGGGATTTTTATTGAAAGATGCTCAAAGAGCCACTTCCCTAATATAAATTGACTAGATATATTATCTAATTTATTTGGGATTTCAAACATCTATCGATCTTTGTACTTTATTTTCTTTACTAAATTGATGATTTGACAAACGCATTACTCATTAGATCGTGATTGATGTTTTGAACTTGTTCAACTTTAGAGGATATAATTTTTATAAATTTTCGTTTCATTATTTGAATATTAATGATAGATTTAGCATAATCTATTTCTTTTGATATGAAACGATAATTTTTGTTTAAAGTTGATATACAAAAATGCTCACATTCATTTTCTAAATTTTCTGGAATTTTTACAAGTTTTTCTGGAGAAAAAGTTGAATCCGATCCGGACTGGATGAATCCGATCCGGATCCCGAACGAGGGATTTTCCTGTGCATAGCCGATCCGGACTGAACTCCAACCCGATCCGGACCGCGGCTAGGTTTTAATTGAAACGAAAGGTTTTTCGAATTCCATTCTCTTCAATCTTTTATTTCTTGCTTCCTGGTGTTTCTCTCTCTAGAATCCAAAAGCTCTTGGATCTTTCCAACTCGTTTTCTCACAAATCAAGTAAGTTTCCTTGATCAAAACCCCATGTCTTCACAGTTTTTGTTATTGTTCATCAATACGTGAAGGATATCTTAGCTAATCTTCAATTATGCATGGTTTTTTATCAAATTTCTTTTGAAATGTGAACTCTGGACACCTTAGATTTGTTCATATGCATTATATTCATTTGTTTAACGGATTTTTGAGCTTCGATTTCTAAAAATTTGATTTTAAGGCAAAATTTGAGAATTTTCTAAAAACATGGAATTGATCTATTTTTAAATTTCTTTTTGCAAATCTAACTTGATTCCTAGTCTCTATACACGATAATGATTGTTTGGGTATGATTTTTCAAATTTTTGAAATTAAACAATTTTTTCGTGTTCTTGAGTTCTTGGTCACAGGTGACTTCCTTTTTAAAACTCTCAACCAAGATGGTGTTTGGTTGGATCATAGTGCTTGTTGTCGCAATGGTAAGCACGCGAGCGACAAACAAGCTCAAGAGAAAGAAAAAGACTCAAGATGAAGGAGAGTATATCTCCGTAGATGAATCGGAAACAGAATCAGAGGACTGGGACAAAGTCCTTGAGGAGACCGCAGCATTGGCTGCAGCGGCAGAGAAGGGGAAAGCCCCTGCTTCTACAAAGGCGAAGACTCCGCCTACTGCTGCAGAGAAAGGGAAAGCTCCCATGCAACCGACACCCATGTCAATGAAAAGGAAGAGCGTTGCTCGAAAAAGGGGCAGAGCGCGAGGAATTGAGATCGAAGAACTATTGGCAAGTGAGCCACCTCCGCAAAATTTTGTTCACATCAACACGGATAGAATGAAAGCTTTTGAAAACAGAGAGTGCATTGGGGAACGTCATGTCAATCTCAGAAACTTGCGAGACCGACCTGCGACTTTTGGTCGACTTATAGATAGAATTGGCATGTCTCCCATTTGCAACTTTCCGGAATCGACAGGTTATTGTATTCATCTTGTACGAACCTTCTATCTCTGTGCTAACAACCTTCAGGACAATGAAGGCGGATCAATGGAGTTTCGAACAACGGTTCGAAACACTCATCTGACAATTACTCCTCAGTTGATTGGAGAAGTAATTGGAATAAAAGCTAAGCTGGATGGTGCGCACTACATGAAGTCTCCAATATTGACTACAGCGCTTTGGAGAGTAGTCATGGATGGAATTTGCATGCCCGATACTAGTTCAACTGGAAATTCTGTGTTTTCAAAAGAACTTCGACCTGAGTATCGGTTTTTGAACTTCATCGTGTGCTACAACATTATCATGCCCCGAGTTTGAAAATAGAGTCTAAATTTATTTATTTTTTCAATCAGAGTTTAAAAGCAAGCCAGGGCACGACAGACCTCCACATATATAGAAAATTCCCAATCCCTTTGGATTGAGCCTTTTCTATACATGCACGGCTCAACAATGGCAAACCACATCAGAGTAGTCTAAACTACGAATTCTAAAGAAAGATTAAACAGATTACAACAACTTATTACAATTATTACAACTTGAATTACATGCTTAATAAACTAATAAAGATAAACAACGGCTATCCAGGGTCAAAGCTATCGCAGAATCTCACCAACACGTCCCGACTTCCCAACACCCAATCGACCTGAAAAATGGTCACCCAGGGGGTGTGAGATACATCGACAGTGTATCCCAATGGGCACGACAAGCCGAGAAATAGCAGATCGTACCTACTGGCATACAATAACTAGCGAATAGTAAGAGATCAGTAGGTAAGGCAGGTATAACAAGCTGATAACTGAATCAAGAAACTGAGCAATCATAAGAGTATAATGACTAAGCATGCTAAACAGGCAATCAATGCATCAAAGGTAGAACAACCAAATACCCAATCGAAGCAACCATATTGGTCAACCAGACCTCAGGGAAAATTCCACCTGTACACCAATCTGCTGTCATAACCCTCTGGGCTCACGAGTCGCCACTGCTAACCACTTTACCGGTAAAGAACATCCTCACGGGGCGCGACCCCGCTAATGTTCGTGAAGTACAACAGTGCGGGCGATCAATCATGCGAATGCTCAAGCTCACGGTCCACAGACCGGGTAATCGGCAAGAAATCCCAACAGGGATGCAATGCAGAATAGCCAACTGAATCTCGACTCATGGTAATCGGCAACAAGCCGGGAAAATCCCAACAGGAACACAATGGCAGAAAGCCAACTGAATCTCAACATATGAAAGATATAACTAAACAATCACTATAACATGGATCAGGATATACTGATAATCAAGTAAAGGTGTGCAAGCTAGCTAATGACCAATCAGGCATGGCAAATGTCCAGGAATAAAATCATAATAACTTGACGCAGGCTAAAGATCAAACTAGCATGGAAACATATAAGCTAGCAAGCTAAGGATCAATCAAGCATGGCAACAAATAAGCTGATAATGATCAATGAATGAAGCAGATATAGCAATATAAAAGTGATGCTGATCAATAAAAAGAGCAGGCTCAACAAGGAAATCTAGGCTATCACAAGAACAGGGGTCCGACCAATTACGATACCCCAGCGGGCCGAAATGATAAAATCCGGACCGAAGATAAACCCACATGTCTGCAGGCGAACTATCGACTCCAACAGAAAGCTCGAAGACTGTGCCAACCTGAATCATATGTTTTGATCAGGGAACAACTCACACATACCCAAACAACAGACTCACTATTCTTACTTAAACCTGAATCTTTTCCAAATTGACGCCAAAATTACAAAAATACCCCTCCCAAAAATTCATTTTAGATTCCCGGGAGATACGGGCATCAACCCTATGCCGCTGGCTCAACCAGATTCTACTGGAACACATCAGACAGCAAGGCGTAATCGCCGCAATTCCTCGAATTGCGTGATTACCACCGGGGTGCCATTAAACCGACGATTTTGCCGATTTACGGACCGATAATCAATTTCTGCTCAACGAGAGCCGTTGGATCCCTAACGAAAAGCTTAGAGATCATGGACACACAGTCCAAGACAGCACGTGAGGTTACAATTGTGTTTAGACCCCTAGGGTTTTCTAAAACTGCTAAAATACACGCCTTTTAGAGCCTTTTTTTCGCTCGTATTAATTATCGGTGTATCATTTTAACGAACCGTCACCACCAGTAGGTGACCCTCGACTTGCTGGACACCGTGCTCACCATTTGGTAGCAACACGAATCCCAAGGAAAACTTCGGCCCATGATTTTCTTTGCTAACATAGGCCGAAGGGCATTTTTTAATTTTTCACTCGACCATTTCCATTTTTAAGGTGAGCATCACATTCAGTGACCTCAAATTAGTCAACGGCTCACTGCTGTGAAGTTGCTAAGTCACTAAAACAGCCCCAAGTCCAAACCAACCTACATAAGGCTCAAACTCGCCCAATCTTCAAAACTGCTTGTGCCAACACCAAACTAACTTGAGCATCTTGCTCAGGACATCCCAAAGGCTCAAAGGCTTGCTATTGTGCAACCCCAGAAGCTGCTGGATCCATAGATCCAAGTCTCAAGCTCTCCAATGGACAAGAATGCTCCACACAAAATCCACTCAGCCCAAAATCGAATCTGAAGTGAGCATCAAGCTCAGGGATTGTGTGGAGAGCACTGCCCACCAGCTGGATGTTTAAAAATAACTAAAACAGAATTTGGGTTCTTTGAGGCATTATTACAAATACTTGGTGGGCATAAATATTAAACATACAAGCTTCGAGCACCATCTTGGGCAATAATGGTGGATTCCCATCTACAGCCTCTGGGCAACATGCAACAGCACCTAAAGGTGCTTCTCGACCCCACTGAGTCATCTGGACCCGCGCCCGGCGACAGGACACGGCGGCGGCGGCGGTGGATCAAGCTCGGCTTGAGCTTCCACCATTAATGGTGAATTTTCACCCGGGCAGCATGGAGTTCATGCAAATACTGGGATGGGATCTACTTGATCCAAGGAAACTTTCTGGGCATGTCTTTCCCGACGGCGACGACCGGACGGCCGGCCACCACCATCGAGCTCAAGCTCGGTCATCCATGGCAACTCCCATTTCGGGCTGCATGGATCTCATGCAAAAGCATGGATGGGTTCATCTTGATCCCAGGAAGCTTCTCGGGCAAGTTGCCGGCGGTGGGGAGCGACGCCGGCGCCGGAGCAAAGAGCTCGGCCGAAGCACAATAACCTGAAAACTAGGGTTTAGTTCTGCGACGCGCACACTTGACCAAACTCCACCGAATTTGGTGGAGATGATCCTTTAGTCCTACAGTTTTTACTCATGATTTTAGTTTTCCATTTGGACGAGTGGTTGCGACGCAAGGCCAAGGCGGAGTATATTAGGTTTCCGGCGAGAAACTTCTTCCCGCCGGCAACCGGGGCCACCACAAGAGCTAGGACTTGGTGGGAAGCATCACTTGACTCTACAGAAACTACTTCCTAAGGTCTTAGGAACTAAGAAAACCGAGGGAAGAAAAACTTACCTCGCCGGAGTTGGAGAATAAGAGGTTGCGGCCGGTTCTCCTCCCCGCGTCACGCAGCCTCACAGCAAGCTCAGGCTTGGTCACAGGGCGCAGGAGAGCACCTCAGGGACCCCAGAGAGCAATTTGGAGCAACTTTGCTCCAACCTTCCCTCTCCTCTCTCTCTCTCTCTCTCTCTCTCTCTCTCTCTCTCGGGTTAGCTTCAATGGTGATGGCTCCTCTGCTATCCCCGCACCCAGGGGTTATAAGGAATAACTCATTGGAGTTAGGAAACCCAAACAACCAGAGTTGGCCCCTCGTGTAACCACCCAAAGGAGACCAAAAGCCATATATGCCTTTAATGCATAGTTTAGTGCAATTTCGGTTTAGCCCTTCTACAACTAACCTTATGCCTTTAGGTCCTCACTGTAGTTCACAAATGCCACCGGGACCCTATACTTAAAGCCCTAAAACCTATGGTCCAAGAAAAGTATAGGTTTTAATAGAAAAGATTGGTTTTTCAACACTTTTCGCGCATTTCGAGACAAACGGTTCGTCGAATTGCGGAACGGACTTCACCACGACGTCCGGCTCGTCGAGACCTATTAAATAGTGCCTTGCTTGTTTGATTTGGTGCTCGAATAAAATCTCGGGCCATAATATACTATAGGCTATACTGTAATGCACGCATTTTGATGCACCAGAATCGCCAAACGTGAATTCTGTCACTGCCATTGCGTTCAGAACGTCGAAATCAGCTAGAATCGACTACTCATACTGCTATGTTTGGATCATAGACAGTGAATCGGCCAACGACCGATCGAGAGAGGACAAAAAATCAGGGTTACTATTCATTTTACTATTCCACTTAAGTTGTGGGATCCGGTTTTTCGCCGCTGATTTGCGGAAGATCCGACCGTCGGATTGAGAATATATAAATATCAATTTTTCTTGTTTCGACAAGACGGTCGCACTGGTGATCTCAGATTTTCGAGATCAAATTCCGATCAAAAGTCAATATTTTTGGGCCACTTTTACACTACTAATAATCTATTTTTGCCAATTAATTAATTTCGAAAATTATTTAAACTTTAAAAATTCAGTTTCAAAAATTATGGTTACTACAAACATTCTACCAAACATGCAAACCAAAGTCCTGAGATGGGATCGCATGTTATTTCTGTATCTCTTGGGACATCCCACGGCCGCAGAGGATATGAACATCAACATTCCATATATCATCTGGAGCAAGATGGCTCGGTATGTGGAGCATCCTCATCAGACAGAGCGACTTCTGTTCCCTATGATCATTATGCGGATTTTGAGAAAATTTGACGTCGACATTCGATCGTCAAGTTATATGAATAGCTTGGGGACAATCAATGACACAACAGTTGTGAAGTCACTTCCCAAAAAACCGGATGATACACCTACTCCTCCCCGAGGTAAGAGATCAGCATCACCAGCAGCACCAGCAGCAACAGCAGCAACAACAGCAGCAATAGCGTCAACAACAGCAGCAGCAGCAGCTTCTACGTCAGAGGATGACGCCTCTGTTACATCAATCTATCGAGAGCAACAACGACTATCGTCGGAGCAAGAACGCATGTCAAAAGAAATAACGCAGATATCTTCCGACATGGCTAAGGTTACTGCCACCCAAGTCGACATAAAAAGGAAGTTTAAATCTTTTGCGAAGTTGGTCAAGAAGATCTTTACCAAACTTGGGTGTAGTGACTCCGATGACACAGATTCAGATTGATGTTTCTGACATTTTTAATCATATTTGTTTTGCAGATTTCTCTCTTTCGCTGGCAATTTTTGTTTTCAAACTTTTTGAACATTACCCTCTTATTTTGCATTTTGGAGTCTTTCTTGACAAAAAGGGGGAGAAAAGAAAGAACTGTGGAAGGTGAAAGGTAAGTGAAATAGTGAAATGACAATGACATGCATGCCAAGCTAACAACGACTAACTATTTGTGGCATGTAATATTTGCTAACAAGTGATATTGTGATTTGATTTTTGAAACTTGTTTGACATGACATGGAACTGAAATGCTTTTAGAAGGTATATTTCTCTCTGAGTAGTTATCTTCTTACATATCTGTGGATTAATGTCATGGTGAGTATAAACTCTATCTCTCTGACTGATTATTGAATGTTTAAATTCTTGAGGTATCTAATGATTTCTTTTGTCAAGAATTATCTCTTTTGCAGAGAGTACAAACGTCTAAGTCTATAGTCTGTTTTAGGAGTTTATCTCTTGTATTATTTTTATTTTGATCATACTTGTAAATTTTTGTTGTATGGTGATAGCAACAAAAATATCTTTTTGATTTTCTTAAGTGAATTTTTGTTTTGTCACGAAACCGCCAAAGGGGGAGATTGTTAAGGATTTTGTGTTGGCGTATTTCGTGAAGTAATAATAAAAATCTTGAAGGTTGAAGATGGAGAATTGTGGATCAATTACATCAATCTCAAGAAGAATGGATTCGGAATGATCAGGTACGTTTAACTAAATAATTTTGGTGATCCGAATACATTTGTTTAGTTTAGAAACACTTGGATAAGTTTTCATTGCATAAAAATCAAAAACTGGACAAGTTAGATGTTCAGGATCCGGATCAGACCATTCCAGTCCGGACCCCGAACATAGTTTAGTTAATGCGGAATTCCAGTCCGGACCTCCCCTGTTTCAGTCCGGACCCCGAACTATGTGTTTGCTGAAATCGCATGAACAGTCCGGATCAGGAAATTCCAGTCCGGACCCCGAACGATTTTTTCAGAAAAATTGCTGAAAAAAGACGACAGTCCGGATCAGCCAAATCCAATCCGGACCGCCGTGCGGAAAAAATTCTGTTAAGTCAGTTTTTTATGCTTATCTCTTTCCAAGGGTTTCTAACCTATAAATAAACCGTAATTTCATCTTTTAGGGTAATCCAAAAAAGGACGGAGAATTAATCGAGATAATCGATAAATTATCGAAAAATCCACAAATATAGAGAAGAAAGGAAAACACGATTAAATTCATGTTTCTTCATCTATATTGTTCAATTTGATTTTAGGGTTTTCAAACTCCTATTTTTCGTAGAATCAAATTGAAGAATACTTAGATGGTATTTCCTTATCTATCTTTGATCTAAGTATTCGGAGGATCATCACCAAACAAAACAACGATCTATCAAGAATCGGCGCGAGGATTCGCGTGGCCTTGTGGATTCAAGGTGCTACCGCTCTCGTGGATTTGGAGCGAGGCGCATTCGTGTGATCGAGACGTGCCGCATTGGTGAAGACCATGGATTCGATTGGACGTCGTGGATTCGACGTTGGACTTCGTGGATTCGAAGTTGGACGCAAATCGTGGATTCGAGGCGCGTTGTGGAGCGAGCGGAGAAGATCAACTAGGAGCGTATGGAAAAGGTATAGTCGTAGGGTTACGGTAAATCACCTTGTACGTGTTTAATTCTAGTGGATTTCGCCGTGGTATCGGTCCCGTGGTTTTTTACTCCTGTGACGGAGTTTTCCACGTAAATCTTGCGTACTTTATTTATCTTCCGCATTGGGTTATTTTTACGAAACGATTTGGTGTGTTTATTGTTTTCACCTATTCACTCCCCCTCTAGGTGGTTTTTTCCTATTCAGATCCATATTATCCATAACCCACAAGGCTATCACCAAAGCTCAAACCTTATCTAAATAAGGGTATAATTGCACATACACTCTTCCTAATTGGTCTTACTTCAAAAGAGATTTATCAAAATGTCCACGAATTCTAAAAAACTCATCATTTAACAAAATTCACTATGAAAGTAAAAGAGGAGGGAGCCTGGGTGATAATATTATACCATGCTATCACGAAACTCATACCTTATCATGAAAAGGGTATAGTTGCTGCATAAAGTGCAAATGTAGGCTAGCCCGCCATCAGAACATAAATATCTTGATGTGTAATGCTCATTTCGGCCTACATTGCACTGTGCCCAAGACTCCTGGAAAGTATAATACACAAACACAGCGCTCGATAAGCACTTGTTTCACGATGTGGTTTGATACTCTACGGTGCATATTACAATCAAAACTTTTGCTTTCTATGCCTATCGACACCTGACCTTCCTTCATAAAGTAGGGAGATAGAGTGTTTTTTTGTTCTCCATTAATAAAAACAAGGACGTGCTAGTATAGTTCATTACATTCTTTGAAAAAGAAGAAACTCCTCGACAACAAATCTAGACAAGATACATACGATTTCCAATATTCGTTCCACCAAATTTAATCTTATTTATGCCATCAAGCTAAATAAATCTCAACATCAAGCATAATTTCTCCTTCATTTTAAAACAACTTATTAGAGAATCAATCCTGTTTGGATAAGCTGTAACAGCAAATGTAAACATGAAAATTTGTCCAAGAGCGGGCTGATAAAACTCATGGTTAAGTCCTTCCATTTAGACTTTCTTTATTTATGAGTTCCAAATCAATAACTACATGGTTAATCTAAATAGGTAGCAAGTTGAAAAATTTTCATTCTTTGTTATTGGGCCCGGCCAATCGTAAGTTGAATTCACAGTTGGGCCGTCACTTGATCCTTGGATTGGGCCGATCCACTGGATAAATCTAGGCCCAACACAGTAGCCTACTATTTTTTTTTTTTATTTGACTGATTTTAGTTAATTAAATTATGATTCTCATTAATTTGGCCAGTATATCATTAAATTTTAACGCCTTCAATCACCTATTAGCACATGGGATATGGCCATCAAATTTAACAAAATTCAAAAATTAATATAGTATAATATTTCAAATCCAAAAATCTTAGAGACTATTTCCAATTAGGCTACTGTAAGGGGCCATAATAGTTGAGAAACCTGTGAGCGTCTTAATACAATTTTTTTCTATTTTAATGCAAGCTTATGTTCTCTACTTCTTGCTAAATGGAGTGGTTCATAAATAAGATCTATTCAGTTTAAACTAACAGATTACATGTTGCCTTCTTCTTTTTAGTTGGCAGACATTTTGACAATCAGAAAAAAATGAAACAGTAAAAAGCATTAGAAGCCAAATACAGTAATCCAGGAGAAAATCAGAAAAGAAAGACTCGCACCAATCATTAAGATTAAGCACAGTTGACAGCAGTCATCAGGATTAAAAAGCAAGTAGAAATAGCATATAGATTAAGCACAGTCGACAGCAGTCATCAGGATTAAAAAGCAAGTAGAAGTAGCATATATATAGGTATATAGCAACTAGATTATATTGTACAAACGAATTTGCATGTGACATATTAGCAAACTAGCAAGCACACAAAATTACCTGTAAGAGCAGTCTTCTGCACCCACTGCTATACAATAATGCAAGACAATGGCATTTATACACATTTCTACTGAATAATAATAAGTTGAGCCACCAACATGAAATGCCATCAACATGTTAACACAGATTATCATTTTAACCAACAAAATCTACCAATTAATCAGTAAGATCCGAAAATTTTACAACAATTGGATGAAACTACCGAATGAGAAGTGGAGCGTAAGATCGAAGAAATTAATCTAACGTACTGGATCCGAAAATGAGAGCGACAGACCTCTCCTGGGCTTGCGGCGCTTAACGAGAGGTGAAGGGCAGCGTCGAGTGGGAGCATGGCGTCGATGCCCTGGACGGAGATCCGGCCGTCAGTGATGTCGGGATCGAACAAGAACCGGAGCACTCGGCCCGGCCGAACTTGACGGAGCCTTCGGCCTCGCCGGCGACGACCTTGTGCAGCGAAGGGGCCACCAACTCGCCGGCGAGGAGATCAGCTACAAAGGATTCGCCGGCGAAGAGATCGGCAGTGAAGAGCTCGCCGGCGAGGAGATCGGCGGTGAAGGGCTCACCGGCGAGGAGATCGGCGGTGAGGAGCGTTTCGTCGTGGAAGAGAGAGGGTTTAGGTAAAATGAAAGAGAGAAAGGGGGTTTAATTGGGGCTATGGAGAAAGAGAGTGGAGGGGTTGAGGGTGTTAAGTTAATTTTTAAAATTATATTTAAATTATAAATTATTTATAGATTTAATTTTAAGTTATAAGCTTAAATAAATATTATTTTAATTTTTATTTGAAAAGTATGGGGGATAAGGTGGGGACTTGTCAAATATGAGTTTTGGGTCAAAATTTATAGTTGGTGTGTGGTGGGTTGAGTAGAAATAAAATTTTTTTTTTTGTTGGATTTAAATTTGAGTCTTGATTTATAAATGGGACACTTGTATAAAAGTGTCCCAACAATGTGTCGCTATAACTTTATTATGTTGTAGTGATCATATACTGCAACTTATATTAAAAAAATTAATTTCTTATATTAAAATTTAATTAAATATATATCATTTATAAAATCTAATAATTTAAATATATTTACTTAATTAAATTTTAAAATTTTTATTATAAGTTTTAAGTATAAGTGTATGTACTTATATACACTTAGTATAGAGAATACTTAATAGAATGCCCTCATAATTTAAAGAAATCGAGAAATTTTTTTTTGTTTGCACCTAGTATATACTAATATTTCATACACCATAAAAATATATTAAAGAATTAATAGAATATCTGATACTCATACTGTAATACTCGAGGAATCCAAGTGTGAATGCGTGTGAGGAAACAAATCTAAACCTTAGTGATTTGCGTACCGGTGCGCGAATTGCATAGTTTCCGAGGCACTATTTTCGTCTTTCCGATCTGAGTCTGATCTCGAAAATATGAAATCTCCAGTGCGACCGTCTCATCGAATCGAATGAAAATGGTATATACCGTTTGTCGATCCGACGGTCGGATCGTCCTGAAATCAGCAAGAAAACTAGTGGGATCCGCGACTTAAGGCCCCGTTTGGTAACGGGGATAAGGGGGAATAACCTCCTTATCCCCGTTTCCATACCCAAACGGGAACCGGAAAAGCAGGAATTGGGATTCCTGCTTTTCCGGAATAGGGAGGATGGGGGTGGGAATCCGAATTCCCACCCCCACATGGAATTGGGCAAGTAACCCATTCATGCACGGGGATCGAGGCATTGCAACTGTCTCCACTTTCTCCTCTTCTCCATTATTGCTGAAACCATCTTGCTTCTTCGTCTTCTCCGATCTACCTTCTCCCTCGCAGTACCCCTACGCCCGATCTACCTTCTCCGTCGCCTTCCCCCTGCGCCCGAGCTACCATCTCCGTCGCGGCCCTTCTGCGGCAACCGAGGTCGCGCCGCGGCAACCAACTCCCCTTCTTCGTCTTCTCCGATCTCCCATCTCCCTCGCGGTACCCCTACGCCCGAACTACCTTCTCCGTCGTGTTCCCCCTGCGCCCGAGCTACCATCTCCGTCGCGGCCCCCCTGCGGCCCCTCTGCGGCAACCGAGGTCGCGCTGCGGCAACCATCTCCCCTTCTTCGTCTTCTCCGATCTACCTTCTCCGTCTCGGCCCCCCTGCGCCCGATCTACCATCTCCGTCGCGCCGCGGCCCCTCTGCGGCCACCGAGGAACCCCAACTCCCGCCGCGGACCCTCTGCGGCCCCTCTGCGGCACCCCGCTCCGTGTCGCCACCCCCTCTGCGGCTACCCCCTCCGCGGCCCCTCTGCGGCCCCTCTGCGGCACCCCTCTCCGCGTCGCCACCCCCTCTGCGGCTACCCCCTCCGCGGCCCCTCCGCGATCCCTCTGCGACACCCACGCTCCGCGTCGCCACCCCCTCTGCGGCTACCCCCTCTGTGGCCCCTCTGCGGCACCCATGCTCCGCGTCGCCACCCCCTCTGCGGCTACTCCCTCCGCGGCCCCTCTGCGGCACCCACGCTCCGCGTCGCCACCCCCTCTGTGGCTACCCCCTCCGCGGCCCGTCCGCGGCCCTTCTGCGGCCCCTCTGCGGCACCCTTCTCCGCGTCGCCACCCCCTCTGCGGCTACCCCCTCCGCGGCCCCTCTGCGGCCCCTCTGCGGCACCCCTCTCCGCGTCGCCACCCCCTATGCGGCTACCCCCTCCGCGGCCCCTCTGCGGCCCCTCTGCGGCACCCCTCTCCGCGTCGCCACCCCCTCTGCGGCTACCCCCTCCGCGGCCCCTCTGCGGCACCCCTCTCCGCGTCGCCACCCCGTCTGCGGCTACCCCCACCGCGACCCCTTTGCGGCCCCTCTGCGGCGACCGAGGAAGCCGCGGCCCCTCTGCGGCCCCTCTGCGTCAACCTCTCCGCTGCGGCCCCTCTGCATCCCCTCTCCGTGTCGCCACCCCCTCTGCGGCCCCTCTTGCTTCTTAACAGGTTCTGAATTTTCCTAAAAAGGTATGCCCTCTATGAGTGCCTTATTCTGTGCTTCGATTCATCCTGTTTTCATGTTGATGGCATAATGTGTGCTTGTCATTGCCATAATGTGTGCTGGTTCTCATATTGTTGCCAATTTGTAGTTAGACTTGTTGGCATTGTGTTATACATGTTGTTGCTAAAATATGTGCTGGATCACCACCTTGTTCGCATCATGTTGCCCATTGATTGTTCTGGTTATTTTACTCTTGCCATCCTGTTGAGCATAATTGTGTGCTGATGCCTATCACCCTATTGCCATATTTAAGTGATGTTTGGGTGTTGGTTGTCACCTTGTTGCCAGCATATGTGATGTTTGTGTGTATGAGGCCTATTCCCTGTTGCCATTTTATGAGATGTGTGTGTATGCAGCCTATCCCCTGTAGCTTCAGATATGGTAAACATATGGACGATGATGACGATTGCCATAGGTATTTGATGGATTGGCATGTATTTAGATATAACTGCACCCCCATACCAATTGGCAATCAATTGAGTCAAAAAATATTTTATAAAAATTATAAACAATCGGGTGATAGGCATTATACACACGAACAACACATAATTGCAACAGGGTGACAACCAGCACACATTATGGCAACAACCTCGCAACAGGGTCTCCACCAGCACAAAAACTGGGCATACATATATTAGCGGAAAATTGTCTTTGTTGGATAATTGCGAACATTAAGGACGATGATGACGATTGCCATAAGTATCTGATGGACGGCCACTGGCATTAAAAATCCAATGCAACCCCATACATCGTGGCAATCAATTGAGTCCAATACTTAATTACAATTTCCCTCTATTTCTACTTTACTTATTGGTATGATTGTGCCTTCAAATATATCATAAAACTCTTATTCCAGATGCGTCCCGCCAAGAAACACACCAAGCATCAAGCAAGAAAAAGTGTGGCTTTTGACCCACTATCTAATTTCGTAGGCTCTCAGGAGGGTTCTTCTCGGCAGCGTGCCCAACCGCTGACCCGAACCCATAATTGGACTGAGAATATGGACGCAATATTCATGTCTTTGCTCACTGAAGAGCATACACTAGGGAACTACGTGAATGGGTCGTTCACTACTGTAGCGTGGGTTCGAATCATTGCGGCCTTCAATGCTAGGACCAATTTACAACTCACCAAGGAGCAATTTAAAAATCGACTAAAAGTTTTAAAACGGTCATTCAGTCTTTATAACTATTTAGCCAACAAGAGTGGATGGGGTTGGGATTGTATCCACAATATCCCGACACCTGGTGATCCATCCGACTGGGATGCTGTCATAGCGGTATTGACCCTATCTTGTAAATCATAAACTTTGTTCAAAAGTCTCGCGTAATATATGAATAATTGACATTATACCTTTCTTATTCCTATTAAACAGGATAATCCGTCATATGCAAAATGTCGAGATAGGCCATTTCCGCCATATAAGGATATGGAATTCTTGACAGAAAAAACCACGGCCACTGGCCGATATGGATATGCATCCACTATGCCTGCAGCCCAAACAGTTGAAAGTTCATCCTCATCTTCCCCCGGTGAGGATGATACCAATCTAGAAGTAAGAATGTCGGCTTTTAATATCTCACAACCTCCATTTGAACCAGGTTCTTCTGCAGCGCCTCAATATGCAAATATCAGGGCGCCGCAATCCCCCGAGTACCCATCTTCAACTCTTAACATCCCCAATGTCGGAGGTAGTGCTAGCGGGAGCGGGCATAGCTCAGGAAGTAAACAACCACGCTCTCCACAACCCACAAACCCTCAACCCAAAGCTACCTCGTCCTCTGGGGGACGCCGGCGCAAAACTGATGCGGGCTTAATGTAATATCTGAACTTGTAGATATAGGCAGGCAAAAGCTTGAACTGGCCCGTGAAATGTATCAAGACGAAAAGGCCAGCAGAAGTAGTATTCCAACCATTTCCAATTGCATGACCCGAGTCTATGCGATGCCAGGCATTACTCCAGAAAAAGTGCTTTGTGCAGCGGAAGCACTGAAAGATGTAAATAATCGTGAAGTGTTTATGACAATGACCGACGAGTTGGCTATAATGTGGCTTGAGCGTCAAGTGGCAATCCAATCGCATGTATATAGGCCCTTTTTTCCTTGAATGTAGTATTTGTTTTTAATGTGTATGCCTTTGTTTCTTTATTTTATTGCCCTCTTATGTAATATGCTCACAAGACATTTCAAGTTGTTTGAATGCTGTTAGATGTACTCTTTAAATATTGACTGTATTAACAAGCATGCTTGAATTATTGTTGTATTACAACGGCATATGATGCGATTGTCAATGTTGAATATGTATTGTATTTACAGCATAAATGGGTGATTCGAATCATCGTCATGTGTTTTCCTCCAAAATCAATACCATAATAAGGGACATTTTAGATGATGATGACGACTATTGGGGTGAGATATTAGCGTTGTTGATTCAGCAAAGTTACTTGACATCTAGTCAAACTGTCGACAAGCAACCGTGTCGAACCCGTCCATTCACAGGACACCAGGTTATATGTGATATATTGAATGGCCATCCTGACCGTGGGTACGACCAGTTTCGAATGCAGACCACGACTTTCATCGCACTTCGCGATGAGCTAGTCCAAAAAGGATTGTTACAAAACACACGCCATATGACAATTGAGGAACAGTTGGGAATTTTTATGTTTTGTGTTGGACATGGGGTGGCTAATAGGATAATTGCTGAAACATTTCAACATTCGGGTGAAACTATCAGTCGGCATTTCAACAATGTGCTTCGGGCGATTGTGACGTTGAAAGACGATTACATAACACTTCCGGCGAATAATGTTTCGGTGCATGCCCGAATTAGAGATAATGTAAATTTTCAACCATTCAAGGTATGTATGCTTTTATATTTTTTACTTCACTTATTTATATGTCACCAGTGTTCATTATATTAATTGACTGCATGTTGTTTGATGTTTATTGGCAGAATGTAATTGGTGCAATTGATGGGACACATATTCCGGTGGTTGTCAGCAAGAGCAAGCAACCGAGATTTCGGAATCGCAAAGGATTTACTTCGCAAAACATGATGGCTGCAGTATCCTTCGACCATCACTTCCTATTTGTCTGCACTGGTTGGGAGGGATCAGCAGCTGACATGAGAGTACTCCGATGGGCATGCGAAAGTGGAGGATTCACTGTGTCTGAAGGTATATTGTACACAGAAATTTATCTTTTACATTTCTTTAATGTTGGGGAATATAGAATTTAACATTGTACATGTTTCGTAAAATCTATAGGCAAATATTATTTGGTAGATTCTGGCTATGCAAATACAGACAGATTTCTTGCACCATATCGGGGGGAGCGTTACCATATTAGCCAATTTGAGGGAAACACACGAGGTCGCACACATCGAAGTCCGCGCGACCTATATAATCATCGACATGCACAATTGAGAAATGTGGTGGAGAAAACATTCGGTATCTTAAAAAAACGGTTCAAGATCTCGACTGTTGCAACACCCTTTCCATATAAAGTCCAATGCCAGATTGCGATGGTGTAGTGAACCGGAATTTTGGTATATACATAAATGTAAATAAAGGTGGTATGAAATACTAGTGTTATGAAAGTTGGGGAAGTAAGGAACATTTGGACGCGAGTTAGGCCCAAATCGGGTTAAAATGGAGAGATCTAAAAATTTATTTGAGAAAGGGGGCCCAGATTTTTAGTGCAAAATTCGCAGTGTCGGAAAATTCCGAGAAAATTACGGGAGTCCCGTAAATATGTTTTAAGACCACAGAAAAAGTTTCACGTTGATCGGATACCCGATAGTGAGAACGGGCTCCGCCAACAGTGTCGAAAAATTTTGAGAAAATTACAGGAGCTGTGTAATTATGTTTTAAGGTCACAGTAAAAATTTCGTGTTGACCGGATACCCGGATTGCGAGAACGGGGTCCGCCAATGATTCTGGACACAGTAGGGCTTTGGTGACCCAGAAATGACCCAAACTGAAAAATTAAATTTTTCTGTGATAAATTAAGCTAAAACGAAGCCGTCTGTCAAGTTTGGATGGAAACGGACGAAAAATGGACAGAAACCGAAATAAAAACGGATTTCTGAGGCGACGGCGGCGCGGGAATCAAGGTGCAGCTGGCATGGTGGCAGGCGGGTCAAAGGGGGAGGCGGCCACATGGCGGGCCCTCTTTGGGCCCGTACGGGCGCGGGAACGCGCGCCCCTGCGCGCCTGTGTGGCGCGCACAGTGCGCGGGGGCGTGCGTGGACCGGGTGCGCGCATCCCTATGTGGTGGACCGCCACCCGGCACTTCCTCATTGGACGCCCCGTAGACCCGGTCCATGGACCACCCTCCCTTTCTCCTTCTTCTCTTCTTCTTCTTCCTTCCTCCCCCGCACCGCCATTCTTCCTCTCCTTCTTCCTTTTCTTCTCCACCCGAGCACGAGAGATAGAGAGAGAGAGAGAGAGAGAGGAAGGTGGGGGATTTCGTGGAGCGCGCAAGATGTTCCAAGCAGTCTGGGGATCGCGTGTATTCGCGTGGGACGGCGCGACGCTGTCAAGGTAGGCTCCGTTCGTCGTTTTTACGATATTTTTGGCACAGTTTTGAGACGTTATTTTGGACATTAGATTTAACCCCGTGCCGTTTTGCGTGTTAGGGACCGAGTTCTACTGTACCGTTGCTGCACGGACTGTCGCGGACAGTTTTGACGCGCCTCGTTTTGCGTGCCAGTTGTAGAAGAAATGCACCGTTTTGCGTGCGAATTCGGGAATATGCGCAGTTTTGGACGCAAACCCGAAAAACATACACCATTTTGCGTACAACGTTGAAAAAGGAAAGTGCACCGTTTTGCGTGCCAACCCGAAGTACGTGCTCCGTTTTACGTGCAGGTTGTGTCATCGCGCACCGTTTTATGTGCTGTCGCTAATAATATACATCGTTTTTCGTGCAGGACTAGAAAAAAAATGTGCACCGTTTTGCGTACCAATCCGAGGTACGTGTTCTGTTTTGCGCACAATTTGTGCTGTCGCGCATCGTTTTGCGTGCAGTCTCTAATAATATACATCATTTTTCGTGCAGGGTTAGAAAAACGTGCACCATTTTACGTGCAACCCTACAGTTAAGCGTGCACCGTTTTGCGTGCAGATTTGAGGTACGTGCTCCGTTTTGCGTGCCGATCGAATTAGCGCGCACCGTTTTGGTGTGCAGTCTCTAATATGACGCATCATTTTGCGTGCAGGACTAGAGGAAAGTGCACCGTTTTGCGTGCTAATACGAGATACGTGCTCCGTTTTGCGTGAAGGTTGGACCAATACGCACCGTTTTACGTGCAGATGCTAATATTTTGCATTATTTTTCGTGTAGGGCTAGGAAAAATATACATCGTTTTGCGTGCAACCCTAAAGTCAAACGTGCACCATTTTGCGTGCAGATTCGAGGTACGTGCACCGTTTCGCGTGCAGGTTGATTTAACGCGCACCGTTTTGCGTGCAGACTAAAATGACGCGCACCGTTTTGCGTGCGGGTTTTTAGTGATGTGCACCGTTTTGCGTGCAGGTTTGGTGGCCGTGCACCGTTTTGCGTGCGGACTCGAGGGATGCACACCGTTTTGCGTGCAAGCTCGAGGGGACAAGTGGAATCACGCGGAGACCAATTGCAAGTGTCTACAAGCAATTGGGTACACCACAAGGTGGGGGATTCTGCCGAAATTGGGTGACCTCTCCCCTTGCTCCTTTGCTTTTCGATCTAGAAGCATGATAGTAGCCTGTTAGAGGCGTTAGGTAATCATGATTATTATTGCATGTGTAGAGAGATACAGATGAAAAGTGCAACTGTTGGTTGCCAGAGACAGATGATAAATGTGTATGTGTAGAGGTATTTAGAGGAAAAGTGACATTTGTGATTTATCCAAATAGGGAATAAACCGGTATGTGTAGATGGACACAGATGGAAAATGCAACTGTTGGTTGCCAAAAAGGAGATAATTAATTTGCATGTGTAAAAGAATTAAGGGAAAAATGCAAATTCTTGATTTATCTAAATTGATGAAATTGCATACATAGAGGATAAATATTATTTTTATGATGGATGTGAAAATAATTGCATGCGTAGAAATGATAATTATGTGATGACTATGATCATGTAGGGTACAACCCTAGGAATCATGTGACATAAGGGAACAGAACTTGTTGGTAGTAAGACTAGGAGAAAACCTAGTTTAGGGGTTTGACGAGTGACATCAACTTAGGAGTTATCCTAGGGAGGACGAGTGGCATGGTCTTAGGTGATAACCTAAGGACACTGGATAGAGTGATCAACATAGAGTCAGAAAACTCTAGGGTGTATATGACATGGAACTTAGGTAAAGAGAACCTAAGGAGAACTAGTGTTCAACATAGAGTCAAGGAACTCTAGGATGAGTATGACATGGAACTTAGGTAAGGAAACCTAAGGTGAACTAGAGGTCAGCATAGAGTCATGGAACTCTAGGACAAGTATGACATGGGACTTAGGTAAAGGGAACCTAAGTTGAGCTAGAAGAGTTTAAACTCACAGACAGGAAATAGAGTCAAGTTGACTCTAGGATTCAGTAAGGAATCAGGAGGATGGAAAAGGTGGATCAAGTGTGGAGATATGAAAGGGAAAACAGAAAAGTAGAGTCAATGTAATTCTAAGATAACAGTGGAACATGGAATTAGAGTCAGTGTAACTCTAAGTTAATGGTGAAGCAGGAAAACAGAGTTTAGTTAACTCTAGGATTCAGTGAGGAATCAGAAATGTGGGATGAGATCCCCTGTTTAAAGAGTTGATCAAATATAACCCTAGAAGGTCATAGGGGTCTGGGCAAATGGATAATAACTTTAACTTCAATTTGAGTTAAAGAAATAAAAGAGAAATGTTTAAGAGTCCAGGTGGCTCTCTAGTTATCCTTATGACAAGACCTAGGATAAGAGGAAAAAAAATTATTGCTAAAATGCAAAGATTAAAAGCAAGCTAAAAGTGGCTAAAAGCATAAAGAAAATGTAATTGGCACCTTCGAATTTGAGACTCGTCAAGTGGAGCAGGACTCCCTGGGCAGTGACCCGTCGGACGAGGTACTTTCGAATGGCTAAAAGTGAAAGCAAGGAGCTAAATGCTCAAAGAAAAGAGAAAGTGATTTGCCAGTGGCAAAAAGGGAGCTATAAGCCTGAATAAGAAAGGAAAGCAAGTGTTCAAAGGCAAAGAGGCTAGGAACTAAAGTAGAAAGAAAAGAAAGAAAATATAAAAAGATAAAATGGGCGTACCTTCGGGGGTGAAACGTAGATCTTGTCGGAGCCATGGGCAGTGTCCCTCTCCCGGGCAGTGACCCGTATGACAAGTTCCCCGTTGGGCGGGGTAACACTTGCGGGTGTTATCGGCAACCTTAGAAATCTTATCTTATGGTAGCAAGACTACCGGACTCGGGCCCGTTGGATAAGAATTTCCGAGGGTTAACTTGAACTAAAGCACCAGAATCTAAAGAATAAAGAAAAATAGAGTGGCCAAGGTGGCCGGGTTAGTTGGACCCTGTATTCAGCGGCATAGTGGCCGAGTTGGTGCTTAGCAGCCTAGTGTGGCTAGACAGAGTAGTGCTGGGTAGATGGTTATACACATATAGTGTAGTGATATGTTATATTGCATAGCTGCATTTTGATATTGAGGATTTAGTTTCCTAGCACTATTATTATTGCTTCCATTGGACCAAGGGGTGTAGGACACTTTTTCTCGGTGGTTGAACCCACTGGGAACTCTGTCAGGAGTTCTCACACCCCTTGGGTGACCCCCCCCCCCCCCCCCCCCCCCCCCCACAGGTGCGGGTATGGATGCAGCGGACGAGACGGTTCAGAGGCAGACGGCGAGGTATGCGACAGGGGCAAGGGCCCAACAGCATAGAGACCTAGAGGGTCTAGCAGAGGTATCCCATTTTTATATTTCTCGAGTGAACCTTGTATGGTGAGGAAATGATGTAAAAGAATTGTAATAATTTTATTTGCAAGTTCAGAAATGTAAAGTGTAATCAATTTAAGTTATGGTTCACTCTGGTATGCTTTCATTTCCGCATTAACTAATTGTTGTTGAATGAAAGTTTTAAATTTGTAGTGATTTTAGTACTCTGATATTGAGCTTCCGCATACACTTGTTGTGTTATTATGGATGTTACCGTTCCTTTCGGGTAGGAAAAGGTCTTATCCGATTGGCGGGTCTGTTGGCGTGCCCGAACCGTACAAATTGGCGGACTCGGGGCGTGACAGATGGCATGTTGTGTTATACACAATTTTATTCGACGACACTCCGGTGCGGATGCCATATTTAACGATGTGTTAGAGGAAGAACCAAATGTAGAATTAGATGTCGAGGAAACGGTTCATAGTGTTGGTACAACTGAGTCACACAGAGGCGACGCGTTGCGCACATTTATAACAGACCAGTTATGGAATAATCGCAGTTAGATATATATTTGATTGCAATGTAAGAAATGTGTAATATATGTGATTGTATGATTACAATGTGTTTGTAAAATTATGTATGAACTGGATTATGTAAAGGACTTTTCTTATATGTGTATTGAACTGAATTAGGATTACAATGGGATTGTATGTAAAGGATTTTTTCTTATGTGTATTGAACTGAATTATCATTACAATGGGATTGTATGTAATGGACTATTCTGATGTGTATTGAATTGAAATATGATTACAATGGGATTGTATGTAAAGGACTTTTCTGATGTGTATTGAACTGAAATATGATTACAATGGGATTGTATGTAAAGGACTTATTATTTTGTGATCTTTATGACCATAATGGACTGAATTGTATGTGATTGAATCTGCTAATTATTATGTTGGTCCTATAATTGGGGCAATTTTTGTTAGTGTAACATCATTATTGCACACATTTGTTTGGTTCATTATTTACTTGATATCTGGTCATAACATTCTGTTTTAATTTTATTTAATCTCCAGATAGTTTTGTATTGGTATATTGACTTGTGTATAATTAGTGCCTGAATTTTATTAACTTTTTTTATTCACTATTTGACCCTTTATGATAAATTTTAAAAATTATAAAAATATGCTATTAATCAACCTTATAATAAATTTAGATTATTATTAAAAAAGTATAAAAATATTTAAAAGTATTTAAGAATGATAGAAAATTTTAAAAGGGAAAAATTAAAATTTGCTTATCTATTGATTAATGGTTTAAAAATGATAAACAATTAAAAATTTTAAATATTTTAATATATAATTTTCTAGCATTTTTAAGTACTTTTCATTATTTATTATTTATTTTTAAATATTTTTTACTATTTTAATAAATATTTTAAATTTATTACTAGGTTGATTAATATCATAAATTATTTTATTTATAAATTATAGCATAAAGGGCAAAATAGTAAATACACAAATTTATCACTTATCAATTCTTCTTATTCCTCTATACTCAACCAAACACAATTTTTTCCTATTCATCTTATTCTCCTTATTCCTATATAATTTACCAAACACAATTTCCTTTAATCCCGGTATAACTCATAAACCCAACCAAATGCAAATTTACACTAATTCCTGCTAATACCATAATCTATACCTATCCCCGGTATAACAAAATTTTCCTTATCCCCGAACCAAACGGAGCCTAAGTGAATAGTGATTTGAATAGTAATACCCTGATTTAATTCCCGCGTTGGCCAACGTCGCCCGATCGACTGTCTGGGGTCCGAATCTGACGATCCAGGTAGTCGATTTAAATGGCGTCATCGATCTGAGCGCAGTGGCGCAGACGAATTTTGCGTTTAATGAACCTAGAGCATCGTAAAGCGTGACAAACTGTATAAACTACAGTATTTTATAGATTTTAAAATTATAGGGGATCGAATGCGACAAACCAAAATCACTACTTTATAGGTTTCGTCGAGCCGGACGTCGTGGCGAAATCCTTTTTTCGATTTGACGAGTAAAATTCTTCGAAAAGCGTAAAATACGGCGAAAAATGCGGTATTTTATGAAGAAACCTAGAATTTTGTGCTCCGTAAAGCGTGCGAATTGTTGGACAGGGACTGGATGGTAGGGTGAAGATTTCTGTTGAGGGCTTGGAACAAAAATTGCAAAGTGGGAGGACCTTTTGGCATTTTGTGCATTATGCACTATAATACAAGCTTGTGGGTGGCTTTTGGAAACCCTAAACCGAAGCCACCCCTCTGTTTTCCCTTCTGGAACCGACACCTCCACCCCACCATCTTCTCCAACCGACGCGCCGTGCGCTGCCACCGTCCCCGTCGCCGGAGAAGCCCAATAAGACAAGAAAGGAAGTTATTATTCTCGGTTGTTGGTGTGGGAGGTGTTAGGGAAGGTTCAAGTTGATCAAAACATCAACTGGGAGCCCCTCTGTGTGTGTGACGTCGAGCCAGGGTGAACCCGCACCGGGTTTCGCCATGCGCCGCCGCGGGGGAAGGTCTCCATCTTCATCTTCTCCGGCGAGGTGAGTTGTTGGAATTTATTGTTTGTAAATAGGCCAAGTGACCATGCATAAGATTCCTGACTTTGAGACGATCCTACCAGTGAAGCCTGAGCCGCCGCCGTCATCCCAGTCGCCGGCGGGAGCAACATTTTGCCGGAAGTCTTTATTTCGGCCGATCTTGACCACGGGCTTCATCCGACCTTAGAAGCAAAGATCAAGACCGTTGGATCTGGTCTTCTCGACGACTGCAACATCTTCACCAAGTTTCGGGATGATCGGATAAGGATCCAGGTCGCGCGGGTGAGCCCTAGAACCGGGTTATTTTGTACTTCGGCCGATCCTCGCCGCCCGGCGCCGCCGCTCACCCGAGTCGCCGGCCACCACCACAGGAAGCTTCCTTGCACCGAGTGAGGAAGATTGGTCCAAGTTGGAAGGCCTTAGGAGCTCTAGTTGGAATTCCGCCATTAGAGCATCTCCTTCTTCACCAAGCTCGGTTGGGTTTGGTCGACGGACGTCGCCACCGCCTCTAACCGCCATCCGAGCACTCAGGTGAGTTCTCTGGGGTGAGAGTAACGACTTCATGCAGTTGCATGGAAGTTTGAACGTAGGGATCTAACCCATGTGGATTGCACCAGGATTGTAACCCGAGGTTGAGCTCCGGCCGCCGCCACCGCCCTTGGTCGCCGGCAATCTACCCAGGTAAACCCTAGATGCTTATTTAAGTGTTCTTGTCATCTTAGTTTAGCCCGAGAGCCCTGTAAAAACAAGTTTCTCCAACTTGCCCTTTAAAAGCTTATTATGGGTTCTTTTTCGGCCCCCGCCGCCTCCGGCCGCCGGTGATGGGCCAGGAAATGTCTGAACTTCTTCTGCAAGGGTTCTTGATCTTGTGCTCAACTCAGTTCTAGGTTTGAACCTGGTTTAGTGCAAATTGTCCCAAACCGAGCCTTACCTTGAGTGGGTGTTGCTCCGGCCGACTTCTCCGGCCATCCTCCGGCGCGCCACAGGTGAGCACAACTGTCCTCTGTCATCACTGAACATCATGCTCCAGTTAGATTACAGTTTGATCATGTGTATAGTAAGTTGTAGCATTGTGGTCATTTTTGGATCTAAGAGTTTAATAGCCAACTTTGTTCTCGGGCCTCGTGCAAGCCCAAACTCATGGGCACGAGTTTTATCTCGTTGAAACGAGCGCGCTGAAACTTACGACGCTGTCTCTGATTTCCTGGATTTAGAGAACGAGTTGAAACAGCGTTTAATCTAGTGTAATTATGCAAAATTGTAGTAACCTAGGGGTCAACTCGCATTTGTAACGTTGTGGACAACGTGCACTAGATCTCTAAACCTTTTGTTCGAGATCCGTTGGCCTTCATTGTACAGAGCTTCGCTTTACGACCCGTGAATCGGCAAAATGGTCGGTTTGTCGGCGTTTCGGGTTAAACACGCTTTTTCAAGGAAAATTGGATGGTTATTGATTTGTACTCTCTGGGGACTTCCTTTCAGGTGCGATTGTCGTTCGAGGGCGCGGGACGCCCCAGGTGTTTCGTTCGACTTGCTTCGAGGTGGGTACACCCTTAGAACCTCTTTATGCGCAATTTCGTTATTGTTATGTTTATCAGGTTAAGGGGTACGGGGGGTGACGTGGACCTCCGGATTATCGAATGTCGCGGTGGGAGACTGGACGGGCAATTCGCCCTCTCCGAACAATGGTAGGGTTGTTCGGAGCATACTAGCGATGGGGACGGTGATCGGTGCGACCATTCGGAAGTCGGAAGGTGGGTTCCTCTTTCGATAGTTCTTGAGTCGGGAAACGAGGTTAATTGGTAAGTGTAAAGTATGGACATGTCAAAGTAGCGTTAACCCCTGTATAAGCTTATGTTTTATTATCATTATATTTATGGCGACTAAGGGTTGCGGTGCTCGATGATACATCATGTTCTGGGTGATTGCCGAGGCAGGTGCTCGGTCTGGTTTGCCGAGGTTGGTGCTCGGTCGAGGCTCGAGATTGCTACACGCACACCAGCGGTTTGGCCACCGCGAGGGTGTGCTTTTCCGGAAAAGTGGTACGTTGACCCGTGTGCCCCACGTGTTGGTGACATAATGGGGGCCCCCGTAGGTGGGGGGTGTGAGCGGTGTGGTGCCGAGGCAGGTGCTCGGTGTAGTGCCGAGGCAGGTGCTCGGTGCGGTTTGCCGAGGTAGGTGCTCGGTGTGGTTGCCGAGGTAGGTGCTCGGTGTGGTTGCCGGGGCAGGTGCTCGGTTTAGATTGTCCAGGGGGAGGGGGTTTTACTGTCGATTGCACGATGATGAGGGCGGTTGCTCTGGTTTCATTACGGTTTGCTTTAGTTATAGCCCTTCTTGCATTTCGTACTTTATATCATGTGTCGCTGATTTCCCACTCTGTGACAGGTTCATCCAGGGGTGAGAGCTAGGGCGACGGTGAGGCCGCACGAGAGATCTTTTGGCCCTTCGAGGCCACAGACTTTGGTTACTTCTCCTTGCTCATTTTATTACCTGTTAGTAGCTGTGTGGGTATGTTACTTTTGTGGGGTTGACGTGGATGTTGGGATTATTACAGTACTATGTGGATGAATGTTTAGTTACTATCTGATAGTTGGCCGTTTTCAAACTAACAAGAAAAGAAAAGAAAACATTGCGAAAATGATTTGAAAAACATTGGTGTCGAGTGGGCACAGTTTTCAAAACTCTGTGGATTTATGGATTTTGAAATAGTTTTGCAAGACATAGGTGTCGAGTGGGCACCGTTTTCAAAACTCTGTGTATTTATAGATTTCGAAACGGCTTTGAAAAACCTGGGTATCGTGTGAGCACCGTTTTTAAAACCCTGTGATTTTATCCTTTCAAAGTTAGTCGGCCTCTTTATTACTTATGGAAAAATGGTTCTATGCACTCGACTGTTGAACTAGTGTGGTTAAAGTGATGATTGTATGGATATTGTAGTTAAGACGCCGTGCATATACAAAGGAGACTATACCCGTTTGCAGAGTGAATTTGTATATGTGGCGGGTCTGGGCACGCACCGGGGGAGATCGGTTTCAAAAAAATATATATATGCAAATTTGGGAGCTTTCGGTGGCTATTCTTCCGCGTGTTTAAACTCCCGGGGCGTGACACATACACCGCAAAGTATATTAAAAAGTTAATAGAATATATGATATTTAATATTTTAAAATAAAATAAAATATAATATATATAATATAAAATATTTAAATAATTTATTTAAATATTTTAGAGTTGATTTACAGTACACCGAATGCATCTAATATTTTTTAAAAATATATTAAATATTCTCATTGACTCTTTTTTTAAAAAATAAGATGACTCAATATAAGCTTAATATAGAATCCTCAAATTATATATCTTATAGATAATCAGGAGCGAATGTGATGAGTTGTACAAGTAATATTTATTTTTTTCTTTTATTAGTTTTTGTTGTCTTGTAGTGGAAATTGGCTATGCATGTGTGGCTGCTGCTGCTGCTGCTGCTGCAATAAACAATCGGATGATGTTTCTGGAGATAGGGTACATGAGTTGGACATATATGCCCAAGGCTATTCCAAGGAGGTTAGAATAAATCCTTATTCATTCATTTACATCGAAACACTAATTTAAAAGTGGAAAAATAACAGTGTTTTATTTTTTTCGACTTTGTTTGGCTCCAATGTAAGAGAGAAAATCTTTATACTCAAACATTATTTCGAAAGGAAAGAACAATAGTTTTATTTATTTATTATTATTATTATTATTATTATTATTATTTTTATTTTTTATTTTTTATTTTTTTTTTGAAACATCTTATTGTTCCATCTCTTTCTTCCAAACAAATTTGTTCTCACTTCATAACAAGTTTAATTAAAATAAATATAATTTTAATTATTATATTAACTTTTTAATTAATTACTAATTTAATTATTTTATTAATTAATTATCTAGATTATTAAATAATTAACTAATTAATTTATTAATTTATTAAATTGTTTGAGGTTAATTAAATTATTAATTAACAATACTTGTTAACTATTTTAGTAATTAATATTTAGGGTTATCTAGCTATATTTAATTAAATAAGTCAAATTATTAATTAATTAATATTTTTATATTAATTAATTGAATAAAATATTATTATTTTAAAATTATAACTACTCTCATTCTCACTATTCTAATCTAACTATCAAAATATAATATTTTTTATTTTCATGAACAATCCAAATTTCATATAAATACAAAATAGACCTTATTCCTGCTTATTCCAAAAAATATACTTATACCAAAAATAAGCTGTTCTTATTTATACTCGAACTAAACAATACTTGAAGAGTAATCTAGTATAAGTTTGGAATTGATGTTCCATTTTTTTTTTAGAACAAACTTGTTCCTACTTGAGAATAAATTTAATTAAAATAAATATTATTTTAATTATTGTATTAAATCTTTAATTAATTTAATATTTTGACTAATTAATTTTTTTATTAACTAATTATCTAACTATTAAATAATTAACTAATTATTTATTAATTTAGTAAATTATTTGTGATTAATTAAATTATTAATTAACAATATTCATTGTTAATTATTTTATTAATTAATATTTTGGATTATCTAGAAGTAATTAATTAAATAAGTTAAACTATTATTTAATTAATATTTTTAGATAAATTAATTATATAAAATATTATTATTTTAAAATTATAATTACTCTTATTTTAACTATTTTAATCTAACTATCCAAATACTATTTTTATTATTTCCAAAAACAACTTAATTTTTATTTAAACATAAAATTAATCTTATTATTATTTATTTCAAAAATTATATTTATATCAGTATGGGCCAACTGAAGTTTTTTTTTTTTTTTTTTTTTTTTTTATGTATGTGATTAATAAAGCCAGGTTGAATTGTGTATTAGATTCTTTAATATGTGACGGTCCACAATCTATTAGACTCTATGTAAGATTACGGGTAAATTATATTGGTATATAATTATACCAATATAATTATACTAATAGTCCATGTAAGATTACGGTAAATTATATTGGTAATTTTTTTTTTTTTCTTTTAGCATTAACCTTGGTATATAATATGAAAAGTATTAGAAAACATATTTTGATTATTTTTCCAAGTGATAACACTGCACGCAAATTGTATAGTTAGAATATGATTTTTATGCTCAAAAAAATAAGAAAATGTATACTTATATACTAGTCCTAACCCTATTTGTAATTTATCAGATTTTCGGTATATAAGCAAATATAAATAAAAATAGTATGAGATACTATTTTTATTTAACTTAGAAAAGTAAAGAGTAATTTGGAAGGGAATTAGGCTGAAATCGGAATAAAAAGAAAAAATTTAGAATTTTATATGAGAAAGTGGACTCAGATTTGGTAGAAAATTTACAATGCCAAAAAATTCTGAAAAAAATTGGGGAGGTCCGTATTTATATTCTAAGGGCACAATAAAAGTTTCGCATCAATCGGATACCCGAACAGTAAGAAAGTGATCTGCCAGCGATTTTGAATATAGCGGGACTTTTGGTGACCCAGAAATAGTTCAAATTGAAAATTTAAGATATCCCATGATAAATTAAGTTGAGTTGAGTCTGCCCGTCAAATTTGAGCGCAAACGGGATGAAAACGAACGAAAACGGTCGAAAAACGGGCGAAAACGGACGAAATCTGGATTTGGGCCGTATTTTCGGGCGCCCGGTTTCTACTGTAGCGGCGCCCGATTCACACTGTAGCGGCGCCCGATTCGCACTGTAGCACGCGGGCACGGATCCCGAGGTGGCGCGGATCTCGAGGATGTCGCACGGATCCCGATACGAGCGCAGATCCCGAGGCTGTTGCACGGATCACGAGACGTGCACGAATCTGAGGCGGGCACGAATTCAAGGTGATGGTACAGATCACGAGGTGGCTCGGATCCTGAGGTGGTGGAGCGCGGCGCGAGGCGCAGCGGGCAAGGAGTGGTGCGCGGCGCGAGGCGCAGGGGCACATGGGGGCCGCCACGTGGCGGCACCCCACTTGTCGCGGCGACCGACGGGAGTTCCCCGCGCGGGCGCTGGCGGGGTCAGCGGGGGCGCCACGTGGCGGGCCCCCGTTGGACGGGCGGAGCGACAGGACGAGTCGCTGGCGCCTCGTTGGCGCGGGTGGCGCCACGTGGCGGCCGCCCATTGGCCGCCACAGGAAACGTGGACGTGCGGGCGTCCACTGTAGCAGCCCGAGCTGTTTTCGGGCGCCCGCAAGTGGGATTTGGGCGCCGAATGTCCGGTTTTTCTGGCTATAAAAGCCCAGAATCCCCTCCGTTTCTCATATTTTCCTCTTTTTCTCCAACCGAGAGTCCAAAGCGGGGGGGGAGGGGGAGAGAGGGATTTCGTGGGAGAGGAAATGGGGTGCCGCAAGCGCGCCGGTGGCCCCGTGGGGCGCGCGCGAGGTGTTCCAAGTAGCCGGACGGTCGTGCGTGTGCGCGTTGGACGGTGCGTCGATGTCAAGGTAGGTTTCGTGGTCATTATCGGTGTTTTTCGGCACAATTTTTTCTAGAGATTTACCCGTTGGGTTTTGGATTTGACCCCATGGTTTCTACCTGTTAGGGACTGGGAATTTTCTGTGCCGTTTTGCTGTGCGAAATACCGCCGGGCATTTCGCGGTGCGCCATTCGCACGTGAGGAGCACCGTTTTGCATGCAAACTTGAAAGGACAAGAAAAATTGCGGGGAGCACCGTTTTGCATGCAAACTTGAATGGACAAGAAAATTACGGGGAGACCAATTGCAAGTGTCTACGAGCAATTGGGGACGAAACCAAGGTGGGGGATCCTATCGAAAAAGGGTGACCTCTCCCATTTCCTCTGCCTTTGATTTTAGAAGCACTGTAGTAGCATGTTAGTGTAGGGTGATATTTGCATGTGTAATGAACATAGAGGAAAATGCAAATTTTATGTTTTGCCAGATATAGGTAATATATTTGCATGTGTAAATGAACCTAGAGAATAATGCAAGTTTATGATAAACCTATTACAGGTTATATTTGCATGCGTAGATGACAAAAATTATTTTATGATTGTGATGGTGATATTTGCATGCGTAAATGACAAAAATTATATTATGATGGTGTTGGTGATATTTGCATGCGTAAAAGACAGATTATTTTATAAAGGTGATCATGTCAGGGTATAGCCCTAGAGATTTATGCAAATGAACATCGAGAAAAAGTGCATGAATGATGTATGACTTAGGAGAAAACTGCGTCGAATTGCATGGATGTGAAAACTAGGAGAAAACCTAGAGTAAGGGTGCATAATGTGTGACATTAATCCTAAAAAGATGATGTGTGGCATTGTCTTAGGAGATAATTTAAGGACATTGGATAGAGTATTTAACATAGAGTCAATGAACTCTAGTTTAAGCATGATATGGAACATAGGTAATGGAACCTAAGATGAATTAGTAGAGTTTAAACTCTCAAATAATAAATTAGAGTCAATGTAACTCTAAGTTGAATGTGAAACAGGAAAATAGAGTTAATGCAACTCCAGGTTGAACGTGGAATAAGAAAATAGAGTTAAGAAACTCTAGGTAAAAGATGGAAATGCAACTAGAGTAATGAACTCCAGGTTAAGGTGAAAAATGAGTAATAGAGTCAATGAACTCTAATTTAAAGTGAAAGATGAAATAGGGTTAGTAAACTCTAGGCCTATGTTGAATGCGAATAGAGTTAATAGACTCTACCAAATGTAACTGAAAGTTAATAATGTCCTTGGGACATAGTGAAACCCTAAAGTTATGAACATAGGGTTAAAAGATAAAGAGTGAGCAATTAAGAAGGGATAAATTAATGAAAGAGGTAAAGTTTAAAAGAAAGATAAAAGTAGCTAAAGAACAAAAAAGAGAATGCAAATGAAACCTTCGGATTTGAGACTCACCAATTTGGAAGCACGACTCCTTGGGTAGGGACCCGTCGGGCGAGATACTTCCGAATGGTTCCAAGATAAAATATATTGCAAGAGATTTGAAAAGAGAAAGGTAAAAATGAAAGTAAAGAGCTAAGGCATAAATGAAAGAGAAGGAAATTTGCTAAATGGCAATGTAAGCTAAATGCTTGAAAGAAAAAGAGAATGCATAAAATGTAAAAGAGGCTAAGTGCTAAAGTAAAAGAAAAGAAAAGAAAAGAAAAAGATGGACGCACCACGGGGGTAGAACACATATTGGAGGATAATGGAATGGACCACCTACAGGGCAAGGACCCGTTGAAAGAGTTCCCTGTGGGCGGGGTAGCACTTGCGGGTGCTATCGACAACCTTAGAATATCTCGTCTTATGGTAGCATGACTGCCGGGCTGTGTAATGACACGACTTTTTAGCGATATTTTACCCTCCTTCTAATAAAGTACCCTATTTAGTAGATCGAAATTATCGAGTTTCTGTAAGTCGGTCGGTGTGTTGCATGAGTATTTTTCTGTGAAAGAGCACGAAAAACGAAGACCGACAGTACAATCGGATCTGAAATCCGACGCAGGGATCTCCCGGAACAGGATTTTTAGAGTTGCGGTGACTTAACTTGCATCGGAATCCGTGTAAAATATCCTGCACGTTTTACGAGGAAATGTGGGTTTATCCCATAGGATTAATTAATTAAAAAATTAATTAATCGGTGACAGAAATTAAAAGGGTGGGATTTAATTATACGTACGAAAAGGAGAAATCCCATTTTTTGCAAAAAGAGAAACCCTAGCCGGAGAGAACGAACGCGGGAGAAAAGAAGAAAAAGGCGGAACCCTAGCCGGAGGAGGAAAAAGAAAGAAAGAGGAAGAAGACGGAGGAATCCGATCACCCCGAACAACGAACCAGAATTAGAAGAGCGATCGGTCGACTTCCCCGTCGGGATTTTCGGTAAGTAGATTTCGTTTTGTTGCGTTATTGGGGTTTTTTCGTGTCTCTTTCGTTGTCTCCATTGCCGTCTCCACCCCCGTCGTCGCCGCCGGCCCCGCCGGCGCCGCCGCCGCCGCCGCATGATCTAGGGCACGGCGCGGGCGGGCGGACGATGCGTGGTGCCGCTAGGGCACCGCGCGCGCGGGCGGATGACGCGCTGTGCCGCTAGGGCACCGCGCGGGCGGGCGCCGCCCGCGGGCGCGTACCGCGCGGCTACATGCCGCGCGGGGCGCCCTCGGGCGGGCGGGCGCCGCACGGGCGCCGCGCGGGCGCCGCCCGCGGGAGCGCACCTCGCGGCCCCGCGCCGCGCGGAGCGGCCGCGGGCGGGCAACGCCGCACGGGCGCCGCGCGGGCGCCGCCCCCGGGCACGCACCGCGCGGCCTTGCGCCGCGCGGGGTGCCCGTGGGCGGGTGTGTGCCGCGCGGGCGCCGCACGGGCGCCACCGCAGGCTCGTGCCGCGCGGCCTTGCACCGCGCGGGGCACCCGCGGGGTAGGCGGGCGCCGCGCCGGCGCCGCCCGCGGACGCACACCGCGCGGGGCATCCGCGGGCGGCGGCGTCCGCGCGGGGCGCCGTCAAGTGTCGTAGGAGCGTCGTTTTTGGGTTTTTCGTCGCGGAGTTGGTTTTGGATTTCCGTTTCCGCAGTGTTAGTGCGTTTTATTAACTATCATTTTTGGGGACTTCTTTAGGTCCAGGTGTGCAGCGGGAGTGTGTTAAAAGATCCTAGTGCTCCGATCTTCCCGCAACCAGGTGGGTACTCATGCAATAAGTGCAATATGTCATCATAAAAAGTGTAATAATCTGCCTAATAAAGTAGATGTGATGTCTTAACTTGATTTAACCTTTCGCATAAATATGTACCGGATCTTCTGCTATTAACTGTGGCGACTAAATGTCGCGGTGATCATACACGCCAGTTTCGGCTATCATGTTTTTGGATGCTGCACGTACACAGGCGGATTGGCCTCCGCATGGGTGTACTTTTCCGGAGAAGTGATCTGAATGACCCGTGTGCCCCACGATTTATGTAGGTGCTAGTGGGACCTCTTCACGACAGCTAAAAGTACCGCACTAGCTCCGTGAAGGGGTTAAAAGTATCACGTAAGTAAAGTAATTGTGCACGAGGGGAGATCATCGACTCCCCGACAGGTACCATGTGACGCCCCAACTTCCCAGGGGGTCACCCATCCTAGAACTACTCTAGCTCTAGCACGCTTAACTCTCATGTTCCTCTTGGATTTTGCAACCATCCAAAATGCTATAGCCGGGTTAAGAGTTTTAGTCCTATTATATCATTTATATATAGGACTATTTCAAATTCCGGGGGTGTCACATTCTTCCCCCCTTTAAGCCCTGACGTCCACGTCAGGCTCAAGCCCACTCACAAGCACCAGGCGATGTGAGACTCGTCTCGCTAGCCTTAGCCGACCTTATGAGGAGCTGCACTCCACTCACAACGGTCATTAGCCAGGGAGCCTCGCTCTACCCGCTATATAACCCTGGCTCAGCCGAGACTCATCTCACATTTCCGGCTGGTGAATGGCTCTGATACCAACTGTGACGCCCCAACTTCCCAGGGGGTCACCCATCCTAGAACTACTCTAGCTCTAGCACGCTTAACTCTCATGTTCCTCTTAGATTTTGCTACCATCCAAAATGCTATAGCCGGGTTAAGAGTTTTAGTCCTATTATATCATTTATATATAGGACTATTTCAAATTCCGAGGGTGTCACATACCAGTTGTAATTAAATCAAGCGAAGTGGACACATGAGGTGGAAAAGCGAAAGGTTCCGGTGTACTTGTTTTATTTTAAAGTTATTGTAAATTGTTGAAACATCTACTTTATTTGTCACTGACTTCCCACACTGTGACAGGTCAGACTAGGTGTAATAGCTGGGACGGTGGTGAGGCTGCGTCGAGAGGACCTTAGCCGTATGAGGCTTTGTTACGCTATTTCCGTTTCGGTTTATCTCATTTCTCTTTTCAGTATAACTGTTAGGTTAATTTGCTTGAATGTGGATCATGTGGGATGTTGGATAGTCAATTAGTTAGCACTGTGGATTTGATATACTGTTATGGACTTTTATACGGCATAGTTTACAACAAACAAAATGGTTTCAAAAATGCTTTCCAAAACTAAGTGCCTTGTGGGCACAATCTTGGTAAACCCCTGGATTTATCCTTTCAAAAGATATGGCCGCTTTAGTGTGAATGTGTAAATGTTTTCAAAAACCGGGCGTCGTGTGGACACCACCCGTAGTTTAACTCTTGATGTGATTGAATGAGATTACCTTTCCTTTCTATGTTCACTGTGACTGTGTGGTTAAAGAATGCTGTTGTGTTGTTGTTGTAATTGTGACTCCGTTCATATAAAAAGGAGACTCTGTCCGTTTGAAGAGCGAATTTGTATATGTGGCGGGTTTGACACGCACCGGGGGGGAGGTCGATACTTATTTATAAAGAAAAAAATATATACGCTTTTCCGCTTATCCTTAGACCTCCGGGGCGTGACAGGCTGGGGCTCGTTGGGCGAGGTTTCTAAGAGATAAGCAACTTGAACTAAACCACATGAATGTGAATGAGCAAAAGAATATGTAGAGTGACCAAGGTGGCCGGGTTAGCTTAACCCCTTTTTACAGCGGCATAGTGGCCGAGTTTATGGATAGTAGCATAATATGGCTGGACATGGTAGTATTGGGTCGATGAGTATACACTCGTAGTGTAGTGATATTTCATATGTATATCAGCATGTTAATATTGAGGTTTATAGTTTCCTAGCATACTACTATTATTGCTTCAATTGGACCAAGCGGTGTAGAACATTCTTTCACGGTGGTTGAACCCACTGGGAACTTTAAGTAGTTCTCACACCCTCGGGTGACCATTTTTTCTGGTCCAGGTACAGCCGTTGAGACAGACGACAGGGGCAAGGGCCCAACAGCATAGAGACCTAGAGAGTCTAGCAGATGTTACCTTTTTATATTTTGAGTGAACTATGTATTGTGAGGAAAAGATGTAAAAAATGTAATATTATTTAATTTCAAGTTGAGAGACGAAAAATGTAATAAAGTTTATTTTATGGTTCACTCTTATCATGCTTTTATTTATAGTTTAAACTTATTGTTTATTGAATGAAAGTTTTAGTTAGTAGTGGTTTTACTCTGATGTTTATTCTTCCGCTTTCACTAAATTGTGTTCATATGGATATTAACCATTCCTTTCGGGTGTCGTGAGGTCGTGCCCGATTGGCGGGTCTGTTGGCGTGCCCAAACTATCCAAATTGGCGGTCTCGAGGCGTGACAGATTAGAGTGGTATTAGAGCCTAGGAATAGTCCTAGGTGGTTAGCGAACCTTGGGGAGGCCCTAGGGATTAGCACGAGAGAGTGTGTGGATTTTTGGGCGAAAGTACTTGATTGGTTATTGTTGTTCCCAAAAAGGATATTGGGACTGATCGAGGGTAATGAGCTTTCATTCTTTGGACTGTTACGTTGGCGGCTGACAACGTAATGTTGGAGATGAAAGGGAGTGCCCTCTTATACTTTCGCATGATTGGGTCGACGAGCCCTTTTGTTGGTGTTTAGCTTACGCATTGTCCAAATTATTAAATTTGGGCTAGTCTCTGCGTTGTGGTGTGCAGGTTAGCAATGGCACCACGCAGGGAGACGCGCTTGTTTCGACTCGAGCCAGGAGAGGGCTATGGGTCGAACGAGGTACACGAGCTACGATAGCAAGTGGCCGCACTTATCGGTGTGGTCCAATAGCAGACGAAAACTTCTCGCCGACAGGCGAAAGCTTCCCGCCGGCAGGAAGGCGGATTTCGGCACCTAGAGGAGGCGTCGAGGCGACAGTCGGAGCAGATCGATAGGCTCCAGGGGCTGATAGCGCAGCAAGCTGAGGCTGAATAAACGACGTATGAGCGTACGACGTCGCCGCATGTAGGGGCGACGGTAGAGAGAGCGGCAGTGGCCGCCGAGCTTATGTCGGCACGCCCAGCACCTTTGGTAAGGGGTGTCATAAGTGTGGTCAGCCGGGCCGCATGTCCACAGAGTGTTTTGAGGGCGTACCCCTAGTCTCGGCAACTGCGACAATTCAGGATGCCCCGTGGTAGAACTCGGGGGCTGGGTTGGCCCTACCTGTTGTACGACCAGCTACACCGCACTAATCACCGGGTGGGTGGGCTTTTGCCACTCGTGTGATGGAGCAAGAACTACCTGTGGACGATGTCTTGGCATGTATGGATTTCGGGGAATATCCATAACCAATGTGAACATTGCGTTCTGTTTGGTTTGGTCGTTGCAGTTGTGCGCGACTAAGTGTCGTAAGGACCATGTGAGACAAATGGACACGAGTGTCCTAGTATGTCTGCGTCGTGGAAGGGTGAGATACCTAACCGAAGCGTGTGTCAGCTAGTTTGCTGGCAAAGTGTGATTAATGAGGTCCGGTGAGAGACCGACTCACGAGACGATGGTGATCGCTATGTTGCGAGAGCCAAGTTGCTATGTCCTAAGGGTTAGAGTAAGAAGGATGTGTGAACCAAGTGGCGGGAATTCGACCCTGATAACGGTAGTGACCGTGTGGCATATCGATTGTGGCTAAATTGCCGCGTAGTGGAGTTGGTGAGGCCTAGAGTAGGCTTCGAGATGCGAGAACCTCTCGATAGAGCGGGAGTTTTGTGGCGCCGGTCCGACGGATCGGTATAACGGCAAGGGTTGCCACCGTAGGGTTCGCGTGTTAGTCACCGAAATTGGTGAACCGTTATTGTGGTGCCTCAACCCAGTTGGGAGAAGTGCACAAGAGCCATCGGTGTGCTTAAGCAAATAGCTTAACACTATGGATTTTGCGAGTTACCGTAGGGGGTGTAGGACGCCCAACCGCTTGGGTGCTCATGGAGCACAAGTACCGTTCTGCCAGAGAGAGCTAGTGAGGTGGCACCTTAGCTTCTGCTAAGTGTGAAAGGAGACGATAGAGAGTACGAGTCGTAGATTGACGACTAGCGAGTGGGTTTTGCTCAGTGGAGCGTAGTAGTCGCGTGACGTCAATTAGTGGGTTCGCTGGGAGACGATCCGTGCCTAGACCATGTGTGAGGACTGTGGGTCCTGTAGCCATGTGGGCAGGCGCAGTCGGCTGTGAGAGACAGCGGCCCGAGGCCTGAGGGTGGGGCATCATAGAGATTTAGTCGGGGTGGTAGTCCGCGCGATGACCCGAGAATGTGGAAAGCCACGTGTGAGCCTTGAGGCTATTAGTACACTGAGAGTGTGGACATGATCAGGCCATAGGGCTGGTGATGATTGAGGTACTGTTACTCCTAGTGGGAGTGTTGGTGCGGTAGTCCTAAACGAGGATCTGGCCGTATGATGATTGGGTCTGCATGCTAATGAGAGCCGTTGCACAGTGTCAGGTTAGAGGCTGGGCTATAGGCCTATATTGGACCGTGGTCTGTGGACCTGTTAGTAGTCCGAAATAAAAGGGTTAGCTGAGAACTCATGGATTGAGAGTGCAAGTGGTGTCACACCCCGGGGTCGAAACTACGACCCGGGCTCGCCAACAGATCCGCCGCCTATACAAAACCCCGCATAGGCGAAGCGTCCAACCTGCAAGAAAGCGACTGCAGCTAAACAGATATCAGAGCTATAAAAATAACTGCTATAGAACTCAAATCCAACCACTGTACAATTGGAAAATAACGATACACAATCCATCTCCCACAAAGATCCGGTCTGCATGCTAATGAGAGCCGTTGCACAGTGTCAGGTTAGAGGCTGGGCTATAGGCCTATATTGGACCGTGGTCTGTGGACCTGTTAGTAGTCCGAAATAAAAGGGTTAGCTGAGAACTCGTGGATTAAGAGCGCTAGCAGTGTCACGCCCCGGGGTCGAAACTGCGACCCGGGCTCGCCAACAGATCCGCCGCCTATACAAAACCCCGCATAGGCGAAGCGTCCAACCTGCAAGAAAGGGACTACAGCTAAACAGATATCAGAGCTATAAAAATAACTGCTATAGAACTCAAATCCAACCACTGTATAACTGGAAAATAACGATACACAATCCATCTCCCACAAAGATCATATACAAAGTCCTCAGATACAATAACCGACTGAAGGAGGGAGGTAAACTAAAATAATACATCAGTGTACAGGCTCTCAGTACAAGTCAGATCCTCACAATACAATGATCTCTCAAAAGTAAAAAAAATAAAAATAATTTACTGACTATACTACAAATCTCCGCTGTGGGTACCGCTACTCTCCAAAGACAGGTAGGGATCTAACTCGCGACTCCATCGCCTCGAATAGCAACAGTAGAATCAGCAACTCTCGCAAAGACTCTGCAAAACAAAGGAGAGAAAAGAAAAAGGAGGGGGGGGGGGGGGGGGGAACCCCAAAGGGTGTGAGAACTACATCAACACGTAGTTCTCAGTGGGTACCACCACTGTGATGACCTGGATCTCTGCAGAGCTGTGGTAGAGTCATTGGTGACTTCTGGGTAGCCTGTACTGTGTATTGGAAGTGTTTGTGCATAATTGGACACAAGTGTTGGACCACGAGCTTAAATGGATCACGTGGGTGATCGGTTGACCCCGTCGGATCTTTGGAAGTGGTTTCGCGCGAAATGGATATTAAAATTGGGCTCAGCGCGAAATTTGGGCTAAGAACATCTTTCCGGGTGCCTTCGGCAATTTTTAGAGTTGGAATTTGGCAAAACGGACATCAAATTCGGATTCAGCGCGCGAAAACGGTCAAAATGGACTACCTACTTGATATTTTGCGCAACCGGTTACTGTTCACGCCGGAACAGTGATTCCGGCGGCCGGCGGGCGGCGGAGCGGCGGCGGGCAGGAGCTCGGGCGCGGGCAGACGCGCTGTCGCGCGGGCAGGTGCGCGGTCCACGCGGCCGGCGTGCACCGGAGGGAGGACACGTGGCGGCTTACCATTGGACGGATCACTGGTCGCGGTCTACGGATCGGCGCGGGTGTATGGTGGACCGGGCTGGACACGTGGCGGACTACGGTTGGCAGGCTCACGCAGGCAGGGTCCACCGAGGCGCACGGGGGTGCCTCGGGTTCCGTGCGCGGCAGGTGGTGGCACATGGGCGGTCGGGCGCTTGTCAGGGCGGGCCACGTGGCGCCCGTTGATACGCGGGCGCCAACCACCCGCGTTGACTGGCGCGGCCACGCGGCGCGTCCGGGAGCGCTTGCATGCGTGTCCTGTGTTCGGGACACGCGTCAAGCGCGGGAGGGCTCCGGGTGCGGGTCGGACGGGTGCTCTCGGGCGCATTTGTGCGACCGAGTGAATTCGGGCGCCCGAATTATTGGGCCCGAATTCGGCCCAAGGCCGAAATTTGCTTTCGGGTTGGGCCTATAAAAAGGCCCTTCCAGCTCCCTTTTCTCCCTTTTCTGAGCGGTTTCTCTGGGGGATTTCTACAGTGGAGTTCTACCTTTCCCTCTCCTCCACCCTTTGATGGAGTTCTTGGATTTTTGGAGCTTGCTACATCGACGTTTCCATTTTTACGGCGCGGCGCGATGCTCGTTCATTTGTGGTCTCCTTCGTCGCGGTTTGGGTGCGAGGACTCCCCCGGCTTACTCCGACAACCGTTTTCGCCGATTTCTGCGCCGTTGGCTTCCCGACAGGTAGGGCTACGATCTTCGTGATTTGCGTTTTCCCTCATTTCGAGTTTTTCTTGGAGTTTCCCGAGCTTTATTTTGACCCATTTTCTTGGGCGGAGTTTTGGACAGCGCCACAGTGTTTCTGCGATAACTTCGAGCACAGGCATCAGATCGAGGCGTGCCAAGAGGCGTTTTTCATCTACACAGCGCAAGGAACACCCTCAAATTTTTTAGGAATTTTATAAATATTTTTCGAAGGTGAAAAATCCCTTTTTCCAGAGAGAAGTGCTACAGATTTTTGTACAGGATTATTTTTGAGAGGGTCACCTTGTCGGATTTTTATCTTGATGCCCGAAACTCGGATTTGAACGTGCAGGTACTCGTTTCGACCGGTTCGTCGCGAGGATCGTGACAATACTTTTTTCTTGGATTTTTTCGAGCATTTCTCGCAGGTGAAAATAGGGAAACATTGGACTATTGTGTTTGGACAGATTTTGTTGGAGCTTTGTGTGGTTTAATTGTATGTTTTGGGGTAATTGTTGTGCAGTGTTTGTGACGGTCGACTGACTTGGGCGAGGACTTCACTTTTGGACTTGGAATTAGCGATCGAGGTGGGTGGTTGTTGCTTACCTCTATTTTGATTTGCTCACTAGGATTATTAGAGTGATCTCCTTATGTTAGAATTATTGATTAACAAGTGGGGATGGAACTTATGCATGCTTGTTTGGACATATGGATGGCTATGTTAGCGGTTAACTTTGCATGGGGAATTGAATCTTAAATTGGGATAATTAAATTACCTTGATGGTTGGTACTATTTGAGGATTTTATGACATGCATAGGTGGATAGTAATGCTTTATTTTGGGGCATGGATTATAGACATGTGTGGTTGGATAATATTTTAGCATGATGGTTATATCTATGCGGAGCTATTAATTGTTACACATGTGGAACCACTATTGGTCACCTTTTCTTTTATCTTCCTTGAGGACATATGCATGCTTGTATGGACATCTAGATAGGCCTTTTCTTGTCGCTACACTATCATGTTGGAACTTGACTTAGGAGAAACCTTGTTTGCTTCCTTTCTCCTTTTTGTTAGTCAGGTGGTTCTTGTTGCTCGGGTTTGAGCAGGGGTTTAGGATAGTGTAGCCGGGGCCTGGATTGTGGATTATGGGTTTTGGCGGTGACCGCGGATATTGGGCGGTTGACCGAATGTCGGTTATAGGACATCGGTGATAGGGCTTGATTATGGACTAGAGGGCTTTGTGGCAACCGCGGATTTTGGGCGGTTGACCAGAGGTCAGGGGTTGGACTTGATGTAGTCGGTAGAGTTGCGGCTACCGCGGATAGTAGGCGGTTGACTGGATACATATTATTTTACCCGACTGTGGATTGGGGGATTATAGCGGCTACCGCGGATAGTAGGCGGTTGACCGGATGTCGGATGTGGGACATGATTGTGATTGTGGGTTATTCCGGCGACCGCGGATATTGGGCGGTAGACCGGAGGTCGGTTGTGAGACCTGGTTGTGGATTGTGAGGTATTGCGGTGATCGCGGAGTTTCGGCGATTGACCGGATGTTCATTTGTGCATCAGATTGGGGATCAGTTTCTTTTAGTGGAGCGGTGTGTTCCACTGGGGCTTTATAGTTGTGATCCAGTCCTGCTTTTGATACTTATCACACCGGCGCGGTTATTGCCCGGTGATGCTTTCCTCGTGTGGCTCGCTCCCCTCGAGATCCCCTCCGGAGGCCGGGGCCAGGCAGTTATTGACAGTTTTGCTATCACATCGGCGCGGCTTATTTGCCCGATGATGAGGGCGGCAGCAGGAGTTTTGCTATCACATCGGCGCGGCTTACTTGCCCGATGATGAGGGCGGTACAGATTGGGTTCATCTGGGACGGTTGGTTACTGTTGCATACGGTTATTCCAGTCTAGGACTGCATTTTAGAGGCATAGTAGTGGTAGATTTCTCTTTTTCAGCTGTTTTATTTCTTACCACTCTTCTTTCCTTTTTTCCTCTGGTAGACCTAGTGGGTGCGTCAGAGTTTGAGGTTTTACCCACTAGGGGAGGCTACTGGTTTACTAGTAGTTCTCACCCCCATTCTTCTTTCCTCTTTTTCTTCTCTCTTGTTTTGCAGTGTCTTATGCGGGTGCTGCTGGGCTTTCAGCGGCGGGTCAAGGAGAGAGGACGGCTGAGTAGATAGATCTCGAGGCAGGATGAGCGGGCTAGCTGGACTGTTGGTGTACCCATGTTTCCTCAGACGGTTGTACTTTTACATTTGGGACTGCCTTTTGCCAGCAGGTTGTATTTATTTTTGCTGAGCTGGGAGAGACTGATGTATCATTTATACAGATGTATTGTATTTTATTTCCAGCTTCAGTCTGAGATGTATTAGGTTTGGTTCAGTTCTGTTTTTATTGCTCTTTTATTATATCTCTTATATCTGAGCAGGTAGTTGGCGCTTCGTGTACGCGGGAAATTCTGCGTGCACGGCGGATCTGTAGACGGGCCCGGGTTCTGGTTTTCACCCGGGGCGTGACAGATTAGGTGGTATCAGAGCTTAGGGATAGGTCAGTTGGGACTTAGGAAACCCTAGGCTTTTGGCGGACCCTAGGATGTTAGGGCGTGAGAGACGCGACATTTTGCGAAAGTCGGTGATTTGGTTTTGACTCTTCCTGTGAGTGAAGATGGATCGACATACCCTGTTTTTGTGGGACAGTTATGTTGGCTGCAGACAACATAAAGTTACAAAAATAGGGGGATGTCTTTGACTTTCGCTGGATTGGGTCGAGTGTTTGGGGTGTGCTGATTTGCGGTTTTGTCGTGGTGAGCGGTGTCTCCCCGACGCTGGGCCCTGACCCGGGTGCACCGTGGTGCGGTAGTTGGGTCAGAGCTGGTTGTTTCGGGCCGGATACCCAGATTGGAGTCTGAGAGCTCCGGACCCGAAGGGTAGGAGTGTTTGAGGCAGATCAGCAGCGCAGTGGCACAGTTGTCGGTGTAGCGAGTAGCCTCCTCCGTGCCGACGTCTAGTGCTGGGGCACCGAGGCAGGGTGGATAGTTGACAGCGGGTAAGCTGTGGGATTGCGTTGATCGAGTGAGCCAGTTTTGGCAGATGAACCACCCTGATTCGTGGAATTGAGTTGGAGCCTTTGGAGGCGGAATCGTGGTTGGTGGTAATGGAGGATAGATCAGTCGGAGGAGGCATTCCCGATCTCTTTTTCCAGGATAGTGGATTTCTGAGACGGTCAGAGCACATAGGTTACAGCGGTCGGTAGGTGGTAGGTTTGAGTTGCTCCGGGCTTTTGGGTTCGTATCTTTTTGATACGGGAGTATACCCTTCTTGGTGGGTAGTGCTTTTGCTTCATTGCTTGGGTTAGGGGTAGGATGGTCACCACGTGCACGGGAGGCTTATTTTCCCGATCGCACTTGGCACGTGGAGGAGAGTTGTTGGTCCTGCCCGGTGCAGCTTGAGTCCCGGATCTTGCCGGTAGACCTGATGGTCTTGACTCAGCTGCGGGACGTTGTTGTGGGACTCGTTGGGCTGGCTGGTTCAGTTTTTCTTTTCGCGGCGGTTGATTGTGCCGCGAGGACAGTTTTCTTGGGGAGCTAGGCCCGGAGGTGTTGGTGTACCGGGGTTGCTTGAGGGTTATCTTTGCCTCTATAGTTTTGACTTTGTGAGTGAGGCGGATGTTTCGCAGTGGATGCATAGCCTTTTTGGCTGGTATGGTTGAGGGACCTACGGCGGCACCGGGACTCGGGGATACCCCATTTGGTTGCGAGTTCCCAGCTGTTCTCCTACCGGAGTTGTCTAGCATGTCACTAGCTTGGGAGTTGAGGACCCAACTCCAGGATCCGATGTTTTGGAAATTTTGTTGGGCCAAGTGTGTCGCCTTTGGGGGCGGCGGTGCTATTCGAGTGTGGAAGGTTGGTTCACTTCGGCTTTGTGAGGAACCCCGGGAATTTGATGAAGTGACCATCTGGAGCTAGCACCCTTTTGTCGGGCATGGAGGATTTGATTTACCAGCTACAAGGGTACTGGATCTTTTTGAAGATTGATTTGTAATATGGTTTTCTCGACTGCATATGGCTGAGTGTTGATGCCGGAGAGTTAGGGAATTGCTTCTACATCCCGACGGTTTTTGGATTAGAGATCAGAGGCTACGGGATCAGTTGGGGGACTTATATTGGATACCACGGGAGTACATAGGTACTTGGATCGAGCTTGTGTGCCGATGGACTTGTGGTTGGATTATCTGAGGCCCTGGGAGGAGAGGATGCTTGTACCTGTTGGGTTATGTATAATTGGATCTAAATAGGAGAAAAAATACCTAGAGGGGGGTGAATAGGTGTAAACAATAAACACTCAAAAATCTTTGCGATATAAAACCCAATGCGGAAAAATAAATAACACGCAGAGATTTTTACGTGGAAAACTCCAAACCGGAGTAAAAAACCACGTGACCGATAACACGGTGAAATCCACTAGAATTATAACACGTACAAAGGTGATATACCGTACTCACAGACTACTCAACCTTTTTCCATACGCTCCTAGTTGATCTTCTCCGCTCGCTCCACAACGCTTCTCGAATCCACGATCTGCGTCCAACGCCGAATCCACGACGTCCAACGTCGACTCCACGACGTCCGACCGAATCCACGGTCTTCACCCAGTAGCAAGCTTCGAATCCACGAACGTACCTCGCTCCGAATCCACGAGAGCGGTAGCACCTTGAATCCACAAGGCCACGCGAGTCCACGCGCCGATTTTGGGGAAATCGTTGTTTTTGGGTGGTGATGATCCGCCGAATACTTAGATTAGAAATAGATCGGAAATACCATCTAAGTATTCATTAATTTGATTCTACTCAAAATCTGAGTTTGGTAAACCTAGAATCAAATTAATAAAATAGATGAAGAAACATAGAATTAAATCTAGTATTTCCTTTCTTCTTTATTTATGGATCTATCTATTTCGGTCGTCTTTTTCCCTTTTTCGTGGTTACCCTAAAAGATGAATTAAAGGGTCTATATATAGGTTAGAAACCATTAGAAGAGGATAAGAATCAAAAACTAACCTTTTCTGGAATTTTTCAGGACGGCGATCCGGATCGGACTTCGGCGATCCGGATTGCAGTAGCGAGACAGACAGTTTCCAGAAAAACAAAGGTTGGGGATCCGGATCGAAGTGCCTGATCCAAATCGTTCATACAATTTCACCAAACACCAACGTTCGAGATCCGGATTGAAAAGCCTGATCCGGATCGTTCATAAATCATGGTAAAACCAGTGTTCGGGATCCGGATCAAAGGAGGCTACGATCCGGATTGAATTTGCGTATGAACAAACACCCTTCGGGATCCGGATCCTGAACATGTCCCATGTCCAGTTTTTGATTTTTATGCAATTAGAAATTCATCCAAGTGTTTCTACACTATAAGAAGTATTCGGATCACCAAAGATAATTAGTTAAACATACCTGATCCTTTTGAATTCTTCTTTCATGAGATTGAGTTATATGATCCAACCTTCTTTATCTTCAATCTTCAAGACTTAACCGAATTCACGAAATACGCCAACTCAAATTCCGTAACAATCTCCCCCTTTGGCGGTTTCGTGACAAAACACAAATCCACTCAAGAAAATTCAAAAAGATATTTTTGTTGATATCACCATACAACAAAAATTTACAATGAGATCCAAATAAAGATAGATACATGAGTTAAACTCCTAAAACAGACTCTAGACTTAGACATCTGTACTCTCTGCAAAAGAAATCATTATTGACAAAAGAAATCGTTAGATACCTCAAGAATTTTATGTCATTCAAAAACCACACACAGAAATGAAGTTTATACTCATTTATACTTACCATGACATTTATATATTCAGATATGTAATTTGATCATAGTTAAACACCAACATATCTTCTATGCAATCAAAATCCAAATGTCACAAACTTGTTAGTGAACATCAACTTGTTAGTTATATTACATGCCCAAATAGTTAATCGAATAGTTAGTCGAGGCATGCATGGAATCACAAAAGAAAACCGAAAACCAAAAGTTGAAGTTCTACTTACCTTCATGGTTCACAACTGGACAATCATAGTTTCATTGTTCAACTGTTCTAATATTCTCTCCCCCTTTTTGTCACAAAGTTAGCCAAAATTACCAAAACGGAGAGAAAAGTTAACAAGTTCAAGAACCAAAACTGTGAGAATTAAAACTAAAAACTAAAATTTAAAACCTGCACAGGAAAAGATTAAAAATCTGCACAAGAAAAAGAAAAGTTTGAGCACAAATCAATCATCTGAGTCAGAGTCTTCAGAGTTCGTGCAGCCCATCTTAGAGAACATCTTTTTCACCAGCTTGTTCATTGAATTGATCTTCTTAGTTATGGTAATATGAGCTGCCGTGATGAGCTCAAGCTCATTGGAAATTCTCTTCTGTTCCTTCGAAATCTGTTCCTGCTCAAAAGATAATCGTTGTTGTTCTTTGTAGATGGATGAGACTGATGCTTCATCCGCTGGTGCGGGTGCTGGTTGTGATGGTGATGCGGAAGTGCCGGTACTGGGTTTCGTTCCGCATGGAGGGACTGGAGTGACATGGGGCAACTTATGAAGGGATTTGACAATGGTGGACTCATCGATCATGCCCAAGCAGTGATGATAAGTCGTTGAACTAATATCAACCTGAAATTTCTTTAAGATCCTCATTATAATCAATGGAAATGGGATTCTTTCAGTGGGATGAGGATGCTCAACATATCTCGTCATTCTATTCCAAATAATGTATGGAATGTTGATATTTAATCCCATTGCCTCTAACGGATGTCCTAAGAGATACAAAAACAGCATTCGATCCCATCTCAAGACTTTCGTCTGCATATTTGGAAGGATATTGTAACATGTGATGAAGTTTAGGAACCGGTATTCAAGACGAAGTTCTTTGGATTTGACAGATTTCTCCGTTGATTGAGTTCCCTCCAAACAAATTTCCTTTATAACCATTTGCCACATCGTGTTTGTCAAACTCTTTCCCTTCAAGTAATTAACTCCTGTCTTGCTGGCTTGCATTCCCAAAACCTCGCCAATCAATTGTGGAGTAATTTTAAACCTTGTGCCTTGGATATTCGTGTAAAACTCCATCGGACCGTTTTCATTTTCTCGAAGGTGCCGTGCATTTGTATAGAAGGTCCTCACGTGATGCAGACAGTATCCAAGCATTTCTGGGAATCGGCATACTTGAATAAGGTTTGCTTGTTCAATCAGAACACCGAACTCAGGGGAGTGGTCTCGCAGAGCCTCAATATTAACATGCCTCTCGCCAATGCATTCACGATTCTCAAATGCCCTTAGGCGATCCGTATTAACGAACACTTGTTCCTCACGGGGTGGAGAATCCGGAACTATTGGTTCGTTAATCTCGAAACCTCGTGCTCGTCCAAACCGTCGAGCCAGTCTCTTTCTTTTCATAGAGACAGAGGATGCCATTGGCGCTTTACCTTTTGATGTGTCGAAAGTCTTTTGCTTAGGTTGAACAGGCATTGATTCATCATCCGACAATTTGTCCCAATCTACTTCTTGATTATCTGCTTCAGCCTCTGAATCGCTGACAAGAAGAAACTCACCTTTTCGTTGAGTTTTCTTAGCTCTTTTCAGTTTGTTTGTTGCTCGAGTGTGTACCATTGCAATTAGCAGAAAGATGATCCATGAAAACGTCATTGTTGCTATTACTTGTGAAAAGAAATCCTGTGAGCAACAACTCAAGAACACGAAGAATTGTTAATTTTCAAAAATTTGAAAAATCGTACCCAAACAATCATTATCGTGTAGAGAGACTAAGAATCAAATTAGTTTTTCAAAAAGAATTTTAAAAATAGATCAATCGCATAATTTTCGAAAATTCCCATTATATGCCCTAAAACCGAAATTTTTGAAATCGAAGGCCAAAAATCCGTTTAACATTAGAATACCTAGCATATAATCAAAACTAATCTACCCAGAGTTCTTATTTCAAAAGAAATTTGATAAAAAACCATCCACAAACGAAAAAGATACAGAAATTTCATCACGTTTTGAGGAAGAATATGAAAAACTGTGAAAAACCGAGATTTTGATCAATAAAACTTACTTGGAATTGAAGAACTTGAGTTTGAAAGCTTCCAAGATGGATGAATTCTAGAGAGAGAAGCTCTGGAGACTTTTGAACAAAAGATTGAAGTAAAAAGAAATCAAAACCCTTTTGTTCTATATAAAACCCTAGCCGCGATCCGGATCAGTTCGTGATTCCGATCCGTATCGGCTACCCGCAGAGAATACCTGCGTTCGGGATCCGGATCGGCTTGTCCAATCCGGATCAGCTCCAACTTTTTCTTCAGAAAAATTCAGAAAAATTCTAGAAAATCCAGAAAAAGATTGTAAGCACTTTTGTGTATCAACTTTAAATGAAAATCATCGTTTCATACAAAAAGAAATAGATTATGCCAAATCTATCAATAACATCCAACAAATGAAACGAAAATTTATAAAAATTAAATCCCTTAAAGTTGAACAACTTCAATCACATCTAACATGATCTTATGAGTAATGCCTTTATCAAATCATCAATTTGGTAAAGAAAATGAAATACCAAGATCAATAGATGTCTGAAATCCCAGATAAATTAGATAATATATCTAGTCAATTTATTGAAGAGAGTGGCTCTTTGAGCATCTTTCATAAAAATTTCCACCTTATACCAACCTTGAAATTTTGACAGAGTCAAGTATTTCAACATGCACTTTATTTAATCAAACTTGAAAAACCTTGCTTGGTATACATGTGGTAGCTGCACACAGTACTCGGACGACCGAGGTGGTAGCTCTTTCCTCCATGTGGTGGTAGTTTTCACACTCCTCATTGGGATGTAACTCTTTCCACATCTTTTGAGCATAACACTTTTTCTTTGACTCCCCCTCAATTGGCTATCAATTATTTAAGATATAAAGTATTCAACCAAAAATTGATCTCGATTTCATACTCAACTAAACAGTCAAATAAGATAAAAACTATACCAAGAGATCATTGAGAGAGAAATTGACTTTGATCAACACGAAGATGATTTAATTCACATAAATGATCATTGCATCAAATGAATTATTATGATATCCAAAGCATAATAAATTTCTAAACATATAAAAAGATGCAGTTAAAGTCAATAAAACTAATGCTCAATTAATGTTCTATGTCTAAGCATAGATAATGAACAAAAACACAAAAACAAAACCTAACCTAAACAAGAGTTTCAAAAAGAAGGTTATTTCAAGGAAAGCATTCCAATTGCTTTACGCAAATGAATAAAATGTTTTTGATCCAAAGGTTTTGTTAAAATGTCAGCTAATTGATCTTCAGTTGAAATGTAGGAAATTTGAAGAATATTTGATTCAACTAGCTCTCTAAGAAAATGATATCTAAGTTCAATGTGTTTTGTTCTTGAGTGCAACACAGGGTTTTTTGAAATGTTTATAGCACTAGTGTTGTCACATAAAACAGTTACCGAAGTTGCTGAAATCCAGAAGTCGCTCAACACGCTTTTCATCCAAATGAGTTGAGTTGAACAACTACCCGCTGAGATATATTCCGCTTCGGCAGTCGAGAGTGCAATGCAGTTTTGCTTTTTACTATGCCATGCAACAAGGCAATGGCCAAGATAAAAACATGCACCACTCGTACTTTTCCGATCATCCACTGATCCTACCCAATCGGCATCTGAATATCCTATAATGTCAAGACTTGTTCCCATAGGATACCAAATTCCGAAGTTTACAGTTCCTTTGACGTACCGGATGATCCGTTTCACCGCTTTCAGGTGATCCTCCTTTGGTGCTGACTGATATCTCGCGCAGATCCCAACACTAAAGGATATGTCCGGGCGACTAGCTGTGAGGTAGAGTAGACTTCCAATCATACTTCGATAGAGTTTCTCGTCTACACTATCACTAAGAGATTCACTTCCTAATCCCTTATTGCTAGTTCCCATAGGAGTAGGAAAATCTTTAGAATCTTCTAATCCGAATTTCTTTACCAACTCCTTTGCATACTTGGATTGACACAGATGGATGCCTTCACCATTTTATTTCACTTGCAATCCAAGAAAGTATGTCAGTTCGCCCATCATAGACATCTCAAATTCGCTTTCCATGGTTTCTGCGAATTTAGAAGCATCATTATCCTTTGTTGCTCCAAATACAATGTCATCGACATAGATTTGCGCAACAATGAAGTTATTTTGATAATGCTTCACAAAGAGAGTCCTGTCTGCTCCCCCTCGAGTATAGCCCTTCTCCAAAAGGTGCTTTGTCAACCTTTCGTACCACGCTCGCGGTGCTTGTTTTAAACCGTAAAGAGCCTTTTTCAAACGAAAAACATGGTTAGGTAGTTTACAGTCTACAAAACCTTTCGGTTGAGCCACATAAACTTCCTCATTTAAAAACCCATTTAAAAACGCGCTCTTAACGTCCATTTGAAAGAGTTTTATTTTAAAGTGACAAGCAATAGCGAATAAGATACGAATGGACTCGAGTCTAGCTACAGGGGCGAACGTTTCATCAAAGTCTATACCTTCTATTTGAGAGTAGCCTTGAGCAACTAAACGTGCTTTGTTCCTGATGATGGTACCATCCTCATTTTTCTTGTTCTTGAAAATCCATTTAGTACCGATCACATTGTGTTGCTTCGGAGGCGTCATTAATTCCCAGACTTTGTTGCGTTCAAACTGATGGAGCTCTTCCTGCATTGCTTCAATCCAGTAGTCATCCTGAAGAGCTTCATCGACGTTCTTTGGTTCGATCATGGAAACGTAACAAGCGAATCCACAAACCAACTGTCTCCGAGTTTTGACTCCTTCTTGTGGGTCTCCAATGATGTTTGATTCAGGATGATTCTTGGAGATGCGTAACGTTTGATGTAATGGAGTACCCGGAGGTACATGAGATGATTCCTGCACATCAGATAAACTTGAAGAACCATTAGATGCATCATTAATATTGGAAGTATTATCATGAGAAGATGCATTTACAGGAGTATCATCGTCAAGAGAGATATCAGGGGTAGATTTATCAGATGCAAAGTGGAAAGCTTCGTCTACTTTAACATTTATGGATTCTACGATCGTTTTAGATTCCAAGTTAAATACCCGATATGCTCTACTATTTGTAGAATAACCCATGAAAATTCCTTCGTCACTTCGAGAGTCAAATTTTTCAAGATTTTCGCGGTCACGTAAAATGTAACACCGACTCCCAAAGATACGAAAATATTTGATGTTTGGCTTTCTACAAAACCATAGTTCATATGGTGTATTTAACGTTCCCGGGCGCAAATAAACTCGATTAATAACATAGATTGCAGTGTTCACAGCTTCAGCCCAAAAATATAACGGTAAATTCCGGCTATGAAGCATAACACGTGCCATCTCTTGTACAACCCTGTTTTTGCGCTCGACTACACCATTCTGTTGAGGTGTATAGGGTACTGAGAATTCATGTTTAATGCCATTGGAAGTGCAAAAATCAATGAATTTAGAATCTATGAATTCTCCACCTCTATCACTTCTAACACGAATGATCTTTTCATTCTTTTCAATCATAAAACGAAGGCAAACCTCGTGAAAAGAATCAAAAGTATCAGCATTCTCTTTTAAAAATGCTACCCATGAGTATCTAGAGAAATCATCAACCAATAAGAAAATATACCATTTACCTCCCAAGGATGGTTGACGTGTCGGCCCCATAAGATCCATATGCAATAATTCCAAGAGCCGTTTGGTACCGACGTGATTCAATTATAAAAGAAGAATTCACCTTTGCGTACCCAAACCTTTTGAGTTTTGGTGTACGTCGGAAATGATTGTGAAGTTGATACCTTTGGTGAAAGCGTCTTGTTTGATCCATCGCTTTTCCTTGACATCGTCGTCTTGTTTGATGAACTACCGAGGCTCTTTTCCTTCGAATAATTTGCATTTGATTTTCGAGGAATTGCCCTTTTGGTAGTCGTTGCAAGAAGTGCTTGAGTTGAGCGTTTGGCTCCCATCTTGCAATTTCTTCTTATGTGCCCTGCAATACCACAACGAAAACATACCTTGATGCTTGACGATTCCGAAGAGGGTGAAGTAGGCTTGTTGTCGTTGCTTGTCGTGAATTCCGGTGTCGGAGGAGGAGATACCGACTGAGGCACAAAGACTGTCCCAACCGAACTAAAATTGTCTTCAGTTCGATTGTATCCGAGGCCGAACTTGTTTGATTGACCAAGACCAAGAAGCTTATCCAACTTACTCCTTCCTGATGAAAATCGCTGTAAGTCATCATTGAGTTGGAGAATGGTCTCTGTCATTTCCAATTTTTCCTGTCGAGCCTCGCCGTTGAGCTTCAAGAAGTAATTCGCTTTGTTCACCATATCTACATAATTCTTCTCGAATTGCTCATTGGACTCTTGAAGTGAAGCATTTGCTTTTATCAGATTATCCCTTTCCACTTCAAGATCGGTCGAGAGAGAAGTTACCCTTTTTACTTCTTCTTCGAGATCCTGCAATCTCCCTCTCAACCCCTTGTTTTGCTTAGCCAGTTTCTTTGAATCCCTCAAAAGTCTGTGATAGGCTAGAGCAAAGTCTTCACCTTCTGAGTTATCCAATTCATCGTCCGTTGTAATCTTTTCAGCAGTGGAGTTGGACAATGACTCGGATGTATTAGCCATTAAACACATGAAGGGTGAAGATGTGGACGCGTGGAACGCCGTTGCGTTATCTTCTTCATCACTTGACGATGACTCATTTGACGATGAGGTGTCATCCCAAGTGACGGCTTGCATCGCTTTCTTCTTTGATGGATTCTTATTAGGATACTCCGTTGAGATATGGCCGTACCCTCGGCACTTGAAGCATTGGATTTGTCCTTCTGAGCTTTTCTTATCCTTAGAAAAACCCTCTTGCTTTCTTGGTTTGAAACTTGAAGAACCTTTGCCTTTCTTCAACTTTACGAAGGATGGAGTTTTGCTTGAGTTACCCCTTCGAAAGTTTCGGCGAAATCTTCTTGTCAAGAGAGCAAGCTGCTTCTCAAAGTCCTCCATAGATAGGTTTACATCATCGTCTGAGGAGGATGAATCCGCGTCTTCTTCTTTTGTAGTTTTCAAAGCAAAACCTGAAGACTTAGAAGAGGATGCTTTTCCAGAAGAATAGTTAGTAGGAAATGTCATTTCATAAGTTTGTAATGAACCAACTAATTCTTCTACACGGATTTCGTCCGGGTGTTTAATAGTTTCAATGGCCGTAACCTTGGATCGAAATCTTTCAGGAAGAGTTCTTAATATTTTTCTTACAACTTTAAATTCTGGAATCTTCTCTCCCAAGTTAGCACATGAGTTTACGATGTCTTGCAATCGTGTGTAATAGTCTGTGAAAGATTCATTTTCTGCCATGGAAATAGAGTCAAACTTGCTCGTAAGCATTTGCAGTTTCTGAATCTTCACAAGGTTAGTTCTCTCATGCGTAACTTGAAGAACATCCCAGATTTCTTTCGCAGTCTCACATGCCGAGACGCGAGAGAACTCCGTTTGCGACAAAGCATTAAATAAAGCGTTAATCCCTTTGCCATTGTAAGAAGAAGAATCTATCTCTTCCTTGGTCCATTTCGACCTAGGTTTGATGGTGCGAACATCAGCAAGAATTTCAGTTGGATTAGACCATCCTAATTCAATTGATTGCCACACCCGTTCGTCGATGGAAATTAAAAAGGCTTTCATCCGTACTTTCCAGTAGGCATAATTTGTTCCATCGAAGAACGGGGGTCTGTTGATGTTTCCACCTTCAACCATTGTTTACAACCCTATTCCCGCTCCGATACCACTTGTTGGGTTATGTATAATTGGATCTAAATATGGGAAAAAACACCTAGAGGGGGGTGAATAGGTGTAAACAATAAACACTCAAAAATCTTTGCGATATAAAACCCAATGCGGAAAAATAAATAACACGCAGAGATTTTTACGTGGAAAACTCCAAACCGGAGTAAAAAACCACGGGACCGATAACACGGTGAAATCCACTAGAATTATAACACGTACAAAGGTGATATACCGTACTCACAGACGACTCAACCTTTTTCCATACGCTCCTAGTTGATCTTCTCCGCTCGCTCCGCAACGCTTCTCGAATCCACGATCTGCGTCCAACGCCGAATCCACGACGTCCAACGTCGACTCCACGACGTCCGACCGAATCCACGGTCTTCACCCAGTAGCATGCTTCGAATCCACGAACGTACCTCGCTCCGAATCCACGAGAGCGGTAGCACCTTGAATCCACAAGGCCACGCGAGTCCACGCGCCGATTTTGGGGAAATCGTTGTTTTTGGGTGGTGATGATCCGCCGAATACTTAGATTAGAAATAGATCGAAAATACCATCTAAGCATTCATTAATTTGATTCTACTCAAAATCTAAGTTTGGTAAACCTAGAATCAAATTAATAAAATAGATGAAGAAACATAAAATTAAATCTAGTATTTCCTTTCTTCTTTATTTGTGGATCTATCTATTTCGGTCGTCTTTTTCCCTTTTTCGTGGTTACCCTAAAAGATGAATTAAAGGGTCTATATATAGGTTAGAAACCATTGGAAGAGGATAAGAATAAAAAACTAACCTTTTCTGGAATTTTTCAGGACGGCGATCCGGATCGGACTTCGGCGATCCGGATTGCAGTAGCGAGACAGGCAGTTTCCAGAAAAACAAAGGTTCAGGATCCGGATCGAAGTACCTGATCCGGATCGTTCATACAATTTCACCAAACACCAACGTTCGGGATCCGGATTGAAAAGCCTGATCCGGATTGTTCATAAATCATGGTAAAACCAGTGTTCGGGATCCGGATCAAAGGAGGCTACGATCCGGATTGAATTTGCGTATGAACAAACACCCTTCAGGATCCGGATCGAAGTGTCTGATCCGGATCCTGAACATGTCCCATGTCCAGTTTTTGATTTTTATGCAATTAGAAATTCATCCAAGTGTTTCTACACTATAAGAAGTATTCGGATCACCAAAGATAATTAGTTAAACATACCTGATCCTTTTGAATTCTTCTTTCATGAGATTGAGTTATATGATCCAACCTTCTTTATCTTCAATCTTCAAGACTTAACCGAATTCACGAAATACGCCAACTCAAATTCCGTAACAGTATCGATGCGGACTACTTGGTAGCTCGAGCGGTTAGCCCAGCTGTACTTGGTTGTGGTGGTGCGGTTTCCTGGAGTGCCCGCCTTTATTCTGTTCTAGTTAGAGAGCCGAGATTTGCATCGCGTCTCTGGAAGAGGTATTAGACAGCCTTGGGAGCTTGAGTGGCGGATGATCGGATATTTACCCCCTCTATTTGGTTTAGGTCCCGTGTCAAGGAATGACTTTAGTTTCGAGGACGAAACTTTCTTTTAGTGGGGGAGGATGTGATGACCTGGATCTCTGCAGAGCTGTGGTAGAGTCATTGGTGACTTCTGGGTAGCCTATACTGTGTATTGGAAGTGTTTGTGCATAATTGGACACAAGTGTTGGACCTTGAGCTTAAATGGATCACGTGGGTGATCGGTTGACCCCGTCGGATCTTTGGAGGTGGTTTCGCGCAAAATACATATTAAAATTGGGCTCAGCACGAAATTTGGGCTAAGAACATCTTTCCGGGTGCCTTCGGCAATTTTTAGAGTTGGAATTTGGCAAAACGGACATCAAATTCGGATTCAGCGCGCGAAAACGGTCAAAATGGACTACCTACTTGATATTTTGCGCAACCGGTAACTGTTCACGCCGGAACAGTGATTCCGGCGGCCGGCGGCCGGCGGAGGGGCGGCGGGCAGGCGCTCGGGCGCGGGTAGGGCGCGGGCAGACGCGCGGGCGCGCGGGCAGGTGCGCGGTCCACGTGGCCGGCGTGCACCGGAGGGAGGACACGTGGCAGCTTACCATTGGACGGATCACTGGTCGCGGTCTACGGATCGGCGCGGGTGTATGGTGGACCGGGCTGGACGCATGGCCGACTACGGTTGGCAGGCTCACGCAGGCAGGGTCCACCGAGGCGCACGGGGGCGCCTCGGGTTCCGTGCGCGGTAGGTGGTGGCAGGCGGCGGCACATGGGCGGTCGGGCGCATGTCTGGGCGGGCCACGTGGCGCCCGCTGATACGCGGGCGCCAACCACCCGCGTTGACTGGCGCGGCCACGCGGCGCGTCCGGGAGCGCTTGCACGCGTGTCCTGTGTTCAGGACCCGCGTCAAGCGCGGGAGGGCTCCGGGTGCGGGTCGGACGGGTGCTCTCGGGCGCATTTGTGCGACTGAGTGAATTCGGGCGCCCGAATTATTGGGCCCGAATTCGGCCCAAGGCCGAAATTTTTTTTCAGGTTGGGCCTATAAAAAGGCCCTTCCAGCTCCCTTTTCTCTCTTTTCTGAGCGGTTTCTCTGGGTGATTTCTACAGTGGAGTTCTACCTTTCCCTCTCCTCCACCCTTTGATGGAGTTCTTGGATTTTTGGAGCTTGCTACATTGACGTTTCCATTTTTACGGCGCGGCGCGACGCTCGTTCATTTGTGGTCTCCTTCGTCGCGGTTTGGGTGCGAGGACTCCCCCGGCTTACTCCGACAACCGTTTTCACCGATTTCTGCGCCTTTGGCTTCATGACAGGTAGGGTTACGATCTTCGTGATTTGAGTTTTCCCTCATTTCGAGTTTTTCTTGAAGTTTCCCGAGCTTTCTTTTGACCCATTTTCTTGGGCGGAGTTTTGGACAGCGCCACAGTGTTTCTGCGATAACTTCGAGCACAGGCGTCGGATCGAGGCGTGCCAGGAGGCGTTTTTCATCTACACAGCGCAAGGAACAACCTCAAATTTTCTGGGAATTTTCTAAATAATTTTCGATGGTGAAAAATCCCTTTTTCCAGAGAGAAGTGCTACAGATTTTTGTACAGGATTATTTTTGAGAGGGTCACCTTGTCGGATTTTTATCTTGATGCCCGAAACTCGGATTTGAACGTGCAGGTACTCGTTTCGACCGGTTCGTCGCAAGGATCGTGATAGTATTTTTTCTTGGAATTTTTCGAGCATTTATCATAGGTGAAAACAGGGAAACATTGGACTATTGTGTTTGGACAGATTTTGTTGGAGCTTTGTGTGGTTTAATTGTATGTTTTGGGGTAATTGTTGTGCAGTGTTTGTGACGGTCGACTGACTTGGGCGAGGACTTCACTTTTGGACTTGGAATTAGTGATCGAGGTGGGTGGTTGTTGCTTACCTCTATTTTGACTTGCTCACTAGGATTATTAGAGTAATCTCCTTATGTTAGGATTATTGATTAACAAGTGGGGATGGAACTTATGCATGCTTGTTTGGACATATGGTTGGCTATATTAGCGGTTAACTTTGCATGGGAAATTGAATCTTAAATTGGGATAATTAAATTACCTTGATGGTTGGTATTATTTGAGGATTTTATGACATGCATAGATGGATAGTAATGCTTTATTTTGGGGCATGGATTATAGACATGTGTGGTTGGATAATATTTTAGCATGATGGTTATATCTATGCGGAGCTATTAATTGCTACACATGTGGAACCACTATTGGTCACCTTTTCTTTTATCTTCCTTGAGGACATATGCATGCTTGTATGGACATCTAGATAGGCCTTTTCTTGTCGCTACACAATTATGTTGGAACTTGACTTAGGAAAAACCTTGTTTGCTTCCTTTCTCCTTTTTGTTAGTCAGGTGGTTCTTGTTGCTCGGGTTTGAGCAGGGGTTTGGGATAGTGTAGCCGGGGCCTGGATTGTGGATTATGGGTTTTGGCGGCGACCGCGGATATTGGGCGGTTGACCGGATGTCGGTTATAGGACATCGGTGATAGGGCTTGATTATGGACTAGAGGGCTTTGTGGCAACCGCGGATTTTGGGCGGTTGACCAGAGGTCAGGGGTTGGACTTGATGTAGTCGGTAGAGTTGCGGCTACCGCGGATAGTAGGCGGTTGACCGGATACATATTATTTTACCCGACTGTGGATTGGGGGATTATAGCGGCTACCGCGGATAGTAGGCGGTTGACCGGATGTCGGATGTGGGACATGATTGTGATTGTGGGTTATTCCGGCGACCGCGGATATTGGGCGGTTGACCGGAGGTCGGTTGTGAGACCTGGTTGTGGATTGTGAGGTATTGCGGTGATCGCGGAGTTTGGGCGATTGACCGGATGTTTGTTTGTGCATCAGATTGGGGATCAGTTTCTTTCAGGGGAGCGGTGTGTTCCACTGGGGCTTTATAGTTGTGATCCAGTCATGCTTTTGATACTTATCACACCGGCGCTGTTATTGCCCGGTGATGCTTTCCTCGTGTGGGTCGCTCCCCTCGAGATCCCCTCCGGAGGCCGGGGCCAGGCAGTTATTGACAGTTTTGCTATCACATCGGCGCGGCTTATTTGCCCGATGATGAGGGCGGTAGCAGGAGTTTTGCTATCACATCGGCGCGGCTTACTTGCCCGATGATGAGGGCGGTATAGATTGGGTTCATCTGGGACGGTTGGTTACTGTTGCATACGGTTATTCCAGTCTATGACTGCATTTTAGAGGCATAGTAGTGGTAGATTTCTCATTTTCAGCTGTTTCATTTCTTACCACTCTTCTTTCCTTTTTGCCTCTGGTAGGCCTAGTGGGTGCGTCAAAGTTTGAGGTTTTACCCACTAGGGGAGGCTACTGGTTTACTAGTAGTTCTCACCCCCATTCTTCTTTCCTCTTTTTCTTCTCCCTTGTTTTGCAGTGTCTTCTGCGGTTGCTGCTGAGCTTTCAGCGGCGGGTCGAGGAGAGAGGACGGCTGAGTAGATAGATCTCGAGGCAGGATGAGCGGGTTAGCTGGACTGTTGGTGTACCCATGTTTCCTCAGACGGTTATACTTTTACATTTGGGACTGGCTTTTGCCAGCAGGTTGTATTTATTTTTGCTGAGATGGGAGAGACTGATGTATCATTTATACAGATGTATTGTATTTTATTTCCAGCTTCAGTCTGGGATGTATTAGTTTTGGTTCAGCTCTGTTTTTATTGCTCTTTTATTATATCTCTTATATCTGAGCAGGTAGTTGGCGCTTCGTGTACGCGGGAAATTCTGCGTGCACGGCGGATCTGTAGACGGGCCCGGGTTCTGGTTTTCACCCGGGGCGTGACAACCACCAAGCCCGACGGTCTGCCCACTAAGTCTACTAGAGGCATAAAAATAACAAAGCTGTAAAAACCTGAATAAGAAAAACTGGAGATACTCTACAGCTACCATGCCTCTATCTAAATGCTCAAAGGGGAAAACCAAAGAAAGACATGTAACCACTCGCACACGCGGTGCACAATCGACCCAATCGAGCTGACTGCCACATCTGGCCCAGTCAAGCCTGCTGTAACATCACAACTTTTCATATAACATTTTACCCTCCTGCTAATAAAGTATAAGTTAGAGGAAACTGAGTTATTGGTTTTCTTAAGTTGATATTCTCAAGGTGCGGGTATTTTTTCTGTGATAGAGCTCGGAAAACGGTGAACGGCGGTGCGACCGGATCCGAATTCCGACTTACGAATCCTCCAGAAAGGGGTTATTAGGATCGCGGTAACCGTGGTGTGCATCGGAATCCGTGCAAGAGATCGTGCACGCTTTTCGAGAAGATAAGGAATTATCTCTTAGGAATAATTAAATAATTGAGTTAATATTAAATACCCGATGTGGATTTCTACGGTACGTACCAAGAAAAGAGAAATCATTATTCCCAAAAAGAAACCCTAGCCGGAGATAAAAGAAAGAAAAGAGGGAAAAAGCGAAAGGCTAACAGGAAGAGAAAAGGAAGGAAAGAAGGAGAAAGCGGAAGGACCCGATCATCCCCGACGAACGTGCCGAAGCCGGGGGCATGAACGGATCGCCTTCTCCGACGAATCACGGTAAGCAATACTCTTTTCGGATTTCGTTTCGGGGTTTTATTGTCATCTTATTAGGGTTTTATACGGTTTTCTTTTGAGTTAACCGCCACCGCCGCCGCCGTCCCGGGGCTGCCGTCGCGCCACGGCCGGCGCCGCACGGGACAAGGCCCGCGCGGTCGGGCTGCCCACAGCGCCGCGCGGGGCTGGTGCCGCGCCGCGCTGCAAGCAGTGCCGCGAGGGGTGCCCGCGCGGTCGGGTTGCCGCAGTGCCGCGCGGGGTGCCCACGCGGTCGGGTTGCCGCAGTGCCGCGCGGGGCTGGCGCCCGCGCTGCGCTGCAGGCGGTGCCGCATGGTCGAGTTGCCGAGTGCCGCGCGGGCTGGCGCCCGCACTGCGCTGCAGGCGGTACCGCGTGGGGTGCCCGCGTAGTCGGGTTGCCGCAGTGCCGCGCGGGGCTGGTGACCGCGCTGCGCTGCAGGCGGTGCCGCGCGGGGTGCCGCGCGGTCGGGTTGCCGCAGCCGCGCGGGGCTGGCGCCCATGCTACGCTGCAGGCGGTGCCGCGCGGGATGCCCGCGCGGCCGGGCGACCGCAGCGCCGCGCGGGGTTGGTGCCGCGCCGCGCTGCAGGCCGCGCCGCGCGGGGCTAGTGCCCGCGCGGCCGCGCCGCTAGTGGAGCCGCGCGGGGATGGTACCCGCGCGGCAGTGTCGCATGCGGCACCGCGCGGGGCTGGTGCTCGTGCGGCTGAGCCGCAAGCGGTGCCGGGCGGGGCCGGTGCCCGCGCGGCCGCATGGCATGCATTGACGCGGTGGTGGCCGCGTCGTCCGACGCGCGTCGTCGCCACCACCGTGCGGAGTCGTCGTTAGTGTTTTTGGATTTTGGACTCCGTTTATTTACAGATTATGTTTCCGATCTGACCGCGGTTCCTTTGGGGACTATTTTTAGGTCCGAGTGTCGATTGTGAGCGTGGTGCGGTCTCAGGTGTTCCGGTCAGCACATTCGAGGTGGGTACCTTTTGATGTTTACGGTGTAATGTCGTTCCCGTGTATTTTGTATGATTAAAGTTGATGTTTTGGTAAACTATCTAACCCCATTGCATGTAAATCCCGTTTTGTATTCTAACTGAGGCGGCTGAGGTCGCAGTACTGTTTTGTATTCTAACTGAGGCGGCTGAGGTCGCAGTACTATTTTATGTTCTAACTGAGGCGGCTGAGGTCGCAGTATCGTTTTATATGCTCGTATTGCTTACACGCACACCGGCGGTCTGGCCACCGCACAGGGTGTATGTTTTCGGAAAGATGGTAAGATTACCCGTGTACCCCACAAGGGGAGGCCAGTTGGGGACCCCTCAAGGGGAGGCGACTGCTACTTGGGCAGTAGAGGGGTTGGAGGCACCAAGAATTGAGCACGGTATTTGGGGTTGGGGCCCAACTTGTTTTAAATCTGGGGTAGGGGCCCAGTATGTTTTCCATCTGGGGTAGGGGCCCAGCGTGATTGTGACAGGGATTTAGCGGTTCATGAGGGGGAAGTGAATGCTCCGGTGTTTTCGGTTTGTCTTTCCAGTTTGTTGCATTTACTTGTTTACATCTATATTATCAGTCACTAACTACCCACACTGTGACAGGTCTGAGCAGGGGTGGGAACCGGGACGACAGTGAGGCATCGGTTAGAGGAAATTAGCCATTGAGGCTAATTAACTTTACAGTTTTATGGTTATCCCTTTTAGCATTTGGTTAGTATATCTGTTATTACTTGTGGATGGTTTGATGTGAATGTTGGATTGAGATCTAGTGTAGGAATATATACTTATACCTGTGAATGTTGAGATGTATGAATGCGGCTCGTTTTCAAATACAAACCTGGTTTCTAAAGTGTTTTCAAACCAAGTGTCGTGTGGGCACTGATTTCTAAACCCGTGGATTTATCCTTTCAAGTATTGTTGCCGCTTAAAAGGGATTGCGAAAACGTTTTGTAAAATTGGGTGTCGGGTGGACACCGTCTTTCAAACCTATGGATTTATCCCTTAGAAAAGTATGGTAATCATGATTGTATGATTAGGTGTGATCTCTCCTTATTATTGCTCAGTGATTGCTTGGTTAAAGTACTCGTCGTGTTCGGGACGCCGTGCATATACAAAGGAGGCTCCGCCCGTTTGGGGAGTGAATTCGTGTATGTGGCGGGTCTGGCGCGCACCAGAGGCAAGGTTCTTTTAAAGAAAAAAAAGATATATATGCGTTTTCCGCTCTTTTAGAACCTCCGGGGCGTGACACCTACGCCTCCCTAGTGTATCAACGTAGGGTCCCCTAGTGTATCAACATAGGGTGTCCAATCGGACTAACTCACCCCTCGCACAAAACTGCCTCAACAGGCCAAACATCGCATCCACAGCGGCATCTCACAGGGTGCTCCCCCACTGTGGAAAACGGCGCGGTATAGAGTATCAAATAGTGGCACTTGCAGGCTATAGTCAAATCCACGCTCTCTCTCCCAGAACGGATAAACTCGGAATCCTCAACATCTCGAACAAAGTCGGAGTACCTTCAACGACGCAGCTAATAAAGCTCTCACGAACCTTGAGACACTAGCGACACAACTACTCGTGACGCAGAACGCATTGGCTGGAGATACTCCACAGCCGGGACCACCGTCGACCTAAACGGCTCCCAAAACGAGGCACCCATCTTGCCTCTCTAAACACACTGGCTGGAGATACTCCACAGTCGGGATCAACCCGCAACTCGAGGTCTAACAAAACTGGTCGGACGACACTCAACGACCTGGGACCATCGTCTACCCAAACGGCTCCCAACAACACCGACCGAAAGATACTCTACGGCCCGGGATCACCGTCTACCCAAACGGCCCCCAACAACACTAGCACTGATCTAAGCTCAGCTACCAGACTCCACTCAGTTCCCAGGCACAAGTGCAACAAACGTCCCACAATAACCTGACCTCTCGGCCCACTACCCGGGCGAGGAGACACTAAGTCCAGAAAATAACCGAAGTGTGGGATGTCTAAGCATAAAAGAACCTAGCCCAAGTGAAGGTTCTCTACTTGTCTGGTTTTAACATGCATCATATGATAGGGTGCTAGGTCAAGTTCCAACAATAGCATGTAATTAAACATAGCATAAAATAGAACATCTCCCACAACATGCTTTCTATCTCTTCTAGCATGGAATAAACATATCCATTAAACATCATGTGATGTATCAAATCCACTAAAGCATGTACAATAAAACAAGTAAGCATCAAACCACATGATCTATGCCAATTCCTCATGCTTACATCTCAATCCTAGAAATTGTACATATAGTCATGCATGCTATCAATCACAATGGGTAACACTCTTAGGTAAGCTTCTATTAAACATCATCATCAATAACTCATATTGCAATTCTCATCAAACATAACATGGATAATACGCACGAAATTCTCAAACAGATATCGGTACAAAGCTTACCTCTCAATCACATACACAGGTACACTAACATGCATGCATTCTATCAGATAGAATTAGAGAACCGTCCACCTGTTCTGGAGGCGAAGCAACCCGCCTGAAACGCTTTTCGCAGGCAAAGCTGAAGTTGGTGAAGTGTGCAGTCACTCACTAACAAAATTAGCTGAAACAGCACCCTCGGCACTTAGTCGCACAAGCCTCTGCTCCAACCAACATCACAACCACAACACACTAAACAGTACCCCACACCTACCAAACAGCACTTGCTGTTTTTACAATCCAGCAGAGAGATAGGGAATTTTCACCTGCATGCATTTCTCTGAAAAATCTAGAAAAATCACGGTTGCAATCCTCGCGATGAGTAGATCCAAATCGAGTATTTATACATCTCGTTCTGACAACTGTAGGCCAAGAAACAATTAGAACATCGCCGTAGGCCCAAACATCCAGAATACGCAAATCTGTGGAAAACCAGCCACGAAAAAGCTTAATTATTACCTTCAAACAGTCCTCTAAAAATTCCAATAAAAATACGGGCGCGTTCCTCTCGAAGTGTAGATGTTGATAGAGTCCTTAAACGTCTCGTTCCGATGCCCGTAAACCGAGAAATCCCAACATTACTCCACCGCTGTCCCATACCTCGCAGCAGTACAAAGGGTCACAAAAACACCACGGGAACACCACCAAAAACTCGAAACAGAGCGAAGTGATCAACATGGAAATCGAAGGCGTACCTCTCATGAACGCTCTGCCACAAAAATCGGCTCGAAATTCCATCAAGGTAGCTTAGAGGGCCTCGTGCACTGAAATGCAATGGTAGAACCCAAAATCATAGAAGCGTCGAAGTGCGCTGCGTCGCAGAAAATGCCGATGCCGCGACCTCCAAAAAATCCGGGAATCCTACACAAGATGCGGCACAGGTTAGAGAAGAAATCTTCTGTAGAAACCCCTGAGAGAAACTGGCCAGAAAAGCTTGAATCTGAGCTGGAATGGCTTATTTATAGGCCCAGCCGAAGAAATCAGAAAATACCCGCTGAGTCCCTAGTTTCGGGCGCCCGAATCTTTCGGGCGCCGCAAACCCGGCCGCATGAAGCCCATCCGTACGGCGCCAATTGGAAGCCGCCACGTGGCACTACCTCGGTCCACCGGTCCACCGTGCACCCGAAATGTCACGCCCCGGGGGTTCGAATCGCGCGGAAGAGGAGCCACCGATGCCCCTGATTCAGCCATATATTTTTTTTTTTTGTAAAACATTACTCCCCGGCGCGTGCACAGACCCGCCGCATACACAAATTCGCTCTGCAAATGAGCAGAGGCCCCTTTGTATATGCACGGCGTCTCAACTACAAAGTGTCTCACAAGGCGTAGTACATACAATCTCTAACCACATCAGTTGGGGTCTCGTACACATACAACCAAACAATTCACGTGACATTCTAGCATTCACTTAGAGCATAGAGGCCGGTGTTTTGAAAGGATAAATAATCACAAGGTTTTGAAAGCGGCATCCACACGATGCCCTCGTTTGTGAAAACAGTTCGTAAACACATAAATCCCACAAGGTTTATAAAGCTTGGTGCCCACACGACACCCACGTTTTAAAAATAGTTTTCGCAAACGGTTTTCTTTGTTTTTCATCGTTCAAAACGGCCAAGTAAGAGAGAACGTAGTATTCATTCAATTATTCAAAAAGAAAGGAAAGGAAAGGGCAACATCCACTTCGACCCCACGGGGGTGTCGCAATCCACAACTAGCTACCATGAATAATAAAGGAAAAGGGAAAGAAGAGTCACTGTATCTGAAGTCATCCAAAAATCAGATCAGCACCCTAACGTCCTCACCGGCGCCCTAGCACTCGCCCCTGGACGAACCTGTCACGGAGTGGGAAGTCAGTGACTAGAAATAAACATAATGAGCAAGAAAACTATAATAAAACAAACCACTGTAACCAGAGCAACTGTCACCCCCCTCCCATATACCGTCAACAATGATCACAACCTGCACCAAACATAAACCGGGCACCCTCCCCGGACACCGCACCGGGCCCCTACCCCGGTGCCCCTCCCCTTTCTGCCGAGCACCTGCCTCGGCCGCCGAGCACCAACCCCAGCGTCACCGCTCACACCCTCCACCCATGAGGGCCCCCATCCCTAACGCCACCTCCGCGTGGGGTACACGGGTCAACGTACCACTTTTCCGGAAAAGCACACCCTTGCGGTGGCCAAACCGCTGGTGTGCGTGTAGTAAAACTTGAGCCTCAGATGATAAAGCGAATAGAATGAGATTCGGGGTCAGCGTTGCTCATAAGGACAACCAGAAGGGTGAACACCTTTGCTCATGAGGAAATCTTAAGGAGGAAAACACCGTTGCTCAGGGAGAGCAACTTGAAGAGGAACACACCTTCGCTCACGAAGAGCATCTTAGAGAGAAACCCACCTTTACTCACGAGGAGCAACTTAGAGAGAAACACCTTTGCTCATGTCCGCCCTTACCCAATTAACCTCGGCGAATTTACCCACCTTTTGCGTGCGTCGTCCGGCGTTCGGTACGTCCGTGATCGTGCGCCCGTCGCCAACAATGTCCTGCACTCCTGAAGGAATAAGGGCAAGTCAAGACTAAGGATCCGACACTCACACCGACTCCCACCCATGTGCGGCGGAGTTTCCCGCCCGGCACTGGCCCGTGCGGCGCACACTCCGCCCGGGCACAGCATCGCGTGGCCCCAGCCCGCGCGGGCGCCCCTCCTGCGGCGGCCCCGCGCGGCCAAGCGCCGCGCGAGTGCGTTGCCCGTGGTGCGGGGCGACCCCGCGCGGCCCCAGCCCGCGCGGGCGCCCCACCTGCGAGCGGCCCTGCGCGGCCAAGCGCCGCGCGAGCGCGCTGCCCGCGGTGCGGGTGCGACCCCGCGCGGCACCAGCCCGCGCGGGCGCCCCACCTGCGGGCGGCCCCGCGCGGCCAAGCGCCGCGCGGGCGCCTCGCCCGCGGTGCGGGGGCGACCCTGCGCGGCACCAGCCCGCGCGGGCGCCCCACCTGCGGGCGGCCCCGCGCGGCCAGGCGCCGCGCGGGCGCCTCGCCCGCGGTGCGGGGGCGACCCCGCGCGGCACCAGCCCGCGCGGGCGCCCCACCTGCGGGCGGCCCCGCGCGGCAAAGCGCCGCGCGGGTGCCTCGCCCGCGGTGCGGGGGCGACCCCGCGCGGCACCAGTCCGCGCGGGCGCCCCACCTGCGGGCGGCCCCGCGCGGCAAAGCGCCGCGCGGGTGCCTCGCCCGCGGTGCGGGGGCGACCCCCGCGCGGCACCAGCCCGCGCGGGCGCCCCACCTGCGGGCGGCCCCGCGCGGCCAAGTGCCGCGCGGGTGCCTCGCCCGCGGTGCGGGGGCGACCCCGCGCGGCACCAGCCCGCGCGGGCGCCCCACCTGCGGGCGACCCCGCGCGGCCAAGCGCCGCGCGGGTGCCTCGCCCGCGGTGCGGCGGCGACCCCGCGCGGCACCAGCCCGCGCGGGCGCCCCACCTGCGGGCGGCCCCGCGCGGCCAAGCGCCGCGCGGGTGCCTCGCCCGCGGTGCGGGGGCGACCCCGCGCGGCACCAGCCCGCGCGGGCGCCCCACCTGCGGGCGGCCCCGCGCGGCCAAGCGCCGCGCGGGCGCCTCGCCCGCGGTGCGGGGGCGACCCCGCGTGGCACCAGCCCGTGCGGGCGCCCCACCTGCGGGCGGCCCCGCGCGGCAAAGCGCCGCGCGGGTGCCTCGCCCGCGGTGCGGGGGCGACCCCGCGCGGCACCAGTCCGCGCGGGCGCCCCACCTGCGGGCGGCCCCGCGCGGCAAAGCGCCGCGCGGGTGCCTCGCCCGCGGTGCGGGGGCGACCCCGCGCGGCACCAGCCCGCGCGGGCGCCCCACCTGCGGGCGGCCCCGCGCGGCCAAGCGCCGCGCGGGTGCCTCGCCCGCGGTGCGGGGCGGCCCCGCGCGGCACCCAGCGCCGCGCGGCGCCCCGCCCGCGGCCGGTCCGGCGGCGGCGGCGGCGGTGTTCCCCGTGAAGACTCTACACAACAAAAACTAATAAAAACTCACCTTTGATCCGCCGGAAAAGAGAGGAAGAGGATCGTCCTAACGTTGCCCGGTTGATCCCGCGAGCAAGAACCTCCGTCCTTTCCTCGAAAGCCCCGCCGTCGGTCGTACAAGAGCGAAAAAGGGTTGGGTCCCCGTTTATTCTCCTCTTTTTCCCTCTCGTGGTGTCTCTTAAAGAGAAACCCTAGCCGTCCTTCACTCTCTCTTTTTTTTTTCCCTCTCGTGGTGTCTCTTAAAGAGAAACCCTAGCCGCCGAACGAAGGGACCTAGGAGGGAACACCTAAAACCCTAGGTTCCTCAAAGGGTAAGAGAATAATTAATTAATAGGGACAGATCCAGCGGCTATAATTACCTCGAGAAACGTGCCGATCGTCCGCACGGATTCCGGGGCGCCTAAGTGGGGTCCGAACTTCGGAAAATTATTCCGGGTGAACCGGGAGTCGGAATCTGAAACCGATCGCGCCCCCGTTCTCCATTTCGCGAGCCCTTCGGCCTAAAAATGTCCGCGAGCCCCAACGGATTCTCCGGAAAAACACCAAAAATTGTCCCTCAGTCGGGCAGTCGAAGAAAAAGGGGTAACGGGGAGGGTCACGGAAAAGTCAGGTCTTACATCACTCACTAATAAAAACAAGTTTCGTCCCCGAAACTTAACTCCCGCCTGCGGCGAAGGGGGTCCGGGTAGCACCCCTTCACCCTCGATTCGGGTTCCCAAGTTGTCTCACGTTCTTCCCGATTGCTCCAAAACGCCTTCACGTAGGGAAATGTCCGACTTCGTAGCTTTTCAGTCCTCCCGCGCTAGGGTCCGCACCGGCTCTTCCTCGTAGTTCACGTTTCCTTTGAACTTGATTTGCGGAGTCGTCAATCACTCGCGACGGGTTGGGGGATACTTTCGAGGCATGAAAGCGCGGACGCGACCAGAACTCGGTCGTGATTCGGTGGTAGGGCGAGGCGATGGGCCACGGGGCCGTCGCACTCCGGGATCCCTAAAAGTCCCACGTACTATGGCACTACTAGCCTCTCAACCCAACCCGCTTCGCCCCTGATCGTTCCAACAAATCGGGGGGGGGGGGTTTGCAGCGCCTACCGTACGATGCTTTGTACGGTGTCATCCGGGTGCTTGTCTGGTAGTCGATGTCGTAGACGAACTCGACGAGGGGTAGGTAGCGTGACCATCTGCCCGTTCAAAACCAGGATGCATGCTCGGAGTATGTCCTCGAGGATCTGGATCGCCCGTTCGGATTGCCCATCCATCTGAGGTGATAGGCCGGGCCGAAGTGTAGCTTGGCCCGCAGTAGTAGGTGTCGGCGTCCCGTGTAGCCCCGCAACTCATCGATGTACACTTGGTCAGTCGGTCTCGTGTCCAGGTCGAAATCCTTCAATAGACCTAACCACCGTCTTCGCCGTAGGTTCGGCCCCTTCTGGGTGGAGAGGCGCTTAAGGCTTTGGTGGTCCGTGGGTGCGTTACCGTGGGCCCCGAAGGGATAGTACCTCAACAGTCTCAGGACGAGGACGACTGCGGTACACCCCAGGTCGTGTGTCGGTTAGTTCTACATATAGTCCTTGAGTTGCCCTGTCGCATAGGCTACGACTCTTCCTTGCTGCCTTAGTACTTCCTCCAGTCCAATTCGCGATGCAGTGCAGCATACTTCGAAGTCTTCCCCGGGCGTTGGTACGGCGAGCACGGGCGCCCTTGTTAATCGCTTTTTAGGCTCTTCACAGCTTTCCTTAGCATTGGGCCGTCCAAAAGAACTTGGCTCCCTTCCGGGCCGAGCGGTTCAAGGAAGTGCATGCTCTTACAGGGCTTCATCTAATTCCGGGCAGTCAACGCACAGCTGCAAGCTCCTCCCCTGTTCCCGCGCCAGTAGAACGGCCATGCACCCAGCCGGTGCCTTTCGCTCCTTACTTTTTGCTACTAAGTACATGGTCCCCCAAGTGGGATAAAACAAAAGAGTGCGTGCCTAAGTAGATCGAGGCCAAAACCGGTTGGTTTTGGATGGGAGAAAAGAAGGGATCTTCGGAAAGAGAAGGGAGTATCTGCGGACTACGCCAACGGCGGATCCCCGCAGTCCCTCTTAAAGGCGTTCGCCCCTCCCCAAAAGATCCGAGGAAAAACGGACAGAAAAACAACGAAGCTATTACTAACGACGGGACATAGCCGAAACCCATAACAGATGAAGAAAGGATGGTATAACTCAGGTTCGACGGATGTCCCCAACTAAAAAGAAGTAGTTCAAGTATTACCTGTCGTCACTCGGTTCGGGACGTTGCTCCGTCTGCTGGGGCGGCTGGGGTAGCCCTCCCGCAACCCCTGGGCCAGCGCCGCACTGCGTGGTTGGGCAGGGTCCTGGTATCGTACGAGTCCGCCGACGGCGAGCCGTCGGGTCGGTCCTTCTGTGGGTTGGGAGCCGCGGTATCCTCTCGTCCCTCCCGTTGTGGCGTTGCGGCGGTAGCGGCCTGCTCTCGCGGACATGAAGCGCGGGTGTGATCTGATTTGCCGCAACCATTGCAGTGGGAGTACCTCCAGAGGCAGTTCGTCACTCGATGCGCCTTTCCGCAGATGACGCAGGGCCCTTGTGGCGTCTCTGGGGTCCCTGTTGGTACCCGCCCACCCTCCCTTGCATTTTCCAGGTGTTGGTTCGCCCGGTACCTTGGTTTGGGGCTCCCCTGCAAGGCGGGGGTGGCGGCTTTCTCTGCTTCGACAGGTCCCGGCGCCGGGGGCCTAGTGACGCCTAGCTTCTGGCGGCACGTGTAACGCGTGTGACCCGGTCTACCACACCGGAAACAGTGATCATCCCGCCAGGGGCAGCCCATCACTCGATGTGCGCCGCCACAAATGACGCACGGCTTCGATGGGCCGGGCCCCTCCTTCTTCACCGGTCCAGACTCCGGTTCTACCTTCGGACGTTTGGTCGCGCGGCTCGCCAGATAGGGGTCCTCCGCCGGGTCAGGGTAGGGGCACCCTTGCCGGGCGTACTCTTGCTCCGCACGCATGGCCAAATTAACTGCATCGTGATAGGTGGGAAATCTCGCCGGTGGCATCCCGCGAGGGGTACCGTCCCATGGGCCGTGCTGGAAGTGGTCAACGCTCTCAAGGTCCCGCGTCAGCATGCACAGACGCTCCGTGAGAGTCAGCAGCTGTCCTGCCACATCGCGCAGTTGGTTGCGCAGCAAGCGGTTCGCTCCGGCTGCGGTGTCCATTTTCGTCGGTCGTCGCTCACTGTGTTGGACTGCTATTGTATCTGCGTACATAATGAAAGCATACCGATCATCACAAACATAGAGACATAACTGACAAGGCAACCCGGCTCCTAAAGGGTTCTACTAAATCTCTACCCTCCCCCACGTACACTCGTGTCCTATTTATTTATCCCGTGTTCACTTTATTACTCAGCAGCCAGAGTATTGCGCCCGTGGATGTTAGGCCCCGACTGTTGTGGTTAGAGTTTACCGCTCTGATACCATCTTAATCTGTCACGCCCCGGGGGTTCGAATCGCGCGGAAGAGGAGCCACCGATGCCCCTGATTCAGCCATATATTTTTTTTTTTGTAAAACATTACTCCCCGGCGCGTGCACAGACCCGCCGCATACACAAATTCGCTCTGCAAATGAGCAGAGGCCCCTTTGTATATGCACGGCGTCTCAACTACAAAGTGTCTCACAAGGCGTAGTACATACAATCTCTAACCACATCAGTTGGGGTCTCGTACACATACAACCAAACAATTCACGTGACATTCTAGCATTCACTTAGAGCATAGAGGCCGGTGTTTTGAAAGGATAAATAATCACAAGGTTTTGAAAGCGGCATCCACACGATGCCCTCGTTTGTGAAAACAGTTCGTAAACACATAAATCCCACAAGGTTTATAAAGCTTGGTGCCCACACGACACCCACGTTTTAAAAATAGTTTTCGCAAACGGTTTTCTTTGTTTTTCATCGTTCAAAACGGCCAAGTAAGAGAGAACGTAGTATTCATTCAATTATTCAAAAAGAAAGGAAAGGAAAGGGCAACATCCACTTCGACCCCACGGGGGTGTCGCAATCCACAACTAGCTACCATGAATAATAAAGGAAAAGGGAAAGAAGAGTCACTGTATCTGAAGTCATCCAAAAATCAGATCAGCACCCTAACGTCCTCACCGGCGCCCTAGCACTCGCCCCTGGACGAACCTGTCACGGAGTGGGAAGTCAGTGACTAGAAATAAACATAATGAGCAAGAAAACTATAATAAAACAAACCACTGTAACCAGAGCAACTGTCACCCCCCTCCCATATACCGTCAACAATGATCACAACCTGCACCAAACATAAACCGGGCACCCTCCCCGGACACCGCACCGGGCCCCTACCCCGGTGCCCCTCCCCTTTCTGCCGAGCACCTGCCTCGGCCGCCGAGCACCAACCCCAGCGTCACCGCTCACACCCTCCACCCATGAGGGCCCCCATCCCTAACGCCACCTCCGCGTGGGGTACACGGGTCAACGTACCACTTTTCCGGAAAAGCACACCCTTGCGGTGGCCAAACCGCTGGTGTGCGTGTAGTAAAACTTGAGCCTCAGATGATAAAGCGAATAGAATGAGATTCGGGGTCAGCGTTGCTCATAAGGACAACCAGAAGGGTGAACACCTTTGCTCATGAGGAAATCTTAAGGAGGAAAACACCGTTGCTCAGTGAGAGCAACTTGAAGAGGAACACACCTTCGCTCACGAAGAGCATCTTAGAGAGAAACCCACCTTTGCTCACGAGGAGCAACTTAGAGAAAAAACACCTTTGCTCATGTCCGCCCTTACCCAATTAACCTCGGCGAATTTACCCACCTTTTGCGTGCGTCGTCCGGCGTTCGGTACGTCCGTGATCGTGCGCCCGTCGCCAACAATGTCCTGCACTCCTGAAGGAATAAGGGCAAGTCAAGACTAAGGATCCGACACTCACACCGACTCCCACCCATGTGCGGCGGAGTTTCCCGCCCGGCACTGGCCCGTGCGGCGCACACTCCGCCCGGGCACAGCATCGCGTGGCCCCAGCCCGCGCGGGCGCCCCTCCTGCGGCGGCCCCGCGCGGCCAAGCGCCGCGCGAGTGCGTTGCCCGTGGTGCGGGGCGACCCCGCGCGGCCCCAGCCCGCGCGGGCGCCCCACCTGCGAGCGGCCCTGCGCGGCCAAGCGCCGCGCGAGCGCGCTGCCCGCGGTGCGGGTGCGACCCCGCGCGGCACCAGCCCGCGCGGGCGCCCCACCTGCGGGCGGCCCCGCGCGGCCAAGCGCCGCGCGGGCGCCTCGCCCGCGGTGCGGGGGCGACCTTGCGCGGCACCAGCCCGCGCGGGCGCCCCACCTGCGGGCGGCCCCGCGCGGCCAGGCGCCGCGCGGGCGCCTCGCCCGCGGTGCGGGGGCGACCCCGCGCGGCACCAGCCCGCGCGGGCGCCCCACCTGCGGGCGGCCCCGCGCGGCAAAGCGCCGCGCGGGTGCCTCGCCCGCGGTGCGGGGGCGACCCCGCGCGGCACCAGTCCGCGCGGGCGCCCCACCTGCGGGCGGCCCCGCGCGGCAAAGCGCCGCGCGGGTGCCTCGCCCGCGGTGCGGGGGCGACCCCGCGCGGCACCAGCCCGCGCGGGCGCCCCACCTGCGGGCGGCCCCGCGCGGCCAAGTGCCGCGCGGGTGCCTCGCCCGCGGTGCGGGGGCGACCCCGCGCGGCACCAGCCCGCGCGGGCGCCCCACCTGCGGGCGGCCCCGCGCGGCCAAGCGCCGCGCGGGTGCCTCGCCCGCGGTGCGGCGGCGACCCCGCGCGGCACCAGCCCGCGCGGGCGCCCCACCTGCGGGCGGCCCCGCGCGGCCAAGCGCCGCGCGGGTGCCTCGCCCGCGGTGCGGGGGCGACCCCGCGCGGCACCAGCCCGCGCGGGCGCCCCACCTGCGGGCGGCCCCGCGCGGCCAAGCGCCGCGCGGGCGCCTCGCCCGCGGTGCGGGGGCGACCCCGCGTGGCACCAGCCCGCGCGGGCGCCCCACCTGCGGGCGGCCCCGCGCGGCAAAGCGCCGCGCGGGTGCCTCGCCCGCGGTGCGGGGGCGACCCCGCGCGGCACCAGTCCGCGCGGGCGCCCCACCTGCGGGCGGCCCCGCGCGGCAAAGCGCCGCGCGGGTGCCTCGCCCGCGGTGCGGGGGCGACCCCGCGCGGCACCAGCCCGCGCGGGCGCCCCACCTGCGGGCGGCCCCGCGCGGCCAAGCGCCGCGCGGGTGCCTCGCCCGCGGTGCGGGGCGGCCCCGCGCGGCACCCAGCGCCGCGCGGCGCCCCGCCCGCGGCCGGTCCGGCGGCGGCGGCGGCGGTGTTCCCCGTGAAGACTCTACACAACAAAACTAATAAAAACTCACCTTTGATCCGCCGGAAAAGAGAGGAAGAGGATCGTCCTAACGTTGCCCGGTTGATCCCGCGAGCAAGAACCTCCGTCCTTTCCTCGAAAGCCCCGCCGTCGGTCGTACAAGAGCGAAAAAGGGTTGGGTCCCCGTTTTATTCTCCTCTTTTTCCCTCTCGTGGTGTCTCTTAAAGAGAAACCCTAGCCGTCCTTCACTCTCTCTTTTTTTTTCCCTCTCGTGGTGTCTCTTAAAGAGAAACCCTAGCCGCCGAACGAAGGGACCTAGGAGGGAACACCTAAAACCCTAGGTTCCTCAAAGGGTAAGAGAATAATTAATTAATAGGGACAGATCCAGCGGCTATAATTACCTCGAGAAACGTGCCGATCGTCCGCACGGATTCCGGGGCGCCTAAGTGGGGTCCGAACTTCGGAAAATTATTCCGGGTGAACCGGGAGTCGGAATCTGAAACCGATCGCGCCCCCGTTCTCCATTTCGCGAGCCCTTCGGCCTAAAAATGTCCGCGAGCCCCAACGGATTCTCCGGAAAAACACCAAAAATTGTCCCTCAGTCGGGCAGTCGAAGAAAAAGGGGTAACGGGGAGGGTCACGGAAAAGTCAGGTCTTACACGAAAACACTAGAAATCTTCTGGGTGTCCGTTTTCGGGCGTCCGGACTCAGAAAATTACAACCAAGTAGTCGATTTCCATCATTTTTTCGCGCTGAATCCAAATATGGAATCCGTTTCACGCGGAACCACTTCTAAAATTTGATGGGGGCATCCGAATGCACTCGTGATCCATTTTACGCACTGAGTCCATCACTTGTGTCCAATTTGCGTACAAACACCGCCGACACACCACATAGGCCTCCGGAAGCTGCTGATCCAACAGTAATCCTTTCGCGGGGATTCGGATCTCCACAAGTAGCGTGTGGGATAGTTGAGAGTGTGGATTGGCTTTTGCCCTCCACGTCAAGCGAATAGGCGGCGGAGGAGTGTGACTAATGTAATTGGTTGCGAATGCAGCCTTATTATGAAAGAATGACTACAGAATTGGCAAGAAATTTTGCAAATCGAGATTGGGTCATTAGTGGCAATTTGGGGGAGCAAGTGCTCGGCTGTATCTTTCACCTGCGTAGTGAGAATGACAAGACACAAGGTCTAAGATTCCCGCGAGTTGAGTTAGGGATTCACGAACGAGACGTTCGTGTAGTTTGTCGAGCAGGCAATATGATGTCCAGTGACGACATGCAGTAGGCCCAGCATTGGGGGCAAGACTCCTCTCATTCGATCTATTTCGAGTCGAGACGCGATTTAAGTTTCGAGGACGAAACTTTTTTTTTAAGGGGGGTAGAATGTAATGTACCAGATTTTCGGTATATAAGCAAATATAAATAAAAATAGTATGAGATACTATTTTTATTGAATTTAGAGAAGTAAAAAGTAATTTGGAAGGAAATTGGGCTGAAATCGGAATAAAAATGAGAGATTTAGAATTTTATATGAGAAAGTGGGCTCAGATTTTGGCAGAAAATTTACAATGTCAGAAAATTCTGAGAAAAATTGGGGAGGTCTGTATTTATGTTCTAAGGCCACAATAAAAGTTTCGCATCAATCGGATACCCGAGCAGTGAGAATGGAATCTGCCAGCGATTTTAAATACAACGGAACTTTTGGTGACCCAGAATTGGTCCAAACTTAAAACTTAAGATATCCCATGATAAAATAAGTTGAGTTGAGTCTGCTCGTGAAATTTGAGCGCAAACGGGACGAAAACGGTCGAAATCCGGATTTGGGCCGTATTTTCGGGTGCCCGGTTTCTACTGTAGCGGCGCCCGATTCACTGTGGCATGCTGGCACGAATCCCGAGGTGGTGCGGATCCCGAGGATGTGGCATGGACCCCAAGACGGGCGTAGATCCCGAGGCTATGGCACGGATCCCGTGACGGGCGAATCCCGAGGCGATGGCGCAAGGTGGCGCGGATCCAGAGGCGGTGGCACGCAGCATGAGGCGCAGAGGCACATGGGGCCGCCACGTGGTGGCACCCCACTATTCACGGCGATCGAGGGGAGCAGGCCCGCGCTGGGAAGAGCGCGAGCGCTGGCGCGGGCGCTGGCGCGGTGTCAGCGGCAGCGCCACGTGGCGGGCCCCCGTTGGCCGGGTGGCGCGACGGGACACGTCGCTGGCGCAGCGTTGACCCGCGGGGGCGCTAGTGGCGCCACGTGGCGGCCGCCAATTGGCCGCCGCGGGAAGCGTGGACGCGCGGGCGTCCACTGTAGCAGCCCGAGCTATTTTCGGGCGCTCGAAAGTGGGATTCGGGCTCCCGAATGTTCAGTTTTTCTGGCTATAAACGCCCAAAATCCCCTCCGTTTCGTGAGTCCAAGGGGGGGGGAGGGATTTCGTGGGATAGGAAATGGGGTGCCGCAAGCGCGCCGGTGGCCCCGTAGGGCGCGCGCGAGGTGTTCCAAGGAGCCGGACGGTCGTGCGTGTGCGCATTGGACGGCGCGACGATGTTAGGGTAGGTTTCGTGGTCGTTATCGGTGTTTTTCGCCATAGCTTTTTCTAGAGATTTGCCCGTTGGGTTTTGGATTTGATCCCATGCTTTGTTTATGTTAGGGACTGGGGATTTTCTGTGCCGTTTTGCTTTACGAAATACCGCCGGGAATTTCGCGGTGCGCCATTCGCACGTGGGGTGCACCGTTTTGATGGCCACCGGGAGTGGACGTGGTCGTGGACGTGGAAAGAAGAAAGTTTCTAAACGATCACGTGATGAAGGATCAACAAGCTCAGAATCAGAACCTTCATCGGAATACGAGGAAGAAATGGTAAAAGGAAAGGGAAAGGCATCGATGACTTCCAGGAAAAAGAAAGGTGCAGATTCTCCTCCACGAAGAAGTACCGGTGGACCGGTAATTCGTGAACGCTCTCAATCAGAACGGCGAACAAAGCTTGGGGAAGGTGAACAACACATTAGCTCAAAGCGCCGTACAATCTTTGAGAATAGAGCATGCATTGGGGAGCGATATGTCAAGTTCTCTGAATTGTATCAAGAAGTTCCGAACTTTACAAGGCTACTGGAACAGATTCCTATTGAACCACTTAGTAGAGTTCTTGCTAGGATGGGTTTCTGTGTGGAGCTACTCAGGGAGTTTTACATGAGAGCAGTTATACTACACGAGGATCATGACACCGGGACATTCATTTTTGAAACAACAGTTAGAGGTGTCAAGTTCGATATTACTCCTGCTGTAATTGGTGCAAATCTGGGATTGATTGTTGATACAACGGGTCTGCACTATACTCATGGCAACTTTCAGCATAAAACTCATTGGGATATTATTGTAAATGCAATTTGCAAATCAGGAACTCACACAAATAGGTTGTATGTTGAGTCAAAGGATTTAAAACCGGAATACCACATTCTGTCTTTAATTATATGCTACAACCTCTTGCCTACATTGGGGACTAAAAGGATTCGATGGGATCGACTTCTTCTTCTTTATTTCCTTGGTCACCCAGAGAGTGCATATGGAATTAACGTCAATATTCCATTTCTTATTTGGCAACAAATGGTACATGTGATTGAAGGATCAAATCGCCGTGAACTACTTCCTTACCCGATTTTGATCACTAGCATATTGGAAGATCATGGAGTTGATATCAAGTGTGTCAAATATGACTATGGCTTGGGCGCTATTGATGGAATTACTTTGGCCGAGTCAATTAGCACTCTAAAGACCTTTGGGCAAGTGAAAGGTTATGCAAGTGAAGCGACTCCAAGTGCACCGCCTCGTCAAGTGGTACATCAAGACTCTTCTGGATCAGATGAGGTAGTGACGCTACAATCATTACATCGGGATGTACGCTCACTGAAGAAAAGAATGGAACAAGGGTTCAAGAAGCTTGAGGACGGATTGAAGAAGATTTTTGATATCCTCGGCTGCAAGAATGATGATGTAGTTCCTGGAGCGACCGGGCCAAGTACTTCGTATGGACCTACTTCACATGATGACGATGATGATGATGACGGACATGACGATAAGTGACTCTTTACTCTTCTTGTTCTTGCTTTTCATTTTTCTTTTCGTTTGTTGATGAACAAGAACTTTTATGGTCATGTAACTAAGAACTAATGCTCCTAGTACTTTCCTTTTGTCTAGTATTTTCTTTGTTTGACAATTTATGACAAAAAATGGGAGAAGAGAAATGATGAGATAGGGGGAGATGATCGAGATAGGAGGAGATGATGAAAAAGGGGGAGATGATCGAGATAGGGGGAGATGATGAAAAAGGAGTCGGAAATCAAAAAGAACCAAAATGACGAATCAAATGTAGGATTTACATTTAATTTCTGACAACTGACTTTTCATTTTATTTGGAGTTTTGTTTTGCAGGATTTACATCACTTTAAGACTCCAAGTCCTAAGTCATAAAGTTTGTTCTAGGACACTCAAATGAATTTTTGTTTATTGGATCTTTTACGCAAAGAAAGTCAATATTTTGGTGATGACATTGAGTTTCGATTTTTTGGTTTAAGATGAGTGTCTTGGGTGTTTTATGTATTTTTAGGTTTTGCCACGAAATTGCCAAAGGGGGAGATTGTTACGGCTTTTTATGTTGGCATATTTCGTGATTTGAGTCGGAGTCTTGAAGTGATCAAATTGTCAAGTCAGCATTCAAAGATTCAGAGAAGATTCAACATGAGCTCAAGTTGACACTCAAGTATGATTAAAGTAATCATGGTGATTTAAGTATATTTACAATCTTTGGAATCATGATTTTATTGAAACCGGGTATAGAATAGGTTTTGGGAACTTGGATTTTAACTCATAACTTATTTTAAGTGTGGATTCCTGTAATATCAAAGATTTTGTAACACTTAATACCTCCTGCTAATAAAGTTTCCGTTTAATGTAATTAACGTAACGGGTTTATTTAAGTCGTTAATTCGGAGGTGCGGGTATTTTTCTGTGATAGAGATCGAAAAACGGAGAATAGCAGTGCGATCGGATTCGGATTCCGACTTACGGAACACCCGGAAAGGGGTAGAAAGTGATCGCAATGGCCAGGGGTGCATCGAAATCCGCGTAAGTGATTTGGCACACTTTCCGAGGAAAAAGATAGAATTATCTTTAAGGAATTATCCTGAAGAATCTAAATTGAGAAATTAATTAATTGGAGAATTAATTAATTGGGAAATTAATTAATTAAGGAATTAATTAATTGGGAATTTTAAAAATACCCAAAGTGGTTATTGTCGTACGAAAAGATATTTCATTATCTTCTCCCGAAAGAAAGAGAGAAAAAAAAAAAGAAAGACGAAATCCTAACCGGAGGAAACAAGAAGAAAGGCGAAACCCTAATCGAAAGAGAACGGTGGAGAAGAAGGTGAAAGTTAAAGGATCTAAACCCTCCCGACGAACGCGCCAAAACCGGGAGCGAGAACGGATAGCCGTCTCCTACGATTAGAGGTAAACTAATTTTAGTTTGGTATAGTTTCGCTCGGTTTTTGGGTATCGGTCTTTCATGGAGTTTAGGAGTAGCCGTTTGCTACCCAACGTGTTGCGCCGCGAAGCCCTAAGGCATCGCCGCGCGACCGTAATGCGCGCCGCGCGGGGACGGTGCCCGCGCGGCCGCGGCTAGAGCCGCGCGGGATCAAGTTCCCCGCATGGCCGCGGCTAGGGTAAACGCCGCGCGGGGTCGGTGCCCGCGCGGTCGCGGCAAAAGCCGCGCGGGGCCGGTACCCGAGCGGCCGCGGCGCGTGCCGCGCGGGCGGGTGCCGCGCGGCGGCGGTGCATGCCGCGCGGCCGGGGTGCATGCCGCGCGGGGCCTTGCCCGCGCGGCTACAGCTTTTGCCGCGCGGGCGGATGCCCGCGCGGCGGCAACGGCACATGCCGCGCGGGCGGGTGCCCGCGCGGCGGCGGCATCACATGCCGCGCGGGGCCTTGCCCGCGCGGCTGCGGCACATGCTGCGCGGGCGGGTGCCCGCGCGGCGACGACGTTGCATGCCGCGCGGGGCCTTGCCCGCGCGGCTGCAGCTTGTGCCGCGCGGGCGGGTGCCCGTGCGGCGGCGTCGGCAGCGGCACATGCCGCGCGGGCGGGTGCCCGCGCGGCGGCGGCATCGCATGCCACGCGGGGCCTTGCACGCGCGGCTGCAGCACATGCCGCGCGGGCGGGTGCCCGCGCGGCGGCGACGTTGCATGCCGCGCGGGTCCTTGCCCGCGCGGCTGCAGCTTGTGCTGCGCGGGCTAGTGCCCGCGCGGCGGCGGCGGTGGCGGTGCATGCCGCGCGGGGCCCTGCCCGAGCGGCTGCAGTTTGTGCCGTGCGGGCGGGTGCCCGCGCGACGGTGACAGCACGTGCCGCGCGGGGCCATGCCCGCCCGGCCACGGCTAATGCCACGCGGGCGGGCGCTCGTGCGGTTGCGGCGCGCGGGGTTGTGTCCGCGCGGCCGCGGCGATTACTGCGCGGGGCCGGCACCCGTGCGGCCGTGGTTTGCGCCGTGCTGGGCTGAGGTCCGCACGGCGGCGGATGAAACCGCGCGGGGTTGGTGCCCGCGCGGCCGCGGCATGCGTCACGGGGAGCTAGGGCCCGCGCGATCTCGATAAATGCCGCGCGGGGCCGGTGCCCGCGCGGCCGTACGACACGCATCTCCGCGGGGGGCGGCCGCGTCGCTCTATGCGCGTGGGCGCCACCACCGGGTCAAGTGTCCTTAGTGTTGTGGAGTTGTTTGGGCTCGGTTTATCCACTACTATATTGTTGATCTGATCATTGCTCTTTTGGGAACTACTTCTAAGTCCGGGCGTCAACAGAGAGCAAGGTTCAGTCTCCGGAATACGCGTTTCGCATAATCGAGGTGGGTAGGTGTTGGTTATTACCGGTGAGGTGTCGTTTCCGAATAATCGTTTTGATAAAGTATATACGGTTATAATTTGACTAACCCCCTAGCATGTGAATCCCTTTTACTATTTCAATCAAGCGGCTGCGGTCGCAGGTGCGGTATACTTTTCTGGTTATAGCGGCTGCGGTCGCAGGTGCGTTGTACTTCTCTGGTTATAGCGGCTGAGGTCGCAAGGCATTAAAAATACTCATATTGCTTACACGCACACCGGCAGTTTGGCCACTGCAGATGGTGTATTTTTCCGGAAAGATGGTAAGTCGTTTACCCGTGTACCCCACAAGGGGAGGTTAGTGGGGACCCCTCAAGGGGAGGCGGCTGCTACTTGGGCAGTCGAGGGGTTGGAGGCACCAAGAAGATGAGTACGGTATTGGGGTTGGTGCCCAAAATATTCAGAAAGCTGGGGTAGGTGCCCAGCGGGACTTTCAACAGGGATTTCGCGATACATGAGGGGGAGGGGAAAAGTAAATGCCCGGTGACGCGGTGTGTTCTTTCTATTTATTGCGTTTACTTGCTTATTCTCTACTTTATCAGTCACTGACAACCCATACTGTGACATGTTCGAGTAGGGGTGGATTTCTGGACGACGGTGAGGCATCAGTTAGAGGACACTAGCTAAGAGGGCTAGTAAAACGATACTTTATTTTATTTACTTTTGGTTATTGCATTACTATGGTTAGTTTAACTGTGATTCATATACTGTGGTTTCTGATGGATGTTGGGATGAGGACTTTCGTTTAACTAACTGGTGAATGATAGGATGTGTAATTGTGGCTTGTTTTCAAATACAAACCGGTTTCAAAGGTGTTTTCAAAGCAAGTGCCGTGTGGGCACCGATTTTAAAACCCGTGGATTTATCCTTTCAAGTTAATGGCTGCACAAAGAGTTTGCGAAAATTATTTAGAAAACTGGGTGTCGTGTGGGCACCGGTTTTCAAAACCCATGGGTTTATGCTATAGACTGTATAAGATAGTGGTGATGGTTTGATGTACTATATCCTCTCCTCGTTGCATGTCATGATTGGAATGGTTAAAGCATTGGAATTGATTGTGACGCCGTGCATATACAAAGGAGACTCCGCCCGTTTGGGGAGTGAATTTGTATATGCGGCGGGTCTGATACGCGCCGGAGGCAAGGTTCATGTAATTATTTAAGAAAAAAAAATGGGTACGTTTTCCGCTCCTTTAGAACCTCCGGGGCGTCGTAGATTTTATGGTATCAGAGAAAATGGCTTTAACCAAGGAGATCATGACTAACATCCACAGAATGTAATGACACAAGTGACTAACAAAGTTGATAACCAAAGTATAGGTGTGTCGCGTACGAGCGTGAGCGCGGGGAATTAAGGGATAGTCCCCCAGGGTTAGTAGGTCAAGGTGCTAGACCGATTGAACTATGATTAATGGTCTTCTTTGCTCACAGTGGAGAATGGCTCGTACAAGATCGTCGACCGAAAATGCAGGAGCCGATGATGCGGCTCCAGCAACTGCGGAGAATGAAGTAATCCGACAGCAGTTACGTGAGATGGCCGGATAACTGTCAGCCCTCACAGAGCACGTGCATCAGCTGACGCAGCAGCAACAGGCCGTGCCTGGGGAGAGCGCCCGGGGCCCGCCACCGGAAGCAAGCGCGCCCGCGGCGGGACCATCTGGAACGCATGACGAGACGATGGCCGCTCCTCCCCAGACGGCGACCACCGGGGTGTCGACGGATCAACCGGCCGCGCCATCGGCCATACCCAGCCCATCGGCCTCAGGACCCGTGACGGGCGAAGCCTCCACCCAACGGACGGAATGGGACAGGGTGAGAGCGAACCTGTCCGAGTTCAAGAAACACGACCCACCCGTATTCGAGGGCGAGACGACCGATCCCTGGGTCGTGGAGAAGTGGGTGGATACAATGGAAAAGCTATTTGAGGATTTAATGATGGAGGAACATGAAAGAGTTCTCCTAGCGGTTCATTGTCTTGAGGGAAATGCCCGGATATGGTGGAAAACAGTACGCCCGGATTCCACGAAGGGCGACACCATGCCGACATGGACCGAGTTCAGGGAAAGGCTGTTCGGAGCGTTCTTCTCCAACAGTGTGAAACAGCAAATGGAAGACGATCTGAAGCATATTCGGCAGGGGAGCAGATCCGTTATGGAATATCAAAGAGAGTTTGTGAGGTTGGCAAACTGCGTCCCCTTCGTCATAAGGGACGAAGCTCATAAAGCCCGCCTCTTCGTCGACAGATTACGAAGCAACATCTTCGAGGTGGTGCAAGCAGCGGACCTTCACACCTTTCAGAGGGTGGTGGATAGGGCTACCATTGTGGAGCGCGGCTTCACAGTGACGCGCGCTCGGCGAGAGGACACGGATTTCAACAAAGATAAGAAGCGTCCGCAATCTTTCACAGGAGGGGGACCACCCAGCGGGAGTCGGCCCCCTAAACACCCAAAGTCGCACCATGGGGCCAGGAGCACACCGGCAGGCGGTCAAAGACCAGGGGACAGACCCTGTGTTATCTGCAATGGAGCCCACAAAGTTACTGAGTGCACGAAGAGGGACGACCACTGCTTCCGTTGTGGCAAACAGGGCCACTTCCGTCATAACTGCCCCACAAACCCGGGACCCGCCTCGTCTACGGCCTCCGCCCCACCGCCGCAACAGTCAGGGAGGGGAAGGATTCCCGCGGGACCCGCGGCGCGCCCTCCGCCCACCCGACAGGAGGGGGAGACGCGTCCGTAATCAGGAGGGAGGATCTATTCGATGACCCACCAAGGGGCAGACCCACCAGAAGACGTAGTGGCAGGTACTACTCTAATCTCAGACTCTCGAGCTAGAACATTATTCGACACCGGGGCATCACACTCCTTTGTATCTAGTACTTTTCCTATACACATGACTTGGAAATGAAACCCCTATGTCATTCCCTCACCGTCCGGACTCCTGGGGGGCCTCTTGAGGCCGTCAACTATGTGCCTTCCTGCCCAATAAGGTTGGGAAGGTTAGACTGCCCCGGAGACCTGGTGGTCATTCCACTGGAGGAATTTGACGTAGTACTGGGAATGGACTGGCTTACCAACTACCAGGTGGAGATTGACTGCGACAAATGACAAGTGCGTCTGCGGGAACCGAGATTTCCGGAAAACGTATACCTCGCGTGTAAGAGTATCTTCTTTTCGACCGTCGTCACCGCAACCCGGGCAAGGAGAATGATGGAGAGTGGATGCGTGGCGTACTTAGCCTCGGTGGATCTGGCGACCCGACCCACCTCCTCACTTTCCGACATTGCGGTGGTAAGGGACTTCCCGGATGTTTTTCCATCTGAACTTCCGGGGATGCCACCTTGACGCGAGGTCGACTTCACGATCGAGCTAATTCCGGGGACAAAACCCATCACGAAGGCGCCATACAGAATGGCCTTCGCCGAACTAAAGGAATTGAAGGCGCAGCTTGAGGACCTTCTGGACAAGGGGTTCATCCGACCGAGCGTGTCGCCATGGGGAGTGCCGGTGCTCTTTGTAAGGAAGAAGGACGGGAGTTTACGTTTATGCATAGACTACCGGGAAATAAACAAGGTCACGGTGAAGAACAAATACCCCTTGCCACGTATTGATGACCTGTTTGACCAACTCCAAGGGGCAACCGTGTTTTCAAAGATCGACCTTCAGTCGGGCTATCACCAACTCGGAATTAGAGGTGAGGATATACCGAAGACGGCGTTCAGAACTCGATATGGCCATTACGAGTTCACGGTGATGCCGTTTGGGCTAACCAATGCCCCAGCGGTGTTTATGGACATGATGAATCGGATTTTTAAACCATTCCTGGACCAATTTGTAGTGGTTTTTATTGATGATATCCTCATCTATTCCCGCACAGATAGGGAGCATGAGGAGCACCTCCGAGTGGTCCTCCAGACCCTAAGGGATCAAAAGCTGTATGCCAAACTCAAAAAGTGTGAGTTTTGGCTCCGTGAGGTCAATTTTCTGGGACATATTGTCTCGGCCACGGGAATTGCGGTGGATCAAAGGAAGATAGAATCGGTGACCGACTGGGCTCGCCCGACCACGGTGACGGAAATCCGAAGCTTCCTCGGGCTAGCAGGATATTACCGACGCTTTGTGGAAGGCTTTTCAAAGATAGCCACTCCCCTTACTCAACTAACCCGGAAAGGGGAGAAGTTCGTCTGGACGGATCAATGCTAGAAGAGCTTCGAGGAGCTTAAGGACAGACTCACGTGGGCACCGGTACTCACATTGCCACAGCCCGGTGAGGATTACGAGATCTACTGTGATGCGTCTCGAAGTGGACTGGGAAGTGTGTTGATGCAACAAGGGAAAGTCATCGCATACGCGTCAAGACAGCTCAAGGATTATGAGCGGAACTATCCTACACACGACTTGGAGCTCGCGGCAGTCGTGTTTGCGTTGAAGCTTTGGAGGCACTACCTCTACGGGGCACACTGTAAGGTGTACTCCGACCACCAGAGCCTCAAATATTTGTTTACGCAAAAGGAGTTGAACTTGCGGCAACGGAGGTGGCTGGAACTACTGAAGGACTACGATTTGTCCATCCATTACCACCCCGGAAAGGCAAACGTAGTGGCCGATGCCTTGAGCCGGAAGGGACAGGCGGGGGAGACGACACTGCGCACCCTTACCCAACAGGATCAGCTAATTGCACAATTCTCGCAACTGAGACTGGAGGTGGTGCCAGCAGGAGCAGTTGCGAAATTTATGTCCTTGGAAATCAAGCCTACGCTGATAGGGAGGATCGCAGAAGGCCAAGCGACGGACCCACAATTACAGCAAGTGCGGGACAGGTTATCCTCGGAACCAGGTGGGGATTTTGTGATCAGCGTCGACGACGTGTTGAGGTTCCGGGGACAAGTCTGCGTACCTGACGTGTTGGAACTAAGGAGAGAAATTCTGGCGGAAGCGCATAACGCCCCCTACACCGCGCATCCTGGAGGTACAAAAATGTATAGAGACTTAAGATAGACCTTTTGGTGGCCTAAACTAAAGAACGATGTGGCGCACTTCGTGGCACGATGTTTGGTGTGCCAACAGGTGAAGGCGGAACACCAACGACCGGCGGGAAAACTACAACCATTGCCCATACCGGAGTGGAAATGGGAACGGATCACCATGGATTTTGTGACCGGTTTTCCGCGATCGCAACAAGGACACGACGCGATATGGGTCATTGTGGACCGTCTGACGAAATCGGCCCACTTCATACCGATTCACACGACGTGGACTAGGGATCGGCTGGCGCAGACCTATATCGACGAGGTGGTGAGGTTGCATGGAGTACCATCATCCATAACCTCGGACAGGGACACGCGCTTCGTGTCAAATTTTTGGCGGAGTCTGCAGCAGGCGTTGGGGACCAAGTTGCAGTTTAGCACGGCTTTTCACCCGCAGACGGACGGGCAATCGGAGCGAGTGATCCAGATTCTTGAGGATATGCTTCGAGCTTGTGTGCTAAGCCTGGGGGAGGGGTGGTCGCGTTACCTACCCCTCGTGGAATTTGCTTACAATAATAGCTATCAGGCTAGTATTCGGATGGCCCCGTACGAAGCCTTGTACGGACGCCGGTGTCGATCGCCCATTTGCTGGGACGATTTGGGAGAACGGAAACTCTTGGGGCCAGACCTCGTAGAGGAAACGGAAACAAAGGTGCGCCTTATCAGGCAGCGATTGCTGACCGCCCAGAGCCGGCAGAAAAGTTACGCGGACCGGAGGCGACGGGAACTGGAATTCTCGGTAGGGGATCATGTGTTGCTACGCGTGTCACCGTCTAAGGGGACGAGACGGTTTGGCATAAGAGGGAAGTTGATCCCACGGTATGTGGGGCTGTTCGAAATCTTGGAGCGCGGGGGGCCAGTGGCGTACCGGTTGGCCTTACCGCCAAATCTTTAACGGGTGCATAACGTTTTCCACGTTTCGATGCTCCGGAAATACTTATCTGATCCGTCGCACGTCCTCGACGCCTCGGCCGTTGAACTGCGGGAAGACTTGAGCTTCGAAGAAATGCCGATGCGGATCTTGGCAAGAGAAGAAAAGAACCTTCGGAACCGGACGATCCCCTACGTAAAGGTGCAATGGAGTAACCACGAGGAGCGCGAGGCGACGTGGGAACTTGAAATAAAAATGAGAGAGTGTTACCCCGAGTTATTTAGTGAGGAGTGAGATTAAGTTTCGAGGACGAAACTTCTTTTAAGAGGTAAGTGGTGTAATATCATAGATTTTGTAACACTTAATACCTCCTGCTAATAAAGATTCCGTTTAATGTAATTAACATAACGGGTTTATTTAAGTCGTTAATTCGGAGGTGCGGGTATTTTTCTGCGATAGAGATCGGAAAACGGAGAATGACAGTGCGATCGGATCCGGATTCTGACTTACGGAACTCACGAAAAGGGGTAGAAAGTGATCGCAATGGCCAGGGGTGCATCGAAATCCGCGTAAGTGATTTGGCATGCTTTCCGAGGAAAAGGATAGAATTATCTTTAAGAATCTAAATTGAGGAATTAATTAATTGGAGAATTAATTAATTGGGGAATTAATTAATTAAGGAATTAATTAATTGAGAATTTTAAAAATACCCAAAGTGGTCATTGTCGTACGAAAAGATATTTCGTTATCTTCTCCCGAAAGAAAGAGAGAGAAAAAGAAAAAGAAAGACGAAACCCTAACCGGAGGAAACAAGAAGAAAAGCGAAACCCTAATTGAAAGAGAACGGTGGAGAAGAAGGAGAAAGCTAAAGGATCCAAACCCTCCCGACGAACGCGCCAAAATCGGGAGCGAGAACGGATAGCCGTCTCCTACGATTAGAGGTAAACTAATTTTAGTTTGGTATAGTTTCGCTCGGTTTTTGGGTATCGGTCTTTCATGGAGTTTAGGAGTAGCCGTTTGCTACCCAACGTGTCGCGCCGCGAAGCCCTAAGGCGTCGCCGCGCGACCGTAATGCGCGCCGCGCGGGGACGGTGCCCGCGCGGCTGCGGCTAGAGCCGCGCGGGATCAAGTTCCCCGCGTGGCCGCGGCTAGGGTAAACGCCGCGCGGGGCCGGTGCCCGCGCGGCCGCGACAAAAGCCGCGCGGGGCCGGTACCCGAGCGGCCGCCGCGCGTGCCGCGCGGCGGCGGTGCATTCCGCGCGGGGCCTTGCCCGCGCGGCTACAGCTTCTGCCGCGCGGGCGGATGCACGCACGGCGGCATCGGTACATGCCGCGCGGGCGGGTGCCCGCGCGGCAGCGGCATCGCATGCCGCGCGGGGCCTTGCCGGCGCGGCTGCAGCACATGCCGCGCGGGCGTGTGCCCGCGCGGCGGTGACGTTGCATGCCGCGCGGGCGGGTGCCCGCGTGGCGGCGGCGGCAGAGGCACATGCCGTGCGGGCGGGTGCCCGCGCGGCGGCGGCATCGCATGCCGCGCGGGGCCTTGCCCGCGCGCCTGCAGCACATGCCGCGCGGGCGGGTGCCCGCGCGGTGGCGGCATCGTATGCCGCGCGGGGCCTTGCCCGCGCGGCTGCAGCACATGCCGCGCGGGCGGGTGCCCGCGCGGCGGCGACGTTGCATGCCGCGCGGGGCCTTGCCCGCGCTGCTGCAACTTGCGGGTGCCCGCGCGGCGGCGGCGGTGGCGGTGCATGCCGCGCGGGGCCCTGCCCGCGCGGCTGCAGTTTGTGCCGCGCGGGCGGGTGCCCGCGCGACGGTGACAGCACGTGCCGCGCGGGGCCATGCCCGGGCGGCCACGGCTAATGCCGCGCGGGCGGGCGCTCGTGCGGTTGCGGCGGGCGGGGTTGGTGCCCGCGCGGCCGCGACGATTACTGCGCTGGGCCGGCACCCGCGCGGCCGCGGTTTGCGCCGTGCGGGGCTGAGGTCCGCACGGCGGCGGATGAAACCGCGCGGGGTTGGTGCCCGCGCGGCTGCGGCATGCGTCGCGCGGAGCTAGGGCCTGCGCGGTCACGATAAATGCCGCGCGGGGCCTGTGCCCGCGCGGCCGTACGCCACGCAACTCCGCGGGGGGCGGCCGCGTCGCTCTATGCGCGCGGGCGCCACCACCGGGTCAAGTGTCCTTAGTGTTGTTGAGTTGTTTGTGCTCGGTTTATCCACTATTATATTGTTGATCTGACCATGGCTCTTTTGGGGACTACTTCTAGGTCCGGGCGTCAACAAAGAGCAAGGTTCAGTCTCCGGAATATGCGTTTCGCATAATCGAGGTGGGTAGGTGTTGGTTATTACCGGTGAGGTGTCGTTTCCGAATACTCGTTTTGATAAAGTAGATACGGTTATAATTTGACTAACCCCCTAGCATGTGAATCCCTTTTACTATTTCAATCAAGCGGCTGCGGTCGCAGGTGCGGTATACTTTTCTGGTTATAGCGGCTGCGGTCGTAGGTGCGTTGTACTTCTCTGGTTATAGCGGCTGAGGTCGCAAGGCATTAAAAATACTCATATTGCTTACACGCACACCGGCAGTTTGGCCACTACAGAGGGTGTATTTTTCCGGAAAGATGGTAAGTCGTTTACCCGTGTACCCCACAAGGGGAGGTTAGTGGGGACCCCTCAAGGGAAGGCGGCTGCTACTTGCCCAAAATATTCAGAATGCTGGGGTAGGTGCCCCGCGGGACTTTCTACAGGGATTTAGTGATACATGAGGGGGAGGGGAAAAGTAAATGCCCGGTGACGTGGTGTGTTCTTTCTATTTATTGCGTTTACTTGCTTGTTCTCTACTTTATCAGTCGCTGACAACCCACACTGTGACAGGTTCGAGTAGGGGTGGATTTCGGAACGACGGTGAGGCATCAGTTAGAGGACACTAGCTAAGCGGGCTAGTAAAACGATACTTTATTTTATTTACTTTTGGTTATTGCATTACTATGGTTAGTTTAACTGTGATTCATATACTGTGGTTTCTGATGGATGTTGGGATGAGGACTTTCTTGTAACTAACTGGTGAATGATAGGATGTGTAATTGTGGCTTGTTTTCAAATACAAACCGGTTTCAAAGGTGTTTTCAAAGCAAGTGCCGTGTGGGCACCGATTTTAAAACCCGTGGATTTATCCTTTCAAGTTAATGGCCGCACAAAGAGTTTGCGAAAACGATTTAGAAAACTGGGTGTCGTGTGGGCACCGATTTTCAATACCCATGGGTTTATGCTATAGACTGTATAAGATAGCGGTGATGGTTTGATGTACTATATCCTCTCCTCGTTGCATGTCATGATTGGAATGGTTAAAGCATTGGAATTGATTGTGACGCCGTGCATATACAAAGGAGACTCCGCCCGTTTGGGGAGTGAATTTGTATATGCGGCGGGTCTGATACGCGCTGGAGGCAAGGTTCATGTAATTATTTAAGAAAAAAAAATGGGTACGTTTTCCGCCCCTTTAGAACCTCCGGGGCGTGACAATTCCGGTACATGGTTTGTTTTGTTAAACTTATCTTTGAAAAATTCAGTATTTTACATTGAGTACCGGAACCACACTTTGTGTTCCTCAAAACCCGACATGAGATTTTCTGAAATTTACATTGAGTACCGGAACCTGACTTTGAGTACCGGTACGCAATAGAAAATCTGTCTGTTGCGTTATTGAGTACCGGAACCTGATATTTAGTACCGGTACGCAATGTTAAGTCGTGATAAGAATGCTAAACCGACTTTGATTGATTTCCAAAGATTATAAATAGATACTTAGGGTTTCTCAAGAACGACCGACCAATTCAGAAACACTTGAGAGCAACCCTAGAGGCTAGATTTTTATCGTTCATCTTTTTAGCCTCTCTTAGGTCAATTCGATGGTTCTTTGACGAGATGCTTTTTGTCGAATTGATCTAATCTTTGCTTAGAGATTTCATCCATGGTTCTCTAATGGTATTCTAAGCAAAGGATCACCATCGAAGCCTATACTTTCGTAACGGCTGAGTTTGCGTCAAGGAGTTGACGTGGCATCGTGGATTCGATGTGTTGAAGGCGTTTCGTGGATTCGAAACGTGTTGCTCGTGGATTCGAGTGGAGTTCGTGGATTCGGACGTGTGCATTGGACCTGCAGTCGGTGAGCGCAAGATCCGGAGAAGTTGAAGGTGGGGTTGGAGTCCGTGGAGTCGGTAATCACCTTGTTATCTTTCAATTCTTAGTGGATTGTTATTGCGTGTTGGTCCTGTGGTTTTTACTCCTGTGATGGAGTTTTCCACATAAATCTCGGTGTGCTGTTTTTATTTTTTGCATTTATTTTAAATTGCACTGAGATTTGGTTTTTGGATATTACACCTATTCACCCCCCCCCTCTAGGTATTTGATAAAACCTATTTAGATCCTTGGGGATCCATAAACCTACACATATGACACTAACTGTCGTCAATGCTAATGTTGCTAAAAGTATTAGCCACATTTATAATAAATAAATACGATGCTAATGTTGCTAAAAGTATTAGCTGTTGGATGTGGCCTACGTAATTTATTCAAGGCGATCTTTAAAGATACAGTCAATCCAATCGGTTAGGATGTATCTGGACACGTCCTTGATGGACGGACGTGATCAAAACATCCTTACATTAGGTTATATATATATATATATATATATATATATATATATATATATATGACATAACGGGAGTTCCGGTCTAACTCTAATCCAAATTTTCTGTGACGGCTCCATCTCCGGGGATAAGGGATTAGACAGGAAACATCCCGCTTTTGTAGATTGCACACGAGGACAAATCGAAAGGAAGAACCGTCGTCTACAATCATGCATAGAAAATTGAAAATCATGGCAGAAGGTACGATCTAAAGTTTAATTTGGTATTACATGTGGTACGGAGCCAAACCTTATGCCGTATTTTCTTTTCTTTAAAATTTTGTTTGTTTTTTTTTAAAATTTAAAGATAATAATAATAATAATAAATTTTTGTCGTCGAATGGATTATGAAAACGGCGGTGTCGACCAATCCCATCGGATCGACGTTCGGCATGAAGGCGCCACCGCCGCGGCCGCGCTAATTAGCGGGCCTGAAGGAGCCGTATATAGCTTACCCCTTTGGGGCAACAGGTGGCAGCCCATGATGAGGCTACCAGGAGGCTGCCTTTGCAGCCCCTCATGTTGGGGACGTCCTTTGGTCCGAAAAAAAAAAAACCATGAGGACGACAAGCTAAAGAACAAGAAAAAAAAAAAATTATCTTATTATTATTATTATTATTATTATTATTATTATTATTGTTGTTGTTGTTGTTGTTATTATTATTTTTAATAAAAAAAGGGAAAAAAATATATATTTATATATATGAAAATTTTTATATTTTTCGCTGCGTTTAGGAATAATATAAAATATTGGGTCATTCGATGCCATATAAAGATTTGTGAGATCAACTATGTTTAGAAGTAGCCACAACATTCTAATCATAGTATATGATCGTTTATGGTGTTTTTTATAAAATGACATTGAATTAAGGTTAACCCGAAAATTCATACAGATTCCTAATTTAATTTTAATAGTTATTCAATGTTATATAAAGTTGTTTGTGTTTTTCATTATATTTGGGACTAGCCACAGCATCCTGTAAATAGAGAAGAATACATAAGGATTTTTGACATTGAATTAAAATTTAACTATTTATTGCAGTCAAATAAAATTATATTTATATTTTATTTTTATTTTGATTGGAATATAATAGTGGAATAAATTTCTAGATAACAAATTTTCTTATACCCATAGGTACAGAAATCTAGTTATTTAGAAATTAGTTTTCTGCTAATCTTATTATTAAAGTAGATAAATTCTATGCATGTAGCGTCTCCACCCACAGGAAGGTTGAATTTGTCTAATTTGAAGATTATTGTCTCATAGTATGCGATAAAGTCCAATATTTATTTTATTGTTGCAGCTTCTTCCTCTACTGCATTTTTTAGTGATGTTTCTCGTATTCTTATGCTTACTTGGGACAACTATTCTGATTGGAAAGAAAGCATTCTTTTTACTTTGGGTTATATGGATCTTGACTTGGCTCTGCGCATTGAGGAACCGCCTAGGGTAGTGGGGCTAATAACTCCACAGTAGGAATCCGGGCAGGATAAATGGAAGCGATCCAACCGCTTAAGCTTGATGCTCATAAAGTTTAGAGTGTCAAAATGCATAGGAGGATCAATTCCAGAATGTGATAAAGCCAAGGATTACCTAAAGGCCATTGAGGAGCAATTTATTAGCTCCGATAAAGCTTTGGCTAGCACGCTGATGAAGAGACTTTCGAGCATCAAAAACAATCGAACCAAGGGTGTGCGTGAGCATATCATGGAGATGCGGAACATAGCAGCTCAACTAAAAGCTTTAAACTCATTACCGTCCATCTGATTCTAAACTCATTACCTTCTGAGTTTGACCCCTTTAAGATCTCCTACAACACACATAAAGATGAATGGTCAATAAATGAATTACTGACCATATGTGTTCAAGATGATGAGAGACTTAAGCAGGAGAAGCCGGAGATCATGACAGAATCTGTCAATTTGGTGACTCAGCGCAAAACGGGAAAAGGCAAAAGTGCCTCCAATTCCAAGAAGTCAACACAATTGCCAATAAAGAATTCTGGTAAGAAGGATCAATGTTACTTCTGTAAGAAAAGGGGCACATGAAAAGGGACTGTTTGAAGTATAAAGCTTGGCTCGAGAAGAAAGGTATTGAAACTAACTATATTACAGCAAGCGTCAATTAAATTGGTTGTAGAGACGGCTTATGAATCTCATTTGGTTAATGTTCCTAAAAACACATGGTGGATTGACTCTGGCACTACTGTACATATCTCAAATACCATGCAGGATTTTCACAACCCAAAGATGCCGAAGCCAAATGAAAGGATTTTAATTAGTGGAGAAGGAAATGAATCTCAAGTTGAAGCTGTAGGAAACTATATTTTAGAACTTGGCACTGGTTTTGTACTTGAACTTGAGGATACTTTTTATGTTCCTAGATTTTCTAGAAATTTAGTTTCCATTTCTAAACTGAGAAATAAAGGTTTTAAATTTTTATTTGAAAATAAATCTTTTACTATCTTCTCTGATAATGTTATTGTTGGCAATGATTGTTTGGCAGATGATTTGTACAAATTTAGTTTGAGTCAATCTTTTGAGAATAACTTTAATGTTAATCATAGCATTAGTGTTAAAAGGAACATTCTTAAGTAAAATTTCTCTTCATTGTGGCACAAGCGTTTATGTGAAGACCCGGATCTTCATGGTCATTACAGTGTGATCGACAGCTTGTGGAGGCCAATTTCTGTGGATAGTGTTGGTTGCGCGCAAATCGGACCCAAGAAACGGACTCAGTGCGAGAAATAGATTAAGATCGCCTATTTGGGAGTTCGTTGAAAAATAAAGGTGGTTTCGCGCAAAACAGACACCGTATTTGGATTCAACGCGGAAAAACGATCAAAACGGCTATTTGGTTCCTTTATTTGGAATTTTGGACTCCGGAATTGGACTCAGCGCGCGAAAATAGCAAAAAGAGGCATTTTTGGAGCAGTTTTGGACTTCATTCAGGCGGCCGGTCCATGGGGTCTGCGCGTGCACCAGGCGCACTGGCCACTCGGCCTTCCACGCGGCGGCACTGGAGAGGAGGGCGCGGGCCACGTGGCGCGCCTGCGTTGCGCAGAGCGCGCCCACGTGCGCGCGCCGTACTGCGCGTCCCCGCGCAGGGGACACGCGGCGCCACGCCAATGGCGGGCGCCGCGTCTGGCGTGGCCCCACCCGGGCCATCCGCCCGGGGGGCGGGGCGCCCGGATGGGCGCCACGTGCCCCGCCTGGGGTGTGGTTTGGGCCGGCGCCGGGCCGAGCCCGGTACTGTGCTTAAGCACAGTACCATTTTCCCCCCCATTTGCTCTTTTCTTCTCCTTCTTCTTTTATTTAAGGGCTCCTACCTCCTCCATCCTCCTCTTTTGGTGCTTCCCACCTTGGGGACTTCTACAGAGGACTCACTTGCAACCCTCCTTCATCTTCATCAGCAAAGAGATGGACAAAAGGGGCTTCATCACCATCATCTTCTCCATGAGGCAAGCATCACCATTGTTGCTGTTGGTGGACCTTCCCGTCGCATTTCAGTGAAAAAATTCCTCAGGACTCATTTCTTCGAATTCTGAGCTCATTTCTGGTTCTACATTCTCACAAGAGGTAAGGCTACAATTTTTGTATTCAACTCTCCCCTCAGATCTCATGTTTTTACAGAGTTTTAAGGCCATCTTTGGAACCCTTCATTTCAGTCTGAAATCCTGAACAGTCCTCAGTGTTTTGGCCTTTCTGGGCAGTAGGATGGGAATATTTGGATGATTTTTGCGGGGAAATTTCCAAGACTCGAAGATCTACAATATTGGTATGTATCATTTTCCCCAGATCTGAGTTTTTATTAGGGTCTATGCATGATCTTTGGAGCACCTTGCTGCAGTCATGTACAGATGGAACTTGGTGGATGGTTCAAAGTATTTATGGGGTTTCTCCTTCATCCGAGCATGAAATTTGGAGTTATTTAGCTCAATTTGTATCTACTCTAGACAAGGAATCCAATGGTACCTCTCTTGCAGGATTTGGAGCACGTTTGATTAGGTAACTTTAATGATCTTTCCAAGTGCTATTATATGGTTTACTGCAGTCCCTGTTTTAGTTTTGATTTGAGCAAGGCACCTTGGAATGCAGATAACTTTGTGGATATAAGGTCTTTTTCAGAAATTCAAGTTGGGACTTCTTCTTAACTTCAAGGTGAGCAAATTCTCTTTTGTGATATGTGGATGAATCCCTTTGGAAAACCCTCTAATTAAGCTTGGAAATGCTAGCAAGTTTATGTTAGCAATTTTAGACAGCATTGTGATTTTTGCTTCATTTGAATGTTAAGGGAAATTAATGGTGGACTTTTGAGGACTTGAAGATGTTTGTATGAAAGAGGACATCCTTGTTTTATTGTTAGAGACTTCATTTTGAGGTATTTGGGGCTGCACTTACATCTTCTTTAACTTAGTCTCAATTGCTGAAATTCTGGAATTTGAGTGCGCAGTGTGCATTGTTTCAGTGATTGCGCCCAATCCGTGAGGCGGATTTGGATGATTTTCGTGGCATCGGACTCTTGGGAGGATAAGGATTACTCGCGCCAAAATACAGCCAGATCGGGCATCGGATCATCAAGTTTCAGGTGGGTGGTTGTGCTTTGCCGAAAACAACGATTTACCAACTCGGGCTATTGGTTTCCCTCATGGCATAGTTGATTGTTGTTCTCTTCTCCTTGGTATAATATGCTTGGATATCCATGTTTAGATTAAGTTATTTGATCCTTAGCTTATGCATGAGTAAATGATTAGTTGGTTGAAATTACATTATCTCATATGAAGTTGATTATAAGTGATCATCCTTAAACCTATTCTATGTGAGGGTAATTAGGAAACTAATCTTCAACCTACACCTTGTGATGAATGGTTAACATAATTATGTGAGAATGATGGTGATAGTTATATGTGAATGGTTGATTGATTTATGTGAGGACTTGATGGGGTTATGTGAGAAGTGCTTGGTTGCTTATGTGAGAAGGACTTGGTTGATCTATTTGAGAATGGCTTATATGAGAGTAGTTGGTTTGGTGATCCTTAGCCTCCACTTTGTGATATGAATTATTGTTGTTGATCCTTAACCTACAATGTGTGATGTTGAGCATAGATGTTGAGTCATAACCTATCTATGTGAGAATAATTAGTTGATTGATCTTTGATCTAACTTATGTGAAATGGGTGTTGATGTTGGTTATTGATCTAGTCGATGTGAGAATGACCTATGCTTTTGATTCCTAGTTCATTCACGAAAAGATTGTTATTGTTGTGAGTTGATGTTGGGTTATATGTAATGTAGATCTAAATAGAGGAAAAAACACCTAGAGGGGGGTGAATAGGTGTAAACGTATAAACACTCAAAAATCGTTGCGATAAAAACCCAATGCGGAAATAAAAATAACACGCAAGATTTTTACGTGGAAAACTCCATCACCGGAGTAAAAAACCACGGGACCGATAACACGGCAGAAATCCACTAGAATTAAAACACGTACAAGGTGATTTACCGTACACACTTACGACTCAACCTTTTCCATACGCTCCTAGAGGATCTTCTCCGCTCGCTCCGCGACGCTTCTCGAATCCACGATCTGCGCCCAACGCCGAATCCACGGCGTCCAACGTCGAATCCACGACGTCCGACCGAATCCACGGTCTGCACCCAATAGCACCCTTCGAATCCACGAACGTGCCTCGCTCCGAATCCACGAGAGCGGTTGAACCTTGAATCCACAAGGACACGCGAATCCACGCGCCGATTTTGGGGAAATCGTTGTTTTTTGGGTGGTGATGATCCGCCGAATACTTAGATCAAAGATAGATCGGAAATACCATCTAAGTATTCATTAGTTTGATTCAACTCAAGATGTGAGTATGAAAACCTAGAATCAAACTAATCAATATAGATGAAGAAACATAGAGTATTCTCTAATGATTTCCTTTCTTCTCTATATGTGGATCTTAGGCCGTATAAAATGATATTTGAATATGACGGCTCTTTTGGATTCTGGATTAACCCTAGAAAAAGAGTCATAGGGTCTATTTATAGGTTAGAAACATTTGGAAGGAGATAAGAATCAAAAACCTAACATTTCTGGAATTTTGACGGACGGCGATCCGGATCGAATTTGGGCGATCCGGATTGCAGTAGAAATAAAGACGGTTTCCAGAAAACAAACGTTCGGGATCCGGATCGGAATGCCTGATCCGGATCGTTCATACATTTCAGAAAACTCAACGTTCGGGATCCGGATCGTGAGATGCTGCGATCCGGATTGAAGTAATGTATGAAACAACAACCTTCGGGATCCGGATCGCTGGCTCTGATCCGGATCCTGAGCATGTCCGAACACCAGTTTTTGATTTTTATGCAGTTAAAAACTCTTCCAGGTGTTTCTACACTACAAGAAGTATTCGGATCACCAATAATCTTTAGTTAAACATACCTGATCCTTTTGAATTCTTCTTTCTTGAGATTGAGTTAAATGATCCAACTTTCTTCACCTTCAATCTTCAAGACTTGAACCTTTCACGAAACTACGCCAACTCAAATTCCGTAACAATCTCCCCCTTTGACGGTTTCGTGACAAAACACAGATCCACTAAAGAAAATTCAAAAAGATATTTTTGTTGCTATCACCATACAACAAAAATTTACAATGGAGATCCAAAAATTTAAAAACATGAGATAAACTCCTAAAACAGACTCTAGACTTAGACATCTGTACTCTCTGCACAAAAAAATCATTCTTGACAAAAAGAGATCGTTAGATACCTCAAGAATATTTAGCATTCAAAACCTAACAGAGATAAAGTTTATGCTCACCATGACATTGAGTAATTCAGATATGTAATAGGATCACAATCAAGCATTGACATATCTTCTAAGCAATAAAATTCCAAATGTCATGACTTTGCTTTGTTAGTAATCAAACAACTTGTTAGTAATAATACATGTCCAAATAGTTAGTCGAATAGTTAGTAGGAACATGCAACAAATCACAAGATAAAAACCAAAGTTGTGATACTTACCTTTCACCAAAGTCAAAGTTGAAGTGATACTTACCTTTCACCAAAGTCAAAGTTAAAATGATACTTACCTTGATGTTCACATCAATCATTGTTCAATCAAGTGATACTTACCTTTCACCAAAGTCAAAGTTAAAATGATACTTACCTTGATGTTCACATCAATCATTGTTCAATCATTGTTCAAGTTCTCTCTAAACTTTCTCCCCCTTTTTGTCACAAACAAAGCCAAAATTACCAAAAATTTAGAGGAGAGTTAAATAGTTCAGAATAAAGAAACTCCTGAGAACTAAAACTAAAACCTAAAACTTAAAAACCTGCAAAAACAAACGATAAGGGTTAGAGCATAAAAGATTAAGCCAAATCAGAACTGTCTGAGCTAGTATCGTCTATCTTGTTCAGGATTCCTTTCAGCATTCGCGATAATTTGGAACATTTCTTCTTCATCTGTTTTTGGTCAGCGGCCATTTGTCGGAGACCTAATGCCAATCTCTCTTGGTCAGCAGAAAGTCTTCTTTGGTCCTGATGAATGGCGGCCAATACAATAGCTTTTAGAGCGTTTCTCTTGGAAGTCGCTGGACGAGTTGTAGAGGCAGATGATGTATGCTGGTCTTCAGTCCATGCGGATTCGCTACGTACAGAGTATGCTCTAGAGAGGGATTCAGTAATTTGAATTCCACTTCCCTCTTCATTTTCCTTAATTCTAGCCGAGCTGATAAAGTCTTGTGGAGGTGCTTGGCTAGCAGCTGGTTGCTCAATGGAGATTCCTTGAGCACACCCTCTTTTGCGAGCAACACCTTTTCTTCTTGTCTTCCCAGAGGTTTCTTCTATTGGGGCTTTGCCCTTTTCAGCAGTAGTAGGCTTTGAAGCTTCAGCAGTTGTTTTCCTTTTGGAGACAATGGGGACAGTTCCCTCGATTTCGATGTTATCCCAGTCGATCGACTCCGTCTCTGATTCAGTGTCGGAATCATCCTTAGTCTTCTTTGCTTTCTTAGCCTTCTTAGGCTTGGCAGTATCCTTGACATGTACCATGGCAGCAAGTAGGAAAATAATCCAAGTGATCACCATTTTGATTGCTAGTGAAAAAATGTATCCTGTGAAGACCAACTGAAGAACACATGAAAAATTGTTAATTTTCAAAGATTTGAAAAAATTGTACCCAAACAATCATAATCATGTAGAGAGACTAAGAATCAAATTAGTTTTGCAAAAGGACTTTTAAAAATAGATCAATTGCATGATTTTCGAAAATCCTTATTATATGCCCTAAAACCGAAATTTTAGAAATCGAAGCCTAAAAATCCGTTTAACTTGGGAATACCTAGCATATAATCAAAACTAATCTACCCAGAGTTCTAATTTCAAAAGAAATTTGATCAAAAACCATCCACAAACGAAATCGATCCAAGAAATTCATCACGTTTGAGGAGGAAAAAGAAAAACGGTGAAAAACCGAGATTTTGATCAATAAAACTTACTTGTATTCGAAGAACTTGAGTTTGAAAAGCTCCAAGGTGCAATCGTTCTAGAGAGAGAGGCTCTAGAGACTTGAGAACAAAAGATTAAGGTAAAAGAAATCAAAACCCTCTTGTTCTTATTAAAACCCTAGCCGTGATCCGGATCGGATCGAGATTTCGATCCGGATCGGCCAGCCGCAGGAAGAAGCCTGCGTTCGGGATCCGGATCATCTTTCCCGATCCGGATCGGCTCCAACTTTTTCTTCAGAAAAATTTCAGAGAAATTCAAGAAAAACCAGAAAAAGATTGTAAGCACTTTTGTGTATCAACTTTAAACAAAAATCATCGTTTCATACAACAAGAATTAGATTAGGCCAAATCTATCAATAATATCCAAAAATGAAACGAGAATTTACAAGAATTAAATCCCTTAAAGTTGAACACCTTCAATTACATCTAACTTGATCTTATGAGTAATGCCTTTATCAAATCATCAATTCAGTAAACAAAATGAAATACAAAGATCAATAGATGTTTGAAATCCCAAATATAGTAGATAATGTATCTAGACAATCTGTTGAAGAGAGTGGCTCTTTGAGCATCTTTCTTTAAAATCCACCTTATACCAACCTTGAAATTTGACGGAGTCAAGTATTTCAACATGCATTTTACTTAATCAAAAATTGAACAACCATGCTTGGTATACATGTGGTAGCTGCACACAATACTCGGATGACCGAGGTGGTAGCTCTTTCCTCCATGTGGTGGTAGTTTTCACACTCCTCAATGGGATGTAACTCTTTCCACATCTTTTGAGCATTTTACATTTCTTTGACTCCCCCTCAATTGGCTATCAATTATTTAAGATATAAAGTATTCAACCAAAAATTGATCTCGATTTCATACTCGACTAAGCAGTTAAATAAGATAATGACTATACCAAGAGATCATTGAGAGAGAAATTGACTTTGATCACTCAGAAGATGATTTAATTAGCATAAATGATCATTGCAACAGTGAAATATTATGATGGCAAAAGCATAATAAATTTCTAAATGTGCGAAAGATGCAATTAAAGTCAATTTTGATATATGCTCAATTAATGTCCTATGTACAAACATAGATAATGAACAAAACAAAAACAAACAAAACCTATCCTAAGCAAAGGTTTCATAAAGAAGTTTATTTCAAGGAAAGCATTCCAATTGCTTTTCGAAAATGAATAAAACGTTTTTGATCCAAAGGTTTTGTTAAAATGTCAGCTAATTGATCCTCAGTTGAAATATATGAAAGTTGAAGAGTATTTGATTCAACTAGCTCTCTAAGAAAATGATATCTAAGTTCAATATGTTTTGTTCTAGAGTGCAACACAGGGTTTTTAGAAATGTTAATTGCACTTGTGTTGTCACAAAGAATTGTTACCGAAGATGCTGAAATCCGGAAGTCGCTCAACACACTTTTCATCCAAATGAGTTGGGTTGAACAACTACCCGCTTAAATGTATTCCGCTTCGGCAGTCGAGAGTGCTATGCAATTCTTGTAATACCTGCGGGTTTCGGGGAACCCGGATCCCCTTTATTTTAATCTTTAGTGCACCGCGGTCCGCTTAAGGGGTCTGGATGGTGGTTTTTAATTCCTTGTTTCTGGGCAGGCTGTCGGGGCTCGCGGGTATTTTTAGATAATAAGGCTCGCGAAACGGAGAACGGCGGCGCGATCGGTTTTGGATTCCGACGCCGTGATCTCCCAGAATAAATTCCGGAAGACTGCAGACAGTCCAGGCGACTAACGCGGTTTTCGAGGCGGACCGGACCCAGGTTTGTGACCTACTACTTTGTCCCCCTTTGAGGTTTAGGGTTAAGTCCCACCCGTTCGTTTAGGGACCGGATGATTTATCCTTTGGTTTGGGGTTAGGGTTCGGGATTCCCACTTCTCGCACCCTCGACAGACGGTTTCCTGAGCGCAGAAGACGAGCCGACTTCCTCCCTCCCCTATTCTTCCCCTTTCCCACCAGTCGGCGTGTAGAACCAAGGAGGCGATCGAGGAAAAGGGACGAACGCCCGCACAACCTTGGAGACGGGCGCGCAAGAACGGCACGATCACCCTCGTGGAACCCTAGCCGACGAAAAACGAGGTGAGCATGGTCGTTTTCCCTTTTCGGTTCTTGAGCGAGGAAGGGGAAGGGGGATTCTTGGAGGGTTTCGGAGACGGGCATCCGCCGCCCTCGGAGGCGAGGGAGGGACGAGCCACCCGCCGGCAGGGCACCCGCGCGAGCTTGAGGCCGCGCGGGGCCGCCCGTGCCTGCGGGCAGCTCCCCTGAGCGGCTGGGCACCGCGCGGGGCCGCCCGCATGCGGGGGCGCCGCGCGGGGCCGCCCGCATGCAGGGGCCACCGCGCGGGGCCGCCCGCATGCAGGGGCCACCGCGCGGGGGGCCGCCCGCCTGCGGGGGCGCCGCGCGGGGCCGCCCGCATGCAGGGGGCGCCGCGCGGGGCCGCCCGCATGCAGGGCCACCGCGCGGGGCCGCCCGCATGCAGGGGCCACCGCGCGGGGGGCTGCCCGCCTGCAGGGGGCGCCGCGCGGGGCCGCCCGCATGCAGGGGCCACCGCGCGGGGGGCCGCCCGCATGCGGGGGCGCCGCGCGGGGCCGCCCGCATGCGGGGGCGCCGCGCGGGGCAGCCCGCGCATACGAGGCGCCGCGCGGGCAGCAGGGCGGCGCAGGGCTTGCTGCCGCCGTCAGGAGCAGATTAGCGTTCGGGGCTTCGTTGATTTTATCTATCGGTTTTGACTTCCCGCCCGGGGATCCTGTTTGTAGCTTCGGGGAGCGTGCCGGGACGCGAGGAAGGTCGAGCATCGATCGTCACAAGTGACAGGTGGGTTTTATTTTGGGATCAAACGTCGGGTTCCCGACAGCTGTACTTCAATCTTTAAGCGTTTCCAGTTATTTCGATGTATGTCAAATTGAGTAAAATTTCACGGTATTTGTTGATACTAACATGGAAATCCTTATGGTCACTATTATCTTGTATACTATTGTCGTTCGGTTACTTGGCTCGAGGCTGCAGCACGCGCACCCGCGGTTTGGCCACCGCAAAGGGTGCGCTTTTCCGGAAAAGTGGTCGTTGACCCGTGTATACCCACAGGATGGAGTGGGACCCCTTTAGTTGTGGGGCATGGATGCGCCAAGGTGTGAGCGGCGCGACCCGTCGGTTTAGTTGTCCGGCGGGGGAGAGGTGCGACCCATTCGGTTTAGTTGTCCGACTTGGGCATGGTGCGATCCGTCGGTTTAGTTGTCCGGCGGGATCGGGTATTGCAGGTTCACAGGTGGTTGATTTTACTTTTCCCTTGCGAGGGTGGTTGCTCCGGATAGGCTACGGTTGGACGTTGTTTTCTTTACCCGCTTTACTATTATCACTGTTATCTAGTCGCTGACTTCCCACTTTGCGACAGGGTCCTACCGGGGGGAGAGTTAGGCGACGGTGAGGCCGCGGCGAGAGATTCTGGGTCCCTGGAGACCTGAACAGTATTTTTATCTCTTTCTTTCGCATTCCATTTGCTATTTGTAGATTGTGGATGGTTCTCGATACCCTCGTGGGGTCGGTGTGGATGTCGGTATGGTGACTATTTAATTTCTTTGTCTTTCCTTATTCCTCTGTTGGCCGTTTTGGAAAATAAAAGAGTAAACCAAAGAAAAGATCGCGAAAACTTCTATTTCAAAACTCGGGTGTCGTGTGGGCACCGCTTTCAAAACCCTGAGTTTATGATGCTTCCGAAAATAGGTTTCAAAAATCTAAGTGTCGTGTGGGCACTACTTTCCAAAACCCTGAGTTTATGTTGCTTTCGAAATGGGTTTTCAAAATATGGGTGCCGGGTGGGCACCGTTTCAACCTTGTGGATTTATCCTTTCAAACTGAACGGCCGTGAGCCTTATTCAACGCAGTGTGAATGGTTGTATGTTCTGGATTGTTGTGATTGATCGTTTACTACCTTTATGAACATTGTACAAACCGTTACGCCATGCATATACAGGGGAGACTCTGTCCGTTTGTAGAGTGACCCTGTATATGCGGCGGATCTGGGCACGTGCTGGGGAAGAAGGTTTTCAAAAAAAAAAATTTTACTACCTTTTGTAATTCATTTCCGCTAAAAATAATCCCCCGGGGCGTGACAGATTAAGATGGTATCAGAGACTTGCTTTCAATCACAACAGTCGGTGCCGACGTCCACAGGAATACCCACTTAACTACAAAGGAATGGAATGGATAGGTCGTAGGAGAGTAGGACGCGAGTGATCGAGGGGGGGGGGGAATAAGTCCGAGTCCTCTTCTCTCGACAGATGGTTCGTTGGTTGTTAGTGGAGCCTAGAACTGACTTATGTTTTGTGCACAGCAAGGGCCCGTACTAGATCATCGGCCGAGGATGCAGGGGCAGACGCGACGACGTCGGCGGCCGCAGAGAACCAGCTCCTACGACAACAACTGAGGGACATGGCGGGGCAGCTGGCGACCCTCACGTCTCATGTGCGTCAATTGACGCAGCAGCAACCGGCCGCGACGGTGACGGTCGCCACCGCCCCTCCGCAGGGGCCAGGCGCGCCGACGACGGGGGTCAGCGCAGGAGTGGCCCCTACAGCGACTGCCGCAGACGAGGAACCTCCACCCCAGACGACGACGCCAGCGGCGGTAACCGCGATAGCAACTGCGGGGCCGGCGCCGGGAAGCACCGGCGGGGGTGCCTCGGGGGAGACCGTGGTCACCCCTTCCCCTTCTGTGGCTGCCGCCGCCACGGGGGAGGGGTTAGTTCCGCTGACTGAGCGGGACCGCGTGCGGGCCAACCTGGCCGACTTTAAGAAGTACGACCCACCCACGTTCGACGGGGAGACGACTGATCCCTGGGTCGACGAGAAGTGGGTGGGATCGATGGAGAAGTTATTCGAGGACTTACTCATGGAGGATGACGAGCGGGTCCCCCTGGCGGTTCACTTCCTGGAGGGGAACGCCCGCTTATGGTGGAAGACGGTGCGCCCTGATCCCGCAAAGGGCGTCGCCGTACTTCCGTCATGGACGACGTTCAAACAGGAGCTGTTTGGAGCCTTTTTCACAAGCAGCGTTAAAAAGAAGTTGGAGGATGACTTGAACCACATCCAGCAGGGGAGTAAGACAGTGATGGCATATCAGCGCGAATTTGTACGACTGGCCAACTGCGTCCCTTTCGTGATAAGGGACGAGTCCCATAAGGCGCAACTCTTCGTGGACGGACTGCGGAGTGATATTTTCGAAGTGGTGCAAGCAGCTGATTTGCACACTTTTCAGAAAGTGGTCGACAGGGCCACGGTGGTGGAGCGCGGGTTCGCCGTTACTCGCGCCAGGAGGGGGGCCCGGCGCACCATGAGGAAAGGAAGCGACCGCAGCAATACTCCGGGGGAGGCTCTTCTAGTGGAAGCCGACCCCCCAAGCGGTGGAGGCCACAGTCGGGATCTCGGAGCGCACCGGCAGGAGGACCGAGGATAGGAGACAGGCCTTGCGTTATTTGTGGGGGAGGACACCGAGCGGGGGACTGCCCCCAAAGGGGAGACCATTGCTTCCGATGCGGCAAATCAGGGCACTTTCGCCGCAACTGCCCCTTAGCCGGGGGATCTGCGTCCTCAGCAGCTTCCACACCCTCGCCACAACTGTCAGGGCGGGGAAAAGCTCCGGTGGGGTCGACGTCGAAACCCCCTGTACCACGGCGAGAGGAGGATAGGCGGCCACAACCTGGCGGACGGGTTTTCTCGATGACCCGCCAAGAGGCGGATCCGCCGGAGGACGCTCTTGCAGGTATTACTTCTGTTTCAAATTCCCATGCTAGAACTCTTTTCGACACCGGAGCAACACACTCTTTCATTTCCCGTGACTTCGTGTTTCTGTGTGGCCTCGAGGAGACACCCCTCGAAAACTTCTTGACGGTGCAAACGGCGGGGGGGACCTTGGAGGCGGTCAGCGTTGTGACCGCCTGCCCGGTTAAGTTAGGGCGACTGGCATGTCCTTGGGATTTGGTGGTAATCCCCCTGAAGGAGTACGACGTGGTGCTGGGCATGAACTGGCTCACGAGGTACCAGGCGCTCATCGATTGCGACAAGCGACAGCTGCGGTTACAAGAACCGGGCTTCCCTGAGCATGTGTACATGATGTGTAAGAGCATCTCCTTTCCGGCGATTATTTCAGCGGCACGGGCCAGAAGACTGGTGGAGGGTGGTTGCGTGGCCTATTTAGCATCGGTGGACTTGGCCACCCGACCCCCGACGACGCCTGCCGATATCCCAGTGGTGAGGGACTTCCCCGACGTCTTTCCCACGGAACTGCCTGGGATGCCCCCTGAACGGGAAGTGGGGTTCCCTATCGAACTACTACCGGGCACGCAGCCTATTACGAAGGCGCCTTACCGAATGGCCTTCGCAGAGTTAAAAGAGCTTAAAGCACAACTGGAAGACCTCTTGGATAAGGGGTTCATAAGACCGAGTGTATCACCTTGGGGCGCCCCGGTACTCTTTGTGCGGAAGAAAGACGGAAGCCTGCGTCTCTGCATTGATTACAGGGGAATAAACAAAGTCACGGTGAAGAATAAGTACCCCCTGCCCAGAATAGATGACCTCTTCGACCAGCTGAGAGGGGCGACGGTCTTTTCCAAGATCGATCTGCAATCGGGCTACCACCAACTCCGGGTTCGGGACGAGGACATCCCGAAGACTGCTTTCCGGACCCGGTATGGCCACTACGAGTTCACGGTTATGCCGTTCGGACTTACGAACGCCCCCGCCGTCTTCATGGACATGATGAACCGGATCTTCAGACCTTTCTTGGACCGGTTCGTGGTGGTCTTCATCGACGACATCCTGATCTATTCAGCCACCGACGAGGAACACGAAGACCATTTGCGAACGATCCTCCAGACCCTCAGGGATCAGAAGCTGTTCGCGAAGCTCAAGAAGTGTGAATTCTGGCTACGAGAGGTGGGTTTCCTAGGGCACGTGATCTCGGCAGAGGGAATCGCCGTGGACCCCAAGAAGGTGGAATCGGTGATCGACTGGCAGCCGCCGACGACAGTGACGGAGGTCCGCAGCTTCTTGGGACTGGCGGGATATTACAGACGCTTCGTCGAGGGTTTCTCGAAGATTGCGGCCCCTTTAAACCGGTTGACCAAGAAAGGGGAAAGTTTCTATGGATGGCTAAGTGCCAAGAGAGCTTTGAGGAACTCAAGAGGAGGTTAACCAGGGCACCAATACTTGTGCTGCCGACACCCGGAGAGGATTATGAAGTGTACTGCGACGCATCGAGGATCGGTCTGGGTGGCGTCCTGATGCAACAGGGGAAGGTGATTGCCTACGCGTCCAGGCAACTGAAGGACTACGAAAAGAACTACCCGATACACGACTTAGAACTGGCCGCAGTCGTCTTCGTTTTAAAACTGTGGAGGCACTATCTCTTTGGAGTCCACTGTAACGTCTTCTCGGATCATCAGAGTCTTAAGTACATCTTCACCCAAAAAGAATTAAACTTGCGACAGAGACGATGGCTAGAGCTGTTGAAAGACTACGACCTGACGATTCAATATCACCCCGGGAAGGCAAACGTGGTGGCTGATGCATTGAGCAGGAAAGGGCATCAGGATGGGGCGTCGGGGAGCGCGATAACTGGGCAGAGCACCTTGATTGCAGAATTTTCACGACTGAAGTTGGAGGTGGTACCAGCGGGCACTGTTGCCCAACTGACAGCGTTGGTGGTCAAGCCGACGCTTTTCGAGAGAATCCGAGAAGGGCAACTGGCGGACCCGCACTTACAGCTCGTGCGAGACAAGATCCACCCGGACCAGGAAAACGACTTTGCAGTGGGAAGCGACGGCGTCATGCGGTTCCGCGGGCGTTTCTGCGTACCAGATTCGCTGGAATTGAAGGAGGAAATCCTGGTAGAGGCTCACCGCGCTCCTTATGCGGCGCACCCGGGGGGCACGAAGATGTACAGGGACCTCAAGCAGACCTTTTGGTGGCCTAAGCTGAAGGGGGACGTGACACGACATGTAGCTCATTGCCTGGTATGTCAGCAGATTAAGGCAGAGCATCAGCGGCCGGCGGGAAAATTACAGCCCTTACCAGTGCCGAAGTGGAAGTGGGATCAGATTACCATGGACTTTGTCTCTGGGTTCCCACGTTCGCCGCAGGGGCACGACGCAATTTGGGTCATTGTGGACCGGCTAACCAAGTCAGCACATTTCCTGCCCATCCACACAACCTGGACCAGAGAGCGATTGGCACAGGCCTACCTCAGCGAGATCGTGAGACTGCACGGAGTACCGGCATCCATCACCTCAGACAGGGACACCCGCTTCGTCTCGAAGTTTTGGCAGAGCCTACAGCAAGCCCTGGGGACCAAGCTCCATTTCAGCACAGCCTTTCACCCTCAGACGGACGGACAATCAGAGCGAGTGATTCAGACCCTCTAGGACCTGCTACGCGCCTGTGTGCTTGACTGGGGAGTCGGTTGGGCACGCTACCTACCCCTCGTGGAATTCGCCTACAACAATAGCTACCAGGCCAGCATCCAGATGGCGCCCTACGAAGCCTTATACGGGAGACGCTGCTGATCCCCGATCTGTTGGGACGACTTGGGCGAACGGAAATTCCTGGGACCCGACTTGGTGGAAGAGACTGAAGAGAAGGTATGCCTCATCAGACAGCGTTTGCTGACCGCCCAAAGCCGACAGAAGAGCTACGCAGACCGACGGCGCCGCGATTTGGAATTTCAAGTGGGAGAGCACGTGTTCTTACGGGTCTCACCATCCAGAGGGATCAGGCGTTTCAGGTTGAGAGGCAAGTTGAGTCCACGGTACGTAGGGCCTTTTGAGATCTTGGAGCGCATTGGCCCAGTGGCGTACCGCCTTGCCCTACCGCCTAACCTCGACCGGGTCCACAATGTTTTCCACGTGTCCATGCTCCGGAAATATCTTTCCGACCCGTCACACGTGTTGGACGCCTCCTCACTCGAACTCAAGGAGGACCTAAGCTTCGAGGAAACCCCCGTGCGTATCCTAGCAAGAGAAAACAAAACGCTGCGGAACCGAGTCATCCCCTACGTGAAGGTGCTCTGGAGCAACCAGGAGGAACGAGAAGCAACGTGGGAGCTAGAGTCAAAAATGAGAGAGAGCTACCCCAATCTTTTCACCGCAACTCAGGGTTGAGTTTCGAGGCG